>CM053244.1:7535749-8135749 GCA_028583405.1 Pogonophryne albipinna
AAGATACGTGCAGTACCTGCCGCATGTCTCATGCAGGGAGGTTCTCTGTTTTCCACTCTGTCCAGTGTAATACTGACATACATCAATATTGTCCTACAACCCCCCTTTTTCTGAAAAAGAATCCCATTTACTGTGTTTTCATTTTCAGAAACATCCAGAAAGAATGGTAATGCATAGGATGCAGAGGCGAGAGCCGTGACTTGGGACATGGTTTGTTTGAGAGAAATGAACGCAGCTTCTGCCACTTGTGTCCAGTCTAGTATGGCAGTGAGATTGCGCATGCCTTTCTCCTTGATGAGTGTTCTGAGTTCAGCTGTTTTCAGGTTATACTCTGGGATGTAGTGCCTGCTGTAGCCTGTGAGACCCAAAAAAGACAACATGTCTTTGACTGTTTTGGGTTTCGGGTGGTTCAAATGTGTTCCTGATGCGCTGCTGACATGCCCGTGCCTGCTGGGGAAATCACTCTGCCCAAAAATGTCACCTCTTTACGGGTGCATTGTAGCTTTTTCTTGGAGACCTTGAACCCTGATGTGTGGAGGCGCACCAGCAGGTTTCTGGTGGCCTCCAAACAAGAGGCTGCAGAAGGTGCTGCGATGAGAAGGTCGTCTACATACTGTATCAATACTACCCCCACTGGCAATGTAACGCCCTCTAGCTGTTCCCTGAGTACTTTGTTAAATATGCCTGGAGACAAACTGAAGCCTTGTGGTAGTCTTGTGTATTGTAGTTTCTCCCCTCCTATTGTAAAAGAAAAAATAGGTCTCATACTCTCTGCCAGAGGTATGCAGAAGAAAGCGTTGGCCAGGTCAATACAGGTGAACCATGTATGTTCAGGTGAGATATTACAGATAGCCGTGTAGGGGTTAGGAACTGGTAACAGAGCAGTAGTCGTAATAGCATTAATGGTTCTCAAATCATGAGCCAGTCTGTACTCCCCTGTAGGTTTTGATACAGGAAGTATGGGAGTATTCCAAACGCTTTCTGAGGGTTCTAACACCCCCGCTCTCTTCAGTCCCTCAACTGCCTTGTCAACACCCCCTTTTGCCTGTGGTTTGATCGGGTATTGTGCCCGGTTCACAGGCACAGAGCTGCTCACCTCAAATGTTACTGGTGTGGCTTTTAAGCAGAAACCTACATCATGAGAGTGTGCCGCCCACAGGTCAGATGGGAGATCACGGAACATGTCAACTGTATATGCATGGTCAGTTTTTTCCCTACCATGATGTCTATCTACTTCGAGTCTCTCCATGTGGATGCATTCTTGTGTGCAGATTTTAAGACGATAAGCTCTGTGTGTGGGAGAGTATGTCAGTGCTGCGATCTGCGTAGGTTCCCAATCTTCGACTTCTAGCAGCGTTTTTACCATGGGACCAAGTTCTTTAGCTTCATAACCCTTCCTGACAGCTAATGAAATGTGTGGTGTGGACTCAGCAGACAAACGATACCAATACAGCTGTTCATCAGAGAGCTCAACCGATGCAGCCACACCCGCCTGTCCCACAAAGAGATTTGTTGTGGTAACGTCCCAAACGGACATAGTCACCTCATCATCATACTCATATTCATAACTTTGGTCGTCTTTTCCATCATAATTTAGCGTCAGGTGGGGGGGGTCTGGAGGGGGGCCATAAGGCCTGAGGAGGTTAATCCATGGCTTCCATTGTTGAAAAATGGAATATAGTCCAGGTGTGTTGTCTCGAGGTCGGTCCAACCGTCCCCAGAATATAGTGACATGCTGGGTTGCTTCTGCCTCAGTGGACTGGGCCAACATCATCTGAGAACCTGATTTTATGGTAGATAACGAACAATTGATGCTTGTGCCATTTGGGAATGTTATTATCAGTCCATCCGGGGAACAGAGGATGGAGGCATTCGCTTTGATCAGAATATCCCTACCCATGAGGTTAGCCGGGCTTTTAGGTGCAAGAATATACTGGTGTGAGAATGTCTGTCCTGCTATCTTGGTGGATAACAGCGTGGAAAGCGGTATTTTTTCTATTTTTCCCGAAAACCCAATGACTGAAACTGTTGTAGACGAAAGGGACGCCTTGAAGACGGGAGAATTGATGGTGGAATATCTTGCTCCTGAATCAACAAGGAATGGTAGCTTTGAGTCTTTAACAGTCATATTAATGTATGGATCCGCCAGGCCCGTACATCCAGAGTTCCCTGGGCGCCTTCATTCTTCGTAGTACATCCCATCATACAGGACAAACTGGCCATAGGGGGCGGCCATAGCATTAGGGGCAATGTGACCCTGGTCCGGTTGTTGCGACACTGGGACAGTCCCCTTGAGTGTCTGGATATCTGGTTTCTCTGATCCGTTTCCCCTTCCGTGCCCTCTCTGTCCCCCTTTAGCCCACCCCCTTCCTGGTGGGGCCTTATATGGGCACTGCTTGAACCAGTGATCTGGCTGTCCGCAAATGAAACACACCTTTATTAACTCCAATCCAGGAGTCACTCCAAAGCCACCTCGACCTCTGACCCCGCCTCTGAACCCGCCCCTCTGTTGCCAAGAATTATTAACGTAGTCAAAGTGGGGCAGACTATAAGGCGGACCCTGGTTGGAAAGGCCCCCTTGTGGGTTCTGCTGCCCCTGTGGCTGCACGGGCGGCGCTACTGGGTGAACAATCAACTGTTTTGCATTCTTTTTGTCAATCTGAATTGTTTTCCGGGCTATTTCCAGCTGCGTTCGCAGTAACTGCACCCTCAACTCCTCTTCCTCACTTTTACTCTCTGTATGTTGTTTGTTAAATCTACTCAAATGATGGGCTAAATGACGTTCCCACGTCTGTGTGTTCAACTGATCTACCTCTGGATTGTCCTCCATCAAACTTTTAATTTCTTTCGGCACCGCTGCCAGCACTGCCCTACGGAACATCTGTATATGTTGGTCGTTATTATCTGGACTGTAGTCAGTTGCCATTGTGTATTGTTGGCGTGCCTGAGCAACATGGTTGCTGCAGCCTCTCCAGGTGTAAATGTAAATGACAGTGAACCGTAACCTCCCCCTGTCTGTGGGAAATGTTCTCTCATTGCTTTGCCCAGCTGGCTGTGAACATTGTTAAAGGAAATAGGCACGTCATCTTTCATTGCCAATGTTCCTGATCTATCCTCAACTCTTTCTACCTCATAATAGGATGTCTGTTGTGCTAGTATTCTCCTGAAATCCCCCAGACAGATAGTCTGTCCTACAGCCATGTCCGCAAACCTTCGCATCCAATGTCTCCCTCCCTCAGTAGGCAACGGCATTTTATCGACCAGCGCATGTATGTCCCCTAGTGTGAAAGGATGATAAGCCGCCTTCCCATTTTGCGCGGCCACTAAAGGCGCTTGTAATACTGGACAAATAAAAGTATGCTCGGTGGGGTCTTCTGCGGTGTGGTGAGACCTTAATCCGTTACGGGGCATCGAAAGAACCTGACCCACATCCACTAGTTCACTGATTGTTCCTGCCAGAGATATCTGCTTAACTTTGCACCTCGCCCTCCTGTTATCTCCCTCTTCCTGTCCTGCTTGTTCCAGCTCAAAAGTGTCCTGATAGGTGTCTTTACGACCCTGGCCTCCTGCTTCATTGTCAAACTCCTCAGTTTCATGGCCTGCTGTTTCCCTATCCCTTTATGGCCAGCTATCTCTCCCTCACTTTTATAGCCCCCTGTCTTCCTATCCCTTTTATGGCCAGCTGACTTCCTATGACCTCTGTGGCTCGCTGTATCCTCCTCACTTTCATGGCCCGATGCCCCCCCTTCACGCCTGGGTGATAAGACGTCTGGCGTGATCTGTTCTGAAAAGGATCACATCTCACCCCCTCCTCAGCGCTCCTGCGTGCACCCGTGTGCTGGCCTCCCCTCTCCCTACCTTCCTCTACATCTTCCACCAATTCCTCATATTCGCTCTGTTCCTGTCTCCTGACTTCCTCCACGCGTCTATTTTGCATCTGTTGTTCATAGTACCGCCCTTCTTGCATATCCCTCTCCACCAGGAGGTCAGTTATGTATGATATTTCTGCCTGCGCGGCGCCTGAGCGGTTCTTTGTAAGATCTGCCAGAAGGGAAGTCAAATGTTCCGAGGTGAACTCCCTATATGATGGTCGACTGTCCCTTTTCAGGGAAACCCCCTCCTCGTCTGTGTAAAAAGTAGGGCTGTCCATACTGTCTAACGGGGAGGAAACTTGTTTGTTCTTAACATTTAGTCTTTTCTTTGGAATAGGGACGCCCCTTAACGGACACAACGCTACTGTTCCCACCATTCTATAGTTCCCAGACACTTCTCCTTCAGTATCTGACATATCAGTTACCATCATTTGCAATTTATTTGCGCTTTCGTCGGGTAGAGAATAAGGGGGAGGGGGATGTGTACTCAGACTATCTAAATTCGGGTAAAGGAGAGAGGAGCGGGTGGGAATAGCCGACTTCTGCTCTGAGTTAGAGACAACATTATTTTGCATACCCCTAAAATATTCGACTCGTTTTGCTACATAGTCGAGAATGTCTCCATTTGTAGGCACCTTCGTGTCTTTATTACCCTGAGGGAACAGAAGAGTGTTATCTTCATCTGTTTTTATGGGGCTCTGGATTGCCATTGCACCCGGGAGATTTTCGTCTGTTACGGGAGGAATATAAATTCCAATCATTGCGAGGGCAGCATTGTGACAAACCCTCCTCAATTTATCTAGTGCCTGTCTTTGTTTGCTCCATTTGCTACGGGCAAACCATCCGGGCTTCTGTTCGTTTAGGTGTGCAAGTTGCTTTACAATCTGTCTTTCATATAGATTTAATGCTGTGCCCAAATTACCTACAGTGTCGTCATCCTCCACTCTATTCTCTGTTATCATTTTATCGTGTAAGAATCGGAGATCAGCACAAGCCTTCTCTTTAGCCCCCTGTTTGATTCCACTTAAAATCAATCTTTTAATCTGTTCCCATTGCAGCCCATAACTCCCTGGAATTCCAGAATCGTCTTTACCATTCTGACCTTCCATACTCACTTCGCTTTTATTTATCTGACTTACTTAATACGTGTTCACTTGTATTAATATACTGGACTATTGTCCTTGTTACTATTAACGTGCTACCCGTCCTCAATACCGGCCAGCAATGTAGTGATTAAACTCTAAACTTGCAGCTAAACCCTATTAAAATGTCAAGGGTGTGTTACCCCCTTTCAGCCACTAGATGGCAGCAGCAGATCACAAATGAGCTCCGCCCTTCTGAGTGCTTTTTGAGCTCTGCAGACAATTGCTCATACAGGTATTTTAGGTAAAAATCACACAGATTTATTCCCCGTACAGTTTGTCCAGCTTTTATAATGTGATGTGTATTTCAACAGGCCAGTGGTCCTTGAATGGTGCTTCAACACTCATAAAGAATGTGACCATTCCATGGGGTATAAACCCAGGACGTGAAAAGCCCTTTATCACACGTTAGCTTTTCAAATTAAGTTTACAGACACAGGGAAACCAAGATCCGGCCACGTCACACTTTGTGAGGTTCGCGTTCTCTCCCTGGATTTAACATATACCAGACCTCTAGCCTATTAAGCTATTTTCAGCAGAGGTCTGATATTTACCCCCAGTTTTAAACAGCGACCCGATCTGAAATCGAGTTTCCAGGTTAAGTAGTGCAGGAATTTCACCTCGCAACCTACAAACTGCACTGTTTCCACGTCACTAAGGAATAAACTACCTTAGATCCACGCCAAACTGCTCTATTTACGCTACGCAGGACTTTCCGTTTCTACCTGTCGATCAACGTTCTCGTTTTGTATATAACTTTCCTAACATATCAAAATATGCGTTGTATATTCCATTTAAACTTTAAAAACACCGTGAAACGTCTACAGACAATCCTAACTTTTTAGTATACCCAATTACAGACTTTTGATTTTCAAAACAGTCGTCTGCCAACCTTATGTGTAGAGAGAGATGTGCAGGCCTGCTGATTGTCTGAGATGTTTGAAAGCGTTCGCCCTCGACCTATTCCGGTCGTTCTGGATTCTTCCTCAGCATTGTTCGACGTCAGGGTCACCAACTGTTAGAGATTTAAGGGGATATCTTGCCCGCTTTCCAAATCTCCGCGCGTCCTTATTCAAGCTGGTTAAAACCACAGGAAGGAATCCAGAGCTACCAAGTAATCGTTAAACAATAATCCACTTTAATGGTAATATGACAATGCAATACAATCAATACAGTACAAATTCAATACAGTTATCTTTGGGATCCCCCTTTTACCTGATGATCATAGAAGCCAGCCAGCCGGAGGAAAGAGAGCGAACATAGCGTGTGTCTGTGTTTTATACTGGTCTTACACTGGGATGGGAGGCGCTATTTGATCCTCTTTGATGGACCTCCCTGATTGGCCGTCCAAATGTCATAAACCCCTCAGCCCTTATCTCTTGATCTAAGATGCCTCCCAACCAAGGCCTGCTCTCAGCCTCATCCTGTCCCTTTGTCCTCCAAAACCCATGTCAGCAAGGCCTGAATCCAGCTTCCAGTTTTACACAGATTATTTCCCATTTAAGCTTATTCATAGTTTGCTAACATGAATACATATAAATATTTCATCTTCAACACACACACACACACACACACTGTTGGGGCCCCGAAATGCTGACATTACAAAATGCATGGTTTTATACTGCAATGGCAGTGAGATCAAAAAAGGTGGTTTGAATGGCAGTCAATGAGGCATGTTTTGCCACGAAGGTGTCCAGAGGTAGTATCTGATACTACCTTACAAATAATAATGCAGTCAAATCAATTTTGTTGCTAATCTTTGACTCATCCAAGACTCTAACAACCACCAAAGTTCCATGCCCCTACTAATTATTATATCGAAATGTTTTCATTTTTTGTGTTTTTAAAAAAAAATAATGAGATAATTCAGATAATGAAACAGGCATTTAAAGGGTTAAAATCCTGAAAAATATCGAATATTTGATAGATTTGAGTACGTTATAAGTTGTTCAAGTGATTCATGAAAAAAAAAGTAGAAACAAATATTCATGTATGATGATTTAATAGCAGTTATTATGGGCGTGTACATTTTTGCCACGAAGTGATCCAGAGGGTGCAAAATGCATCACGAGAGTATACAAAACATGTAAGAGTAAACGACAATAGATTTCAAAAATTTGACTCAAAAGAAGACTTCTTACAGAATTCCATGCGAAAAGCTGTAACAGCTGAAATGATCACCAAATAAAAAAAAAAAGTCAGGAAAAATGTACAAAAATGCCCGAGGAGGGCACAAGGGTTAAAAGAAGCAGGTGGGTTCTAGCTCCTGTGTGTTATCTGAAATCGCCATACTAACTTTTCTTCTTCTTGTATTTTGTTCGTTTTGTTGTTGTGTTTCTTCTTGTTCTTCATTTGTTGTTTAAGGGCGGCTGGCAAACAGTTTTTAGGCGCAATACAATATAAATAGTGTAATGGATACTTGTTGAGACGGTGCATTTAAGCTGCAGCTTAAATGCTCCCGTCTCCTCAGGTGGACCAATCAGCCTGTCGAGGGCAGCCAATCAGCAACCGAACACCACCGTTCGAGAAAAACGTGGCCGATTGCCGAGGCTTCTGAAGTCCTTGAAACTCTTCCATCCGACTCCGACGAGGAAAAACACAACCGTATTTACCCTGTTCTTGTTCCCACTTTAGTCCATTAACAATTGTAATTAGTATCTGAGTGAAGCTGGGCGAAAAACCGTCTAAATAGGCAGTTTCTTCCCCGTTTTTTCCCCTGTTGGTGATTGCTGACCTGACGGCAGGGAGATAACACGTTATTTTAAGCAAAAAACTTCACTGACATGTTTTGTATAGGTATGGCCCTACAATATATGTTTCCAATATAGCATAATAGGTCCACTTTAATTTACATCAGAATCAGAAATTCTTCTCTTTTTTTTATAATGGGACACAGGGTTCGGTCCGGATTGATTTGAGGTTCGGTCCGGAGCCACACAGTGATGGAGATGGATCTTGAACAAACATGTCAATGTGACACTTAAGTCCTGGAGTGATGTGAGATGGGAGAGCAGACTTCAGAGTATTGCCGCTGTCAGGCATCAGACAAAAGCTCTCCTTGAGGCAAGGCAAACTGTGAATGACACCCAAAGTAGAAGCTCAGGCTCTGGCAGAAGAAGTGGCTTCATACAGGTTTTTGATATGCACAGTGATATGGTTTGACATTCTCACCACCATAAACCAGGTGAATAAGCTGCTGCAGTCCAGTTCAATGCAACTTGACATTGCTGTCAGACTCATTGACACTGCAAAATCCTCTCTTGCAGTGTACAGGCAGTCCGAGTTTACTGATGCTCAGTCAACTGCCAAGGAAATCTGTGAGCTCCTCAACATAGAGCCAGAACTTAAGGTGAAGAGGCTGAGGAGTACACAAAGGCAGTTTGTGTATGAAGCTGCAGATGAGCCCTTCAGTGATGCTCTGAAGAAGCTTAGACACTTCGTCAGGTCAAGGAGAAATTTGGAGTGCTGCTTAATTACAGCCAAGTTCAAGGAATGCCCAGGGGTGACTTGCAGAAACACTGCAGCAAGGTAGAGAAGACACTGACTGCAGCAGGAGAGTCTGATATCGATGGCGCAGAGATGGTCCAGGAGATCATCAACCTCCCAAAGATGCCACTACAAAAAACTGCTCTGGAGATGTTGCCATTTCTCCACGAAGTGAGTTACAGGAACTGTACCCAAATCTCTGGATTGCCCTCCGCATAGCAGTAACTCTTCCCGTTACAGTTGCGTCTGCTGAGAGAAGTTTTTCCAAAATGAAGCTTATGAAGATGTACCTCCGGTCGTCAATGGCACAAGAACGCTTAAGTGGCCTGGCTATCATAAGCATCAACGCACAGTTGGCACAGCAGCTTTCATACGATGACCTTGTTGATGATCCTGAGTCCTGGATCATGAGTACTGGATCCTCTATCCTGAGTCCTGGATTTCGAGTCGTGGCTGTACCTGTCTCTGCGGTCCTGCCTGACTCATCATACTACTTCCCTGATGGCTCCCACAGGATTGTTGACATTCTCGTGGATTAATCTTCTTATTACAGACACATGCATTTCCAAACATTCGGTCTACCTACGCTGTAAAATGTATTATCTCTTCGATTTACACACGGCATCTATTGCACGTCTGTCCGTCCTGGGAGAGGGATCCCTCCTCTGTTGCTCTCCCTGAGGTTTCTCCCATTTTTCCCTTTAAAACGGTGGGTTTTCTCCGGAAGTTTTTCCTTGTACGATGTGAGGGTCTAAGGACAGAGGGTGTCGTATTGTCATACTGGTATTCTGTACACACTGTGAATTCCACTGAGACAAATGTAACATTTGTGATATTGGGCTATATAAATAAACATTGATTGATTGATGACTTCCCATAATCCTCAGCTATCGTTTAGGACTACACCATGCACTTTGCTCGACAAACGCCGTGATTAGTCCTCAAGCTCTGTGATTGGTTGACCTCCGACTGTATTCCATATGAAAAAAAACGTTTCGGAAAAGATAAAATCATACTTTATTTAGCAGAGCTTGCTTTACACTTTGAAAGTCATCACATAAATGCATTGTAATAAATTGTTCGGCTGGCTTAGTTCTTTATTTATCTACAGAGATCGGGCCTCAGAATAGACTGGAAACTATTATTTTACCGTTCTGTTTTAATTTCACAATAAAGTTAATAGTAATATTTTGTTTGATATTATTATTTTTTATTAACTACTAGACCGCTGGGTCATGTTAAGACCATCTTTTCTGTGTTGCTGTGGGTTTTTTCCATCGCTTTTGTGTTACAAATATCAAAACAATAACTAAATATATCCGTCGTAAACTAAACCAGAAACAGCAGTATATTTTATTTTGTTAACACTGTAAACTTGACAGCTTTTTAACCCAAACCACCTACTGGTTAAAGCACGTTATTACACGTTTAGAGTAATTGCAATGCAGGTTGTTTGTGTTTCTTTTTAATTACTGTTTTTAAATTCCTTTTTCTTAATGTCTTTCATTTTGTAAAGCACTTTGAATTTCCTTGTGTTGAAAGGTGCTGTATAAATATACTTGCCTTGCCTAAGGTCTGCTGCATGTTTTGTTGAATGTGTACATACAAATTAGGAGGAAAGTAGAAGGTCAATGATAGAAATATAGAATAGAAAATATCAAGAAGATACTGTTAATGATCTCTTCAATAAAACGATTTAGTATGTACAAAGATATTAATAGGAGGATGTGCAAAACAGAAAAACGAATTAGGCTCCACGTTTATTTTCTTAAATATTTTTTATAACAGTACAATTGTTTTATCTGCTATGTATTCTTCTTTCTGTGTCTTTGTATGCACCATATATTCCAAAGCAAATTCCTTTTATGTGTAAGCCTACTTGGTAATAAAACCGATTCTGAGTCATACAGTGTAAAATAAAATCATTTTCACACGCACACATAAGACTAGTCGCAAAGAAGGGTCACATCTTGAAAACAGTGTGTCATTGCGCCTGCATTCATTAGACAATAGCAAAACATTTAAAAGTTTCACCCGTCTAAGCACGCGTCAGAGCACACGCAGCGCAGGGATGGAGATTTCTTTCTTCTTTTTAGACTAATGAAACATTAGTCAACAATGACGTTAAGTCGACTAATTGGGTCAGCCCTTATTTCTATAGATACCTGATTTAATAGTTCAGTGCTATGTGAGAAAACGTTCTCTTTAATGTTTGTAGTCGGTGCATAAAACATGAGTATTACTCTTTCACCCAAATCCAATTACTTATATAGGCAGTTCCTCTAACTCTGCCTCATGTTTGATCATATTTTTTCCCAGTGTTGATGAAAAATTCATGCCTTGTCCCCGGATATCAAGTGGAATCATGATGCAGCCCGAGTTCTGGGCGTGAATATCAGTGTGTTGGGCTTCTGTCCTGTAATGGCTGTGAGGTAGTCCTTCAGAATTAGCTCAATAAACTGGAGACTGGCATAGTGAGGGATACATTAGAGCACACATGTCAAACTCAAGGCCCGCGGGCCAAATCCTCAGCTCAGAGCCTGACCCCGAACATTGATGAAGATGAGATGCTAAGTATCTGGCTTGAAATAGTGTGCATCACAGAGCCGTAAACTGAGTTTCAATGGATGTTTCCTTTTCACACTTTTTTTCTTGAGACAACAGGGCATGTTTGTTTTTTTCTTTGAGGGAAATTGTTTTTTTGAAGCTGTTGTTGGCCTGTGGGAAAATGTAATCACAAGAAATTACTCCAGAAAAGCTGCAGATAGACACGCCGCCTACACGTGCAGCAGTGTAGCCTCCAAATTAATAATATAGCGTTAACTGGAGAAATCTATAGCTTACCCTATTCACCTTCAAAAAGCTAACTTCAACTGCCCACTTGAGTTGTGACATAAAAAGCTATATTTTATAGCTTTTTAATGTCACAACTGAAGAGGGCAGTTGAAGTTAGCTTTTAATGTGACAACTGAAGAGGGCAGTTGAAGTTAGCTTTTAATGTCACAACTGAAGAGGGCAGTTGAAGTTAGCTTTTTAATGTCACAACTGAAGAGGGCAGTTGAAGTTAGCTTTTAATGTCACAACTGAAGAGGGCAGTTGAAGTTAGCTTTTAATGTCACAACTGAAGAGGGCAGTTGAAGTTAGCTTTTAATGTCACAACTGAAGAGGGCAGTTGAAGTTAGCTTTTAATGTCACAACTGAAGAGGGCAGTTGAAGTTAGCTTTTAATGTCACAACTGAAGAGGGCAGTTGAAGTTAGCTTTTTAATGTCACAACTGAAGAGGGCAGTTGAAGTTAGCTTTTAATGTCACAACTGAAGAGGGCAGTTGAAGTTAGCTTTTAATGTCACAACTGAAGAGGGCAGTTGAAGTTAGCTTTTTAATGTTACAACTGAAGAGGGCAGTTGAAGTTAGCTTTTTAATGTCACAACTGAAGAGGGCAGTTGAAGTTAGCTTTTTAATGTCACAACTGAAGAGGGCAGTTGAAGTTAGCTTTTTAATGTCACAACTGAAGAGGGCAGTTGAAGTTAGCTTTTTAATGTCACAACTGAAGAGTGCAGTTGAAGTTAGCTTTTAATGTCACAACTGAAGAGGGCAGTTGAAGTTAGCTTTTAATGTCACAACTGAAGAGGGCAGTTGAAGTTAGCTTTTAATGTCACAACTGAAGAGGGCAGTTGAAGTTAGCTTTTTAATGTCACAACTGAAGAGGGCAGTTGAAGTTAGCTTTTTAATGTCACAACTGAAGAGGGCAGTTGAAGTTAGCTTTTAATGTCACAACTGAAGAGGGCAGTTGAAGTTAGCTTTTTAATGTCACAACTGAAGAGTGCAGTTGAAGTTAGCTTTTTAATGTCACAACTGAAGAGGGCAGTTGAAGTTAGCTTTTTAATGTCACAACTGAAGAGGGCAGTTGAAGTTAGCTTTTTAATGTCACAACTGAAGAGGGCAGTTGAAGTTAGCTTTTTAATGTCACAACTGAAGAGTGCAGTTGAAGTTAGCTTTTAATGCAGGGTTGCCAACTTTGGGTACCTGGCTGGAGTGAGATTTTGATATCATGGGTTTAATTACACATGTGCGCACTAAATGACTGCTATCGTGTCGGTAGCAGGACCTTAGCATATATATAGGATATATATACAATATATACAAATACACAATATTGGACACAGACTATAAAGGGCACAACGTTTCATTCAGTAATGAAAGTCAAACACATGTTTGTTTCCACTGTTTTATTGTGTGCATAGGCCTGTCGCGATAAGCAATCAATTCAATTATCGTACGATAAATAAAAATGAACTCCATAACTTTTCTGACCTCGATACATTTCCATTTACATGAGGATGTGACTAGCAGTTTGAAAGGATGTACTTGAACTATGATTATATATTATCATTATGTCAGTGGTCTTCTGTAGAGTTCGCCGTCGACTGATGAAAAGCCTGGCATTAAGACGGATCTGCGCAATACGGGTCGGGGATTGACCAACCGGCTCCCACTGCTCTGCTGTCTGTTAACGTTGTTAAGAGTGGTGGGGGCGGATCGACAGCTTGAGCAGCTGTCAACTCAACATTGTAAATAACCAACCAAAAACGATCTCCGGTTCATCTTGTTTTTGGCGTGAGAATAGTTTGGGCAGCGTGAGAGCGTGAGATTGAGAGTGAAAGCGTGTGTCACACGCCAGATGCGTGAGAGTTGGCAACCCTGTTTTAATGTCACAACTGAAGAGGGCAGTTGAAGTTAGCTTTTATTTATTTTTATTTTATTTAATCGTTTATTTGGCAGGGACAATGCACAGTAATGAACACTTAAAACATTAAAATGTGTCAAGCGTAGCAGTGCCAGATTTAGCTTTGAGCTGATTTCCATCCGCAGTCCCTCACATAAAACATTTAAGAAGATGACATTTTACAAACATAGCAAAAACAAAGTACATGATGTGCAAAAGAGCAAGAGCAAGAGCAGCATACAGTCCGGGAGCCAAAGCCTGATTTTTGGATGAACCTTGTTTCGTCTGAAGTATTTTTTTCTGCTGTTTCTTGTACAGGGTGTCCGCGGGGTCTTAAAAAGTATTAAAAGTTGATAAATCAATTTAGCGAAAAATAAGGCTTTTAAAAAGTATTAAACGGCATTTTCCAAGGTATTAAATGTTGTAGCTTGTTTTCAATAAGTATATAAATTATATTCTAGAGTTTGCTTGAATTTAATCATTGCGTAGGTGTGTAGTGTGATTCTGTGTAGTTTTTTTTCTTTCATCCCGTTGGATTTGACGTCATCTGAACAGGACATTGCACGCTCACTGATGACTGCTGCTTGATAGCGCGCGAAGGTCCGTTTACAACATGGGGAAATGCAAGTTTGCATCCAAATGGTTGGAGGATATGGAGTTCGAACCATGGCTGAGGCCCGTTTCTGGGAATAACCGTGAGGCCTACTGCTGCGTGTGTCGGAAGGCGATTAGTGTTGCCTCGATGGGGATCAAAGCTGTCCGGTCCCTCATGCTAAGTGCTAGCCACAAAGCCGCTGTGGGACGCAAACTGTCTCAATCGCGCATTTCTGCGCAACATCACCGCCCCTACCCACCATCGCTGAAGCTACTACAGCCTCTGCCACTTCATCTAACGTTACTGCTGACCTCCGAGTGATGCTGGGCGCCACTCCAACGCTGCGGGCAGAGGTTCTGTGGTGCCTCAACACCGTAATCAAACACCAATCCATCAATTCCAATCAAGGGATTTCCGATCTTTTCCAAGCTATGTTCCCAGATTCGGAAATAGCCAAGAAGTTCGCCTGTGGAAAAGACAAAACAGGGTACATAGTCCGATTCGGCTTGGCCCCTTACTTTAAAGAACAGCTCGTTAATAGCATCAACCCTGGGCCGTTTGTGCTGATGTTTGACGAGAGCCTTAATCAAGCCACCAAGAAAAAACAGATGGACGTCCACATTCGTTATTGGGATGATGGCTGTGTCCGGGCCAGGTATCTTGAGTCGCAATTTTTGGGACACGGAAGAGCCGAGGACTTGTTGCATCACATTAAAGTAAGTGTATCTCTAGTCTACTTGCATTTCGTGTTTAGGGCCTGCCTGGGCTATAGCCACGGGTCTTTTTTCTTCAATCCCAGGTCTTTTTTTATTTTCAAAACATTTATTATGAATATGAATGATGTGCTTTGTAAACGACTGAATCTGTTGTGGCACACATGGCTATTTTCGGTAAATTTGGCATCTTTTCAGACGCTCTTAGGCAATTAGCGAGTATTATTTAAGATGCGACTAGCGACACATTTTTACGACAAAAGTTTTTACCGGGGGAAATGCGAAAAATATACATAAAGATCTATTATATGGTAATTTAGCATGCTGCTCAGAGTAATCTCAGTCAGCAGCAGCGCCGTATAGATAGAATAGATAGATTATATTATACGGCTCTGGTCAGCAGCAGCACAGCGTCTCTCCCTCTCGTGAGAGTGAGTTACTATGGTTACGGGAACGCTCTGTGTCTCTGTCACCCTGACATTTTCTCGCGATTCACAGTGGGAGGAGAGAACGGAGATACCACCAGTAATTTGTTTCAATTATAAAATGTAAGTTAATATTGCAATGAAGCTTTAACCAAGTTAGATCCTAAGAAACGGCTGGCCCGGACAACGTAGAACCTTTCTTTTTAAAGATAGCTGCAGATTTTATTGCTCCACCTCTCACTACTCTTTTTAACCTCTCCCTCAGCACAAATGCAATTCCAAAATTGTGGAAGTCAGCGTATGTCCTGCCTTTGCTAAAAGGAGGGGAGGCCACCTTATTAAATAACTATAGGCCAATCTCTAAGTTGTCAGTTCTGGCCAAGGTTCTTGAACGCCTAGTGAGTGAACCGGTAAAGGTGTTTTTATGTACAAATGACATCCTGTCTAAACATCAGTCAGGCTTCAGAAAGCAACATAGCACCATCACTGCGACAATGAAAGTGGTGAATGATGTGGCGAGTTTTTTAGATAATAAGCAGAGTTGTGCAGCTCTATTTATTGACCTTTCAAAAGCGTTTGATACCGTCGATCATCACATTTTAAAGCAGAGGCTAGCCAGTATAGGCATGGCCAGCCATGCAATAGGGTGGTTTGTAAACTACCTCTCTGAAAGGTCCCAATGTGTTCACTTTGATGGGCTGTCTTCTGAGTGGTTGAACATTGCTAATGGTGTTCCCCAAGGTTCTGTTTTAGGTCCACTTTTATTCTCCATCTACATCAATAGTTTAGGTGAAAATGTCGATGGAGCAACCTTACATTTGTATGCGGACGATACCGTGATGTATTGTGCTGGTCCCTCGATTAAGGAGGCTGGTGTTAAATTACAGGCAGTTTTTAACATTATTCAGACTCAGCTCTCTGAACTAAAGCTTCTTTTAAATGTTGATAAAACCAAGGTAATGCTCTTTTCTAAAGCTAAAAAGACACCAGAGCCTGTTGTAGATATTGTAACTACGCAAGGAATAAAACTTGAAGTGGTTACCTGTTACAAATACCTTGGTATCTGGCTTGATGATTGTCTCTCTTTTAAACTTCATGTAAATAACCTGCTTAAAAAGCTGAGGGTTAGGCTAGATTTCTTCCACAGGAACAAGTCCTGTTTCTCGCTTGAGGCAAGGAAAAGGCTCTGTGACCTTTTTACCTGTGCTGGACTATGGTGATTTGATGTATATGAATGCACCTGCCAATTGCCTGAACAAGTTAGATGCTGCGTATCACAGCGCACTGAGATTTGTGACAAACTGTAAAGCATTAACCCATCACTGTACCCTGTATGCAAGGGCTGGTTTGCCTCAGTCACTGGTACATTTTTATATACAAAGCCATGTTAGGAAAACTTCCATCTTACATCTGCTCCCTGATCTCACGGAAAATTGTAAGTGGCCACTGCCTGAGATCGAATGCTGTGGTTTTATTAAATGTGCCAACTGCTAGGACTGTCTTCGGGAAGACAGCTTTTAGATGCGCAGCTCCACTGTCTTGGAATAGTCTTCAAATTAAATGGAAACTGAACAATCTGGTGCCACTAAATGTTTTTAAAGCTCGGTTGGATGCTACTCAATTGGAAGCTATTGGTACCTGTTTATGTGGATAATTATGTAAATGATGCTGTATGATGTCCTTTTGTTGTTCTATTTATGTTTTTATGTTTCATGTGGAACTACTTGAGCAGGTCTCCCTTGAAAAAGAGATCAATGATCTCAATGGGATTCATCTGTATAAATAAAGGTTTGAAATGAAATGCTTCATGAAATTCGAACACCAAATAAATGACTAATTTAAGTGTTATGAGTGACAAACCTATAGTTGCACCTTACCGTGCATCTGAATGACCCTGTATTTCAAGAATACACTTTCAAGGATTGTTGTCATTAATTTATTACTGTTAATTCACAGGAATGTGGTGCACAACTGAAGATGAAGCAGCTTATGTCTGTCAGCATGGATGGACCCAACGTCAACTTCAAATTGGTGAATCTTCTACAGAAAGAGCACGCAGAGCTCTATGGAGGTGCTCAGCTTGTCCTTATTGGAAGCTGTGGCCTTCACACCCTCCACAACGCAGTAAAGGCCGGTTTTACGATGTGGCAGCTTGAAAGGCTCCTGAGAGCAATGCACTACCTCTTCCACAACGTTCCTGCGAGGAGAGAGGACTTCACCAGTCTGACAGGGTCCTCCTGCTTCCCACTACCATTCTGCGGCCACAGATGGGTTGAAAATGTCCGTGTGGCAGAGAGAGCGGTTGAAATTTGGCCGATACTACAGAAGTACGTGGATGGTGTCAAGAACAAGAAGATCCCAAACCCTGCCACAGCCTCTTATGACACCATTGCCGCAGCACAAGGGGATCCACTCATCATAGCCAAGCTGCAGTTCTTCTTTGCAATATCCAGGACCTTCAGCCCCTTCCTGTTAAAATTTCAAACTGATGAGCCAGTGATGCCCTTCTTAGCTAAAGACTTGGCTGAGTTACTGAAGGTAATAATAACAGTAATTAAACTGAATTTGATTAATCCACACTAATGGTTCTGTCATTGATTTCTTGTTATTTCTTTATAATATGGTAGAGTCTACTGAGGCGGTTTGTGAAGAGGGAGTTCCTAGAGGACATCACCCCCCTGAAGCTCACCAAAGTCGATGCAGCTGATGAGAAGAACTGGGTCTCCCCGATGAATGCTGACATAGGCCTTGGTGCTGAATCTGTCATCAAGGTAATTTTGATATATTTTCAGAGATGTACTGTATATGTATATATGTATACAGTTATGGGCCTACTATGTCTTTGCTCTACCTGTACACTGATCCAGCCAGTGTAATATGATAAATTGACCTTTTTACCATTTTATTATGCTAATGAAGGGACATTTGTAAATCATCCATTCTGCACAATTTACAGTCTATGTATTATTTGTCAGGCACTTCAGAGCAAACCAGGGAGCAGAGTAGGTGAGCTTTCTGTGCTCACGTTCAGGAAAGAGTGCATGAAGGGCCTGGCTGCAATGGTCAAGAAAGTGCAGGAGAAAAGCCCCCTCAAAGTTCCAGTCGTCAGGCACATTGCATGTTTGGATCCCACAAACATGAGCAGGGATCCAGAGTGGTGCATCGGAAAGATGAAGAGTGTAGTCCAAAGATTCCTGGAGGACAAGCAGTTGGCAGGAGGAGTTTCAGCTGGTAGGAACAAGTATTGCTTAGGGACAATAGAAGCTTGTGTGGATTTAATTATTACGCATTCTTGTTTAAATTTGTTTTAGGAAATCTACAATACACTGTGCTTTTTATGTGTACAGATGCTGCGAGCTATGTATCTCTCAAACGAATGATGAAGCAGATGACTGTGGAATGAAATATATTGACATATGAATAATTACTTCTTTCATTTTCTATGTCAATGTTGTAGCTGATGTGATCGTCCAGCAATTTGAAAGATTTCTGTCTGTTGAGGGTAGAGGTGAAGGCTTCCTCTCCTTCCAGCCATTTGAGCAGCGGCTCGATGTTTTCCTGCACGAAGCTCTCAGCACATACCCTGAGCTGCGTAGATTCTGCCAGAGCCTTCTACTTCTGTCCCATGGTCAAGCCACGGTTGAAAGGGGGTTCTCGGTCAACAAGGAGGTTGAAACTGTCAACCTCCTTGAAGAATCCCTGGAGGCACAAAGGTTGATCTGCGACCAGGTGGGGGCGTTCTAAAGGTGCCACACACCAAGGAGCTCCTGGCTTCTGCAGCCTTCGCAAGATCAAGGTACAGAATTTACTTGGATCAACAACAGAAGAAGAGACAGGGTGCCACACAGAGCCTCAAGAGAAGAGCAGTTGAAGATGAGCTAGAACAGCTCAAAAAGAAAAGGAAGATCCTAAAAGAAGTGTGCGGCGTCCTTCAGAAAGATGCTGATCAACTTGCTGAGCAGGCTGAGGGAAAAGCTGGATCTTTAATGGCTCAACTGCTAACAAAGTCCAACACCCTCAGGAGGAGGCACAAAGAGAAACGCATTGAGCTGGAACAAACCGAAAAAGAGTGAGACAGCAAAGCAAATGCATTGAGGCACATGCCATGATGGGTATTTGTGAGCTCCTACATGGCATTACCCCGCTGAAGCTGACCAAAGTTTAATGTATATTTCATAGTACAACATTTTGTCAATTGTTTTGTTTATTGGTCAAATACTGGTTTATTTTTCTAATAAACCTTGCATTGGGTTGGTCACAAAATTCATTCTCTTGTGCTTTGTTCTATCATAAACGGTTTAGTTGTGCTATCTTACAATCAATACTGTATATAGTAAATGTGAGGTAAAGTGCCAATGTTAGAACTTGAAGGTGAGGCGATGAGGTCTTAAAATGTATGGAAAGGGTCTTAAAAAAGGTCTTAAAAGGTATTAAATTTGACTTCAGGATTCCTGTATATACCCTGTTGTAGCTTGGGGGTACCTCTTCAAAATCCAAGAGGGTGCCCGGTGATATCCCTTGAAGATTTTTGGATATTAACCCCTTCATGGCCAAAACGCTATAATCCCAGAAAAATAACGATTTATGAGATTTCATGCAAAATACTCAAATCAAATGAACCAATTTAATTTCTCCAATGTTTATTCAATAGGAGTACAGGAGGGTTCCCACTGATAACCTCTTATTAGCATTTTCAGATATTAACCCCTTCATGCCCAAAACGCCTAAATCCCAGAAAAATAAGGATTTATGAGATTGCAATAATATTGAAATATATTCAAATCAAATGCATCACATTTGCCTTCCTCAATGTTTATATTCATACAGTGCATTGTCCATCCATCCATCCATCTTCTTCCGCTTATCCGTGGTCGGGTCGCGGGGGTAGCAGTTCCAGCAGAGAGCCCCAAACTTCCTTTTCCCTGGCGACATCAACCAGCTCTGACTGGGGGATCCCAAGGCGCTCCCAGGCCAGCGAAGAGATATAATCCCTCCACCTGGTCCTAGGTCTACCCCTTGGTCTCTTCCCAGCTGGACGTGCCTGGAACACCTCCCTAGGGAGGCGCCCAGGTGGCATCCTAACTAGGTGCCCGAACCACCTCAACTGGCTCCTTTCGACGCGAAGGAGGAGCGGCTCAACTCCGAGTCCCTCCCTGATGACCGAACTTCTCACCTTATCCCTAAGGGAGACACCAGCCACCCTGCGGAGAAAACCCATCTCGGCCGCTTGTATCCGCGATCTCGTTCTTTCGGTCATGACCCATCCTTCATGACCATAGGTGAGGGTAGGAACGAAAATGGCCCGGTAGACAGAGAGCTTTGCCTTCTGGCTCAGCTCCCTTTTCGTCACAACGGTGCGGTAAAGCGACTGCAGTACCGCTCCCGCTGCTCCGATTCTCCGGCCCATCTCACGCTCCATTGTTCCCTCACTCGAGAACAAGACCCCGAGATACTTGAACTCCTTCACTTGGGGTAAGGACTCATTCCCTACTTGGAGTGGACAGTCCATCGGTTTCCTGCTGAGAACCATGGCCTCAGATTTGGAGGTGCTGATCCTCATCCCAGCCGCTTCACACTCGGTTGCGAACCGATCCAGTGAGTGCTGAAGGTCGCAGACCGATGAAGCCATCAGAACCACATCATCTGCTAAAAGCAGTGGTGCAATCCTTAGTCCACCGAACTGCAGACCCCCTCCCCCATGACTACGCCTCGAAATCCGATCCATGTATATTACAAACAGGATTGGTGACAAAGCGCAGCCCTGGCGGAGGCCAACCCTCACCGGAAATGGGTCCGACTTACTGCCGAGGACCCGGACACAGCTCTCGCTTTGGGAGTACAGAGATTGGATGGCCCTGAGTAGAGACCCCCTCACCCCATACTCCCGCAGCACCTCCCACAGTAACTCCCTGGGAACCCGGTCTTACGCCTTCTCCAAGTCCACAAAACACATGTAGACCGGATAAGCGTACTCCCAGGCCCCCTCCAGGATCCTTGCGAGAGTAAAAAGCTGATCCGTCGTTCCACGACCAGGACGGAATCCGCATTGTTCCTCCTCAATCTGAGGTTCGACAATCGGCCTGACCCTCCTTTCGAGTACCTTAGAGTAAACTTTCCCGGGGAGGCTGAGTAGTGTGATGCCTCTGTAATTGGCACACACCCTCTGATCCCCCTTTTTAAAAATGGGAACCACCACCCCGGTCTGCCACTCCTTCGGTACTGTTTCCGACTTCCACGCAATGTTGATGAGACGTGTCAACCATGACAGTCCCTCAACACCCAGAGCCTTCAGCATTTCTGGGCGGATCTCATCCACCCCCGGGGCTTTGCCACCGTGGAGTTGTTTAACAACCTCAGTGACCTCCCCCCGGGAGATTGGCGCCGATCCCCCGTCATACTCCAGCTCTGCCTCTAACATAGAGCGCGGAGTTGTCGGGTTCAGGAGTTCCTCAAAGTGTTCCTTCCAACGCCCCAACACTCCATCAGTTGAGGTCAACAACGTCCCATCCTTACTGTACACAGCTTGGATGGTTCCCTGCTTCCCCCTCCTGAGGTGTCGGAGAGTTTTCCAGAACAACTTTGGTGCCGCCCGAAAGTCCTTCTCCATGTCCTCTCCGAACTTCTCCCACACCCGCTGCTTTGCCTCGGCCACGGATGAGGCTGCTGCCCTTCGGGCCTGTCGGTACCTTGCAACTGCCTCGGGAGTCCCCCGGGATAACAAATCCCTGAAGGCCTCCTTCTTCAGTCGGACGGCTTCCCTGACCACCGGTGTCCACCAGGAGGTTCGAGGGTTACCGCCCCTTGAGGCACCTAGGACCTTGAGACCACAGCTCCCCGCCGCGGCTTCGGCAATAGAGGCTTTGAACACCGACCACTCTGGTTCAATGTCCCCAACCTCCACAGGAATGCCTGAAAAGCTCCGCCGGAGGTGTGAGTTGAAGGCCTCCTGAACTTGGGCCTCCTCTAGACGTTCCCAGTTCACCCGAACTACACGTTTGGGCTTACCAGGTCTATCCAGAGGCTTCCCCCGCCACTCGACCCAACTCACCACCAGATGGTGATCAGTTGACAACTCCGCCCCTCTCTTTACCCGAGTGTCCAAAACATACGGCCTCAGGTCCGATGATACGATAACGAAATCGATCATGGACCTTCAGTGCATTGTATTATACATTAATTAATATATTGATATTGCCCCTTTTAAGCTGACCCAGCAAAACATACTTTTGAAGTGCAGTGAATTCTGCAAAGACAATGCAACTGCGTGGCGTTTATTACCAACAACAAAAAGGAAAGGCAAGCAGATTGCTGGATACAACTTTGCTCATTAGCATATAGAAATGACACATTACTGTTAGGATCTTGAGCATCCCACCCTGAAACATGCACGGAACATTGTGCATGGCAAACCATGCACTTTACAACTACACTTCTTGGAGTTGCAAGGGGTCTCACTCTTGCAGCCACACCTGGTCATCTCCAAAATATAATCTGGGACACGTTTGGCATCTTCTGGTAGATGGGTTGGGATCAGTGACCTGTTACACGTATCTTTTTTCCATCCAAATTCCTCTGGGTTCAGTGCTGGCAGCAGGTTTACATTGAGATTTCGCCACAACATTGCCTGAAAGTGGGCCCTCTTAACATTCTCAAGGAAGGCTTCATTTGTTGGTGGTAGAGCAGCAAGGTTTGGAGCAGACATATGTCCTTTTCCATTATTTTCCCCCCAGACAAGTAGCCTTGTGTGTGACATGTGTGTGCTCTCCTTTATGCCATAACAGGCTGAGATGAAGGCAGTGGCTTGGTCGAGGACTTGCTGGAATGGTGCATCCATGTTGCCAATGGCTGATAGTTCGTACCCAGCTTTCAGGACGTTGATGACAGAGCCTTTTCCCAACCCATAGTAAGATGCTACAGTGTCACATCCCGATGTGGCATGGGCTGGTAAAAGGTTCTCGACAATTTCTGAATGCTTGGACAGACATAGTGGACAGCCTTGATGTCCACTATGGCTCTTTCCTTGCGGGGGGGGGGTTCCATGATGAGTGGTACATCCAGTCCTGCCTGATGGTAATGGTGAAGGAGTAGGACGAACACATCTGTGTCATCAGAAACCACAGAGATTTGATAGGCTTCTCTAGCACACCCCAGGACTTGTTGGACAATGATGGTGTCAGCTTCTTCCTGCTGATTTTCTAGCTCATATCGGCTCCTTCTTTCCTCCATCCTGATCTCGATGGGGCATGAGTCCTCCCCTGTCACCACCAACTTGTGTTTGTTTGTGCCCCGTAGATGGAAAAGCCTGTCTTCAGTCAGTTCCTTAAATATTAATCGGTTGAGCTGTTTCTTGTTTTCAATGGATGACAAGCAGGCTTGGAATTTTTCATTTTAGGGGCAAGGCCATTTGGCCTTTGGTGTCACAATTTTTTTTAGGGCATAAAGGCCACAAGACAGGGCACATAGGCCATTGAGGGAAACATTAGGATTTGGAGACTTTTTTAATGTCAAACATATCATCATATAGTCCTATGACTCCTTTTAGAGTATTACTGTGTATACAAAATAAAAACTGTAAGAACAAGCAATACTTTGGAATGCAAAAGTGTGTGTGTGTGTGTGTGTGTGTGTGTACATGTACGAGAGAGTCTCTTTAATCTGACTCATCATCACTTGAGGATGGACATAGGGAGGTAGGTGGAGTAGGGCTAGCTGCCTGTGGGTCAGGGTTGAAGTTCAGTCTTGGCCCATATGGTTGAATGTTTGGTCTCTTTCTCAAGAGGCCAGCTGCCCACCATCTTGCCACCGCCTCCTCGCTCTCAAATGCTACAGGGTCACAGCCCTCGGATTTGATCAAAAGGAGACCCTCGATGGTCGAGGTGTTCAGCCTTAAGCGCCAGTCTCCTTGCATACGCTTCATTGTGGAAAACTGGTGCTCTACTTGAGATCTGGAAACAGGGAATACCAGGACGATTCTGACGACGTGGAGTAAGTTAGGGTACTTGCGCTCCTTTTCAATCAGCATCCTCTGCCAAAGCACAAGGAAAGCCTCCCTCTTGTGGTGCCGCACAATATCATATTTGGCTTTTAACCATTCCCTCTCCACCTCTGCCACATTGCAGCCATTACTGGTAAGAAGTGGCTCGAAATGCTCACAGAGCTTACGCAGCTCACTGTCTCCGTACTGCTGAATGGCACTGATGTTATCTTCAGCTGGCATGTTTACAGGATGGAAGATTTCAGAAGCCAGGAGCACAGGATCTGTGGAGAATGTGGAGAAACGCTGACCAATACATGCATTGATGGTGTTAACTATTTCACTCCTTTGGCGATGGAAGGCCTCAGCAGATGTTGATGAGGTGCTGATCTCCACTCCCTTGTAAATAAAGACACCAGTGCTGCCAGTGTTGGTGAAGGCAGTGATGACAGGGCACAGGTAGGGACCAGGTTGTTCCTTCTGTTTCAGCA
Source organism: Pogonophryne albipinna (assembly GCA_028583405.1). NCBI lineage: Eukaryota > Metazoa > Chordata > Actinopteri > Perciformes > Artedidraconidae > Pogonophryne > Pogonophryne albipinna. The sequence continues at coordinate 7,560,172 of CM053244.1, forward strand.
GAGCAGCCTGGGAAGCCATGACCCTACTCCTGACAGAGGAAAGAGACAGCTCATCTGCCTGGAAGTCAAGGGAGAGCTCTGCCAGGTCCGCCAGCAGATCCTGGTACAAGGCCATGTAAAGGACAAACTTGGATGATGTTAGTTGCCGCCAGTAAGCCTTGAGCTTCTGCTGATCTGGTCCAGAATCCCCCTGCCTTTCCAGAATGTGTACTACGATGCACCTGTAGTTGGAGGCGAGGGAGGATATGGCCTTTCGCCTGTGGTTTATCCATCTTGTGCCCTGAGAGCGACTTGGCTTCATGACATGCTCTTCAAGAGCCTCTCCATTGGCCTTGAGCTCCTTCCATTTCTTGCCCGAACGACGGTACAGGGAGTAGAGGCGCATGAGCAGCTCGTCAATATGAGGGGGAAAAAACAACATAAGTGAATCAATCAATCAATCAATCAATAAATGTTTATTTATATAGCCCAATATCACAAATGTTACATTTGTCTCAGTGGACTTCACAGTTTGTACAGAATATCAGTATGACAATATGACACTCTCTGTCCTTAGACCCTCACATCGTACAAGGAAAAACTTCCGGAGAAAACCCACAATTATTGAATTATTCCATACTGTGACGGTGTAAATAATAGTATACAAGTACAGGTAGCAAAACCTTACACAATTTTTTCAAAATATATTGTTAATTAAACATACCTGTGTGAAGTATGAATCTTTAAAAGCAACCTTCAGGCACAGCTAAGGCACGAGTAAGGACACCGTTTGTTGTCCCAAAATTGACAGAAGCCCGGTCAGCTGCTGTTGCAGTCAAGCAGTTACTGAGGTTAAGATGGTTCTCCTTACACTTTTCTCTAATGACCTTCAGTATTCCCGCAGCATCACAGGACTCTGGCTCTGTAAAACTGAAAAGCAAAAGCAAAAAAATACACCCAAAAAAAACATTATTTTATTTACATAAAGTGATTTAAATAGTTTCACGCTGAGTGGCAGGCAGCTCTTATTGTATTCAACTGAAATGAGAGTTGACTACAGAAATACAAAAGCCTTTTTGATTGATATCAAAAACATACCAAAACAAAATGATCACATGAATGTAAAGAATACAAATTAACTTCTTACCCAAGTGGTCTGATTCTTGGTGTGCCATTTTCAATTAACTTGATGCTGACCACCTCTTTCTCTGATGTGCTTTTGTCCATGCTTCCATCAAAGAGCAATGAGCAGTAGAATGGCTTACGCTTCACCAAAGCATGAAGATGGTCTCTCATGGTCCCCGCAATGTGCTCTATGAAGATGCGACAGACTTTTGAGTTATGATACGTCACCCCCAGCTCCACACCATGCTTCCTTTCCACGGACACTAAGGTTTTAAACAGGCTGAAAGGCTGCTCACAGTAAGCCACAGTATATGCTATATCAAATAGCTTTCACATCTTGTCTTTGGTCTTATCATGTAGCTTTTGTAGATGTTGCACTGTCTCACTCTCAGTCATGGTAACTGTTGGGGCTGTGAAAACTTGCCATGCATGGGTTTTGGACTTGTTGTGTGTATTGGCAGCGTCTTTTTTTAACATTTGTAGTCCCTGAAATATATGGTTCACTGCAGCAAAGTTTTTCTTGACTTGTGTGCAAAGGACCCTTTCCCTGACTCCTTTTGGTAACGACACCGCTTTCTTTTTCATAGCAGAGCCAGTCATATCCCCAGGAGTCCACAGTATGGGCTGTTGCACTCCCGGTTTTCAGTTGTTCTGCCTGGTTTCCTGTCTGTGCTTCTTCTTGTGCTGCTTGTTGTGTCTCCACACTTTCCAACTGTACCTCTTGTTGTCTCTCTCCCTATGCTTCTTGTTCTCTCTCTGCACTTTCCAACTGTACCTCTTGTTGTCTCTCTCCCTGTGCTTCTTGTTCTCTCTCTGCACTTTCCAACTGTACCTCTTGTTGTCTCTCTCCCTGTGCTTCTTGTTCTCTCTCTGCACTTTCCAACTGTACCTCTTGTTGTCTCTCTCCCTGTGCTTCTTGTTCTCTCTCTGCACTTTCCAACTGTACCTCTTGTTGTCTCTCTCCCTGTGGCTCTTGTTGACTTTTTCCCTGTATGTCTCTCTGTGCCTCTCCTTCTCTCCCCTGTTGTCTTAGTCCTTGAGCCTGACTGGCCTTACTGCAAAGCATTAAGGCATATACAAACATAAATGTGTTTCTTTTATTTAGCCTAGCCTCACTCATTGAAAAATTATAGAAATACGTGTCAGTACAACCTAATATACAACTCGCTCTCTCTCACACACTCACTCAATCCCACTCTGAGAGGGAATTTAGCTAAGCTAACCGTAGTTGAACCATGGAAATGCAACTATAAAAACTCACAGTTTGACGAAGTCATCCAGTCGCATACACGTTGCTGCCGAATCTCTTAGACGTTGTTTCTTCAGCTGCTGCAACCTCTTGATTCGCGGCATTGTTCTGAAAAGGCGAGAGTGCAGTCAGTGTTAGAATGCCAGATGGCTAATTGGCTAGCGATAGCTAATTAGCTTAGGCAATACTAAAGCATGAACCAGAGAAGTGTAACATTAGGTTTCTAGCTTGCTTACCTGAATATTCGTTGTCGGTTCTTCTTTGTTGTTCTTTGTTGTTCTCAGTTGCGCTCCCGTTTTCAAATGCAATGTCTGATCATTTGAATGATGTGACGCCGCGTATCACGTGAGGTGCGCGCAAGACCACTGTTCTGACGCTTTTAAAGCAACTTCGAGATTTTAACAGTATCAGGGGCACACAGGCCATGGTGGCCGTAGGACGTACAATTATTTTCGGGCCATGGCCGTCATTGCCGCCGTGAAAGTCCTACCCTGATGACAAGACAACCTTCTGGGCTGGTAGCTTAGTTGATAGGAGGAGATGATGTTTCCTACTGACCACTGTCTCCCTGACATTTCTGGTGACAGACTTGATACTGTAATCATAGTATCTGTCAAAGATGAGGTAGACGTCACTCTCTGACAGGTATGAAATCAGCCGTGTTTTAATATTATCAATAAAATCAGCGACAGTACCATCAGCTGGCCAGTATGGTCCAAAGAAGTGCTGATCCATCACTGACAGTGACATCTGCATCACCGGCATTCCTCCTGGAGACTTCTACCAGGAGTGACTTCTTCAGTGTGGACTTGGCTTTACAAATTCGCATTCCATCCTCTGTGAACATGGCAGTTGGGACTGGTGCCAGCTCATAGGCAAGGACATCCTTGACGTCAACATCGCGGTCACTAGAGAACAGTGCAATGGTCCTCCAATCCTCACATTTAGGTCATACATTTTGGAGTCGCCAATTGTGATGGATTTGGTTGTTGTTGCCATGGTCTTCACTTTGCTTGAGATGGTGTTGTAAAATCCCTCTGGCCAGGTCTTTTCAAATTGTTCTAACATTGCCTCTCCGATCTTTACAGCACTGTCTACACTGGCAGTTGGAGGGGCTATCTTGCCACACAGTTGTCGGCAAAATGCCGCCGTCTCCACGGCGTCTCCACGGAAAACTTTCAAGCGTGGTCTGCCGCAAGCGAGCGGCAGGAGCGGCTGTCAGCATCAGCTGTGTGCTTGGCTTGCTGTTTAAAACACCTTTTTTTGTATCCATATCTCTCGCTAGAATCTCCCACCATCCAACTAACAACAACAACCTCAAGCCTTTGGGCTCTGAAACTACGGGGCGGGCCGAGGACAAATACACATGCGTTAATCGCACGTTAAAATAATTAGTGGCGCTAAAAATAAATTGCGTTATTAACGCGTTAACTTGACAGCCCTAGTTATAGTTATTAGTTGCTCCTGGGACTCCTGGTACTAGGATGGGTTACAAGCAGAGGCCACATGTCACTGTGTGTGCTGTGTGCTCTGCATGTGTGACCATTAAAGAGGGTTTCATCCCTCCCAATTCTATTATATTCTAGTTATCTTTGCACTGCAGTATATAACTCATAAATTGTGCATGTCATTATAATGAGATTATTCACAGCAGATTGACGTGCAATGCTAAGCGTTTTGACATTTAATTTATATCGGTGCTGTTTTATATCTGCATTAATACGTTAGTAATTAATGAGACCAAAATAGCCTCCAGACATTAAAATATTGAAATTGTACACGTCATGATAATGAGATCATGTACAGTTTGTCAGTATATAAAATATGCAGGATTTCTTGTCAGCATTAGAACTGTACGAGGCGACACAGCTCAAAGTGGTCTGTAACAGACTCATGTTTGTGGGTGGATAGCTCATAAAAAGAGCATGGACAATCACTTTATGAGAAAAAACGAAAATGACATAAAAGCGATAAATTAATGATATTTGTATCATTTTATTACCTTTTTAAAGTAGTTTTATCTCTAAACTGAGTTCAAGGAACAGTGCTGACTTCGGCAGCTATTTTAGATGTATTCATTGTCTAAAAATACATTTTATTGTTTCCTTTTTATTGTTCATATTTCCAGTGAACCACTGAAAATGTTTACTTTTTCTGTTTTCGTCAGTTTTTAAATTAAGTCTCGTCAAATCTCCATTCATTTTAACATTAGGTTATATTGAACATTTGAATCAATCTAGTCAAGAACAAACAAATATGAATTGTCATGTATACTATATATAACTTAACATAAGATGTTTTATAATGACTTTCTTTTTTTATACCTTTTTTTAACTAAATTCATAACATATTTAGATTTTCTCATCTTTTCACCCTCTGTCTGAAACCAGAGCCCAGTCTGCTCTGATTGGTTAGCTGGACGGCTCTGTTGTGATTGGTCAACCTCTTAGAGATGTCTCGCATCTTAGCCATTAGTACAATGTGTTGGAGAGCAAGCCAATCGGAGTTACATAGTGATGTCAGTATGTTAAAAAAGTAAACAAAGAACTCCAATGGAGGTGTTTCAGACAGGGGGTTTGTGTGGGAGAGAAACTCCCTCTGGAGGGACCATAGGGAATTTAGTCTTTGCTGACCATTCACATGCACTAAAATCTATAGAGCACACTACAGGAGAGGGAAAAGACCAAAAACAAAATAGGACCCCTTGAGGTGAATTTGTGTTTTGTGAAAAAATGTACTTAAGTTAGTGTCGATGTGTAAACAACCCTAAACGTACATAGATATTAAACTAATTAAATACATCAACTTATCTGTGTCCTAACATCCACTGTGAAGACACTGTTTGAACACATTAAACTCTACAGAAGACCAACTTCTCCGCTTTTTATTTATTCTGCCTCTCCTCTTCCTTCCTTACCAACTTCTCCTCCTTTTTCACCTACGTTATCCTCCCTCCATTCCTCTTCATCTCCCTCCCATTCCTCCCTCCCATTCCTCTTCATCTCCCTCCCATTCCTCTTCATCTCCCTCCCCTCCCACTCCACCGCTCTCATCCTTCCTCACCCACTGTATCTGGATGGCGGTGTCAGATTCTCCCCTGACCATGCATTTTGCATGATTATTCACCTATGCTGCTGGAAGACTCACTTTCCTCTGTCACCAACACACACACACACACACACACACACACACACACACACACACACACACACACACACACACACACACACACACACACACACACACACACACACACACACACACACACACACACACAGTCCCACTGAGAACACTGGCCACGTCTCCCCATCCCTTCCTCCTCATTAAAGTTCTATGTTAAATAAATGTTTCAATGAGATCTTTTTACCGACATTACTTGCAGGCAAACAAATCCATAGACTTCAGCCACTCTAATATATATGGCTTCTTCATCCCAGCGCTTTGAAACCTGTGTAATGAATAACTAAGAGAGAAGAAAGGCGGGGAAGCAGGAATCAAGGGGAGAAGGGTTGAGATGGAGGACGAGAATGAGTAGGGGAAGACTGATGAAGAGGAAGGTGTGATGAAATTCAGCTATTTCTCTTTCTGCAGGTGTAACAACTGTTCATCTTCCACGATCCTTCAGCAAACATTTGTAACCACTACCAATGTTCACTAACAATACAGGAAGTAACAGAGTGGTGCGGTGATGACGTATTTGTGTGGGAACAACCAGGAAGTTAGTTTCGCAAGGGCTCCTTCAGCAAAAGCCAATGACATTTCCCTATTAGATTTCATTATTCTAGGAAAGAAATGTAATCCCTAGAAGTAAAAAGCTATAAACAAACTGCATCATGGTTGCATGGCTGGGCATCACCACCACCGCTAAGCTAAAGGTGGCTAATGTTTTGCCTGATGACGTTTAGAAGTCTCATCATTTAGTCTTTTGTTAGCAACCAACGTTTTTATGACTAATAATAATAGATGATATTTGTATAGCGCCTTTCAAGGGACCGCTTTACATGGTGAACAAACAAAAAAAACAAAAGGGGCAAATAATAAACATAAAAGCTTTAGACATTCACCAGTGGGGTATTTACTGACGTATTATATGTTGTAGAACTAAATGTGAAAATCTCTTCAGCTTGTGTTAACCACAGACTTACTTTAGGCGCCTAACCAAAAACACGTACCAAAAACGTTGATGCTAACTCATTTATGGGTTTTAGAACTCATTCCTGCACACCTCTATGGGCCCTAGGTAACCGAGCAATACATGATACTGATCGAGATCTAACACCGTTAAGAAAAACAACCATTTCATAGCACTGTGGAAGCTTGTACTGTTGGATTTGTGTTACAGAGGGTGTTTCTCAATCGAGTAAGGCTGCTCCAGAGCCACTATTTCAAGCATACTACGTCATCGAGTGCCGCCGAAGGACTGTTCCAATCTCCAGCATACTTGGAAATACCGAGCCCGGCGTACTTCGTTTGGAGACATTTCGAGGCTGCACATGTGTAGACTCCGCGGTCTTAAAATCCCCACAATGCTTTGCGCACGGACCAATTTCCCCAAATCTGTGGCGGAAGATGTAAGGCAGGGCCTCTCATATGACGCACACCTGCACACTTGCTCGCTTGTTCCACTCTTTGTTTTCCCGAATGCCAGGGTTAGGTATTCTTGCCTCGCTTCTGAAGCAAGATGCTCGGCAGACATGTGCTACCAAGCAAGCGTACTCGCGATTGAGAAACACCCAGAGTATCTTTGGTATAGATGAGAGCAGCTCCCTAACCCTTTCTGGTAGAAAGAAGAATTGGTGCCAAGCGAAAAAAAAAGGGGTTTTCCGACCTCAAAGCTGCTGTGTCGTGTATTGAAATTAATTAACGAGAATGATTATTTTACGGCGCATTTTCATTATTATTATGCGCATAACAATGCTATTAGTAGCAGAAAATCCTGCGATAAATCACGATTAAAAATCGTTGACCAGCTCTTCTTTATTGATAATAAAAGAAACCTTTTAAAGCAATAAGCAGGAATGAATAAACAGACACTTAACCCTTTATCGGGCGAGGAACCATATTTGATCACTTCCGAACACACCAAACATGGCGTCACAGCTGCGACTCAGTGAGGTCGAGAAGCATATGGTTTTCTCCCAGCCAATCAGAGATAACTCTAGGCCACAGAGCCCAGCATTGGGGAATTTGACCAATCAGCAGAGGCCTGAAACGTTTCAAACTTTTCTTGGAATCCAGAAAAAGGCAATTTTGCGGCTCCGTTCATTCACGGAATTCTGTGAAACAACAAAACTAACCATGGTAAGTTGACGAAACTCACACATTGTATGGTTGAATAGTTGTGCTAGGTTAGGACATTTGTGTTGTTGGCGCAGAAGTTAGTGAAATTACGGCATGAAAAGTTAGGGCATCATATTTGATGATACGCAACGTTCAGGTAAACACTGGAGTTAGTATGATATGCCCATATTTGGACATACGCCCGATGCGTCTAGTACATTTTAATAACAAATAAGGCAATAAAACTTAGAATGTTATATTATAATGTTGCCAAAGGTTTGTATAACACTATACAGTGAATCAGTGAAAAGTTTAAACCAATTTCTAGTCATTTTCAAGCTATAAATAGTGAATATGATATTCTATCTGATCTATTTTGTCATTGTTATGACCTTTATAACAGTTGTTTTATGCTTTTTGCATGTGTTTAATTTTTAGCAACTGTCCACTCGGATGTTTTATTCCAAGAGAAAGGATATTGTCATTGTGCCAGCACACCCTGCCATCAGTGACGATGAGGAGGAGGAAGATGACGATGTGGCAGGCCCTGACTTTGTCCCACCCACCCACAACCTGGACATTCCAGGCCCAAGTGACATGGGCCCCTCTGCCAAGAGGAAGTGCATGCAGCCTGCAGTGCTCCAGGTCGATGACGACGACGATGATGATGACGACGACAATGAGCAGCCAGCACTACAAGCCAAGAGGCCCACCAAACCCAGGAAGTCAGCAGCAAGGCCAACCACCTGGCACAAAGCTGACCTGGCACACAGAACTGTGTGTGTGAACACAGAACTGCCAGAATACCAGCACTCCCCCCCCCTGACTACATCGAAACCCCTTTTCAGTACTTCACAAGGTACTTTGGCCCTGAAATGGTCACACATATCCCGTACGCCACTCAAAGGGGCATTAACACCACTTTCACCACCAATGAGAATGAGATAATTACATTTCTATCCATCCTCATGTATATGGGGATTTCAGAGCTCCCAGCTGTTGAAGATTACTGGGCCTTGGAGACCAGAGTCCCTCAAGTTGCCAACCTGATGCCCTCAAAGAGGTTCAGGCTGCTGAAAAGGGTTGTCCACTTCAATGACAACACTGAGCTCCCTGGTTCCATTGACCGCTTCTTCAAAGTCCGGCCACTGTTCAGCTTCCTCAATTCTGCCTTCAGGCGTGAGCCGCAGACCCCCGAACAGTCTGTGGATGAGGTGATTGTTGCCTACAAAGGGAAGACAGCCGGCAACCGGAGGCAGTACCCAGTGTTTCCCCTAGGTTTACCGCTTTGGGGGGGTGCTGGCGAAGAAAATGTTGGGAATTTAAAGTGAAAGTCAGTCGTTATCCGAGTCAAATTTGCAGAAAATAAACAAGTCAGACGTAATTTGGTATTATTTTAGTCTTTATTAAAATATGAACACATCAGTACAAACTCTATGCAGAAACCACAACAACGATAATGCCACCATCCTTATTAATTCACACATATTTACACACAAAAATTCAAGTTTGACTTTATACAACGAAAGTGCATCAGATTTTGTATTCATTTTCCTCAGTATTTAATACTTTTTAGCGGTAAATACTGCAGGTTTTTATATTTAGTTTCATCTTCTGCTTTCAGAACCCACTTTATATTACAGGTAGAGTCTCGTGATGCATTCAGGAGATCATTTTCGAACAAATAATGTCTACAAGTCCATCTACTGGCTGTGCAAAGGATTGTGGGTCAGAAAAGCATGCCGGATGATGCAGTATAACATCCTGGTATTTTGGCACACTGTGTTTATCCACAGTGTGCAATTCTTTTTGCTACAGAGGATCTTCCTTGGTTTTGTGAAGAAGGTTTCCAGTGCCTCCTGGTATGGGAAGTCCGACACCTCTGGCCCATTTATTGAGATATGCATGCAGGCTGCAAGATGGTCCCCCTGCCCTGCAGCCTGTTGCGGATGTTTGTCTTGCCCTGCAAATAAATTAAATGTTAAGCTTTAAAAGTGATAGCTGATCGCTTAAAAATACTGATAACTTAAAACAGCAAATGCCATTGTGAGAGGTATTTCTTACCCTGTTCATGGTGGAGAAGTCCCTTTCGCAATTTACACTGCTGACTGGGACAGTGAGGGCAATGGCAGCCAGCTGACTTATGGTCAGGACCCCAAACTCCTCATATTTTGAGGACAGGTCTGACAATATGTCCAGCTGTGTCTTGTTCTGAAAAGGTTCATTTGATTAACACACTGCATTGTTCATGATAATGTCATGTGAGAATGTTACATTTTAAAGTTACATTGAGAGGACCAGAGACGACTTGTTCCTTGAAAGAAGCCCTTTCCTCAAGGACTTTGTCGAAATCGACATGGGAACAAAACTTCCCCAACAGTGTCCTCAAGTGTGTGTGTGTGTGTGTGTGTGTGTGTGTGTGTGTGTGTGTGTGTGTGTGTGTGTGTGTGTGTGTGTGTGTGTGTGTGTGTGTGTGTGTGTGTGTGTGTGTGTGTGTGTGTGTGTGTGTGTGTGTGTGTGTGTGTGTGTGTGTGTGTGTGTGTGTGTGTGTGTGTGTGTGTGTGTGTGTGTGTGTGTGTGTGTGTGTGTGATATCAATATGGAAGTGGAGCTGATTGTGGACACAGTATTCCGAAAGCAGCCAAGTCTCCAAACTCACTGAACCGCCTCTCAAGATGGGCAATCAGGCCATCCAAATACGGATCCATCACCTCATCAAACAGTGGGGGAAAAATGTCAGTAAACTGTTAAGTCTAAATTAAAGTTACATCAACGATGTCAGCCAAAAGCTACATAATCCTGTGATTGAAATCTTTGCCAATACTGCTGTCTGCCCCCTGTATTATCCTGGCCTCTTCTTCCTCTCTCCTGTTCGGCAGAGATGCTGAATGCACCCAGTCCCAAAGGGTCATCAAGACTCTGATTTAGTCTGGCCAAGTGTGAGACCCCGTTTGATGACCCCCAGAATCTTGTATGCCCTTTAGTAATGCCAGTGTGACAGGGACCTAGGACATTAACCAAATTGACTCAGATGAAAATATAAATTGTGGTAACTTATGTTTGTGCAAAATCAACATGAATTTAAAATATAGCAGATGATTTGGTTTAGTAAAAAACCTGCTCTTTGATTGCCAGTAACATGACGTCCTCCCTTTGAAAGATCTTGGAGAGACGTGCCAGGTGAGGAAGCACATCGGCTTGCAGGTGAAGGGCGGCAATGAAACGACAGGTGGCAAGGAATGAGTAGAGTCCCTTAGCAGTAGGACATTTACGGGTCTCCACTTCCTCTGCCAAGGCTCCCAGTGCAGCAGAGATGTTTTTACTGAGGTTTTTGACAGCCTCATGTTGAGAGAGACACCGTGTGTCCTTTACTTGCTAATAATGACAGATACAAAAGTTGTTTGAAAAAATTAGTATAAATATTAAAATCTCAATTATTTGAGGTTTAAAATATTTACCTTCACTTTCAGCTCACACACACACGAGAACCTCTGCAGCTGCCTTCAGAGAAGCAGAGCGGTTTGCACTATTCCTGAAGTACAGGTGGAGCTGTTCCAAATGGTCTCTGAATGTTGCCATGTAAGGCACATCTTCTGATGCGTCCTTACAGGCTAAAGCCAGCCTATGTGCAGCACAATGCACACCATTCGTTTGACAGCTGTTTTGCAACCCCATTGTGTTTTCCTATTGAATACATTTGTTAATGAATTTAACAAGAAAGACATATTCAAAATCCAGTTTTAATTGAATACAAAAAACCTGTTTGACCTACCTGTCATAACTACAGCGCTGTCAGTTCCTAAACCAAAGATTAACTGCACAGGGATGCCCTTCATCTGAATAATGTTTTTCAGAGCCAACACTATTGAATCTGCTTTCCCGTCAGTCAGGCAGATCAGATCCAGGAATTGGCTCCAGAGCTTCCCCTCTTGGTCCAAGTATCTATGTCCATATGACAACATATCAATTATCCCCTCAAACTATGTTTTGAAATGTTATTAGTCGATGAAATGTTACACTTTGACTACGCTTACCTGACATGGATGTCCATTTGTCTGCACACAGAGACATCTGTGGTCTCATCTATTTCGATGCCAATCGCTTTTGAGTGAGCAATGGCCCTTAATATGGGCTGCTCAATCACTAACATCTCATCTATTATTCGATGAGATCTGTAGTTGGTTTTGTAGCCAATCTGAAAAATAGTTGGAAAATGTTACATTCAAAGATGCTGGACGTTTACATGCATATTAATTATTAAAATAATGTATTATTATGCCATAAAAACATACAAATAATTGTCAATATAACGATCTGTAGCTGGCTTTGGGGACGTGGAACGTCACCTCTCTGGGGGGGAAGGAGCCGGAGCTTGTGCGGGAGGTGGAGCGTTACCAGTTGGATCTGGTTGGGCTCACCTCTACGCACAGCGTCGGCTCTGGAACCTTACTTCTGGATAGGGGTTGGACTCTATTCTTCTCCGGAGTTGCTCAAGGTGTGAGGCGCCGGGCGGGTGTGGGGATACTCACAAGTCCCCGGTTGGGTGCTTCGTTGTTGGAGTTTACCCCAGTGGACGAGAGGGTCGCCTCCCTACGCCTGCGGGTTATGGGGGGGAAAACTCTGACTGTTGTGTGTGCTTATGCACCCAACAGCAGTTCAGAGTATACGGCCTTCTTGGAGACCCTGGAAAGAGTCCTGTATGGGGCTCCTGAAGGGGACTCTTTAATCTTGCTGGGAGACTTCAACGCACATGTGGGCAATGATGGAGACACTTGGAGGGGCGTGATTGGGAGGAACGGCCCCCCTGATCTGAACCGGAGTGGTGGTTTGTTACTGGACTTCTGTGCTAGTCATGGATTGGCCATAACAAACACCATGTTCGAACATAAGGATGCTCATAAGTGTACGTGGTACCAGAGCACCCTAGGCAGAAGGTCCATGATCGATTTAGTTATCGTATCATCGGACCTGAGGCCGCATGTTTTGGACACTCGGGTAAAGAGAGGGGCGGAGTTGTCAACTGATCATCATCTGGTGGTGAGTTGGGTCGAGTGGCGGGGGAAGCCTCTGGATAGACCTGGTAAGCCCAAACGTGTAGTTCGGGTGAACTGGGAACGTCTGGAGGAGGCCCAAGTTCAGGAGGCCTTCAACTCACACCTCCGGCGGAGCTTTTCAGGCATTCCTGTGGAGGTTGGGGACATTGAACCAGAGTGGTCGGTGTTCAAAGCCTCTATTGCCGAAGCCGCGGCGGGGAGCTGTGGTCTCAAGGTCCTAGGTGCCTCAAGGGGCGGTAACCCTCGAACCTCCTGGTGGACACCGGTGGTCAGGGAAGCCGTCCGACTGAAGAAGGAGGCCTTCAGGGATTTGTTATCCCGGGGGACTCCCGAGGCAGTTGCAAGGTACCGACAGGCCCGAAGGGCAGCAGCCTCATCCGTGGCCGAGGCAAAGCAGCGGGTGTGGGAGAAGTTCGGAGAGGACATGGAGAAGGACTTTCGGGCGGCACCAAAGTTGTTCTGGAAAACTCTCCGACACCATAGGAGGGGGAAGCAGGGAACCATCCAAGCTGTGTACAGTAAGGATGGGACGTTGTTGACCTCAACTGATGGAGTGTTGGGGCGTTGGAAGGAACACTTTGAGGAACTCCTGAACCCGACAACTCCGCCCTCTATGTTAGAGGCAGAGCTGGAGTATGACGGGGGATCGGCGCCAATCTCCCGGGGGGAGGTCACTGAGGTTGTTAAACAACTCCACAGTGGCAAAGCCCCGGAGGTGGATGAGATCCGCCCAGAAATGCTGAAGGCTCTGGGTGTTGAGGGACTGTCATGGTTGACACGTCTCATCAACATTGCGTGGAAGTCGGAAACAGTACCGAAGGAGTGGCAGACCGGGGTGGTGGTTCCCATTTTTAAAAAGGGGGATCAGAGGGTGTGTGCCAATTACAGAGGCATCACACTACTCAGCCTCCCCGGGAAAGTTTACTCTAAGGTACTCGAAAGGAGGGTCAGGCCGATTGTCGAACCTCAGATTGAGGAGGAACAATGCGGATTCCGTCCTGGTCGTGGAACGACGGATCAGCTTTTTACTCTCGCAAGGATCCTGGAGGGGGCCTGGGAGTACGCTTATCCGGTCTACATGTGTTTTGTGGACTTGGAGAAGGCGTATGACCGGGTTCCCAGGGAGTTACTGTGGGAGGTGCTGCGGGAGTATGGGGTGAGGGGGTCTCTACTCAGGGCCATCCAATCTCTGTACTCCCAAAGCGAGAGCTGTGTCCGGGTCCTCGGCAGTAAGTCGGACCCATTTCCGGTGAGGGTTGGCCTCCGCCAGGGCTGCGCTTTGTCACCAATCCTGTTTGTAATATACATGGATCGGATTTCGAGGCGTAGTCATGGGGGAGGGGGTCTGCAGTTCGGTGGACTAAGGATTGCACCACTGCTTTTTGCAGATGATGTGGTTCTGATGGCTTCATCGGTCTGCGACCTTCAGCACTCACTGGATCGGTTCGCAACCGAGTGTGAAGCGGCTGGGATGAGGATCAGCACCTCCAAATCTGAGGCCATGGTTCTCAGCAGGAAACCGATGGACTGTCCACTCCAAGTAGGGAATGAGTCCTTACCCCAAGTGAAGGAGTTCAAGTATCTCGGGGTCTTGTTCTCGAGTGAGGGAACAATGGAGCGTGAGATGGGCCGGAGAATCGGAGCAGCGGGAGCGGTACTGCAGTCGCTTTACCGCACCGTTGTGACGAAAAGGGAGCTGAGCCGGAAGGCAAAGCTCTCTGTCTACCGGGCCATTTTCGTTCCTACCCTCACCTATGGTCATGAAGGATGGGTCATGACCGAAAGAACGAGATCGCGGATACAAGCGGCCGAGATGGGTTTTCTCCGCAGGGTGGCTGGTGTCTCCCTTAGGGATAAGGTGAGAAGTTCGGTCATCAGGGAGGGACTCGGAGTTGAGCCGCTCCTCCTTCGCGTCGAAAGGAGCCAGTTGAGGTGGTTCGGGCACCTAGTTAGGATGCTACCTGGGCGCCTCCCTAGGGAGGTGTTCCAGGCACGTCCAGCTGGGAAGAGACCAAGGGGTAGACCTAGGACCAGGTGGAGGGATTATATCTCTTCGCTGGCCTGGGAGCGCCTTGGGATCCCCCAGTCAGAGCTGGTTGATGTCGCCAGGGAAAAGGAAGTTTGGGGCTCTCTGCTGGAACTGCTACCCCCGCGACCCGACCACGGATAAGCGGAAGAAGATGGATGGATGGATGGATGGATGGATAACGATCTGTTAAAACTAACAAAAAAATACAAAACATATTTTTTTTAAAAGAAGCATACATTAGCCAGCTGGATAGTTTGTGTGGTGGGCTATTTCATGCTTGATGAGCCAATATAAGCACTCGAATGCCCCCACCACAGCCTCATGCTCCAGGACAACTGTTGGCTCAAATGAGGCAAGGACGGTGTTGCCTGAAATGAAATGTATCATCATTATCAAGGAGCACAATTCTGTCTGTCTGTATTGAGACAATTATAATTTAAATAGCATATATATTAGGGATGCTCCGATCGATCGGCCGCAGATTATAGCAGTTTGCTCATTTCCATCTGCAGTCCCTGGGCAGGTCAACATTGTATACTACATATTAAATACATTTCATACCCCTGCACTAAAACGTTTACATTACAAATATGTCATACCCCACATTTACATTACAAATGACTCTACACTCTATTTATATTATTTATATTTTATTTAAGTGCCTATGTTCTAATGTTCTAAAATAAATGTTCCTTTCACGCCATTTTTGTAAAACTCTGAAAAGTTTTTGTGAAGCCGCCATTTTCTTTGCTCGCATTAGCATTAGCCCCGCGCACCAACGGAGAGAGACTAACTTATGGCAACTAAAGAAAACATGGGAGCGGTGGAGTGAGGAGGTGTCGGTGCTTCTGGCGATTTACTCGGAAGGTTTCAGTAGAAGCTGCTGGGAAGACTCCCAGTCTTCCCAGAGAGCCTATTGACCTTGATTTTTTATATGAAAATGAAAGATTTTGGAAAATGTCACAAAAGTAAAACAGTATTGTTTTGTCCTCCAATAACACTCGAGGGTTGACATTTTGAATTTCAAAGTATTTCAATGAGTGCCCTATAAAGGGTTAATACGCATGTCAACATTAAATGAGAAAGATATAGAATATATGGAGATTTCAATACAGTATAAAGAAAAAATAGAATGCACTATGATTTTACCAAACTAATAAAGGTAAAATATAAAACGTAGGAAAACACACTATTGTAGGCTCTTAACCTGATAAGCCCTGAACCTGTGTTTCAAGTCTCAGGCTCGAAAATGACATTCCCAGAACAAATGACCATATCTTCTAAAAGGGTTAAATTAAACTCTTTTTTGTCAAAGCAATGATAAACCTGTGAGTTGGATGTAGAAGAGTCAGAATCAATATAAACGTTTTTATTTTAAAGTAAATTCAGATTGAACATAGTAAAAACATTTAAATTATAGTGTCCGTCCAAAAAAGAAACATGACTTATAGTAAAACCACCCTTGAATGATGGTAAGTGATAGAGATTAAAAGGGATATCTTCTCCGCATTTCAAATCTCCGCGCGTCCTTATCAAGCTGGTTAAAAACACAGGAAGGAATCCAGAGCTACCAAGTAATCGTTAAACAATAATCCACTTTAATGGTAATATGACAATGCAATACAATCACATACAGTACAAATTCAATACAGCTATCTATGGGATCCATACATTACCTGAATGCATTTTGAGCCACCCAGCCGGCGAAAGAGCCAGCCAGGCAGCCAGGCAGCCAGAGGAGAAAAGGAAATGAACTGAATTCAAACACAACTTTTATACCCAAAAGTCACCGGAGGAGCCGAGTCAGTCTATCTCATTGGATGATGTAAAAGATGACTTTTCTTAGCGAATCAGTGCGAGCCAGCCAGGGTAATAAACCAGTGTCTCTGAGGGTAATAAAGTGTATCTGGCGTCCGTTATCTCACTTCCCTACATAGACTTTCACGCACACACTTTCCTGCACATTCCAGAGGCCTGAGCTGTATCCCTTTTGTTCACAAAGATAATACATATTAATACCCTCATATGAATACAAAGTAATCAAACACATACATATACTATTCAAGATATGATGACTTCCCTGAAACATGACATACTGGAGATCTTTAAGCAGAAGGAACTCTCATCCAACTCTCATCCCTCCCCCACAGGGCAATAAAACCTGTTAACTCCAAGCATCCTTTGTTCTCCAAAAACACATGTCAGCAGGCCCTGAATCCAGCTCACGGTTTTACACAGATTATTTCCCATTTAAGCTTATACATAGTTTGCTAACATGAATACATACAAATATTTCACTTCAACAATCCCCCTTTTGGTCTCTCTCTAAAGAGACCAACTTACACAAGGCACTTTGAAACTTAACTACTGTCATTCCTTTCCACTGTGTCTGTCCCCCAATATTGTATAAATCTATCAGAAACTGAGACCCAAAGTACTTGAAATCTTTGAGAACAGAACACCACTCTTTATGGCAGTGTAGGAACCATCTCCTCCCCCCCCCTCTGATAGGGAGGGGGAGATGCGGCTTTCCCTTCATTGGTGGAACTGATCAGAGAGAAGTAGACTCCTCTGCTGCCTCGCCAAGTCCCCCAGCCCGCTGACAGCCGCTTCCTAGTCGTCTGCTGTAAGGATGTCCTCGAGGTCGTTGTCGTCCAGTCCACTGATGGCTGCTTCCGAGTCGACCTCCTCTGCGAGGGCCACGTCCGTCCTGATGTCGTCCCCGGTCCTAGCAGGTGGTTTCCCCGCCGCACACTGGCTCCCGTGGTACGAGCTGTCCCCCTTTCCTCCCACGCGGACGGCATGAGAGATCCGCTGGGTCACTCGATCGGGGCCGGAGAGCCTGGGGTTGAGCCACTTTGTCCTGATGACCTTGAGCCAGACGAACTCCGCTGTGTCCGCCTCCTGGGTCCCCCTTTGGCATCATCAACCTGTGTGGAGAAATCTGATACAAATCCCTCAAGCCTACGCTCCGGGCTCCGGGGCCCTCCTATCTGCCAGTGCAGCTTCAGAATCTCAATACTTGGATAAAAATACGAAAAGTAATTCCAACAAACTGTCATCAAATGTCTTTCTATCATGAATTAGATGAAATTGTATATCCCCATAATGACCTAAACAATAGAGTCTATGGCTTTTACTTCTTTACCAGGCTAGTTACATGATGCTGTCTAAATTAAATTATGTCTCATTACATTACTATGTTTTAGCTTTAACTGTAATATGTTCTTTCTACATTTCAAACCTCAGTTACTTTAATACCTGTTGAAACATTACTCACCGGTCAACTTACAGTAGCCCCTTGGCCACTGATTCTGCATCTGTGTTACCTGTTATAACTCAATCAATATTAGAAACATGTCAACATTCATCAAACAGTATCTTATCCCCAGATATGGAGCAGGTCCATTCTAAAACTGTCAATCAATGGTCAGATTGAACAATTGAGTTGGGGCAGCAGGTTCCTTTCAGTCCCTAAATGAAAAATGTACATTGTGAATTTTACACTCCCCCTTTTTACACATGAACCTCATGTGTAACCATGGATTATAAGAAAATACCAAACATTTTCCCAAATGTACATCCATCATTTCCACAGTAAACACTTCAGTGAGAATGAAGTGTTTCTCTCCATCCTTCAGTCCTAAAAGAAACAGAATCTTCATGTTTTAGTTTGAGTTTCACATTCTGCAACTGCCACCTCCTGTGGGAGTAAAATATCATCAAGTAGGACTTAGAAACGGGTAATAATATGTTAGTCCAAAAAACATGCTTGGTTAGTTATTGTTTTAGAACCATGCAGTTACAGCTGATCACATGCAGGCATTCACTCACATTCACACCGTCTGTCAGGTTGTAAAGTCTTGGTCTGGACAGATTCACCCCAGAGTCAGTCATTGACAGTGCCTTCCCAAGTTACACTGTCGGTCAGGGTCAGAGGTCAGCTGGTCTCAGTGTTTTTGGCCATGTGTCGTGCTCTGCAGAGACTTTGATATTTCAGCATAGGCCAGTATCCTTTGTCTACAAAGATCTGTTATATATGGAGCGCCATCATCAATCAATTCACGACCACAACTATAATTTTCCAGATATCTCTAACTTTTCATCGGAACAGCTGTTCCCCACATTCCCTGAAAAGTGTTATCAAAAAATGTCACTTCCTTATAGTACTACTCCTGCAATTCATTTACACTCTAACTAGTATTAAAATGTCTAATAGATCTATTTCAGAAACTTGTGTACATCACTATTATCTTGTGTCAAACCATTACTAGGATCTGTGTAGCTCTGCTATGCATTTCATAACTCATCTTCAATTCTGGTCCATCTAAAAAACAATGTTTAACTCTTTAGCAGTGTGTGGAACATCGGGTGTCCGACCATGCAACAATTACTCCCTCCTTTATCAAGGATTTAAAACAGAAGTCATTTCATATTTCCATCTTAAAGCCCTCCTATGGTAATAACTATGGCACAATGGTGAAATCAATACTTTAGATTGGAATACTATATCTGGCTTGGCACTAGCTCTCCCTTTAACAATTATCCATTCAAATAAAGATTTGTCCTATAGAGTGGTTCCTAAAACTATCCCTTTAATGGTGATCAATATTGTAACAAATGAGATCACTACTATATTCACACGTGAATAAAAATCTCTTGAAGAATGATTTGTTAACATGATGAAAAGATTGAAGAATATGGTTATGGAATACTGTCATGTATACCCCTTTGTCCTCAGTGTGTTTTAGGATGATTCTCATTTTACTTTAATAGTTTCCCCTTTACTGCTATTTACAATTTACCCATTGATTAATTCATGGTTAATACAACTTTCTTATCTTCACTTATTTATCAAGTCAATTCAAGTTCTTTAAATGTGCGCTTATAAGTGTGTTTATGTGTAAACTCACTCATTCCCGTTGATTCCCTTCTCCTCTCCTCTGGTTTATCTCAAGCCTTGATCCCTGGCCACCTCACATTCTCGGCCAAGTCCCCTGATTCTGACTCCTCCCCCTTTGTCCATCAGCTGTCACTCTTTGAGGCAGCCATCTGCCCAGCTACATCTGCAGCCCCCATCATGCCACTGTTCTTGCACTGCTTTGCACTTCATCTCCTCCTTCACAGTCTCTCTGCTGCTTTATGGAGGGCGGATTCTGCTCTCATGTCCCACACTTTGCTCTGTTTGAGGGACTGATAGATCTCTGCCTGTCAGCAAGCTGTTTTGGTTCTGGATGCCACAGGTGGAGATAGTTCTGGATGCAGTTCTTATTGTTGTTGTTGGTTCAGCTCTGGTTCACTGAGAAGGAGGAGTCTCCTGTTGGGTTAGGCTTTTGATTTGCTCAAGCGGATCGGGGTCTTAGCCGTCTGACATGCAGAGAGAGAGAGTCCAGGTCTCGGGACGCATAACCTATAAAAATTCTAGCACACTGAGGCGAAATAGATCCCCCCCTTTTTCACCCCGTGTCTTTCTAATCATACTATCTGTCTTAGTAGTTAAATGCCATCCAAACAACACAATAAACTCCCTCTAATAATCGTTTCATCCATTGTGACATATTTACCCAAACTAAGTTTCTCAACACCCACATGTTTCCAGCATCCCATATTCCACACACTATGAAAGAACCCCTCCGTATTCAAAAAATCCCACTGCTATCTAGCAACAATTGTAAAGTTGCAGAGCACACTAATCAGATCACAGTAATGTAATTTGACCCAAGTGTAGGCCTATTTCGTTCCTAGAAATGTTAGCAAACACCAAACTCCACCTACATCATTTATAGATAAATTGATTTAGCAAAATGAAATCTTACGTAATTCAAAATGTGACAAAAGAACACTGATTTGTCTTACACAAGATTGTGTAACTGACTAGACTGAGTTCAATAAAAATTAAACCATACGACTTGTAGTCTGGCTTCAACAAAAAATTCTATCATTTGATCCTATTTCCTTATCTCTCTCTCTGTGTCTCTCTCTCTGTCTTTCTGTCTCTCTCTTTTCTACATCCCTCTCTCATCCTTATCTCCCACTTTCTTTCCCCACTTTCCCATCTCTTTCTTCTGTCACTTCTGTTAGATATGAAATAAAACATACGAGTCCATGTAAGCATGGCATAGATCATAATCCATTACTCGAGAAGACTCAGTATCACCTCTGTGTTATAACATTTAACAGCTTCTCTCTGACTGACAAACTTACAAAACCTTCTGTCTACTTTCTACTCTTTCTTCACAAACTCTCAGTAAATCCCTTTTTACTTCCCCCTATGTTTCTGTATGTAATTAAATTCCTCTGAAATATGATGAAGTACAATTCCCAGTTAATGACAAATAGCATGAAATTCACAATTAATGTAATAGTCATAAAAACCACGATGTGACGCAACTGTATCCCTCAATGCTAAAAACAACAAATTATAGTATCTTATTTATGTCAATATCTACCACCTCAAATCACACATTGATCCATTAATTTTCAATGTTATTCACTCCAACTTCAGATCACTCGTTGATCCTTCACTCCTTGCTTTAAATTTTAACGCTAGCAACGTCCAGCAATTAGAGCAGAAACGTGGAGAAAGGGGGCTTTCTTAAACCCATGGTATTCTACCATTCTGACTTCGCATCTCTTCATCTGACGTGTTCACTTGTATTAATATACTGGGCTATTGTCGTTGTTACTATTAACGTGTTCCCCGTATAAAAATGTCAAAGGGGTGTTACCCCCTTTTAACCACTAGATGGCAGCAGCAGACCACAAATGAGCTCCACCCTTCTGAGTGCACTTTTTCGAGCTCAGCAGACCACCGCTCACACAGGTATTTTTAGGTAAAAATCAACACAGATTTATTCCCCGTACAGTTTGTCCAGCTTCTATAATGTGACGTAACCTTCATCACACGTTAGCTTTTCAAATTAAGTTTACAGACACAGGGAAAACAAGATCCGGTCCCCGTCACACTTTGTGAGGTTCGCGTCCTCTCCCTGGATTTACATATAACAGACTTCTAGCCTATTAAGCTATTTTCAGCAGAGGTCTGTTATTTACCCCCAGTTTTAAACAGCGACCCGATCTGAAATCGAGTTTCCAGGTTAAGTAGTGCAGGAATTTCACCTCGCAACCTACAAACTGCACTGTTTCCACGTCACTAAGGAATAAACTACCTTAGATCCACGCCAAACTGCTCTATTTACGCTACGCAGGACTTTCCGTTTCTACCTGTCGATCAACGTTCTCGTTTTGTATATAACTTTCCTAACATATTAAAATATGCATTGTATATTCCATTAAACTTTAAAAAACACCGTGAAACGTCTACAGACAATCCTAACTGTCTTAGTGTATCCAATTACAGACTTTGATTTACAAACAGTCGTCTGCAACCTTATGTGTCCAGGGGCCCAGCTGATTGTCTGAGATGTTTGAAAGCGGTTGCCCTCGACCTATTCCGGTCGTTCTGGATCTTCCTCAAGCATTGTTCGACGTCGGGTCACCAACTGATAGAGATTAAAAGGTATATCTTCTCCGCATTTCAAATCTCCGCGCGTCCTTATCAAGCTGGTTAAAAACACAGGAAGGAATCCAGAGCTACCAAGTAATCGTTAAACAATATCCACTTTAATGGTAATATGACAATGCAATACAATCACATACAGTACAAATTCAATACAGCTATCTATGGGATCCATACATACTGAATGCATTTGAGCCACCAGCCGGCCGAAAGAGCCAGCCAGGCAGCCAGGCAGCCAGAGAGAAAAGAGAATGAACTGAATTCAAACACCAACTTTTATACCCAAAAGTCACCGGAGGAGCCGAGTCAGTCTATCTCATTGGATGATTGTTAAAGATGACTTTTCCTTAGCGAATCAGTGCGAGCCAGCCAGGGTAATAAACCAAGTGTCTCTGAGGGTAATAAAGATGTATCTGGCGTCCGTTATCTCACTTCCCTACATAGACTTTCACAGCACACACTTTCCTGCACATTCCAGAGGCCTGAGCTGTATCCCTTTGTTCACAAAGATATACATATTAATACCCTCATATGAATACAAAGTAATCAAACACATACATATACTATTCAAGATATGATGACTTCCCTGAAACATGACATACGAGATCTTTAAGCAGAAGGAAACTCTCATCCAACTCTCATCCCTCCCCCACAGGGCAATAAAACCTGTTAACTCCAAGCATCCTTTGTTCTCCAAAAACACATGTCAGCAGGCCCTGAATCCAGCTC
Organism: Pogonophryne albipinna; assembly: GCA_028583405.1. NCBI lineage: Eukaryota > Metazoa > Chordata > Actinopteri > Perciformes > Artedidraconidae > Pogonophryne > Pogonophryne albipinna. The sequence goes on from CM053244.1 coordinate 7,583,135, forward strand.
ACGGTTTTACACAGATTATTTCCCATTTAAGCTTATACATAGTTTGCTAACATGAATACATACAAATATTTCACTTCAACATAAGGTAGACTAAAAGCTTTAGGAATCCAAAGTACAACATATAATAAGTACCCTGTATCAAGATTGATGCAAAACAAGTGAAATTTGATCTTTTTAGAGAGGTTTAGAAAAAAACTCCACTTCTGGGGTTATTTGGGTGGATTTGCCATATCTCTGGAACCCATCGGTCGATGTTGATGATTGACACCTCTTTTGAACCGTTAGAGCCAATAGAATCAAGAGGAAGTTCCTAAATCCATCTAAACATTACCTTTGGTGAATGAGTGATGTGCAGCCAGCATGCCCAAAACCGGAAGCTCTCATACACTCTGGTAACTATCATAGCAGCTATATATGAAAACTACTCTTATTGACATAAATGTGACGATGGATTATTAGTAATCATTTCAAAGTGACAGAGAGACATTGGATTAACCTTCAGCAGCGTTAATATGCGTTTGAATGCCATTGAACACAACTTTTGATCAGAAAACAGCAAAGGTAAGACGTATTTGCCGTTTTAGCCACGTAAAGTGAAGTTGTGTGTTGTCTTATCTTGCCTTCGCTGCCGCGAGTTTTGGTCGCACAGTGATGGTACTTATACCATTGGAAACTCATATGATATCTTGTTTGTGCAGATCCGATGAAGTATACAATATTTCTACCGTGAGTTATGTGCTAAGTGCGTTAGCACTCTTTCGCTTAGTGCTAATTCAGACGCTTGGCGTTAGAGTTGTGTTTTGTTTCGGTAAAAATGGTTCATATCGGGGAGTTTCTTCTCGTTCAGTGGGTAAGACACATTAATAGGTTGTTAAATGTTAAGAAGCCCTGAGACACAGTTTAGTAAAAAAAAAGCCTGCAGGGGCTGTCGGGCTTAACAGGTTAAAAATAACTGATGACCATAAATTGTGATTCTATGGAGCCAGAAGATAAAATGATATGCAGCCCCCTATTTCTTTGGAGCAGGTGGCTCTGAATCTGCAGTTCATTGCATTTACCTCCAGAATTAGCATCCCCTGGCAACAGTGTCATGCATAATTTGACGACTCGTTTTAAAAATGGCCGCCAAATGACGTTACTCTCTTGGATGCGGATGGCCTGTAAAATCTTTGAGCGCAATTGGTACTAAATACCTTCATAGAAGGAACTAATGAATGGCCTATCTATCATTTAATGCAAGCTTTACTTAGGATCGTGATGCATAAAGCGCTGATGAATCACCACCTGCAGGCTGTGCATATGATTAAAGAGCATGGTGTTTCTGAATGCTAATGAGCCAAATCAGATCAACAAAGCTGTTTGGTAAATGAGGGATAACAAGGTTGATTAAAAGAAGGTGGGGGCTTTCAATCTACCAAAGTGTTGGCTTTCTTATGGAGGAAATCACCAGTTAGGATTCATAGCTTATAATCAATGTTATGGCACATCACAGAAAGCACTAATCCATTACAAACCAGAAAGTATGGACTCCTTTAGAGAATTTGATATCCATCCATATGGCTTATTGTGTGAGTGTGCGCTGAGGAAGAGGATCATTTGCAGTGTGGACTCGACACTTGGAATTAATTACAGTGAGGAAGGGCAAAGTGGTGGTGGCCCTTACACTGCTGTCTCTTTGAATAATTGCCTGTTACAGCACAGGAGTGTGTATGGGAGGGGGGAAGGGGGATGCTCCCGCAATCACAATCAGTCTTCCAAACGCACCAATTGCTCATTAGGCATGTTAGCTATCCGTGCGAGGTGCTGAATACCAAAAAGGGAGACAGACGGGGTGAAACCAGAACGAGGGTGATGGAGAATAAGACAGGTAGCTATAGAGAGTAAACAAAGCACACAGCGGCGTGCGTTGAAAGCTTCATCATTCACTTTGAATGGGGTGACGTCACTTTTCGTCAAACTGCATTGTGGGAAGCAACGCGGAGCGTTGCTGGCGTGGCTCGCTGCAAAAGTTGAGCAATGTTCAACTTTTGAAGCCTCGGCAGAAGCGTCAGCCAATCGAATCATATGCCAGTACAAGCTCTAGCCAATCAAACCGCTGCTTGTGTGTCCGGGGCGGGAGATTCATGTGATTGGTTGTTGGTCGAGTTTCAGACACGCCCGCCGGCAAGCTTCAACGCACGCCGCTGTGTGGACGGGCCGGAAGGGTACACAAGCAGAGATATTGGGGGAAGATATAGAGTGTAACACAAACCTACTATTTGCATCCCTTTATATCCCAACAAGATTAAAAGTCTAGAGCCATGCTAGCAGCAGCTCAAGGTTGAATTTTGGTACAGCCATGCTAAAATGTAAATGCTAAAGTCTGACTTTATTTAACCCGGTCTGCATAATCATGCATAAGGTCTTGTCACTCAGTTATACCTTATTTAGGATTGTTTTAACATTATTTCCAAATAAGGAGAAAGGATTGGATGGGTTAACACCAGTTGGACAACCAATTGGCTGTCTCTTGCCATGTGCTCAGCGATTCTACAGAAAGTATGTTTGTAATAAAATACTCAAAGACAACTTAGTGAGAACAATAGCATAATTTCCACCACAGACTTCTCTGGGAACCACGAATGTCTATCAAAATTATTTTTAACCATTTTATGTTGTAGTAGACAGATCGACTGACCTACGGCTATTATAGAAATATTATAATTTAAGAATGTGTCTAAATGAACAAAGTCATTATGCAAGTAAATAGGACGATGAGATCAAAATAATATGATGAGATCCCAAGTTTGTTAGAATTGTCTAAGATAAAGATAACATGTACTTTATTGATCCCAAATTGGGAAATGTTTTTGGTACAGCAGCATGTCAAAACAAAGGCATTTTGCATAATTGAATGTATATGGTAGAACATTTGAAATCTAATATCAAATCTGAAAGGTCTACTGGCTGTTCAGTGTGTGTGTTATTCTACCTGATCAGGTTGGCACGTTCCCTCTGCCTCTGTGTGAATGGGTGAATTTGTATTATGTAAAGTGCTTTGAGGGGTCGCTAAGAAGTACAGTTTCTGTGCAGTTATCCAGTATGAATGGCAGCTTTCAAATACGGCAGCGCTGCACAAGAGGTCACACACAAACCGTAGAAAAAGATAAAATACAAAAATACAACAGCAGTAGACAACAATGATGTCAACAACACCACGCAGGGGATGATGGAAAACACCTCCATGGTCATACAGATTATTAAAGTTAATAAAAATCAGTCTCGGCCTTGCAGGTCCTCCAAAGTCCATCAAGCAAATCAAGCAACAAAGCTTTCAAATGTAAAAGCAGTATGCTAATGCAGCGTTGGGGATACTTCAGGATGGTAGCCAATCTGCCACGTTTCTCAGTTAGTACTTAAGGTCCAGGGTTTTGCAATTCTAATTGTGAGTTGTGTTTTTGCAGGGCCGGCCCTCGGCATAGGCAGTATAGGTGAATGCTAAGGCCGCATCAATCAATGGGGGGCGCCAACAATTGGGGAGAAAAAAAAAAAAAGTTAGAAATTAAAAATAAATACATTTCATAACACAATTTCCCGATTTTGGATCAACAAAGTACATCTTATTATCTTATACTAACAGAACTACGCCTATATTGCGTACAGCGCCCATAAACTATGGCGCACCCCCCCCCCAAAATCAAGTTGAACTGCCCCAGCCCCAGTACAAAACAGAGGTTTATGTGAAATTATTCTTTTTTTGAAATAATGGTTTTAGTGTGCAATTATAGGTTTTAATTTTATATTTGTGTTAATTTAAAATAAATCAAACTCCCCAAAAACGTATACAGCTTCTGTGTGCTTTTATTAACATTGGAATTTACTGTGTAAGCGGCCGCGGGGGGAGGGAGCTTTAGAGAGCTCTCTCCTAAAAGACTGAGCGGCTCTGATAACCTCAGCTCAGTGAGGTAAAGGCACACCTTTATATGATCATTATAGTTATACAAAAATAAGAGAATAGATGAAAAACAGGTATAAAATACTATATGACAGTACAAAAAGTTGTTATTAATAAACAAGAATACAGTTTGAAAGGAGACTGATTTGTAAAATATCCATAAAGAAAAAGAAAATCTGTTTACAGTTCTGTTTCATCTGGGTGCTGAGAGAGGTTTCCATAGATCTCTTCATGTTGCTCTCAAAGTGCACCAGATTGATGCTTTCAACTTCAATATTAAAAAAAAATCATGTTCAAATGGATAGGATACTAATTACATTTGCACACATCTTGTGTCCATATCTGTCTGTTTTGGTGGTCATGCCACAACCGTGCATGCGTGAGTCATAGTGAGTGTCTGCATTTGGGGGGGGGGGACAGATAATGAGCCCAGACCACAGTGCGTGATTTGTGGTGAAGTGTTAAGTAATAATTCTATGAAACCATCGCACCTCCAACGGCACCTTACAACTAAACACGCCCAGCAGCAAGACAAGCCAGCGTAATTCTTTACAAGAAAGTGTGATCTACTGAATAAGTGCAAGTCAACGATCCAATCCAGCTGCACACCCATAGCCAAGGCCCAGGAAGCCTCGTATCGTGCCAGCCTCCACATTGCTAAAAGCCGGTAAGCCACACACAATTGGCGAAAAACGTTGTCTCCCACTCGCAAAAGAAATGACAGAAATCATGTTGTGTCACGGAGAATAGTAGAGATGGCAGAGGATGTTAAAAATACATTGATTGAGCGCATTAAAAGTAGTAGCTATTATTCCATCCAGCTGGACGAGACTACTGATGTTGCAGATTTGGCCAATTTGATGGTTTATGTCAGATATGAACATGATGGTGCAGCTCAGGAAGACTTTCTGTTCTGTCAACCACTGGAGACCAGAACAACAGCTGAGCACATATTCCAGCTCCTAGACGCGTTTGTGCAAGAGAATGGACTTGAATGGAAAAAGTGTGTTGGAGTCTGCACAGACGGCGCGAGGGCTATGACTGGCCGCCACAGCGGAGTAGCAGCTCGGATCAAAGAGGTCGTGCCGGAGATGCGATGGACACACGGCAGCATCCACCGGGAGGCGCTGGCGGTGGAGAAGATGCCCGATGGCTTGAAGTCTGTGCTGGACTCTGCTGTAAAGAGTGTGAACCTCAAAGGCCCGACCGATGCAGTCTTGCCTATTCCAAGTGTTCTGTGATGAGATGGGCAGCGAGCATGTCCAACTTCTGCTCCATACAGAAGTAAGATGGCTATCAAGAGGGAAAGTGCTTTCAAGGCTTTTTGAATTGCACAGAGAAGTCCAAGTCTTCAGGACAAAAACTTCCCCTTATCAGATGTGTTTGATGATACAGTGTGGCTCAGTCAGTTGGCATACTTGTCAGACATTTTCTCCCGTTTAAACGACCTGAATTTGGGACTGCTTTCAGAAAGCAGTCTTTAGTGGACTTTTGGATAAAGCAACACAGAGAATACCCCGCCCTGTCTGACAAAGCTGTGCACTTTCTCCTTCCTTTTTGCGACCACATGTCTGTGCGAGAAAGGCTTCTCTTCCCTTGTTATTAAAACCAAATACAGAAGCAGGCTGAATGCTGAGCCAGACCTGAGACTGAAGCTCACCTCGATTGCCCCAGACATCAAAGGACTGTGTTCACGGAGACAGGTGCAACCTTCTCATTAGATTTAGGTGACTTGTCAATGGACACCAACATGTGGCAGAGAGAGAGTGTTTGTATGAATGAAGTAACACGTGGGTTTGCTATCCTTGCTCCAAAATGGTGGAATGAGCTCCCCATTGACATCAGGACAGCAGAAAGCTTACACACCTTCCGACGCAGACTGAAAACTCATCTCTTTCGACTCCACTTCGAGCAATAGAATTACTAACAAAGCACTTATATACTAATAAAGAGTAGGCTTATCTAAAGCCAGTTGAGTAGCACTTGAAATGTTTTTGCTCTATGAAACCTGATGTACTTATATGATTCTGTTTTCTTCAAGTTTGTATTTTGTTGGTCGAACGCACTTATTGTAAGTCGCTTTGGATAAAAGCGTCAGCTAAATGCAATGTAATGTAATGTAATGTACAGTTGTCATTTGTTATTATTTGGTTCTGTTCTGTGTGTGTGTGTGTGTGTGTGTGTGTGTGTGTGTGTGTGTGTGTGTGTGTGTGTGTGTGTGTGTGTGTGTGTGTGTGTGTGTGTGTGTGTGTGTGTGTGTGTGTGTGTGTGTGTGTGTGTGTGTGTGTGTGTGTGTGTGTGTGTGTGTGTGTGTGTGTGTGTGGCCTCAAATATTTCAAAATGAAAACTAAAAATACTACTCGGGGAATATAAAGAGAGCTGCATTGTTCAAACTGAGATGATACACCAAATTCTTAGCTGTTTGTTTATAACTGTTTATTTGTGTATAGATGTTGCAACTATACAGAGCTTTGGCAATAATATATGTCACTATGGTCATGCTAATAAAGCTATTGCATTTAATTGAGTGTGTGTGTGTATGTATGATTGAAGTACTGTACAGTTGTCATTTGTTGTGTGAGAATAAGTTATTATTTTGTTCTTTATGTTCTCACTTGTGGTGAGAGAGAGAGAGAGAGAGAGAGAGAGAGAGAGAGAGAGAGAGAGAGAGAGAGAGAGAGAGAGAGAGAGAGAGAGAGAGAGAGAGAGAGAGAGAGAGAGAGAGAGAGAGACTGCCCTTTGTACAAGTAGCTGTTGCTGACAATAAATAATGTTATTATGAATACATTAGCCTCCGAGTCCTGCATGAACTGTGCATAGACTGTGTTTTAACATTGGTCATATGGTGGTACTTGGTGTAAAAAGGTTGAGAACCACTGTTTTAGATAATAGATAAATAATTATTAAGTAGCAGATGAATGTTATGAAATTGTTTCAGCAGTTCAGTTGTTTAACAGTCTTATTGACTGCAGGATGAATCTGGTTTCCCTATTATGTGTCTTTAGGATTTTCCCTCTCCTGGAGTGTGAATTTGTGTCACTTCTCTTGGACAGCCGTTTAGAGCAAAAACGCAATAAAATAAATATATGCCAAACCAAAAACTTGCACGACTAAACCCTTCCAATAGATGTTTGGTATATTTTGTTCATACATAAACAGAGGAAAATACATGTAAAGCTCCAATGTTTGTAGCATTGTTGTCTCTTTTTACGACTTCCTTCTTTCTCACAATTGGAATCATCAATGTAACAGCTTGTGACACCAAAGCATATTACCCGTTTGTTTGACAGGTCCTTCGTAGTTAAGGTGATTTCACTCTCTGTGTGTGCCTGTGTGAACACGGGTGGCAAAATTGTTGTTTCCAGAGCACGAGTGTTGAAGCAGAACTCTCTGTATCGAGAGTGTAGAGCGAGAGCAGCGTGTCGTGATCACTACATCTTGTTGGCAATAAAATCAGCGCTCCACAAAGTGGGCTCTGGGGCTCCTCAGCAGTCCTTGAAGGGTTCCCTGGGAGGATAATGAAGTGTGTTATCTTCCCAGCTGTGCGCTTTTCCACTAAATCGTATCCAACGACACGCGTCTTCCCAGACGGAGGTTTCTTGGTCTATTTCTGCGTGGAAATCTTAGCCCAGATCACAACAGCAGCGCTCCCTGAAATATCTTCTCACCATGCCCTATTTCATCATGACAGACACGGCCATGGGAGCCTGAAACCTTTTCCTTATTCCCTTTTGAATAGAACATCGAGGTCCAATTGCCTATTTTGGGTTCTATAAATGTTTTTATCCCTCATTACAATGACTACCTCAGAGTTGTTACTGGTGGTCTGATACTTGTTGTTGTCCACTCGATATGTATTTTCATAAATTGTAATTTTTTCAATTCTATTTCTGGCTTTAATATTTTATGCATGCCTCTTAATTAATATTGTGCTATTTTTGGCTCTTCCCTTTTGCTGTAACAATGTAAATGTCCCTACTACTAATAAAGGTATTTTGATTCTGATTATATGTTCAGCTGGTAAGAACAATCCACCAGAATATCCATTGTCACTCATTTCGCTTTCATACTGTGATGGGCCATTTCTCTTTCTTGGGCACAATAGGAAAGAAGGCTAATGTCAGTTTTGTGTGTTTCTGTCGAAAATCGAAAAATGTATCTTTTTGTAATCCAAACCCTCACCCTGTCAGCATTATTGCCACGGTAGTGAATTTGCATTTTATTAACACCTGGGTTGTGTGTTCAAACTAGAAGGCAATCTCTAAGGTGGAACACATAAAAACACCTCTGGGACCCCAACTCAAAACTGAGTTCTATGGCCTCAAAAACACTACTGATGAGCGGATAGCATCTTGGTTGGTAGCCTCTGCCACCAGTGCTTCCAAGGCTGGATAATGGCTTGTGTTTTGAGAAGTGATATATCAGAAAAGCAGTCCATTTACTATTAACCTGTTAAACCCCGAGCCTGTTTTTCAGGTTTCAGGCTCGAAAATGACATTCCCAGAACAAATGACCATATCTTCCCTTCTAAAAGGGTTAAAATGAATAATCTTTTTTCTCAAAGCAAGCTTACATCTGTGAGTTGGATGTAGAAAAGTCAGAATCAATATAGATGTTTTTTATTTTAAAGAAAATTCAGATTGAACATGGTAAAAAACTGTAAATTATTGTCCGTCCAAAGAATATTTGGTACTTATAGTGAAAACTAACCTTGGATGATGGGTTAGGAGACTAAAAGCTTTAGGAATCCAAGGTACAACATATAATAAGTACCCTGTATCAAGATTGATGCAAAACAAGTGATATTTGACCTTTTTAGAGAGATTTAGCAAAATAAAACCTCTTCTGGGGTCATTTGGGTGGATTTTCCATATCTCTGGCCCCCCTTGCTGGATTTTGACATGTGACATCTCTTTCTGACCGTCAGAGCCAATGGAATCGAGGGGAACTCACACCTAGTCCTTATTTGGTAATGTGCGTGAGTTAGACTGCTGCATAGCCAAGACCAGAAGCAGCAGCCACTCTGGTGGCTACCATTAGCAGCTAACGTTTGCTCTGCGATTTTTACATAAAAATGGAATTATGGATTATAAATGAAATATTTTTTTTTATACAGAGACGTTAAAAACCTATGGATTAACCGATTCAGCCGCGTTTTTTCTCGTTTTAATGCCATTGAACACGTCTTTTGATCAGATTGACAGCTACGGTAAGACGATCTCCCTAGAAGCTCCGTAAAGGTACGTGTTGTGAGGTCTGTGTTTGCTTCCCCTGTCGCGAGTTCGGATCACTCAGTGATGATACTATATACCTAAATAATCTGTGGAACCTCAGCTTTAATCGGATATCTTGTATGTGTAGCTACGATAAGTAATAAGGGTACTTTTATCTTGAGTTCTGTGCCAATGTCCGTTAGCATTTTTCGCTAAGGGGTCATTTAGATGCTTCTTATGAGACTTGTGTTTTGTTTTGGTAAAAATGGTTTGTATCGTCAGTTAGCTGAGATTATTTCCGTTAATCTGGTATAACACATTAATAGGTTCTTAAATATTAAGTTCCCCTGAGACACAGTGTTGTGAAAAAAAAAAACAGGGTCCCCGCTGACGGGGACCCTGGGGTTTATCAAGTTAACTACCTTTCTGTGACCTCTGGGTTTGATTTCTCTAAGACTTGGCCACCATTGAGCATTTTGTCACTTAACCTGTTTTTCAAGGCTTCTTATTAACATTTAAAAACCTATTAATGTGTCATACCCATTTAACGGGAAGAAACTCAGCTAACTGACGATACGAACCATTTTTACCGAAACAAAACACAAGTCTCACAAGACTAAATGAGCCCTGGGCGAAAAAATGCAAACGCATTTAGCACAGAACTCTAGGTATAAATACCCTTATTACATATCGGATCTGCACAAACAAGATATCGATTAGCAAGCAGAGATTCCACAGATTCCAGAAATATAAGTATCATCACTGAGCGACTGGGGAAGCAAACACAGACATCACAACACAGAGCTTTACAGAGCAAACACGGCCAATTTGTCTAACCTTTTGCTGTTTCTGATCAAAAGTTGTGTTCAATGGCATCAAAACTGCTGAAGGTTAATCCAATGTGTCTGTGTCACTTTGAAATGATTACTGATAATCCATCTTCATATTTACTAGTTTGAGCCTAGGTTTCAGTTTTCAGAGCGTAACACAGCTTTCGACTGCGTGCACGTCACTCTCACTCCTCAATGGTAACGTGTGTGTGAATGTGGAACTTCCCCTTCGATTATATTGGCTCTAACGGTTCAAAAGAGATGTCAATCACCAAAATCGACCAATGGGTTCCAGAGAAACGGCAAATCCACCCAAATGACCCCAAAGGTGTTTTTCTTTTTTCCTAAAACTCTCTAAAAAGGTCAAATGTCACTTGTTTTGCATCAATCTTGATACAGGGTACTTATTATATGTTATAGTTTGGATTCCTAAAGCTTTTAGTCTATTATCCCATCATTCAAGGGTGGTTTTCACTATAAGTAATGTGTTTTTTGGACGGACACTATAATTTAAATTTTTTTACTATGTTCAATCTGAAGTTACTTTAAAATAAAAACATTTATATTGATTCTGACTCTTCTACTGTACATCCAACTCACAGGTTTGCACTGTGACGTCACAGTTTGCAGTTAAAATATTCTGCTGCTTTTCAAAGCGTTTTTACTGTATTTTCTCTTCTTAACCTGTTAAACCCCATGCCCCCACAACCTACTAACCCTCTGGAGTCTAAGGGTATTTCTCGATTTTGAGATGTTTTCTTAAATCACTTTTTGAAATGTACTTCTTATAACATGGCACCCCATGTGTTACATATCAAAATGTTCAGGACAATCTCTGGTCTTGCTATATATGCAAATTACTCACCTTAGAGCACTGTGGGATGAGATAAGTAGCTCAAAAGCTTAAAGGTCCCATGTCATGGCCATTTCCACTGATCATATTTCCATTGCTGAGGTCTACTAGAATAGATTTATATTGTGCAATTTTCCAAACTCACATTGGTTTCTCAAACAGCATCTCTGTATAGCATGTGTATTCACTCTCTGTCCTAAACGGCTTGTTGGAGCTCCTGCCACCCGCCCCCACCCCCCACCCTGTGAGCCCAGTGTGCTCTGATTGGTCAGCTCGCCCACTCTGTTCTGATGAGTCCACCACCGTTACTGCGGAACATCAGTGATTATGTGTTACAATGGCGTTTGTTAGCAACCAGGAAATGACACCAGCAATGACAAACGGATGAGAATGCTGCGTGGGGTCTGGGTGCCGTGTTGGCGGGACGTTGCGGTGCTCGCTGCTGGAGCGGACAGTGTGAGCTGGCTTGCTGGTGTTGTTTCCTGGTTGCTGCGTGGGGTCTGCTGGACACGGCTCGGCTGGAGCACACACACCCGCCCGCTGTCTCAGGCTGAGTCCAGGGTGAGAAATCTGCGGAGCTGCAGCTGAGAAAAATGGCTGTGTGTGTGTGTGTGTGTGTGTGTGAGGAGCTCCGCGGATTGGTCCATTTGGATCGTCGTTACGTCACTTGGTTCCCGGAAGAGTGTAGATACTTTCTCGTGCGACAAAGTATATCGTGCGCACAAGATACTTTTTCTCTCCATTAACCTTTAGGGGCTCCGTAGGCAGTAAAGACAATTTCGGTTTATCGCCGAGCAGACTTTTTGTTATGTTTTGTTTGTGTTTTTCTTGGCTGGAAATATAATTGAATAACGCATAAAACCTGTCTTTGTTTATTTTGTGAATGTGTGGATGTAGACAGTAGTAGCTAAAAACACTTCCGTGGAGACTATTTTGTGGAAAGAGTAGATTTTCCGTTTATCTGTTCTATTTTGCCTTTATAATATTATTTCATATCAAGAACCCCTTGTGCGTTTATTTAACACAGCTATTTTTGATAGTTGATCGTTATGGTGGCCAGTATGGGGAATGAAATGTGATTTAAAAATCTGATATTATTTAAAGGGGAACTTTTGGAGATTTTGAAACTACCAATTGAGATAGACGCTGCGGTAATTGTTTTTGCTTACTTGTTTACTTGTATTAATTGGATGACATAAGAAAAACTTGTTCTATACTATTGTAAAATAACCATAGTCAGGCAATGGCTTCTGAAGAAAATGTACAACAGAATATGGAAGCACACTTAGAAGAGAATGAGCCTGAAGAAGGTAACATAGCACATGAGACCAGTGGGCAACATCATGAAAACAGAGGAAATGCATGGATAACAAGAAGAAATTCTTCTTCTTTACATATCTGAAGCAGAGCAGGAGAAAAGTATAGGAGAGTGGGATAGTACATCTTACCTTGCATATCCTGCTCTTGCATCTTTCTCCACAGACTTGGGAACAGTTATAGAGAGAGTTATCTCCCTTGAGGCTGATTGTAGAGATTCAGTTAATAGTGCGCTAAACCGAGAAGATAGCATCAGAGGCTTCGTGGATAAAAATGTTGAAGCACTGGAGCATCATGTAATGTCAACCTTGAAAAACTTTGAAAAGAAACTGGTGGACTGTTTGCAAAGGCGTGATGAAAAATGGAAGGCTGAAGCGCGCCAGCTTCCCTGCTGTCCATAGGCCCTTTGTCAGTGCTGGTGCTAGTTTTCAGACGTCTTATGGTTGCACCACTCCAGGTCAAACACCTCTTATTAGTGCTTCTCACAACCATGCTCCTTCTCTTGGTACTGACACTCAGGTGACGGGTCCTCATATTAGTAATCCCACTCCTACTCATTCAGTTCTCTCTGCTGGGGTTTCTGTCGGCCGAGCAGATATTGCCAGAAGAGAACTTGATGCTATTGATGCTGTGCCACAGGGTAGGACAGCATTTTCTGACCTACTTCCGCTGGGACAACCACCAGGAGTCATTGACAATCTAAACCCTATCACACCTGTAGGAGCAGTATACCGCCATCCAAGCAGTACGCCGGTGGTGTATTCAAAGCCTGTCATTCATATGGAGATCCCCTCTTTTGGTGGTTCCAGGGAGGTTGGAGAGGTTTTTAACTTTGTGGATCGCTGTGAAACATTCTTTGAAGTTAGGCCATTAACCTCTTAAGCCCGAGGGTCCCCCCAGGGGACCCCTCCCACCGTTATTTTATGAGACTATGTCTCAGGGCTTCTTAACATTTATGAAACTATTAATGTTCCATACCCTTTTAACGTTAAGAAACTCAGCTAACTGACAATGTGAACCATTTTTAGCTAAAAGAAACACAAGAGTAATACCAAGCCTTTGAATTAGCATGGAGAGAAAAAATGCTAACTAATGCTAACGGAATTTTGCACAGCACTCACGGTAGAAATGCCCTTATTACTATCTTAACTGCACAAACAAGATATCCGATTAACGCTGAGACTCCACAGATTCCAGACATGTAATATCATCACTGTACGCCCCCGAATTGCGGAGCTATCAGCCAGAAAAGAGAAAGTAAACAACATCCGGTTTAAAAAATATTACAATAATTTCGTCTTACCTTTTTTGATTTGTGATCAAAAGTTGTGTTCACCGGAATAAAAACGCCGCTCAAGGTTAATCCAATGTCTTTGTGTCACGTAGAAATTTTGACTGATAATCCTTCATCATATTTATGGCAATATACTGGGTATAAAGTTTTGCCGTCCAGGCGTGCACTTTCAGATATGCTTTGTTCGCTTCTCTATTACGTCCGCTATGGTAATGTTTACGTGGATTTGGGAACTGCCCATCGATTCTATTGGTTCTGATGGTTAAGAAAAAGGTGTAAATCACACAAATCGACCAATGGGTTCCAGAGATATGGTCCTGCGTAAAGTATAAAGAATGCCAGCCAGTTTAAGTACTTTACGCAGGCGGCTTCATTTATTGTTTACTACTCACAGCAGGCATTACAGCAGGACCCAGAGCACACGGAGCACACGGAGCACAGAGCGGACAGCAGATAACGGAATTGCAGTTTTATTGCTTATAGATTATCAGAACATTTCAAAGGGGACACAGCCACATTGGATATTAACCTATGGATTAACTACATCATCGTTTTTATCGTTTTAATGCCATTGAAGACCAGCTTAGACCAGACAAAGAGGAAGGTAACCCATTAGCCTAGCGCATTCTAGTACCTAGCGCCACTTGTTTTGATGTACGTTTTGTTGATAACGTCGCAAGTTTGTATCTTTCAGTGTTGAGGTGGGCACCGTTAGATTCTGTGTCTTTACGATCATAAACGATGTGTTGGATGTGCAGCTAGGATAAGTAATAAGGGAGCTAGGAGTGATTTTCGGTGCAGTAATAGGTTAGCATTTTTCGCTCGGGGCTAATTCAGAGGCTCACTGTTAGCAGTGTGTTTTTTTTGAAAAAATAATTTTTTTTCACAACAGTTGTATTTGGATGGAATGAATACCTATAGTGAAAATTCAAAGTAATAAAATGATTTTTACAGTGAAAAAGTTCAAATGGAACTGATGGTTCCCAAATTACCCAGAGGTGAGTCCGCCTGGACTTTATTTTTCTAAATCTCTCTAAAAAGGTCAAATTTCACTTGTTTTGCATCAATCTTGATACAGGGTACTTATTATATGTTATAGTTTGGATTCCTAAAGCTTTTAGTCTACTAACCCATCATTCAAGGGTGGTTTTTACTATAAGTAATGTTTTTTTTTTAGGCGGACATTAGAATTTACATGATTTTACTATGTTCCATCTGAATTTACTTTAAAATAAAAACATCTATATTGATTCTGACACTTCTACATCCAACTCACAGATGTAACCTTGCTTTGAGAGAAAAGATTATTAATTTACCCCTTTTAGAAGTGAAGATATAGTCTTTGTTGTGTTAGTGGCATTTTCGAGCCTGAAACCTGAAAAACAGGCTCAGGGCTTAAGAGGTTAACCTAATAGGGGCTTTATCTGGGGTTCTTAAGGGGCCAGCGTATAGCTGGTGGTGTGTAGCAAAAAGCACAGTACACAACTGGCCAGAATTCAAAGAAGCTTTTCATGCAGCTTTCCTACCTCCTGATTACCTCATGGAAGTGGAGGAGAAGTTGAGGGATATGGTGCAGTTACCCGAACAGTGTTACCATACCACAAGTAGCCTCTATTACTGTAATTTTACATGAAATCTTTTTCTTTTAACATATATTTGTTAAAATAGAGTCATACACCTCTAGAAAACAGAATAATTATCTTTAAAATACGGAAAATTAGTTTTATTATTACAAAAAAGTACCGTATATCTAAGAACATTTACAAAGAAAATAACGTAATTTTACTTTGCAAAAGCCTTAGTTTACATTAATTATCAAAAATGTTGCCATAAAAATCTGTAATTTTACAAGAAATCTTCTTATAATTCCATGAAATCTTTTTCTTTTAACATATATTAATTGTGAGAATAGTCATTTACCTCTAAAACAACAGAATAAATATGTTTTTAAATGATAATAAAAAGCTTAAAGACAGAAGATTACTGTTGTTATTTAAAAATATTACTGTAAATCAAAGATCATTTACATGTAAAACACAAAGAAAACATGTAATTTTATTTTCGCAAATGCTTAAGTTTACATTAACTGTCAGATGTTTTGCAGAAAAAAATCTGTATTCAAGTAGATTAATAAACTGTCAAAATAAATGCATTTACTTTCTCTAAATGTAGGTTTACTGTACTTTTACATTGTGCCAATCTTGTATTCAAAAATATAAATTGGAAAAAATAACTACTGAAGTATGATTTGTCTGCATAATACTTTAAAATCTGTGAAATTATGCAGCAAAGAAATGTATGCAATATCATTAAAACGTTATGCCTTTGGCAACATGTTGAAAATATTTGACAATATAAATAAAAAATGACACCACCACCATTCTTTTCTATAATTTCTTGTTATTTGCAATGCCGTAACATAATTAAGAACACAATATATACACGATATTACAATACTTTCTATATTAATATATATATATATACATAACCCATACATATATACACATACATCCATACACATAAACACAATAATAATAAAGCAGAACAGACCGGCAAAGAAACCTTAAACATTAGCCAACATTTTGTGCCAAAGATAACATTATAAACATTTAACTCTCTTGACAGTTATGTGTGTGACTATGTGTGTGCGATTTTACTCTCTCCATTCAAAGTCAGCGATGTTGGTGATCAATGAAAGCATGTTATGTTATGATCATATCTGTACATTTAAAGCATTGGTTTGAAAAGAGTTCTGTTATATAAAGTCGTCACTTGGCATCACTATCACACTGCAATAATCTTTTTATCTCGATTATCTTGTTTTGTCAGGAGCACTTATCGTGTGTCAGAAATGTGCACAATCCTCTACTCTGTGGTTTAAGATGGAATGAGTTAGAATAATTACAATTCAAGTCTTACCTCTGCAAGAACTCCAGGGTACCTCCCAGTTCTGTGGGATAGCTGATGTTGATGCAGTAATATACTGCAAACATCAGCGTCAGGGCATCAACAACATTTGGGACACTGCCACTGACGATGGTCAGGTCGACGGCGACCATGAAGTGTCCATCTGTCAGGGGAGAACTCCCTTAAGGTACACAACAAAGGAAAAAATTACAAAAAAATTATAAATGCAAAAAATATTTGGTGCAGATTGTTCATATTTGTTTGTACTGGTGATCCCATGGCCAATTGTATTTAAAGAATTGTGAGCTCCTGCAGCTTTCTTTTCTTTCTTAAGTGTTTCTAAATTAGAGAGTCATAACCGGTACCCACAACTATGTCTTCAATGTAGTCTCAGAATGACATTGGATACATTAAAACCATCTCCCTGGCAATTTCATTTAGGTGTTTTTTTCCTGGCATAGGGCAGATGGTTAGGATCTCCCCTGCGATCAGGCGAATCACCTCACGCCTCTCACATCCTGTTGGCCGCTCGTTGTTTACAAGCTATCTTGGTATCTCTGATGGCATTTTACTCCAGGGGATCTGAAAATTGAAGTGCCAGTTATTGTTCAATGGAGACGGGGCGCTATAGGTAGACGGGGCGCTTGAGGGAGACGGGGCTCTTGAAGTAGACAGTGGAGAGTTTGGATAGTCTGCAGAGTATTCGCCTGCAAAGGGCACCAAATGATATACAAATAGTGATTAAATACATTTTTGCATTTACTATTGGCCCTAAACATAATATTTCTACAACGCAAAGAACATTCTTGATATATTTTGGCTATACTAGATGTGGCTCTCATCATGCATCTCATAAACGTCTATTGTTTTAAAAATCTCTATTAAACCTGGTCACAGAGCTCAATTAAATAGTTTATCTTGCAACTGGTTTGATGCTTACACCTGGCCTATGGGTAAAATGAAAACATTTCAGAGGAGATAAAGTAAAAGCAGGCATTGACCAGGTACCAGGTTTTAAAAGGTGGGGAAGCAGTAGGGCTTGGCGATATATCTACTGTTTAAGGTATATCGATATAAGATGAAACAATACCATGTATATCGATATAGTTTGATGTTGTGTTGCATAACCTGTTTTCTCTGTAAAGCTGTGCCAGTGTGTTTGCCTCTCTTCTCTGACACTCTGCGCGACCTCCCCCCCTCCCCCCTTTTGGTTGGAGTGCAGCAAAGCGGGAGTTAGTCCTGCACTGAGGGACTGACTAGAATGATAACGTTGCTGAGTGATAAAGTTACTCAATTGGTCGAAGTGAGTTATAACTTTATACCGTCAGCCGACAGTGATTCTGCTGGTTACGTCGCCTCCGCGATCAATCAGCTGATCAACTTCCTCAATACACACGCAGATGTTTTTTTTCCTGTAGGACTATGAAATGTATATTTTCCTGTATACCATCAAGTCATTTATATTTTCTCACACATGCTTGCGGGTGAATAGTCTCTGCGTGGCATTACACTTCCCATCATTCTTCTTGGTGTGGCTATAGGTGTTTCTGTCTCAGCTCTGGGAGGCGGGTCAGGAATCCCACTGGCATCGTTTTCAGCTGGATAAAAGACACAAAATAGGAATTAGGCCTGCTATCATGTTTTCTCATTACAAAGCTTGTTTTGCAAGACCACAATATTACAATTCGGATGATCGCATATGTAGTGAGGATGTTGTGCTTTATTTTCAACATTAAAAGGAGACATCGTTTTTACAACTCACACATAAGTATACTTACATAAAGCTTTAACACTGGCAATCAGTTTTCTAGCGTCGATTGGCCTCATGACGTTTTTGAGATCTGCCTCGTTGACATATTTCAGGTCTTCCACTTTGTCCACTCCCATTTTTCGAAGAGCCTCCAACACCAGCTCGTTTGTACTTGACTTTGGCAGCACAGAGCTAATGAAGCCAGCAACAAGATCACCCTCTGCAGCATCCATAACTCAAAACAGAAGGAAAAAAAGAACAGATAAAACATTGTGAAACAGATGATTGTCTATGGTGGCGATAAATGTGACTTTTAAAAGAATTATATTTTGCTAACTTTAATTTGCACCCAACTATGCAACAGGCATATTGACTATGTGCTTCATTTTTGTGTAATTCTTGATGACTCACATATCCCTTCACTGTTAGGATAGCAAAGCCACATGTAGGACATGTGACATACATTTGACAGTAATGAGAGCTGGTTAGGATGGTAGTTCAATGTGAAATACATTTTATTGGCTTACCTGGGGTGGCGTAGGCTGAGTAGGCACAGCTGTTGTATGTAATCTGAAGGTTCTTGTTTTGATGCCGTCTCCAGTGTGTCGAATACACTGAATGCCTAACTCCTGATCCTGAGTCCCTGCCATCAGTGTGTGTGAGTGAATGGGTGAATAAGAGAATACTTTGGATTAAAGAGCTAGCCTATATATGCCTTTACTACATATGAGCTATACATGCCTAATGCAGTCCTAATAAAAAAATAACTCAAACTACTATCTGGAATCTAATGTATGCACGATTATTAATTAAATCATGACTCCAAGAATCAAGATCAAATAGACTTGTGAGATTCCCAGTCCTAACTAATACAGTATGCTACCCCATAAGTCTTCAGTGGCTAAATCAGTAAGCTACGGATCCAGAAACACTGTGTTTAAGGGACAAGACTGTCATTCCACATCGACTATATGCAGCTTGTGGATAAAAGTCCAAACACTGTTCAGCATTGATGCAAACCATTTGTCTAGCTGCTTCTCCAACGTTATAGAGGCCATACTCTGCCAGATAGGATGAGACGTGTGGTGTCACCAGAAAGTACACATACTTGTTTTCCTTCATCAGAATGAGCTCGATTTGTCCAAATTCCACTGAGTCTTCATTCTTAATGCAAAGAAAGGAGCCCTTCCTATACAGGGTACCCTTCCACTGCACTTCTGTGGACACCAACTCAGGATGTGAGAGTGAGCTTGCCTCAACCGCATCACACACTTTGTCACTGTACAACTCAGCATGGTAAGAAGACGAGTTTTTGACTTGCAAAAAAGGAGCTGGAGCTCAGATAGGACTGAAGAAGCTGATGGTTGTCTGCAAGTGTCTTACACACATTTTTGAAATTCTGTGTTCTCCTTATGCATCTTTTGAAGTATGAGTGTTTGCTCTCAAACCTCATTGTCCACAACCGTAAGAGAGGACCAAGTTTCAGGATCAAACAGGGATAGTGGACGAGGTAGTGATGTTTTGGTTTGAGTTTCTCTGTGGGAAATACTTGTTTCCTGGTTTCAAGATAGTCTTGAATCTGAACGTTGAGGAAACAGACTTGCGGGACGGATATCTGGGGGGCACAGACCAACTCACAGAGCTCTTTCAGCAAGATCAGTAGCTGCCACACCTGGTCCTTAGTATCTGGGATTTTATCACCAATTATGACAGGTGGAAGTCTCAAAAGACACCAATTCTCAGCTGCCTGTCCACCAACCTTCATACTACTTCTATTTACTTCAGAAGGAGCAGAACCAACATCAGAACCCACATACTTGAACTGTGCGATTCGTCTGTTCAGCTGTATGTATGTGAACCATTTTTTTACCTTTATAAAATATCTCAAGTAAAGGGTAAGGTCATAGGCAACTACGCCTTCAAACAAGTCGTGGCCTATGCATGGTGGGAGCCCGGGCTGGCATACATGGAAATACTCAAGAGAGTTGAAAACTGAGTCACATGTGTTGCCTCGGTGTCCTGCAGTTGTTGTAATGCCTTCTTGTAGGTCTCAACTGTTCTTTCAGGAAACCTGTCTGTCGCGTTGTCCATTTCATTTGTAGGCACTAAGTGACTAGCAGTACTGACATTTTCAGTAAAGCCACCAATACAGTGGGAGCCCAAATTGTCCCCCAGAATACATAGGACTGTTGCCCGCACCACCTGGCCAGATGAAGTGACCAGTCCATTTCTCTCAAGTTCTCTTATATCTGACAGCATCCGTCCGAACAATTTGTCATGTGCAAAGTACTTAAAGTATCTCTCAGGGCACAGACGCAACAGCTGCAAGTTGTCAACATTAGAACGATAGATGGGCTCGAAGTTGGCAAGTGTAAAGTAAACACCGACTATTTTGTGCTTTCTCTTTGATGATCCAAGAGGGTTCACTACCTCAAACGCGTCTTGGTACAAGATAAGCTTTAAGCTTATACCTGGCTCCATGAATAAGTCATTGGACTTGAAAACAGATCCATCACAAACATCAGTGAACACATTAGTAGAAGCAGCATTATTTTGTGGCTTCACACACTCTTGCCACACAACAGGGTCTTTTAACATGGCTTGTAAAGTATCTTGAAGGGGGATGTATTGTGCATAGCACTCCCTCCTATTCTCATCTGTGCCAAGATAAAGAGCCTGTGGGTGCACATATGAAAAGTTTTTCTTGAAGAACTGCTTTCTTCTGTACTCAGTGGAAAGCTGAGAGCTGCAAGAAGAATGCAACTCTGCTCCCCCCAAAGAACTCAAAACACTGTCAATATCAGTCTCAGACAGGTTTGTTTTAGCTGCCATTACCTCCTTGAATTCCTTCTTAGTGTACTGATGACAAACGTCATTCAAACTGTTAATTTCTTCAACTATAATCTGTATAGTTGATGATGGAATGAGGCATTTAGCCTGCAGACGCATGTAAAACAGGCATAGATTTTTTTGATACAGGGCTCTCATTTCAGTGTCATCTGGCATGTCATCAGATCCACTTGCTCCATGATTTACATCAAAATCACTTTCAACCTCAGCAGCATCCTGAGTAGACTGTACTTGTGTAGGGTTTACAGACAAATGAAGCTCAGCGCAAGTTCAAGACCAAGCTCTTCATTCATATTTCACGTCACTTCTTTACCCTCTCCTCCCTCATTAAGTGATCGGGGGCGTCACTCCCCAGCTAACCAATCACTCCTCTCTCCATTCTCACAAGCCTATCGTTGCACCCGCTAATCCCTTTATATCTGCTCTTCCCTCTTGTCAGCTGTCATTCCAGGTGACAATACGCAAATGGTAGTACACTAATACTCCTCTTCCGTTAAACACTCAGGAATATATAACCTCAAGATGTCTAATTCAGACTTTTCCGACAACGAACCTTTTTCGAAGGATCTCGATCCTGGCTCCGACGTACCTCCAGAAGTAGCTTCCAACTCCGCAAGCCACCGGCGCATGAGCGCCCGTCTGGCTTCCCGTGGCGGCTCACGTACGGCAGAGGCAGACTTCCTCTTCTCCTATCTACTGCAGCAGGGCATTTCTGCAGCCCCAGATCTCCCTCTCTCCCAGCTTCGGGAGCTCTCGGACCAAGTCTCCGGCGCGGTCCCCCAGCCCAAGCCAGCAGCTCCAGCCAGCTCTCCCGAGAGATCAGGGCGAGGGCGCGGGCTCAGCCGCGGGGGAAAAAGGACAAGGAAGGCGAGTCCTCCATGAGCTCGCTCGTCGAAAAAATCCACCCCTTCCCAGGCTCACCCCAGCGCCGACCAGCCCGGGAGCTCCGGAAACCAGCCCCTCACGGACGTTAGCTTAGCAAACACCCTGCAATCTCTGGCAAGCTCCTTGCTGCTAATCGACGCTCGCCTCTTCCGCGAACATGGCCGGGTCTTCTGCTCCGGTACCGCCAGGGTTTATGCCGGGTCAGGGTCTTTTACATCCATAAGCGGTAGCTCCCTCTCACTCCCTGGCTTCCGCCCTCCCAGCTCCTCCTTCGGGGAGGATTTACATTCCCCAAGCCGCTAACATTTCCTCACGGCTTAGAGCGAAAATTCTCGAAGGGAAAGACATTAATCTCGTCAG
Organism: Pogonophryne albipinna; assembly: GCA_028583405.1. Taxonomy (NCBI): domain Eukaryota; kingdom Metazoa; phylum Chordata; class Actinopteri; order Perciformes; family Artedidraconidae; genus Pogonophryne; species Pogonophryne albipinna. The sequence continues at coordinate 7,605,328 of CM053244.1, forward strand.
CCTTATTTTGCCTTCCTTCAGTCTCTCCTTGAAGCTGATGAAGGTGCCGGACATCTGGAAGACGTCTTGCATTGTCCCGGTGCCCAAAAAGACACGCCCCAGCACCCCAGGAGACTACAGGCCTGTTGCTCTGACTTCACATGTCATGAAGATCTTTGAGAGACTGATTCTGCAGCACCTCAAACCCCTCGTGTGTGACTCCATGGACCCTCTACAGTTTGCCTACCAGGAAAACATTGGTGTAGAGCAGGGGTACTCAAATACAAATCTTAAAGGTCCAAAATAAATGTTTCAATAAGACAAAGGTCCGTTTATTACGGTCATTCAAACTTTTAAACAATTGCAATAAGATTCTTAACACGAGGTTGCAAAAACAAAAATAATCTGTATGCAGCAGTTTTCATTGTTATTGTGTCTGTGCTTGATCTCTCAGAGTCGCAGTGTAAGAGCTGCACAGTTATGAATAAAGGCAGCTGCACCCTCTTTCATTCAGCATTCCCATTATTGCTTTATAAATGTCTTGCCCCCTTGTGTGTCCACTGGGGTTCGTCAGGCCCAACACATCTTCAACAAACTCCCCCTTTGCCTCATCATAAAAACTCACAAACACCAGCAACTGAGCATTGTCAGTGGTGTCAGTGGACTCACCCACAGCTAAGGAAATGCACTGTGCATTTTGTATTCCATCACAAAGCTGATGAATCAAATCACCAGCCAGTATTTATGTTCTTCTGGTTGCTGTGGAATCTGAGAGGGGGATTTGCTTGATTTGACCTGTTATTTCCTCTTTTTGTTTGCCTTCAACATGGTCTCCATCACTTCAGTCATGCATTCTTTTATACTTCAGTTATTATCCAGTGGAAAGTCCTTACCTACTGGCCTAGTTAAATCAAAGTGGTTACTTTTTTTTGGCTGGGCAGTGTAGTTTTACACACCGTCTTATTTGACTTTCTCAGGAAACTGTTTTTTGGGGGCAGACCCCCACAAAGAAAAAAAAATATTTACACACATAAGGTCATCATCTTAACAGTTTTGTATGCTCATCCGTGAGCAGAGCATCAAGTTGACATGTCTATTACAGCTGAATGCGGCGATTACCATTTTGTTCAGCAAAATGCCTCACAAACGTATTAAAATCAACAGCTTTAGTGCGTTTTGATTCAATGCTGAGTACAGCCAAACTGACAGTCTCTTCTCTGTCAGTGTAGACCGCAAATACCTCATTCCTTCAGTGCTTGGGTCCGAATGCTTCTCGTTTTGCGCTGTCCTGTTCAAATGAAATCGCCGCCAATCATATGTCCACGCTCGCGCCAGGACCGGGGGAGGGGTTACATGACGTGCATCTTGTGCTGCATTCACTTGCACTCGGACATTAGAGACTTTCTCTCATAAATGTCCGATGAGCCACAACTTTTCTTTCAAAACAAAGCTGCCAACTGGGGTGGCAGGTGGGGTGGCAAGGCCTATTTTTAGGGTGTCAGTTGCCACCCCGGTAGGTGAAACTAGGCTACTAGCTACAGTACAGATGGAACTAGATGAGCTGTTAACTCTCGCTCTGAATTTTTTTTTTTTAAACTCTCGCTCTGACTCAGACAGGTTGAAAGAGACGAGACACACATTTTTCCCACCCGCATTCCGCGAAGACCCGCCCTACTGTGCCTCTGATTCGCAGATTGTTTGGGGGGAAAAAACGCTGACGGGATGCTGAATGTGATTGGACCAATGCGTTGACAGACACACACAGACAGTGGAACAGGACATGCAGAGCGCTGTTTGCAGTCTATGGACATAGCGGATCATTTTGACTCATTGCGTTGTGGCGATGTCTCGCAGATAACACAGATAATACAGATAATACATATGAAAAGTATAATTTGCTCAGAGTCCAGAGACAGTTGTGGTTCGGTCCGGATCCGGACCGGAGTCCGGACTTTGAGGATGCCTGGTGTAGAGGATGCTATCACCTACATGCTCCACAGAGCCTACACACAGCTGGAGGAGCCGCACAGCTCATTAAGAATTCTGTTCTTCGACTTCTCCAGCGCCTTCAACACGATGCAGCCATACCTGCTAGCTGAGAAGCTGTCAGTGATGCAGGTGGATCACAGCATGGTGGCCTGGATCACAGACTACCTCACCAGCAGACCTCAGTATGTCAGACTGCAGGGCAGCGTGTCTGATGTGCTGCTGAGCAACACTGGAGCCCCCCCAAGGAACTGTGTTGTCGCCATTCCTGTTCACCCTCTACACCTCCGACTTCCGCTTCAACTCCGGCTCATGCCACCTACAGAAGTTCTCTGACGACTCCTCCATTGTCAGCTGCATCACAGATGACAATGAGGAGGAGTACAGGGCCCTGGTTGAGAACTTCGTAGGCTGGTGTGACAACAATCACCTCCAGCTCAACATCAGCAAGACTAAGGAGCTGGTGGTGGACTTCAGGCGGAGCAGCAAGACGCCTCTGACCCCCATCACCATCAGGGGGGAGGATGTGGAGGTGGTGAACAGCTACAAGTTCCTGGGAGTGCACTTAAACAATAAACTGGACTGGACAGACAACACCGATGCTCTCTTCAGGAAGGGACAGAGCAAGCTGTTCTTCCTGAGGAGGCTCAGGTCATTCAACGTGTACACGAGGCTGCTGCAGATGTTCTACCAGTCTGTGGTGGCCAGTGTGCTCTTCTTTGCCGTGGTGTGCTGGGGTGGAAACACAAACACTAGGGACACTGGCAGGCTGAACAAGCTCGTGAGGAAGGCTAGCTCTGTAGTTGGAGTACAACAGGACAATCTGGAGGAGGTGGCAGAGGGGAGGACGAGGAGGAAGCTCGACAGCATCCTAGAGAACCCCTCCCACCCACTCCACGCAGAGCTAGTGAAGATGAAGAGTACGTTCAGCCACAGACTCATCCCTCCACAAAAACGCACCAAGCGCCTCGGACAGTCCTTTGTGCCTGTAGCCATCAGGCTGCACAATAAGGGGTTAATGATGAAAAAGAAATACAATTAAATCACTGGACATAAATATACACTGTTTCCACAACCCATGCCAACATATTATTAGTAGAAGACCAAAAAGGTAGATAGATATGTCACTATGTGTACAGATGTCCATTTTCACTTTTCACTTGTCACTTTAACTTATTCCGTACTTTATAACTTAGATGACCAAATATGTATATATGATGACAGTTATTTTACAGTTATTTTTACTCATCTCCTATTTTATAGTCTTTTATTATTATTATCATTTTTATTTTTTCTTGATTTTATATATTTTTGATTTTATTAATCTGTGTGAATCTTTGCTGTCCTGTTTTTTCACGCTTACCCTGTTGTGCTTTGTACAACTGAATTTCCCTTCGGGATTAATAAAGGTTCATCTTATCATCTTATCTTATCTATGTCTCACCGTGGCGTAATTATACTGCTAATTAAGCTAGTCCTATATCATGGGTCATGTTTCAGTATTTACCTAAGCATACATCATTTTATGCTGCGCATACTGCACTCATTTATATTTGGTTTCATGCTCACATGGCTTACGATAAGCCAGGGTATGATATTCATGCATCATTGTACTCAAGCTAACAGCTGCATTACATTGTCTACATCTCCCTTTTCGCCCGGACATCGGCTCGTGCCGGCAATCCAAGATCTCTCCAGTTTACCTATGGTAAACATGCATATAACTGGTGGTGGTGTCTTAATAGCCTTTCAGGGCTTCGTTCAGGATAGGTGCAGAACCCTGCCGCAATCAAGGTAATTATTCCTCATCCCTACAACAACCGGACGGTGGTCCTCCTCTGCCTTCACATCCTACATTCGCCCGGACATCAGCGCAGTGCGGCCATCCGAAGACCTCTCTAACCTGGTATTTATGCATTTTAGTGGATGTGTGTAATGTTTAACCCTGCATACATCATCGACCTCGTGTCGGCAATGTTTAGTGGTAGTGTTCACGTAAGCCCGGCACTGATTTCGGCCGTCGGCTCTCGGGTCAAGCATCTTATGATGTACAGTAAGCCCGGCAGTGATTCCGGCCGTTTGTTTAATTCACATGTTAATCTCTCATTTCATCCATAGATCACCGCAGTCAGCCCACAAGATAAGAAACTCATCCCTTCAGGGTCCAGTCGATATGAACCATCTCTTCCCCCCATCTTTAATGGACGGTGTTTTCTCTCTCTGGAAAAGGAAAGGCATAAGGTCATTCAAAGACCTTTTTGTAAATGACTCTTTCCCTAGCTTCCAGACCCTGGCTTCTAGATTCTCTTTACCAGCATCCCATATTTTTCGCTATTTTCAGGTCAGGCATTTTGTCTCCTCCCATTTTCCTAACTTCCCCACTCTCCCTCCCAAACAATCCTGGGATGACCTCTTGAAATGAATGTCAGGTGAGAGGGGGTCTATCTCCAAAATCTACTCGCATATTATGTCACTAGATACATACTCTATGAGCAAAACTAAAATGGCTTGGCGGCAGGAATTGAACTTGGAACTACCCGCAGACTGGTGGGATAGGGTAATTGACAGAGTGCGAACTTCCACCTCATGTGCTCGCCTTGGGCTCATACAGTTTAAAGTTTTACATAGATCACACTTTTCAGAATCCCGGCTATCCAAAATATACCCCAATGTAAATGACAAATGTGACAGATGCCATCTATCCCCCTGTGACCTTAGTCATATGTTTGCCCACTGTCCCAAATTGAAAACTTACTGGCAATCAATCTGCAAAACCCTCTCAGATGTTCTCAAGATCACCCTGAAGCCATGCCCCTGAATAGCCATCTTTGGTGTTGTTGGAGCAATGAGTGGTCTGAAACCCACCTCGGCTCCGCGCGTCCTTTGATGAGCTGGTCAGATTTATAAAAGAAGGAATTCAAAGCACCAGATAAAGGGTTAAACAATAATCTGTTTTAATGGTAAAATAACAACAATACACTTTAAAGGGGCACCCCTGCTCTGTTCCCAGTGCTGGGAGATCTTACTATCTTGGCGGCAGGAGCAAAAGAGACCGAACAAAGCACACAGCAGGATACATGTAAGAACAACGGGGAGGGGTTGTGTCGGTTGCTCCTCCCATAGGGCCCATCTATTGGGAGATATAAAAACGATAGCCTGTCGCAGCGAATCAGCGCGAGCCAGCCAGGAGGCAGCCCAGAAAAAAGAGTCTCTTCAGTTTGAGGCAAAACAAACACATCTGGTGTCCGTGGTTCCACATTCCTGCGCCCTGCATACACACACATTTTCTGCATAGACTTCCCTCTCTCCGGCCCCCTCCCCCATCAGTTCAATACACACACAGTTTCACATACTTTTGGTATCTTAAAGATATGTTTACGACCTAGCTGTTTATAGTTGGCCAATACAAGTAATACATGTAAGTTACTTTAATATCAATAATAACGAGGAAAAAATTACCTCTGCTCTTAAACAGTCCTACAGCAATGCGAGAAATAGTAGAACTTTACAGCATGTTTAACGCACACTCATTTCACCATGCACACCATGCAGCCCTCCAGATGTTTGCCACGCGGTGTGCAAATAAGGATATCTCATCTCTCACATCTCCACTACTCTCAATACAAATGTTTCACTTCAAATGTTTCACTTCTCATATTTCCAGCTTCTTGTTATACAGACTGCTACTATTTAATAAAAAGTAATTATGTACACACATATATTTAAGCAAACTCACGTCTGGACACTAGGAACACAGGTTACTTCAATAATCAATAGTGTCCCTGCAGATTTGTCCTCATTAACCTCCAAAGAAGCAGATATTGTCTCTTTCACAACCCTCTTGGCCCGTCGCAGGATTCTCCTCAACTGGAAGTCCAAACATCCTCCCTCTATTTCTGCCTGGCTAACAGATGTGATGTTCTTTCTTAAGCTTGAAAAAATCAAGTATTCCTTAAAGAGCCTGTGACAGCATCCCAACAACTGTTGTGCAATGAAATATTGGGCTACTAGTCATCTCGAACCGTCAGTTTAAAAAAGAAGATGCGATACCGTTCCGATAAATATCAATAATTTCGAACATCGCGGGGAAATTCCTTCGAGTCATTTTGAAGTTTTGGGGGAAGCCGGAAGTGACGTCAATGCAGGAACGCTTCACTGTGCGGTGAGAGAGCGAAACACGGACAAAGTGTGTTGTCATGCGTAGAAATGGTGAATTACTGAGTTTAGGCACGTTAATAACGTTTTAATGAAGTTGACTACAGTATATTCATATTTTTCAGTGCTTTCATGTCAATTCGGCGAACATAAACATAAATGATCGTGGTGAAGATGATGATTAAATTAGGATTAAAAATCGGTAGTGAGAGCTGCTGAATTTCCTCCCGTAGGATGTGATATAAAAACAAATCGATTATTTTTGTAGTTGTAAACTCAAGTGGATTAAACTACATTTATTAGTGCTTTCATGTCAATTCGGCGAACATATGATACATTAAATGATCGTGAGAATGATGATTAAAAATCGTTTGTTTGAGCCGGTCTGCATTTCCTGATGAGAAAACAAACCGATGCTTTTTGTAGTTGTAGTACACCAACATGGATTAAACGTGTGTTTTTTTTTACCACAATGTTGGGGAAATTAATGGATAAAATGCACGGATTATTATTATTATTATTATTCCCACTCCGATCGGGACACTAGGTCCACCGTTTCCCCGCAGCGAGGCTCCCCCCGTTGACAGTTTACGTGGGCTGGGTGCAGTGGCGGACTGGCCATCGGGACGAATCCCGATGGGCCGGTACCGAAGTGGGCCGGTCGGATAAGTCACTAGTACATCCCCATAGGCGGCGCGTGAGGCTCAGGTTTGGGAATGCTAAATAACTTTTTTTTACCTGACGCTGCCCGCCTCCGGCGTCTATAGAAAAGAGATCAACTCAGTGTGCGGAGTTTAAATCTCTCAAGTTATATTACAGGATAAAGGAAATACAGTTTAAACTGCCGTATGCAGAGAAGACGCCGACGTGTCGCACTTATCATTCATATTACATCATCAATCAGATCATCGATCATATAATATCATAATATATCATATATTTCCTTATCCGAGTCAGCTTCTCCAGCCGTATCTGGCCGTGCAACACTTACAGTGTCACATACTGTATGCAGAAGTATTATTTTAAGCAACACATTATGTTGACGAAACACTCAAGTCAAATGTAATTAAAGTCAGATCCACTCGTGTCTTAGACGTGAACGCGCTCTCAGCTGGTGAGAGAAACCCTGGCTTGATTTACCGAGTTAATAACCAGCGTCGTAGGACCGCTTAGCGAGATCTCGTTTGTTAGTTTGTTGTTGTTAGTTTGTTTGTTACTCAAACATATCCAGGGTATGTTGAACTGGCTTCGTAGTACAGGGCACAGGTGGCTAGCAGCGCTAATGTCAAAGACACAGACATTATACATTATATTTGTATTTTACCAGGATGCAGTGACACAAATATTTGGGAAGGCTTAGCCTTCCCCAGCCTACAGCACCCGCCGCACCCGCCGCCCCCGACATCCCCCACTCCCCCCGTTGACAATTTACTAGCGGTACCGAAGTGGGCCGGTCGAGAGTCCCGGGATGATTTTTAGTCCCAGTCCACCACTGGTTACATGACCGTATGATCGCCCATATTGACGCACCTAATTCCTAAACTTCTAACAGATACAACATAAACCGATCCTTCAGCCTCATATGAGCTCTCAGACACGTTCAAAATTAAACTGTCATCGCTGTCTGAGCTTGCTGCTGTGTGCGCCATCGTGCGTTTACATGCAGATGCTGGGATCCTGAACGGTGCAGCTGGAGCGCTGTGCCCGCAATGACGTCATCCATAATTTGGCGGGACTTGAAGAATCCCCGAGAAGATCCAGAAAATGGTCAACATTGAAGGGCAGATTAATGGTTATCAAAGTACAAATATCCAAAATCAGTTCAGTAACGGTTTCAAGGGGACAATATTTACTCAAATTGATGGGTTTGGATGATGGGGGAAACTCGTGTCACAGGCTCTTTAAGGGGCTCCAATGAAAAATGTGTCTCAAAGTGGCAACCGTTCATATCTTTTTTTAATGCCCTACAAAAGCTCCCATCAGATGAGGAACTATAACTTAATACTGGCATAAACAATACATGATTCAGTGATAAACACTTGAAGCTGCTTGTCATGCAGCTTGTGGACCAAGGTTTGACTTTCCTTAAATGCACAGAAAGGGCACGTTTCAGTAAATACTGAACCATCTTTTGTTTATAAAATTGCAATATGCATGTTATTTCTATATGGTGTGTGTTATATTATTATTGGCAAGAAAATCTACAATAGATTGTACAGTGCAATCAAAGAGATACAGTATGTCCACGTTTTTGAGCAAGTCCACGAATCCAGATTGGTAGGTGAGATTTTAACGTCCATGGTTGCTGCGACCACCCCATCGAAGCAATAGACGTGGTGGGTCAGAACCTAACTGGCCAGGGGCTGCCTGGCTTGAGGCGGGCGGTTGATGACCATTGGGACACGATGACCCCTCCCACCGACGCAGAGGACCCGTGGCACTCCGTCTTACGCCAATCTGACTGGAGCTTATAACCCGTAGACCAGGGGTGTCCACACTTTTTCAGCTTGGGAGCTACTTTTAAAATGACCACGCCCAAAAGATCTACCTACAGGGCCGCCCCTGCCCAATCTGTGTCTATAGGCCCTGACTGCAGCACGCGGAATGAGGCGTGGTCAGATGTGGGCGGGGCTGGACGTCCGATGGGCGGGGTGTATGGATATCCTAATGAGACAAACAGCATCATCTGCTGGACAACTACAAGAAGTACAAATACAAATCTGCACTCGACTAAATATAATTTAAAAACTAAATATAAAAACTTCATACTAATTAAATGCATGAATGTATTTAAATATACCTTTTTATACCACATGTGCAATGTGGTATAAAAAGTCATATTTTCTATATTAGTGTATTTAAGTTCATTATTTAATATTTGTTTTTAATTGATTATTCATTTAGTCAGTTCTGTGCATACTCATATCTAGTCCATATATTTCAAATGATACATTGCACTGCATTTCATAGAATGATAGAAAAAGCATTTATTATTTACAACATTTATCATATAACAGAACAATCATTAAGATAACAGAACCGAAAAAGCAAATACAGTAAATATAAAAACCAAACCAAGTATATATAAAAAAAAAAATTATACAACAGTGAAAGGCTTTGCTGATGCAAACATTCAACCGCGCTCTTCAAAACAGCCATGAACCTTAAGGTTTTCTTTATCAATGCACTGCTCAAAAAACATTAAATAGTCCGACTCAAATTTGAACCTGAACATAAATTGGTCCATCCTGTCTTCCCAGCTGTCTTCGTCCCGCAGGTTGCTGGCTTCACCAAGGTTATGGAGAGCTGCTTCTCTGTCCAGTGGGGCCATGGAAAGAATTTGTGGCAGGATGACTTTATCTCCCATTTTCTTTGCAGAGCACCACTGAGATGCCGCCATAGCACTACTTATAAAGGGCTGCTTCTCCTACAGGAAGAAGAGAAATAGTTTATGCATTGCTACTACACTGTACATTTACTATTCTTATAGTGCTGCTGCTGATTTTCAACAAGATGCTTTGAATGTGTAATTATGACGCACACAAACTTGCACATGCAACACTATCTAAATCAGTGGTACAAAATATTTTCAGCCATTTTCTACCAGTCGCTGCAGAAGAACAGAAGGAAGTGCTGTGAATTTCATGTAAGGTATGACAGATAGCATATCACGTACTCCATCCTCCTCTTCAGAGCTGACAAGAATTTCTACTTGCCAGTGGGTCCTTTTTCTGGAAGACACCAGATAAAAGGAATTACTACTGCATGGTAAAACAGTTGTACTTGCATCATGACACATTGCCCCCTTGAATAAGAGGTGGAAGCAACACACTGTATGGCTGTGGAGCACATCCATGGAGATTTTAACCAGTAAATGACAGTCTACATACCCATCCAAAGTCGCTGCAGAATGCCATTTCCTTTACGACTTCTTTTGGGTGGGTCATCATGATTACTTACCCTGGGACTGTCTTCGCAGTCTTCCCTCTCCAGTCGTCTTTTGGTTGATCTTCTGCCTTCGAATCTATCAGTGACAACAAGTGATATGGGAATTGTTAACAAACATAACTGGTTTATTGTTTAATTTGTTTTGCCCTCATAAGACATAAAAACAATACAATAAAAGATTCAAGATGACACATGCACAAAATGTGTCACGGTAAGAATACTTACGTCACGGGGAAGTTGTCAATGAGTAGCATGCACCACCATCTCCTTAAATGCTCCATGTCCAACTGTGCAAAAAAAGATGCATATTAAAATGAAAAGGGAACACCACAAGGACTGATCAAAAGTATATCTCTGTGGCCTACCTCACTGAAATCAAGCATACTGTTCAAGAGTAAAAAAAACATTACACACTAATTGCAAAACTGTAAAGAAAAGATTGATAAATTCATCAGATGAGCCATACCATGAGCACAAACACCCCACAGTTGTTGGAGGCCCGTTGTCTTGGTATGCCCTATTTCATGAAGAAGGTGAGATTATATACATTATATACACATATACATACATACACACACACACACACACACACACACACACACACACACACACACACACACACACACACACACACACACACACACACACACACACACACACACACACACACACACAGTGTAGGAATCCAGGAATAAAACTCAATTAGTGTGCATCATAATTACTAACTTGAATGTTGTTTGCACAGAATTCTCTCCAGGGTCCAGGTGACACAAGCAGAGCAACTTGTCTAATGGGGGATAACACACAGCTGTTTAGACAAGGACATTCAAGAAAATTGAAAACTGGAACATATAACTGGTTGAATATTGTCAAACTGGTGGAACCACCAACTTTTGAACACTGCAGAACCACCAACAGTGGAATAATGCCGAACAGGTTGACCAAGAGCTTGATTTTAAGGAAACAAACAGAAAAGAAAGCTTATAAATGGGTGGTAACAGAACATTCCCATTTGAAATGTCTTATGCTCAGTTTCAGTCCAATCTTTTGTTCAATAACATGTCAATTTATGCTTGAGATCATCTTTTAAATGTAAAACTGAACACAGAGCCATAGACAAAAATAATACAAATATAAGAACAGAACCTTAAAACTGAACATAATTTCTGTGCTTAAAAACCTCAATGTTTCCATTTGGCTTTCATCACGGAAGCCAGTGCCATTTAGGGAATCTAAAAAAAAGATCTCCCTTTCTTGTGGCTTCATTATCTACAAAATAGTTACCACAGCAAATAGAACACACAATTACAAAATTTGAGCTGAAATACTTATCTTAATTTTGGAATTACAGTAACAGTATAAGAAGATGTTATACTTTATTGATGAAATTAGTAATATTTTGTGTTTAGCTTGAAATACAGATAAGTAAATTCATATCACTGACACATATTGTCCAATGCCCTGGGCGCCACACAGGAACCGGAATCCACCGGAAATCGTCTGCTTTATCCTTGTGAGAGATGGTAAAATGAATAGTTTACATTCAGTGATTCTCATATGATTCCAGAAAATATAATAATGATAATATGCATAAGTACCGGGAGATGCTGTTCAGGATTCTGCAACATAGGTATAAACCAAGTGTGAACGACATAGCTGTTTACCGAGAACACTTTGATGCCCTGTAAGACAGTTGTTATTTCAGTCCAGAAAAGATTATAAACAGAAGGGGATACATTTATATTGGAAAAGGTATGCAACTTCACTACCTGGTCATTGGCCAGCTTCTCTATGACCTTGAGGCAGCTGTTTAGGATCTGTAAAAGAAGAGGAAAATGGCAACATTGCCTACATTTGTACTGATAAAATAACAACACTTTGTCTATGCATTATTTCCATACTTACCATCCCTTCAACATCCTGTGGTCGTCCCAAAGTCCAAAAGTCAGTGCGTGTAAGGATCTGGTTGTTTACATAGGCAAGGCGTTCATCTGGGCTTCCTCTGCTGTCCAATACCTTGTGAAAGCTGACAGATTTGGCACATTTGCGACACCGAGACGAACCGTCTGACTCAGGGGTCCCACCACGGGTCCCGCGGCGGGACGGAGGTTCCGGGCTGGAACCTCCCCACCTCCGCCGCGGTGCGCCCGGCAAACACTGTCGTTTCTCGAACCCTCCACTGTTGCATAGCGGCCTTCGTCGGCTGCGGCATTCAGCAATTGGCCTTGCTCCGGGCACCGGTTCCCCCGGGGACCAGTGTTCGGTGGCTTCACATGATATAGGGTCGACCCTACTTCATCACAGGCTACCTGGTTGATCCTTTCAGTAGCATATGCTTGTCTCAAAGATTAAGCCATGCAAGTCTAAGTACACACGGCCGGTACAGTGAAACTGTGAATGGCTCATTAAATCAGTTATGGTTCCTTTGATCGCTCTAACGTTACTTGGATAACTGTGGCAATTCTAGAAAAAAAAAAGACACATTTAGAAAATTATTTTTAAAATCTCTATGGTGTGTTCTAGATTCAAACAGTCTATTCACCATATTTTCCTGTGTTTGAGTCAGCTTCTGTCCCCAACAGGACTGGTGGGCCTTTACTGTATGAAGATATTTAAAATTATATCAGGTAGGTAGATAGAGGTTCTGGATCTACCTTTAGGTTTAACACCTCATCAACCAGTCGCTCTTCTGTCACCCGCTCGTCCGCATCAGTGGAGACATCTGGCACATGGATCTTGGCATACTCCGTGTTGAACACAATATCTGACTGTCTGGTATGCTGTCCAATCCATGGTGCCCAGTTTTGATAACTTGGACGGACAATGAAAGGATTCTTGCCGTCACCTGAAATATATGTCAAACATTTAAGTATATAAAGTGTAATTTACTTTTTTCCATAGAATCATAACTTCCAGGATGCATCAGCAAATTGCCCTAGATTGTGTGATCTAGTGTTGAAATACCATTTCACAGCATTTCCTTGCTTTAAAACTGATGATACAGATAACTTACTAGGGTAGAAACCACAGCTTAGGATTTCCATAGTCACTGCATCCCAGAAGTCTTTCACATTGACTCTGCTATCATACTGCTGAGGTGGAATTTGGATTTCACTGACTGAGAAGAAAATCAGTTGAATGAAACTGAAAATGTAAAACCAAAACTGAACAAAACACGATAAACCACTGCTACAACACTTTTAAAAAGCTTTGAGATCTTGCAATGTATTTCAGTTATGATTGACTTATTTCTATTGTATAGAAAATTCAACTCAGTTAAGCTTTTTACCAGGCATACTGAAAACGCCCTTCTTATGAAGATCCATGACAACTGTTGCAGGGCAGGAAACACAGGCATATGTGTAGTCATGTTCAGAGAGGGCTTCAAAGGAGAGATACGCCTGTAGCACCGTCTCCTTGTTAGGGAAGGACTCTCCCTCAGTTGCCTCAATAATCCCAATTACACGGCTAACTGCAGTGTGGGTCTGAGAAAAGAGGAAGAGACATTTTTAAGTAGAGCTGCAACGATAGATCGATTAGTCAACTATTCAATTAATCGCCAACTATTTTGATAATCAATTAATTGGAGTCATCTTAAAAAAAAAAAGAAGCTGATTCCAGCTTCTTAAATGTGAATATTTTCTGCTTTCTTTAGTCCTCTCAAAGTAAACTGAATATCTTTGGGTTGTGGACAAAACAAGACATTTGAGGACATCACCTTGAGCTTTGGGAAACACTGATCAACATTTTTCACAATTCTTTGACATTTTATAGACCAAACAACTGTTGAAAATGATCGACAGATTAATCAACAATGAAAATAATCATTAGTTGCAACCCTATTTTTCAGCATAAAGTCGATTGTGTAAAATCAATAAATCTGATCTGTTCTGCCGATACAAATTTGCCTGTTTTGATTACGTAGATACTGTGTATACTGATAGAAATCAAAAAGCCTAACCTGTAATGCATTTCTTAAAGCAAGGCACAAATGTAGAGAGAGCATCATGTGGTTATCGAAATTGTGGATTCCATCCTGCCACTCCTGATAGCGGTAGACCATACCGCAACTGGGACATGTCTTTTTGTCGACATGCCTGAAAGTGCAAATGTAGCATACATGTCATATAAAAATACATGATGTGAATTGTGTTTCAGCAATACACTTTAAAGCAAAAAAAAATTGCTATCGCTAGTTATCAAGTAGGCTACAGCATCCATGCAATGTCACTGACCTTCTCAACTATGCCAGAGCATGTTAAAATCCTCGCTTTACTGGTGATCAACTGGGGGTCGCTGAGGACACTCTGTTCAACACATTCCTTGCAAGTGACCTCAGCAGGAACAAGATGCTTAGGAAATCCAAATGAAGCCTTTGCATTTCTGGAGTTTGCAACCAGTGTCACGGGAAGTTCAGGTGGTATTTTTTTGTGAGATGTGATGTATTTCAAAATCCTTTCAATACCTCTGTCAGTGATTGGGTAATTTTCTTTGTCAGAGTGCTTCAGTTGGCCTTCATTCAGTGAAGAGTTATCTTCTGTACTCTTAACTCTTTTGAATAGGTCCCTCCTTGTCTCAAAAAGATGCCATTTGCCTATAGCCTTGTGGATGCATGACTTTTTGGAAATCGTACAAGGGCAATGCCAAGTGTTTTTCTTTGTGTCATATGCCACAACTACCCTTCCAAGCCTGCTGTAGTATGACACTGAAGGTTCAAAAACAGAGATATGCAACTTCGTCTGGGGTCCACCAACAGTTAGAAGAGCTGATAGGGGTGCATCCTCCACTTTAGCATCTTCTTGTTTCTTTAAAAGTTCTTTTTTTACGATTTTCCCCAAACCAATGGTTTTGAACCATTACACACAGTTCCTTTTCAGTCAGAGCAACATTTGGTACATTGGCACGAGGACAAAAGCACAAGGACCGAATGTGGTGACATTCAAATGGGAGGAGACCACTTCTAAATGCAAAGTCTGCATTTAAATTACACTGATCACACTCTGACCTCTGTGTTTGTGACCAAGTATTTTTGATGACATGAACTGGGGTTGCTGGGCCATAGAAAGACTTCTCCACAGCAAAGATCCCTCTTTTAACATCTACACACTGTGACCTGAGATAACGGTCTTCAGAAATGTTGTCCAAATGATCTGTGTGTTTCCTTCTTATATGAGTTCTCAATTTTAGTTTCTTCAATTCCAAATTACATTGCTCACATTTAACAACGTCTCTTTTTTTGTGTTGCCCAGCAAGAGGAAGATCTGTGGGCTTCTTTGCATGTGCAAAAGGAGGTGGCTGGGCAATTGCCTCCCTGGCTTGCAGTGTTTTGACTGCCACTGGAGTTTTGACTTTCGGTGGTGCCACTGGAGTCTGCAAGTTACCTTGCGGTGTCTTGACTTTCGGTAGTGCCACTGGAGTCTGCAGGTGACCTTGCGGGGTCTTGACTGTCGGTGGTGCCACCGGAGTTTGCAGGGTTCCAGTTATTGTATTGTCCAACACAATGTGACTCGATAGGTGCTTGGTGATTTGGTCTCTGCTGATTAGTGTAGCTGGATAATAGCAACAGTGGAAGTGCGTAGTTGAGCGGCACTTCAGACCACATCTAGCAATGGTGAACTCTGAAAGAAGTTAAAAAACAATAGTGGGTAATAGAAACACATGCTTTAACTATATTAATGTTATATCATACTTAAGTTAAAAGTAACATAATAATCAGTAGCCATAAATAAAAGCAGATATACACAGATGTAAACAGATAGATAAACTGATGGTCAACTGACAAAATAGGATAATCAGTATATCAACTATAAAGAATTAAGAAAATGTTTGTGTAAACTATCCAACAGATTAAGATTATTAAAAGATGTGCAACAATTGTCAATCTACTAGCAAAATAGCACTGCAACTGACAGTGGCTGACAGTTAACAATATTTTGCAGCTCTTTTTGGTAGCAATACATGTATGTATGTAGTGGTTATATGCTTATAGATGCAGTATATTTACAGTGCATATTTAAGGCTATTTCTGCTGTACACCAGTATAAAGGTAATACCTCAGTTTTCTACTTGTTTACTTTTACCCTTTACTAATATTTTAAATATGTATCTTTCTACCTTGCTTGTGCAAGTACCTATATATACATATGTATGTTGTCTGTTCACATGCATTTTGTTTCTTGTTCAAGTTATGCCCTAACATTGGCTTTTACCTTTATGTTTCACCGTTGCATGATTTTTTATGTGGTAAATCACCGAATGCCTTTCTGCAGTCTTATAAGAGCAGAATGGGCACTGATAAAAAGGTGAACGGGCGGACTGTAGGGGCACAGGTTCTTCTCCCTCAGTAAGAATGGTATGGTGTCTGAGGAAGAACACAAAATGGAATACATTAAAATCAGAGTCTACATGTATCAAATGTTGTTATTTCTTTAAGCAGATCGATTCAGTTGGTTTGTAAGAATTTAAAAACACATCAAGATGAACAATGTAGATATTCTATATCTATGTATTCTTACGAACATTTCAAGACCAAGCATGCTGCGCTAACTTATTGGTACGGCCATACAGACAACTTACAAGGTAGGAAGGCAGCAAATGTCTACTGGGTTGCATAATACATCATTTATTACCTTCGGTCGTTCCCTTCCATGATGTATCATCGTCTTCAAATGTAATAACGCGGACAAACAGACCAACTAGGTGAGCACATTCTTCTATCGTCTATCGTCTTCAACAATCTTCTTCTTCTTCTTCTTGGCGGTAGGGAAACAGCTCCGGGCGCATTACCGCCATCTACTGATGTGTAATGTGGACTCACAAGGCGGGGTCGGACATCCAACCCCGCCTTTTATCCGACCCCGCCCCATTCCGCGGCGAGGACCTTCTCATCTGTGTCGCGAGCGCGAGGGGGGGGGGGTGCTAGTGGAGTAAACAGCGGATAAACTGTGGCGCGCTTACACTAATTGCGCCGCATAAGCGCATAATAGTGCGCCACATTTGCGCTTCAGATGAGGAGGTGAAGCCCCCTTATAACTGCATGAACCTGTATGGCACAATACAACTCAGACTGGCTTACCTGTACGTCAATCAAGTGGCAAATGCCATAGTAAGGATGGATGATAGGCTAACTTTTTTTTTTTTCAATGCCATGCGATCTACCCACACTACCTTTGCGGTCGACCGGTCGATCGCGATCAACGTAATGGGCACTCCTGCTGTAGACTGTCGCTCTGCCGTGTTGTTTCCATTACATTACATTACATTACATTGCATTTAGCTGACGCTTTTATCCAAAGCGACTTAAAATAAGTGCGTTCGACCAACAAGATACAAACTTGAAGAAAACAGAATCATATAAGTACATCAGGTTTCATAGAGCAAAAACATTTCAAGTGCTACTCAACTGGCTTTAGATAAGCCAGTCCTTTATTATAGTGTATAAGTGCTTTGTTAATAGTTCTATCGCTCGAAGTGGAGTCGAAAGAGATGAGTTTTCAGTCTGCGCCGGAAGGTGTGTAAGCTTTCTGCTGTCCTGATGTCAATGGGGAGCTCATTCCACCATTTTGGAGCCAGGATAGCAAACCCACGTGTTTTTGCTGATGGGAACTTGGGTCCCCCTCGCAGTGAGGGTGCAGCGAGCTGTTTGGCTGATGCAGAGCGGAGTGCACGTGCTGGGGTGTACGGTTTAACCATGTCCTGGATGTAGGAAGGGCCAGATCCATTCGCAGCATGGTACGCAAGTACCATTGTCTTGAAGGGGATTCTAGCAGTTACCGGAAGCCAGTGGAGGAGCGGCGGAGTGTGGGAGAATTTAGGAAGGTTGAAGACCAGACGAGCCGCTGCATTCTGGATGAGCTGCAGAGGTCGGATGGCACATGCAGGTAGACCAGCCAGGAGGGAGTTGCAGTAGTCTAGGCGTGAGATGACAAGAGTCTGGACTAGAACCTGCGTCGCTTTCTGGGTCAGCTGGGGACGTATCCTCCTGATGTTGTAAAGCGTGTATCTGCAGCAGCGGGTTGTAGCAGCGATGTTTACAGTGAAGGACAGTTTGTTATCTAGGATCACACCCAGATTCCTTGCAGTCTGAGTCGGGGAAACAACAGAGGGGCCGATGTTGATTGTTAGGTCAAGAGTGGGACAATCTTTTCCCGGAAGGAAAAGCAGTTCAGTCTTGTCAAGGTTGAGCTTGAGGTGGTGAGCAGACATCCACTGAGAGATGTCAGCTAGACAAGCAGAGATGCGTGCGACGACCTGGGTCTCTGAGCGGGGAAAGGACAGAATTAATTGGGTGTCGTCAGCGTAGTAGTGGTATGAAAAACCATGCGGGCTAAAGACTGATCCGAGCGAGTTTGTGTACAAGGAGAAGAGGAGGGGACCAAGAACAGAGCCCTGAGGGACCCCTGTAGTTAATTGACAAGGGTCGGACTCCGACCCTCTCCAAGTTACCCTGTAGGTGCGATCTTTGAGGTATGAGGTGATGAGGGAAAGTGCAGAGCCTGAAACTCCAAGTTCTTGGAGAGTGCGAAGGAGGATCTGATGATTCACCGTGTCGAATGCAGCAGACAGGTCCAGAAGGATGATGACAGAGGAGAGGGATGCTGCTTTGGCAGTGTGCAGTTCCTCAGTGACAGCAAGGAGGGCAGTTTCTGTGGAGTGACCTGCCTTGAAACCAGACTGGTGCGGATCCAGAAGGTTGTTCTGATGGAGATAACAGGAGAGTTGTTTAAAGACAGCGCGTTCAAGTGTTTTAGACAGGAACGGGAGGAGAGAGACAGGCCTGTAGTTTATAACATCAGACGGGTTGAGAGTGGGTTTCTTTAGGAGAGGGTTTACTCTTGCCTCCTTGAGACTGTTTGGAAAGTGACCAGAAGTTAGAGAAGTGTTGATGAAATGGGTGAGAAACGGTAGAATATCAGGAGCGATAGTCTGAAGGAGGTTTGAAGGGATAGGGTCCAGAGGGCAGGTGGTAGCGTCCTACCACCTGCCCTCTGGACCCTATCCCTTCAAACCTCCTTCAGAGGCAAAGGTAATGAGGGTAAGAACCTCACTTGGAGAGAGAGGGGAAAAGGAGGTTAGTGTGTGGGTGAAAGGAGGGTCTGGTGACCCAACGGTGAGTAAAGGTGAGTCAGAAAAAGAAGAACGAATATCATCAACCTTTTTTTCAAAGTGGTTAACAAAGTCGCTTGACAGAAGGGAGGAGGGGGAAGGGGCTTTGGGGGGGTCCAAGAGGGTGGAGAAGATGGAAAATAGTTTTTGGGGATTGGAATAGGAAGATTGGATCTTATCTTGAAAGAAAGTGCTTTTTGCCTGAGAGGTCGAAGCAGAGAAAGAGGAGAGGAGAGCCTGATAGGTTAGGAGGTCGTCATGGTGTTTGGATTTCCACCGTTTTCGCTCTGCTGCCCGAAGGACGGTTCTATTAGCACGAAGTGCGTCATTTAGCCAGGGAGCAGGAGGGGACTGACGAGCCTGTCGAGATGTGAGAGGACAGAGAGAGTCCAGAGAGGATGAGAGAGTAGAGAGGAGAGTTTCTGCAGCAGAGTTTGGAGGCAGGAGTTGGAACGAGTCAGAGGAAGGGAAGGCTGAGAGCACCGATGAGGCAAAGGTAGAGAGGGAGAGGGAACGAAGGTTACGGCGGACAGGTGCAGGATGAGAAGAGATTAGTGTGTTATGTTTGGAAAGGGGTAGAGAGAATGAAATGAAGAAGTGATCGGATGTGTTTCCCCGGCGTCTTTACGCCGCCGCGATGAAGTGTCCATTCAAATGTATGTTAAATAGTAAGATGTGTGCTGCCTTTTGCAGGCACACTTAATTTACCATCAAACTAGAACTTTTTTTTGTTAGGTTAACCTGGCCTCTTTCCACCAGTAGATGGCACTCTTTTTTTACTTTAATACAATATTACCTAAATACTAACTAATCTATTTCACACACTAACCGGGTGTTTTCGACGGGCTGCTTCCAGGTTTTCTGCCACTAAACCAATATAGAGCTGGGAATAAAGTGTCCAGTTGGCCAAGTCCAATTCTGACAATGCTTTGGGCGAAAACTTCAGATGCTCTGGTTTGATAAAGCAAGCCAGGAAGTTGACAAACACTTGAAGCTGCTTGTCATGCAGCTTGTGGACCAAGGTTTGACTTTCCTTAAATGCACAGAAAGGGCACGTTTCAGTAAATACTGAACCATCTTTTGTTTATAAAATTGCAATATGCATGTTATTTCTATATGGTGTGTGTTATATTATTATTGCCAAGAAAATCTACAATAGATTGTACAGTGCAATCAAAGAGATACAGTATGTCCACGTTTTTGAGCAAGTCCACGAATCCAGATTGGTAGGTGAGATTTTAACGTCCATGGTTGCTGCGACCACCCCATCGAAGCAATATACGTGGTGGGTCAGAACCTAACTGGCCAGGGGCTGCCTGGCTTGAGGCGGGCGGTTGATGACCATTGGGGCACCCCTCCCACCGACGCAGAGGACCCGTGGCACTCCGTCTTACGCCAATCTGACTGGAGCTTATAACACGTAGACCAGGGGTGCCCACACTTTTTCAGCTTGGGAGCTACTTTTAAAATGACCAAGCCCAAAAGATCTACCTACAGGACCGCCCCTGCCCAATCTGTGTCGCGAGCGAGAGGGGGGGTGCTCGTGGAGTAAACGGCGGATAAACTGTGGCGCGCTTACACTAATTGCGCCGCATAAGCGCATAATAGTGCGCCACATTTGCGCTTCAGATGAGGAGGTGAAGCCCCCTTATAACTGCATGAACCTGTATGGCACAATACAACTCAGACTGGCTTACCTTTACGTCAATCAAGTGGCAAATGCCATAGTAAGGATGGATGATAGGCTAACTTTTTTTTTTTTCCAATGCCATGCGATCTACCCACACTAATTACATTGCATTTAGCTGACGCTTTTATCCAAAGCGACTTACAATAAGTACAATCGACCAGGAAGACACAACCTTGAAGAAAACAGAATCATATAAGTACATCAGGTTTCATAGAGCCAAACATTTCAAGTGCTACTCAACTGGCTATAGATAAGCCAGTCCTTTATTAGTATATAAGTGCTCTGTTAGCAGTTCATTGTTAGTAATTCTATCGCTCGAAGTGGAGTCGAAAGAGATGAGTTTTCAGTCTGCGCCGGAAGGTGTGTAACTAACTAACTTTGCGCTCGACCGGTCGATTGCGATCAACGTAATGGGCACCCCTGCCGTAGACTGTCGACTTTTTGTCTGCATCCCAACATCATACGCAGACAACCAACGGTGGGAGACAAACCTCTTGGGATTTGTAGCAGGTATGTCCATGTATTCAGCGATTTCTTTCAGCTACATGATCTGCAAATAAAGACATAAGTCATTTTACATGACTAAGTGTCACACCACTCAACACATTAGAGAAAACACGAAGACAAACTCAATCTATCACTTAAGCTAAAATCAAAATTGACATTCAGTTACCTAATCTGATGCCCACATGTGGTCAGTATGGAGATCTGTAAACAGCTGCTCCAGGTAGTTCTCAAATGGCTCTGCAAACTTCTTTGCAGCATTGTGCACATGGTGACATGAATCACCATCAACATCAAGAAGCGTTTTACAATGGTTCTGTCTAATTCTTGTCTCCAGTCCTGACTTGCTGCCTCGCATCACATTGCATGAGTCTAACATTATGCTGACCAGGTTTGACCAGGGAATATATTTTTCCTTAAAGAAGTTGCAGATGAGCTCCTCCAAGCTGGCAGCATTGACTTTAACAACTTCCAGAGAACTCAAATGTTCCACCACAACATCCTTCAGCTCTTGGTCAAAGTAGCTCACAAGCATTGCAAGCATCTTTTTTATTGCTGATAGGTGTACTCTCATCTACATTAAGATAATAGGGATACTTCCTTAAGTTGGAGAGCGTTCTCTCAGAGAATGTGTGGCCCAGACCATGCACCATCTTGTAAGAGGCAGCGGTTTGTGACAGTTTCATCCTACTGAAAGTGCTATTTTGTCTGCAGCCAGTTGTTGACTCAGTTCAACTTAGGACAGGTGCAGTTGAGAGAGGTAGGGAATGTTCAGCAATAACAGCCAGGACCATTGCCTAGAAAACAGATTAAAATATATGAGGTTACTCATTTCAGAAAAAAAAATCTAATTTAGCTACAACGAACCTTCCTACTGACAGCACCTTTAACTTATCATTTGCTCTGAAAAAGCTCCCCCAACATTGCACAAAAGCATTAGGACAGTTTTGTTGGCTACTCTTCTCTACACAAGCACACATACAGCATAGCCTAGTACACACACACACACACACACACGCACACACACACACACACACACACACACACACACACACACACACACACACACACACACACACACACACACACACACACACACACACACACACACACACACACACACACACACACACAGGGAGACAGTTTGGGCCGTGACAGTAGCGAGTGACGCAATTTATAGTTTTAATTTGTACGTCACCAGGTGTAGGACTCAAAGGACTCGGGTTAATCGAGAGGGGAGACTCGTCACGACCAGCTCATTACTAGGATCCGGGTTAATAATCCGGATGAATCAGGACTCACCCATCTCTATTATGAACGTGTAACCCCCGGTTACTAAGACACTGAGAAATAACACTGACTAAAATGTCAACTTTATTTTAAGGCTTAGCACTGCATACACAAACAATATAAATTATTTGAAACTAAAATATAAACAATATGCAATTTAGGACAACATGATTTGGACAATTCTTCATGAAAACATTTAAATGAGTGTGATAAATCCCCTGTCCATCTAAAGTGGTTGTAAAGCAAGGCTAAGCCAATCAAAGTTTAGACACGCCCCGTGTCTGCTCGTCTACCAGGAAGTGAGATGCGCTGTCTCAGTAGCATTAGCACTGTAGATTTTGATTGGAGTTATTTGGACAACTTTTGATGTAGATTGACCGACTTTGCTACTTTTCCCCAAGAGCATTGCCTCTTATATGATACGGATGTTAAATATGTATTTTAATGAAATTATCGATGCTAAATTAGCCGCGGCTAACCGTTGCTAACGCGTTAGCCTAGCGTGTCTCCGTGTTGCTTTAATGTGTGCGGAGGGAGGTGAAGTAGCAGCTTGTTTTGCTTCAGTGGTCTGGGGTGACTTTGTGATGGTGGGTCTGAGGCTGAGCGGTAGTGTAGCAGCTTGTTTTGCTTCAGTGGTCTGGGGTGACTTTGTGATGGTGGGTCTGAGGCTGAGCGGTAGTGTAGCAGCTTGTTTTGCTTCAGTGGTCTGGGGTGACTTTGTGATGGTGAGGCTGAGCGGTAGTGTAGCAGCTTGTTTTGCTTCAGTGGTCTGGGGAGACTTTGTGATGGTGGGTGTGAGGCTGAGCGGTGGTGTAGCAGCTTGTTTTGCTTCAGTGGTCTGGGGTGACTTTGTGATGGTGGGTGTGAGGCTGAGCGGTAGTGTAGCAGCTTGTTTTGCTTCAGTGGTCTGGGGTGACTTTGATGGTGGGTCTGAGGCTGAGCGGTAGTGTAGCAGCTTGTTTTGCTTCAGTGGTCTGGGGTGACTTTGATGGTGGGTCTGAGGCTGAGCGGTAGTGTAGCAGCTTGTTTTGCTTCAGTGGTCTGGGGTGACTTTGTGATGGTGGGTCTGAGGCGGAGCGGTAGTGTAGCAGCTTGTTTTGCTTCAGTGGTCTGGGGTGACTTTGTGATGGTGGGTCTGAGGCTGAGCGGTAGTGTAGCAGCTTGTTTTGCTTCTGGGGTGACTTTGTGATGGTGGGTCTGAGGCTGAGCGGTAGTGTAGCAGCTTGTTTTGCTTCAGTGGTCTGGGGTGACATTGTGATGGTGGGTGTGAGGCTGAGCGGTAGTGTAGCAGCTTGTTTTGCTTCAGTGGTCTGGGGTGACTTTGTGATGGTGGGTCTGAGGCTAAGCGGTAGTGTAGCAGCTTGTTTTGCTTCAGTGGTCTGGGGTGACTTTGTGATGGTGGGTCTGAGGCTGAGCGGTAGTGTAGCAGCTTGTTTTGCTTCAGTGGTCTGGGGTGACTTTGTGATGGTGGGTCTGAGGCTGAGCGGTAGTGTAGCAGCTTGTTTTGCTTCAGTGGTCTGGGGTGACTTTGTGATGGTGGGTCTGAGGCTGAGCGGTAGTGTAGCAGCTTGTTTTGCTTCAGTGGTCTGGGGTGACTTTGTGATGGTGGGTGTGAGGCTGAGCGGTAGTGTAGCAGCTTGTTTTGCTTCAGTGGTCTGGGGTGACTTTGTGATGGTGGGTCTGAGGCTGAGCGGTAGTGTAGCAGCTTGTTTTGCTTCAGTGGTCTGGGGTGACTTTGTGATGGTGGGTGTGCGGTAGTGTAGCAGCTTGTTTTGCTTCAGTGGTCTGGGGTGACTTTGTGATGGTGGGTCTGAGGCTGAGCGGTAGTGTAGCAGCCTGTTTTGCTTCAGTGGTCTGGGGTGACTTTGTGATGGTGGGTCTGAGGCTGAGCGGTAGTGTAGCAGCTTGTTTTGCTTCAGTGGTCTGGGGTGACTTTGTGATGGTGGGTGTGAGGCTGAGCGGTAGTGTAGCAGCTTGTTTTGCTTCAGTGGTCTGGGGTGACTTTGATGGTGGGTCTGAGGCTGAGCGGTAGTGTAGCAGCTTGTTTTGCTTCAGTGGTCTGGGGAGACTTTGTGATGGTGGGTGTGAGGCTGAGCGGTGGTGTAGCAGCTTGTTTTGCTTCAGTGGTCTGGGGTGACTTTGTGATGGTGGGTGTGAGGCTGAGCGGTAGTGTAGCAGCTTGTTTTGCTTCAGTGGTCTGGGGTGACTTTGATGGTGGGTCTGAGGCTGAGCGGTAGTGTAGCAGCTTGTTTTGCTTCAGTGGTCTGGGGTGACTTTGATGGTGGGTCTGAGGCTGAGCGGTAGTGTAGCAGCTTGTTTTGCTTCAGTGGTCTGGGGTGACTTTGTGATGGTGGGTCTGAGGCGGAGCGGTAGTGTAGCAGCTTGTTTTGCTTCAGTGGTCTGGGGTGACTTTGTGATGGTGGGTCTGAGGCTGAGCGGTAGTGTAGCAGCTTGTTTTGCTTCTGGGGTGACTTTGTGATGGTGGGTCTGAGGCTGAGCGGTAGTGTAGCAGCTTGTTTTGCTTCAGTGGTCTGGGGTGACATTGTGATGGTGGGTGTGAGGCTGAGCGGTAGTGTAGCAGCTTGTTTTGCTTCAGTGGTCTGGGGTGACTTTGTGATGGTGGGTCTGAGGCTAAGCGGTAGTGTAGCAGCTTGTTTTGCTTCAGTGGTCTGGGGTGACTTTGTGATGGTGGGTCTGAGGCTGAGCGGTAGTGTAGCAGCTTGTTTTGCTTCAGTGGTCTGGGGTGACTTTGTGATGGTGGGTCTGAGGCTGAGCGGTAGTGTAGCAGCTTGTTTTGCTTCAGTGGTCTGGGGTGACTTTGTGATGGTGGGTCTGAGGCTGAGCGGTAGTGTAGCAGCTTGTTTTGCTTCAGTGGTCTGGGGTGACTTTGTGATGGTGGGTGTGCGGTAGTGTAGCAGCTTGTTTTGCTTCAGTGGTCTGGGGTGACTTTGTGATGGTGGGTCTGAGGCTGAGCGGTAGTGTAGCAGCCTGTTTTGCTTCAGTGGTCTGGGGTGACTTTGTGATGGTGGGTCTGAGGCTGAGCGGTAGTGTAGCAGCTTGTTTTGCTTCAGTGGTCTGGGGTGACTTTGTGATGGTGGGTGTGAGGCTGAGCGGTAGTGTAGCAGCTTGTTTTGCTTCAGTGGTCTGGGGTGACTTTGATGGTGGGTCTGAGGCTGAGCGGTAGTGTAGCAGCTTGTTTTGCTTCAGTGGTCTGGGGTGACTTTGTGATGGTGGGTGTGAGGCTGAGCGGTAGTGTAGCAGCTTGTTTTGCTTCAGTGGTCTGGGGTGACTTTGTGATGGTGGGTCTGAGGCTGAGCGGTAGTGTAGCAGCTTGTTTTGCTTCAGTGGTCTGGGGTGACTTTGTGATGGTGGGTCTGAGGCTGAGCGGTAGTGTAGCAGCTTGTTTTGCTTCAGTGGTCTGGGGTGACTTTGTGATGGTGGGTCTGAGGCTGAGCGGTAGTGTAGCAGCTTGTTTTGCTTCTGGGGTGACTTTGTGATGGTGGGTCTGAGGCTGAGCGGTAGTGTAGCAGCTTGTTTTGCTTCAGTGGTCTGGGGTGACTTTGTGATGGTGGGTCTGAGGCCGAGCGGTAGTGTAGCAGCTTGTTTTGCTTCAGTGGTCTGGGGTGACTTTGTGATGGTGGGTGTGAGGCTGAGCGGTAGTGTAGCAGCTTGTTTTGCTTCAGTGGTCTGGGGTGACTTTGTGATGGTGGGTCTGAGGCTGAGCGGTAGTGTAGCAGCTTGTTTTGCTTCAGTGGTCTGGGGTGACTTTGTGATGGTGGGTCTGAGGCTGAGCGGTAGTGTAGCAGCTTGTTTTGCTTCAGTGGTCTGGGGTGACTTTGTGATGGTGGGTCTGAGGCTGAGCGGTAGTGTAGCAGCTTGTTTTGCTTCAGTGGTCTGGGGTGACTTTGTGATGGTGGGGCAGCACGTCCTGCTATTGGAGTAAAGAACGCTTCCAGCCTCCGGATTGATGATGTTAACCCACCTGAAATACAGAGAGTTGTGGTGGAGCACATTGTAAGGAATGCAGAAGCATCTTATCCTGCTCACACGTCTAACAGACTCAAATCCTTCTCTGGGAAGTTTCCTTATCCCAGCAGTGAAGTGGATTACGACACTTGGAGAGCGAACCTTGAGCTCATTCTTAAAGACCCGGCCATATCTGATCAACACAGAGCAAGACAAATACTTTAAAGCCTTCTATCTCCTGCAGCTGATATATTGAAGCAGCTAGGCCCTCACACTTCTCCAACTGACTACTTGCAGCTGTTGGATTCTGCTTTCGGCACTGTTGATGACGGCGAGGAGCTTTTTGAAAAGTTCATGAATATGCTACAGGATGCCGGGGAGAACCCCTCCCACTACCTGAATAGGCTGCAGGTGATTCTAAGCCAGGCTGTGAAAAGAGGGGGTGTAGCACCTGCAGAACAGAATGAACACTTACTGAGGCAATTTTGCAGAGGTTGCTAACTGCTCTTCAGTTGGATCAGAGAAGACATAACCCACCATCTTTTCCAGAAGTTCTGTTGCTCCTGCGTACAGAAGAAGAGAGGCAGGCTGCAAAAGCAGTTCGGATGAGACAACATCTTGGAGCCCCAAGGCAACGAGTTGCAGCACATCTTCAATGTGCCTGCGCCTGTGAAGGAGATAATAACATGCCATCGCAGCAGCAGAATCCCACAGTGGACACGCTGTGTGACACCCAGAACTTGAAAAAACAAGTGGCGGGCCTTCAAAGTGAAGTAGCAAGCCTGAAACCACAGAATCGCCACAACCTCAGATCCCAGAGTAGTCCCTCCCAGCTTGATTCTCTTGTCCAAGATTTAAAGAAACACGTAGCAGAGCTACAGAGTCAGATATCAGCCCTACAAGCACAGACCCCTCCTTTCCCTACTGTTGTTGGAGCAAATGCACATCAGAGGGCAAATAACTCTTCGACCGCTACAGCCAGAATACAGCACGGAAGGCCACGTCCCTGGTATTGCTTCCGCTGTGGTGAGAATGGGCACAGTGGAGGTGCCTAATCAAGCATTAGTTTCCGCCAAGAAGAATCAGTTGCAGGAAAGACAAGTTCTATGGGAAACCCAAGGCAGCTCTTCCAACATCCAGTTAAAGGGGACCTATCATGCAAAATGCACTTTTGTACGTCTTTTATACATGAATATGTGTCCCTGGTGTTCCAGGGAACTCACCAAGTGTAAGAAAACACAACCCTCTCTATTTTCCTCCATACCCAAATCTCTAAAAAAGGGGCTGCAACGGATCTGATAAAAACGGATCCAGATTTGAACACTTTACTGACATCAGTAAAGTGGCGCTACGGCTATTGGGCCAACTCTCCACCTATCAGGGGAATGTGGGGTTGGGCCACGGCCGGCCATTGCTGCTCGAAAGCGCTGGAGACGCTGTAGTACATATGCCAGGCCTGTAAGTGGCGCTGTAGTCTGCCACAAAAGCAGCGAAGAAGACTTCCCTTGCATGGTTGCCATGGTTGCCCTTCTGTTTATTCTCCGCTGTGGCTCTTTTTCTCCCTCCCCGAGGCAAGCGTTTGCGCCTCCTGCTTTAACCTGTTAAGCCCGAAGGTCCCCGGCGGCGGGTACTTTAGTTTTTTTTCTCACGACATCTTAATATTTAAGAACCTATTAATGTGTTATACCAGATTAACGGGAATAATCTCAGCTAATTGACGATACAAACCATTTTTACCAAATAAAAATCGATCTTGATACAGGGTACTTATTATATGTTGTACTTTGGATTCCTAAAGCTTTTAGTCTACCAACCCATCATCCAAGGTTAGTTTTCACTATAAGTACAAAATATTTTTTGGACGGACACTATAATTTACAGTTTTTTACCATGTTCAATCTGAATTTTCTTTAACACTAGAACCGCCAGAGGTCGCTGTATACCTATATCCGCCAACGGGTAAAGTTTACCCGCAATTGATTTCCAAGGTACAATGTATCATACAGAACAGTGAGTTTTGATCGCACAGGGATGAAATGTATACCAATATAATCTGTGGACTCTCAGCTTTTCATATTATATAGTTTGTACAGATAGCATGAAGTATAAAATATCGCTACAGTGCTGATTTAAATGCTTGGTGTTAGACTTGTGTTTTGTTTAGGTATATATCTCTATCTCTCTCTCTATCTATAACTATCTATCTATCTATCTATATCTATCTATCTATATCTCTCTATCTATAGGAACACCTGTAGACAAAAGGCGTTGCTATAGCAACACGTCATGTTTATGTTTACGCGCGAAATCAATAGCGCGAGGATCGCTGCATATTCTATGGAAGAAATATTACCCACTCGCTAATAAACGCTTGATGTTAGGCTTGTGTTTCGTAAAGGTAAAAATGCTTCATATCGTCTGATCGCCTTCTACTCATAAAAAAACAACAACATGACAATAATATAATGATGTATTTGTTATATAATTGAACAGCAGATAACACAGAACGTATACAAATAACAAAAACCATCAGAGAAGAAGAACAATAAGAACACATCGATTACAACGCTTCACAAACACTCAAACACAATTGTTGCAAACACTGAGCACCTTGGCTGTACATTTGCCACACACAGCATCCCCACACTTGACACATTTGCAGAACGTTTTATTCTGCATGCAGTGCGCCTTCACCATGCAGGTCATTCTCCTGCGCTCTTCTGCACCAGCACCGCTGAAGGGCAGGTCCGCAAGTGGTGGCGCTTTTGATGCCATCCACTCAGCGCGCAGCTCGTGTGCCAGCTGGAGCATGAAGTCCCTTCTCGGTATGTTCTCCTGGCTCATGCAGCTCCTGTACAGCACCCAAGCGCATGATTTCCCGAAACCTGTTCCTCGACAGTGTTGCGTTGAAGAACGCGTTGCCCCACTGCTCGGACCAGAAACTCTCCATCTCAATGTTCTTCCCACAATATGCACCTCTCACATAGAGAAGCGCAATAAAGGCCTTCAGCTCCATAATAGAGACATCCCAGGTGGCTCTGTCTCTCCGCGCTTCAGCAATTGTGCAATCAAGGATTTCCTCCAACATTACATTATCACACAGACACATAAATGCTGTGAGTTTGTCAGTAATGTTGTGACGTGCATGTGGTGTTGGGCCAGCAGACTCCGTGAGGATGTTCTGTATCTGCCGTCTCCCTGCGCCTCCGCAAGGCTCCATGACCGTCCACACTGTGCCATCTTTCCCGATCTCTTGGGCTGGTGACGGCTCAGTGGCACACACTAAATAGGAGAGAGGAAAACACTACTTTCGACTAAAGTATATTTCATAAATGTTTATTTGATAATATTACATCCTCGAAAGGCAATGAAAAGATCATTTGTAAAAAGAAAAGGCATTATCTATATGCCTTGATATCTTATAGCCTACGATTTGTAGAAAAGTAGGCTATAGTCTTATTTTGTAGTATTAGTCTCCCTTGAAGAGCAGGTAAACATATACGGTACACGTTGCTATCAGTGTTGACTGTGTGTCAGGGGCAGACTGGGACTAAAAATCAGCTCTCGACTTCGGTACCGCTAGTAAATTGTCAACGAGGGGGGGGGCAAGTGACTTATCAGACCGGCCCACTTCGGTATCTCATCCCGATGGCCAGTCCGCCACTGGTGTGTGTTATCAGATATAGTGGTGTAGTGGGCGTTGGACGCGGTGGTTTTAATAGTTTAAAAATCCACACTACAACACTGGATATATAATATATAGGCTATACTATGCGGCCGAGTGTTTTTAGCGATAAGATGGTGTGTGTGTGTGTGTGTGTGGCTTCACTGTGTGTGTCCGAGCGTGTTTGACAGATAGGAACACTGAATTGAGTGAGGAATAGCCTATGTTGTATATCCCTATTTATTTGTATCATACCTTCTGCATGGGCTGGTACAGTAGGCCCATCTGCAAGCGGGGGGTCAGGATGGGACGGCCTCACGTTCCGCGGAGGCTCAGGATCGCTGTCAGATGACCCATCAGAGGCAGAACAAACCCAGGACACATCACTCAGTCCTGATACTTCCCCACCATCAGACTCTGCTTCGCTCAGACGGTTTAGCAACTCTAGTGCCTCCTGTACGTTCATGAGTCTCTTTCTTTTGTCCATTCTGGAAATATAACCGGCTCTCTCTCTCTCTATCTATCTATAACTATCTATCTATCTATTTATCTATTACTCTATATATCTATCTCTCTCTCAATCTATCTATCTCTCAATCTCTCTCTCTATCTACAGCAGTAGACAAAAGGCGTTGCTATAGCAACACGTCATGTTTATGTTTACGTGCGAAATCAATAGCGCGAGGAGCGCTGCATTTCTATGAGGTAAATATTACCCGCTGGCGGAAATAGGTATAAATAGCCATTTTTTTGGCGATTTTTTCAATCTGACTTCATATTGACAATGTTTAACAACACAGGGTGCTACATAACACACTTTCAGGAAAAGTCACGGACTGGGAGATGTTAATATTTTATTGAAAAAAAGTTACATACAATAAAAAAACAGCTGCGGGTAAAATTTACCCGTTGGCGGTTCTAGTGTTAAAATAAAAAACATCTACAGTGGGGCAAAAAAGTATTTAGTCAGCCACCAATTGTGCAAGTTCTCCCACTTAAAAAGATGAGAGGCCTGTAATTTTCATCCTAGGTATACCTCAACTATGAGAGACAAAATGAGAGAAGAAAATCACATTGTCTGATTTTTAAAGAATTTATTTGCAAATGATGGTGGAAAATAAGTATTTGGTCAATAACAAAAGTTCATCTCAATACTTTGTTATACCCTTTGTAACAAGGGCAACACGGACTTTCAACTCCCTCCAAAGATTTTCTATGGGGTTGAGATCTGGAGACTGGCTAGGCCACTCCAGGACCTTGAAATGCTTCTTACGAAGCCACTCCTTCGCTGCCCGGGCGGTGTGTTTGGGATCATTGTCATGCTGAAAGACCCAGCCACGTTTCATCTTCAATGCCCTTGCTGATGGAAGGAGGTTGTCACTCAAAATCTCACAATACATGGCCCCATTCATTCTTTCCTTTACACGGATCAGTCGTCCTGGTCCCTTGCAGAAAAACAGCCCCAAAGCATGATGTTTCCACCCCCATGTTTCACAGTAGGTATGGTGTTCTTTGGATGCAACTCAGCATTCTTTCTCCTCCAAACACGTCTAGTTGAGTTTTTACCAAAAAGTTCTATTTTGGTTTCATCTGACCATATGACATTCTCCCAATCCTCTTCTGGATCATCTAAATGCTCTCTAGCAAACTTCAGACGGGCCAGGACATGTACTGGCTTAAGCAGGGGGACACGTCTGGCACTGCAGGATTTGAGTCCCTGGCGGCGTGTTGTGTTACTGATGGTAGCCTTTGTTACTTTGGTCCCAGCTCTCTGCAAGTCATTGACTATGTCCCCCTGTGTGGTTCTGGGATTTTTGCTTAACGTTCTTGTGATCATTTTGACCCCACGGGGTGAGATCTTGCGTGGAGCCCCAGATCGAGGGAGATTATCAGTGGTCTTGTATGTCTTCCATTTTCTAATAATTGCTCCCACAGTTGATTTCTTCACACCAAGCTGCTTACCTATTGCAGATTCAGTCTTCCCAGCCTGGTGCAGGTCTACAATTTTGTTTCTGGTGTCCTTTGACAGCTCTTTGGTCTTGGCCATAGTGGAGTTTGGAGTGTGACTGTTTGAGGTTGTGGACAGGTGTCTTTTATACTGAGAACGAGTTCAAACAGGTGCCATTAATACAGTTAACGAGTGGAGGACAGAGGAGGCTCTTAAAGAATTACAGGTCTGTGAGAGCCAGAAATCTTGTTTGTTTGTAGGTGACCAAATACTTATTTTACCGGGGAATTTGCCAATTAATTCATTAAAAATCCTACAATGTGATTTCCTGGATTCTTTCCCCCCATTTTGTCTCTCATAGTTGAAGTGTACCCAGGATGAAAATTACAGGCCTCTCTCATCCTTTTAAGTGGGAGAACTTGCACAATTGGTGGCTGACTAAATACTTTTTTGCCCCACTGTATATTGATTCTGACTTTTCTACATCCAACTCACAGGTTTATCATTACTTTGAGAACAAAGATTATTAATCTAACCCCTTTAGAAGGGAAGATATGGTCATTTGTTCTGGGAATGTCATTTTCGAGCCTGAAACCTGAAAAACAGGCTTGGGGCCTAACAGGTTAAAAC
This sequence comes from Pogonophryne albipinna, assembly GCA_028583405.1. Taxonomy (NCBI): domain Eukaryota; kingdom Metazoa; phylum Chordata; class Actinopteri; order Perciformes; family Artedidraconidae; genus Pogonophryne; species Pogonophryne albipinna. Next base: position 7,638,193 of record CM053244.1, read on the forward strand.
AAATGAATAATGACTCTATATAATCATATGTAAGGGATAATGTGCAGCGACGCGGTCATTATGGGGAAAATAATACGGACAGACTGATCAGGAGCCCGACGCCAAGCGGAGGGATGTAGATCGGCATGAAGGCACATTATGCAATGTGCACATTATCCCGCTTATTACACGGCCACATTCTCAACAAAGTAACGACATGACTCCCAATATGAATTGAAATGCTTTTATGGATTTAAAAAATAGTTGTATGTATTGATTTAAATTGACATGCATCCGCTAAGAAAAATAGTCCGTTGTTACTGTTTGAACTAACGTAGCAACGACAGGAACTGCTTCGATAGTGTTTTTGAGGAGCTTTTTGATTACAGATTTGAAAACATCGTTGCTTGCTTTAAAAGTAGCACAATTCATTATGTCAAACCTTGGAGAGTATCTAGATATCCCTGCCCTAATGACAAAGTAACTGCCAACTGAATATGTGTCGCCGTTTGATGTCTATGTCTGGACCGCTGCGTAAAAAGGAGGGTTTCTGCCCCGTTACTTCTATAAGAATAAAACACGGAGGAGCGAGATCTCTTTTTCTCCCCCTCTTCTGACAGCCCAGCAGCTGATCTCAGAGCTATGCTCCCCTCTCCTGCAGGGGGGCGTGGTCAGCTGCAACTCACAGATTCAGCCCCCTGCAAAAACAGCGCTGGAAAGAGCATATAGAGCGAAATGAGGCATGGCTAAAATGCAGGATCTTTTTGGTATTTTGAAAAAAAAACTATATTTATATACTTTATATAGGTATGGCCCTACAATATATTGTTCAAATATAGCATGATAGGTCCACTTTAAACTAGAATCAGCTTCGGTCACGGGACTGATGGGAGCTGGAGGACATCACCAACGTCCCCACATTCTTAGCCCGGCTTAGTCTTGACTTTACTAGAAATTTCGCGTGCAAACCCGTTGCCTTAAAGCACTTAAGTTTTTCCACATGCAAGAAACTTAACAGGTTACGTTTTTACACAAGCAATAAACTTAACAGGTTAAGTTGTATACACGTAGAACTTTAAGTAGACTTATCTTAGTTTACATTTGTAGTCTTATCTCAAAATCATTAGTTCACATAAATGATGTCTTAGTTGTATGAAATAACTTGTTTAAGTTAAATATAATAAATAACATTATTTATCACTGTTTAATATCATGTGTTAATATAACAAATGTCTATACAATTAATTGTACCATTTTGATTTGGGGATTGTATTTATACATTGTTTCACCAACATTGTATGGAAGGGAAAACATGAAACACCACATTTAAATATTCCAATGTTTTTATTGACAAAAATAACCTCGTCAACCAGAAAACAACTAAATACAGGAATTAGAACCCACAACAATTAACAATATGTGTCAAAAATCACACACCTGACAGTGAAAGGTCAGTGAACAGGGCTGAACATTATGATGTCACTGAACAGCAGTAAGAGTGTCCGTGCATTTATTTACATTTCAAGCTGGTTCTTCAATGTTTGCAACCTTGGCTTTAGTTAATCTTGGCCCAACGTGAGAAGAACCTTTTGTATGAACTGGAACGTGAGCATCATAGTCTTGGGGTAGTTGAGATGCAGTGCGTATGTAAGACCAAACATAATGCACATCGCTTTTGGCAGGTCTTGGATGTTGTCGATGACAACTTGTCCCTCAAGGACGATCTTCAGCGAGGCTGGACTGCGATGCAGGGAAGATGAGGGACCAGCACCTTCATGCTCAACCAGGAGGATCCCAATGGCAATGTCGCGGAACGAGTCCTCGTCATCAGTGTCCTGAAACGACAGCAACATAAGAGCACAATCAAGACATGTTCCATTAAATAACCATGAATAATGCAATGTAGTCATAAGAGAGTCAGACACATGAGGGAAGGTGTGAGTTGGTTCTGCTGGAATAGAGCACAAACGGATCACTCAAAGAGGTTGGAAAGAGCTGTTGCTATTAGTGCTGACCGAGAAATCATATTTTCGTTGTCATCGCAATATGAACATGCGTGATAAAAAAAATAGCAATAAACAATGAATAAGAAATTATTTAATTTAGGGATGGTATGGAAACCCAATATGAAACGTAACCCACAATTGGTATACCAGCTAAGACAAAAGTTGTCTGTATGAACTGTTTAGCTCAATTTGCCACGTATCTTAAAACGTTGCGTATTCTTGTGAATTCACTCGCTGACTGAGACAAAGCAGACCCCCACCCCCTGGTCGGGTAGCGGTACCTACAGGCAGTGCCCCACAGCAGCAGAGGAAGGAGAACAGAATAAATGATACTGACAGATGTCTGTGTTCTTCATTCTTTCAAAACTTGCCTCAGTATAATGCTGTCAGGAATATTCAGATTCTTTATTTAAATGTTTTCCCAGTGAGATATTAATGTATACAATTGCTTCTGTGCAGGGTGCAGCAAAATCACACACCTGACAGTGTAAGGTTACTTGGGCAGTTTCACATTGTTGTGCATACTGGGCTTTCTGGTGAATCGTACACAAGTGGACTTTAAGTGCATTGATTGAGTTAAATGTGCACAAACATTCTTGGTGTAAGCATGGAAACGGTACAGTTCGACTGTAGCTCCCATGTTGTAACCTGTAATGTTTCAATAGGTAGCCTCTTCTCTCAGATACAAACTCACAGTATTTGCACTTCCACTGCATCTTCACAATAACCTGTAAAACAGAACATAAGAAAATGTTAAGCTCAACTACTCACTTAGTAACATTAACTGTTATTCATTTAATTTTTAAACTATTAACTCTACTGCAAAACGTTAAGCAACCTCTGCTAATATCTAATATTGCTAAGTTCCTGTTGTAAATGTGACAAAACACTCCCATGAAAAATATATTACCTCTGCTAATATCCCCTTAATGACATGCTTCTTTGAATATTTTGCTAAGTTACTGTTATAAATGTGACAAATCACTCATATGCAACCTTATGAAAAGCCATTTTAAATCGTTTTTTTACCATATGAACAGACGTTAAGTGTTAGCTAACCTCTGCTAATATCCCCTTAATGACATGCCATTTTAAATCGGTTTCGTTATCATATGAACAGACCTGTAAGCTAAACCACGTGCAGCTTTAGCGCTAAGCTAACTTGTTGTGAGCAGGTCTTTTAGCTAATACATTTTTGACAGAAAGATATCTACAGATAGATATAGATGTTTTCAAACTCACCATTCCACGTAAACTTATTTTTAAAATTTGGTCGGACCAGACATATAGCAGCAACAATTAGCGGGCTCCTCAGTCTTCACCTCTGACTGCTTGCAGTGCCAGCACTCATGGTCAATGTGTGGAGGGGCTCCACATCCCTCCTCTCTCTTGCAGAAACTTAACAGACTGATTTATCTCTGCTTAACAGGATTATTGCAATGCACATTTCAGCTAAATAGTGCAAACAACTAATTTGCTTTAGTAATGACACAATCTTTTTACAAAACATGAACAGCATTATTAATGACAGCTTAAAAGTTTAATTTCAATAAAATCCGGGTTTAGAGTGCAGGGCAAGCAAAGAGCTAGCCTGAAGCAATCCTCTACTTATAACTGGGGTTATCTACCAAAGAGGTTAGTGGGAACCAGATGTACTGCTCAAGTTCTTATTGCAGGGGAGGAGTGCAGCTCTTTGTTGGACACAGGATCACAAGGTCACTACCGTCACCCAGTCCTTCTATGAACAGAAGTTGGCCTCAAAGACTATTCACCCCTTAGATTACCTCCTGGAAATTGAAGGCGCTAATGGCCAGACAGTCCCGTATAAAGGTTACATAGAGCTCACTATAACCTTTCCAAAGAGCTTTCTTGGTTCAGACATTGAAGTACCTATCTTAGCCCTTGTGGTTCCAGATTGCCGTGCCATGACCTCATCACCAGTGTTGATTGGCACTAACACATTGAGACAAACCCTGCTCACCACCAAGCATCTCCTTATGGCTATCGAGCAGTGCTGAAAACACTTGAACTAAGACAGAAGCAAGTACAAGACGGCAACCTGGGAGCAGTGAGACTGGAAGGGAAATCGCCAGAAGTCATCCCCGCAGGACAAAGAGTTGTACTGGAAGGAGTGGTAAATATCCACAGTGCGCACACAGAGAAGTGGGCCTTAATGGAGCCTCCATCCTCAAGCTTCCTTTCAGGTGGCATAATGGTTACTTGTGGTTTACTCACCCTGCCAACCAGGGCGCCTTATAGAGTACCAGTAGTGCTAACCAATGAGACACAGCATGACATTCAGCTGCCACCAAGAAGTGTCTTGGCTGAGCTCAATGGCATACAGCAAGTGCTCCCTGAAATAGGAAAAACAAAGACTGGAGATCCTACAGCTCATCAGCTTGACCCATCCAACTTCGCAGACTCCCCAATTCCTGCAGAATGGAGGGAGAGAGTAGAGCAGAAGTTACAAGCTATGTCTGATGTGTTCTCACAGCATGACTTAGACTTGGGAAGGACAGACAAAGTGAAACACCACATCAACCTTCATGATGAGACCCCTGTCAAGCAAAGAGCTCGTCCCATTCATCCCAATGACATACAAGCTGTCCACAGACACCTCCAAGAGCTGCTGGACGCAGGAATCATTCGAGAGCCTGAGTCTTCTTTTTCCTCTCCTATTGAAGTAGTCCGGAAAAAAAATGGTGACCTGCGGCTCTGCATCGATTACCGCCGATTAAACCTACAGACAGTAAAGGATTCCTATGCCTTGCCAAACTTGGAGGAGACCTTCAAAGCACTGCATGGATCTAAATGGTTCTCTGTGTTGGATCTCAAGTCGGGATATTACCAAATCGAAATGGATGAAAGAGACAAGGCAAACACTGCTTTTGTGTGTCCGTTGGGATTCTGGGAATTCCAGCGAATGCCCCAAGGAATCACCAATGCACCAAGTACTTTCCAGAGATTAATGGAGAAATGTATGGGCGACATGAACCTCAAGGAGGCTATTGTCTTTCTGGATGAGATCATTATATTCTCTGAGACTCTAGAGGAACACGAGACAAGATTACTGCGAGTCCTCAACCGTCTCAAAGAGTATGGCATAAAGCTATCAGTGGAAAAGTGCAAGTTCTTTCAGTCATCAGTGAGGTACTTGGGACACATCGTTTCCAGGGACGGTGTCAAAACAGATCCTGAAAAGATCAACGCCTTAAAGACCTGGCCAAGCCTGAAGAACCTGAAAGAACTGAGGTCATTCTTGGGGTTTTCGGGATACTATCGGCGATTTATCGAAGGTTATTCCAAGATAGTCAAACCATTAACAGATTTAACAGTTGGCTACCCACCTCTGCGAAAGACCAAGAGCCCAAAAGAGAAGAGCATGGTTTATCGCAACCCGAAAGAACCTTTCAACGATCGTTGGACTCCTTCATGCAAGTATGCTTTAGAGACAGTCATTGACAAGCTTACCACTGCCCCATAATTGGGTTTCGCAAACCCCGCATTGCCTTACACCTTGCACACCGACGCCAGCACCACTGGCTTGGGAGCTGCACTTTAGCAGGAACAGAATGGACAGATGCAACCAATTGCATTCGCCAGCAGAGGACTATCTCACAGCGAAGCTTGCTATCCTGCCCATAAGCTGGAGATTTTAGCCCTTAAGTGGAGCGTGACAGAAAAATTCAGCGACTTTCTGTATGGAAATCAGTTCACCGTCGTCACTGACTGCAATCCACTAACCTACATACTCACTTCAGTGAAACTGGATGCTACCAGTTATCGATGGCTGTCTGCCCTGTCCACATTCTCATTCACACTTCAGTACCGTGCAGGGAAACAAAATCTGGATGCTGATGGTCTGTCAAGACGTCCTCATGGAGACCTGATTAATGATCTTGAATCTCAAAAGTAGCGTGAACGAATCCATCAGTTCACCTTACGTCATTCTCCTGATAGTGAAAATGTCACTGAAGTGGACCCAGAAGTAGTCCAAGCAATCTGTGAATGTCATCTTCTTCGCCAAGATCCAGAAAACCAATCACTTGACCCTTGCATCTCACTCGTCGAATCCCTTGCTATGTATGCATACGTCATTCCTTCTATCTTTGAGCAAGAAGAACAGGCAGAGGGAACTCTAACTATCCAGCATTTGTCCAGGGAAGAGATAGAAGAAAAGCAGAGAGCTGACCCCAGTATCCGAGAAGTCATATTCCAACTAGAGACTGGGCTAACACTCCCACCTACTGCACGACAAGAGCTCCCTGAATTTCCGTTGCTGTTAAGAGAATTGCCTCGATTGGAGATAAAAGAGGGAATCCTCTATCGAAGGAGGAAAGAAGAAGAACACACCACATTCCAACTGGTCTTACCCAAAGAGCTCAGGACATCTGTCATGAAGAGTCTGCATGACGACATGGGTCACTTAGGAATAGAGCAAACTACAGATCTCCTGCGATCCCGGTTTTACTGGCCTAAAATGGCTGCTGAGGTGCAAGCAAAAGTGAAGACGTGTGACCGCTGCATTCGGAGAAAGACCCCACCTCAAAAGGCTGCGCAGCTGGTCAACATAAAAGTAACTCGTCCGTTGGAGTTGGTCTGTATGGACTTCCTCTCGATCAAACCTGACAGAAGCAACACAACCAATGTCCTGGTGATCACAGACCATTTCACAAAATATGCAGTTGCTATGCCCACACCCAATCAGAAAGCTTGTACCGTGGCCAAATGCCTCTGGGAGAACTTCATCATCCATTATGGTTTCCCAGAGCGCTTACACAGTGACCAAGGACCTGACTTTGAATCAAAGACAATTAGAGAGCTTTGTGAAGTGGCAGGGATTCAGAAAGTTCGGACAACTCCATACCATCCAAGAGGAAACCCAGTTGAAAGGTTCAATCGGACGCTTTTAAGCATGTTGGGAACCTTACAAGACAGAGACAAAGAGCATTGGCGAGACTTTGTACGCCCATTGGTGCATGCCTACAATTGCACTAAGAACGATGTCACTGGGTTCAGCCCTTACGAGTTGATGTTCGGGAGGCAACCTAGGTTACCTATTGACTTGGCATTTGGTATCCCACTCTTTGAACGCAACCAAACATCTCACTCAGACTATGTACGGAACTTGAAGTCTCATCTGAAGGAGTTACCAACTCGCATCCAGCAATGCTGCTAAAAATGCTGCAAGGAACAAAGCCAGATTTGATCGACGCATCACAGAATCTACACTTGAAGTTGGTGACCGTGTGCTGGTAAGAAGTGTTCGTCTTCGAGGGAAGCATAAACTTGCTGACAAGTGGGAACCTGCAATTCATGTGGTGACAAAGCGGGCCGGTGATCTTCCAGTGTACACAGCGAGACCCGAGAAACAAGATGGACCGCTGAGGACGTTACACAGAGATCTCTTATTGCCTTGCGGATTTCTCCCTGCAACAGAAGACAATGTAACCTCGCCGGAGCCAGTCTCACGGAAAAGGACCCGGCAGAACACTTGCTTGAATCCTGCTGCACAAGATGCAGATGAAAACGTGAATCAAAATCAGTCAGATGAAGAAGTTCCTGTGAACTGGAATGTAAACTCTCAGTGTATGGAAAGTGCTTGGCACTCATACCATATGGAAGATGAAGTACTAGGCAGTCCTATTGGGATTATTCCAATTGAGTCCTCAGCTGAGCAAAACCCTCAAGCAACAGTAGCTGTCCCCCATCCTGGAGTCCTGATGAGCACAGAGCAATCAGCCGAATCTGAGGTCATCAAACCTGATTGATCACTGAAAAGAGGCATCAGTCAAGTTGGAGAAAACACCATTGTGAATGACATAACTGAAAAAGAACCTGAAAAAGAAAACGTACCTGACGACGAAACAATGTCTGGAACTGCATCAGAAGGAACACAACCACCAGAGAATATTCAAAATGTCATGGAGGATGCCATCCCGGTGCTCTCCAATATGTCTGCCAGCAATGACAACTCTCAGAAGCCAAAGACAAAAGCTACTATGGCTGAAATTGCTGAAGATAAAGATGAACAAGATGCGCTTCACAGACGTTCCAACAGACCCAGAACCATTCCAGATAGATTACACTACCCCCAATTAGGAAATCCACTAGTCTCCATTGTGCAGTCCCTTTTCCAAGGCTTAAGTGTAGCCTTCACAGACACACTACAAGGTCATGCTTATGAGGAAGTTCAAGCAGAAAATCCTCATTCGGCTGTGATCAGACAACCTGATAGGTGTTGCGGGACATACACACCTTTAAGAGGGGAGTGTGTAACCCCCGGTTACTAAGACACTGAGAAATAACACGGACTAAAATGTCAACTTTATTTTAAGGCTTAGCACTGCATACACAAACAATATAAATTATTTGAAACTAAAATATAAACAATATAGATACACAATATGCAATTTAGGACAACATGATTTAGACAATTCTTCATGAAAACATTTAAATGAGTGTGATTAGATAAATCCCCTGTCCATCTAAAGTGGTTGTAAAGCAAGGCTAAGCCAATCAAAGTTTAGACCCGCCCCGTGTCTGCCCGTCTACCAGGAAGTGAGATGCGCTGTTTATCCTTTTGGGATGACTCAGTAGCATTAGCACTGTAGATTTTGATTGTAGTTATTTGGACAACTTTTGATGTAGATTGACCGACTTTGCTACTTTTCCCCAAGAGCATTGCCTCTTATATGATACCCTTGGTGAGTTGCATGAGAAAATACGGATTTTAATGAAATTATCGATGCTGAATTAGCCGCGGCTAACCGTTGCTAACGCGTTAGCCTAGCGTGTATCTGTGTTGCTTTAATGTGTGCAGAGCGGAGGGAGGTGAAGTCACTGCACCACTCTATTGTCTGCAGTGTTGGGTGTAACGCGTTACAAAAGTAACGGAGTTACAGTAATATATTACTTTTTGCTGTAACGAAGTAATGTAACGCATTACTAATGAAATGTGGGTAATATATTACCCGTTACAATGCTCAGTAACGCAGTTACAACACATTTTAACCCGAAATTAAATGGTGTTTTGTTTTTTAAGAATGTACTAACATAGCGAGACATTCCGACATCCGAGACTAATTCTGCGGGTAGATTAGTAAACCTGGTGTTTACCCTTCAGGCTTCGCGTCGGGATCTTCGGGGCAGTTGAATGTTATGCACCCTCTATTCAAAAAAGAGAACGGAGCGAAAAATACAAACAACAAATTGTGTCAGGTGCGCGTGACCTGCTCCGCTGCGCGTGCATCATTTCCAAAGTGCTTCTACAGCAGTGACACACATCTGTGGATAATCATTTATACGAAAATGGTTAAAGCAACCATCACTAAACGCCAGCAACACTGCATCTACTGCAGACAGTAGCAACAGGTCAGATGGGGACATCACGTTACCCTCCGTTGTGGACACAAGCTTACTCCCGCCTGACTCCCCGGCCCCGGCAGTCTTCGTCGTCTGAAACTACGCCGCCCCTCTGCGGCCCGCAGGTGCCAGGATACCACGGCAAAACAGAGCCTGCCCAGGTATATCTAAACAAGTACCCGCCTGTACAGTGGGGTTAGGCGGTCATTTTGTAGCTCGTGGTATACAAATAGACAAGGGCTAGAATATTCATGTGAAAATAGTGCCATATTCTGCCATGCCTGTAGAAATGTTGGGTCAAAAATAATGCATACAATAGCACAGATGCCTTCACCACGAATGGCTACAAAAAGATCTCATATCCCAAGCTTATCAACAAGCTGATGTTGCAGCTGAAATGTTCTCCAGGTCACAAAGTCAACCTCACAGGAAGATGTGATACCAGTTTTCAAGCACAGTAAATATTCTCTTCCCAGAGTATATGATGGGACCAAGGTGATGATTTAGTACATGGTTTTAATAATACTTTTGCTTTTCAATGTTTGCCATTTCAAACCATGATGGATCAAATAATATTTGCCTTGATTTACAATATGTTCTCATTTGTTTTATCAGTACAGTTTTGAAGCTTTTGTGCAAAAACAGTCTTTGCCATAGTCCACTTTTGACTATATGAAATATTTCAGGATTGCACTTTTAACTCACTTGAAATGTTCTCACTTGCTTGGTTTCAAAACATAACAAATGCCATAATCTGTTCATTGGGGACCATCAATGCTATTTTTCATTGCTGTTGCCGGCCACTATTGCTCATGTCAACCTACTACTGCTGCGCCCCTTGTAATCTCAGAGGCACCCTGAGTCATTTTGTTCTGGAACCGGGCCTGTACACGGCCATATACTAAACACACTACAGAGCCCATTCCGTGTCCTGTTATTGTTTACTTCCTGTCTGCCTTCTTCTGGTGATTTATCTGACGTCCAGCGCTCCGTCTTTTAACCTCTTTCCCTTTCTCTTTCTTGATCCTCCTTAGCAACCTTCATTATAGTCCTTGACAGTGGTCTGTACTGTATTAACAACGTGTCACATGTTAAGAATTTAAGATCAGAATCGAGTATTCAACGAAGCCGTGTAATACCAGTTGTTAGTAGCCTTAATGGCCTACACAGTTGTTATGCTATACCACATTGCCTTTCACTGGATGTATAATGAGCTGCACTAAACTACATTTCAGCATTTAAAATACTTAGCTATTCTTTTGTGGTTATTTTGGTGAAAGTAACTAAAAAGTAACTAAAGTAGTGTAACTCATTACATTTCAGAGACAGTAATATTGTAATGTAACTTATTACTTTCAAAAGAGAGTAATAAGTAATATATAATATATTACATTTTGGAAGTAACTTGCCCAACACTGATTGTCTGTGGTTTTGGCGGTGGTCTTCACGTTGCTTTGCCGCCTGTTGTGGCACATTGAAGGGGCATTGACCACAGCTTAGTCTGTTATTTGTTGTGGAATATGAGCAAAGTGGAGCTAACTGTGGCTGGTTATAGGTTGGCCGAAAATGAGTTTCGTACACTTTGTTAAAATAATAACATGTGTGACAGATGTGTTAAATAAGCATTCATTTGACTCTTGGCCTTGTTGTCAGGTCGGGTCTTTTTTGTGTGATGTGAAGGAGATTTTCTGGATTCTTTGACTGGAACGCTGCCCTCATCTCTGCTGGTGTACTGTGGCGAATTTCAGTCTGGAGAGCTACCCATCGACCTATCTAAAGGAAGAGAACTATTACAGTTACCCACAACGGTGGTAGGACAAGAACTTGTGCATATTTTCCTCTTCACAAGTTGAGAGCCAAGAACTGATTGATTATTGATTGTTTGATACTATGTTGAATATGTAATAACTATATGTGTATAGAAGTAATGTGATAAGTTTTCTTTCATTTTATTTAAGAATCTGAAATAACATTTCAAATACAGAGTCCTGGTTCCCAAAATTAGAATATATAGCTCAGCTACTAAATTTAAATAAAACCATTAGTTTATATTAAATAGGGATAATTAAAACAGAAGTAATAGCACTAAATTATATCAAAATAGTTATAAAATAAATAGGTACAAATAATTAAAACCAGGATACTCTCAAATTCAAGGTAACTGAATATATATGTATATCAAATGTTTATCTGAAAGAAAGAGGGAATACATATTATAGCTTTCTGTACCTTTTCCAAACAATGTCTGCTTTGTGTCTTTTCACCTTTGTTGCACAGTATCCATTTTCTCCTGAGCGACCTAGACTTCTGATGTGCTGGTCCACACACTGAAATGTCTACATTTATATTAGAGAGGTTTGATCGAAACTGATTCGTATAAATAATTCTGTGCTCAGCATTCACTTTTGGTGCATGTGTTACAAACGCATCTAAGAAGTGTGGTTGTATTGATGGTATACGATGGGGAGCCTACAAGCAGTTTTTATTTTTGAAATGTAACCGGATGCTCCCACCGTTCCACTTCCTGTCTGAAAAATGAAGCACTGTAGTGTGACATGAGGATGTTCTACTATCATTTTGGAGCAAGTTACTGCCATCATATTTTAGATTGTTGAAATGTGTTGGATGTTATATATGTACATGTTTATTTATAATGTACATTTCTATTAGTTTCAGTTTTATCATTCAAAATACCTATACGCTGCTGAAGGCCATGCTTGGAATACTGTTTATGATACAGCGTTAATAACGCGTTAACGAAAAAAAAAACGCATGTGCATTTTTTGTCCTCGGCCGCCCCGTAGTTTCAGAGCGCATCAAGTTTAAAATACCATCTATACCAGAGGTTCTCAATTGTTTTTCAGCCAAGGACCCCTTACAAGATAGAGAATACACCAAGGACCCCCTCATTCTGATTTGTGATTTTGGGCTATATAAATAAAAATTGACTTGATTTGACATGTATGTCCCTTGGAATAATCTGACGTAGCCTATTTTTTACACTTCTATAGTCTTAGTTATGTGAAAGAACAACACAAGAGAAATGTATTAGAAAGATATGTATTAAAAATATTTGCGCCATCTCAACACAGAATACCCATAAAACAATCAATCAATTAGCTGCAAGTAACACTGTACCTAAACAAAATATCAAAGGGAAATCAAGAGAAAAGTGATCATTTGAAGTGCATTTCAGAACACACACACACACACACACACACACACACACACACACACACACACACACACACACACACACACACACACACACACACACACACACACACACACACACACACACACACACACACACACACACACACACACACACACACACACACACACACACACACACACACACACACACACACACATAAAGATAACACATCAAGTGTTTCACTCTTAGTTAAATGATTTATAAAAGTCTAATCACAAAATAAATGCAGGCTATAAACAATTGAACACATGCCTGCATTGCAACATATATCAAGTAAATTGCAAAACAACTGCAACTGCATTGCTACAATCCCAAACCACTACTTGTAATGGCAGCCAGCTCTGGATACTATTGGAGTGATGCAAGGCAGTCCATGAAGCTGATTGCTTCTCTCTGCAAGTGAAGACACGCAAGGTGTGGCCCTTAGTGTGGGTGGGACCTTGGACATGCTGCGTGATGTTAAACCACTCCAATAGTGACAGAAACTCAGCGGCAAAGGTGCAGGTGCTGGAGTCCACGTGGATGTTAAAATCACCTAGCAGTAGTGTGGATGGGGACATGGAGCAGATTGAGGTGAGAAGCTCAGACAACTCAGACATGAATGAGGTGGAAGGTTTGGGGGGGCGGTAAATGAGGACGACCTGCTGCTTTGAGGGGGCAGCCACTGAGAAGGCAATGCACTCAAGTGAGATTTTATTCGTCACAAGCAGCTGTTTGACAGGGATATCTGCTCTGTGGATGACTGCCAGTCCACCACAACGACCAATGGAGCGGGGCTGTTGGAGATAAGCATAACCTGGGGGGGTGGCTAGGTTGAGTGTGAGGAAGTCCTGTCTCAGTGAGGCAGAGAAAATCCAATTTCCTATCAATGATGATTTCATTAATAAGTGATGCTTTGTTGTTAAGGGAGCGGGTATTTAACAACATGAATGTGTGGGAGTTGTTATATGTTGCAATGGCTGGTAAAACAGTGATGCCATCAACACAGGCCAAGGGCTTCAGGTTAACACTGCACACGTGTGGTTTGTTGTGATGACGTAAGTGGGCGGTGACGGGGCGCCGGGACCACACAGTTGGGATAGTGTCAGCTGAGCCGGTGTAAACAAACCCACGTTTGGAACCTCTATGGACATACCTGGGTCTGCCAACTCGTAACAGCCCGAGGTATTCAATGACTGACAGACATAGAGGGGGTGTAGTGAAGTGGTTGATCCTAAAAAGTTGCGAGGCGGAGTAACGAAGCATCACAATGATATGATGCTAACGTTAGCACAGCGTTAGCTGTGGTCGCGGATCGGCCGGGAGAATGCGCTATCAGCCAAGAGTACAGATGAACCAGGACAGCAGGCAGCCTGTCCAGGAAGCGACTCAAGGACGGACAGCACTGAGGAGAGATGGTGGAAGTTGAAGAAGTTTGCCGCAGAGGAGCACCGGTGGTGGCCAGAGCAGGCTAGCCTGAGCAGGTAGAACTAGGCTAGCTTCTGATCGCCGTCAGACTGGCTGGGTGGAGAGGACCGTTGTTGTGTCTTTTGTGGCAGAACAAAATCAAACAGCAGCTAAGCAGGTGAAGCAGTGAAGCAGGATCGGGACTCAAAACGGGAAAATGAGACGGAGAATCGGGCTTGTCGTCAGATGGAGCCACTAACGTTAGCGATAGCGTGAGCCCTGAAGCAGGAGCAGGTGAGCAACATTAGCAGGTGTAGCAGGGTGGATAGGTCGGAAGCGGAGCATCCGTAAAAAGTTGCGATTGGGTGTTACAAAAGTGTCCAGAACAGCGTGTGCAAGCCACTGAACGTATGGAAACTGAGGTAGAAACGTTGGTCCAAAACTCGGCAGATACATTTTCGGACAGAGAAGCGGCTAACAGACAACGCCAGCGTCCTCTCTCTCCAAAAGTGTTGCGGCACAAAAAATAAAAAAATAAATCTAATGAGTCTTAAAACTTTTCACGGACCCCCTGGCAGAGTGCCACGGACCCCCGGGGGGTCGCGGACCCCACTTTGAGAACCACTGATCTATACAATCCAAGCACACTGCTGATGCCGACAGCCCCGCTCCTGCCGCCCGCTTGCGGCAGACCACACTTGAAAGTGTGCGGGGGAGACACCTGGACACGTCTACGAGCAGCAAACTTTCAACAAAGATCGCTAAATGGGTGGCTACAGCTTGCAGGCCAATTAACATCGTGGAGGACGAGGGGCTGCGTGATATAACTCGGGTCGCATCCAACGACTGCACTTATGGATTGCCTTCCAGAGCCACCACTGTGTCGAAAATACACAACTTGTATGAAGTCCAAAAAGCGAAAGTAGAGAAGGATTTAAGAAAGACTTCCACAGTTGCGCTCACCGGAGACTATTGGACTTCACTCAGTAATGGCAGTTACCTCGGGGTCACAGCGCATTATTTTGACCCACAGTGGGAACTTCAGGCTCATGCTTTGACAGTTATGAAAACAGAGGAGCTGCATTTCTCCCACAACTGCGCAAACACACACACAAACACACACACACACACACACTTGAATTGAGGCGAATATTTGTAATGTTCAGAGGTTGTTATGTTTAATATTCATGAGAATATTTGTCATTGTTCAAATGATAATAAACACACATATAGCATATTTGTCCACTCATATGTTGATAAGAGTATTAAAACTTGACAAATATCCCTCTAAGGTTAATTTAGAACAGATAAAAAATTTGCGATTAATTTGCGATTAATCGCGATTAACTATGGACAATCATGCGATTAATTACGATTAAATATTTTAATCGACTGACAGCCCTATTAAAAATATATATGCAGAAGTTAATTACATATTGTTTACAGTAATTGCAGGTTAAATGTATGTTACTTTTGAGAAAACAAAGTAGTAAAAAGGGTCATAGTTGTATGTTAAGGGAAACAGCTGCTGCATGTGGACAGTCACCTAATCAACACCAAAGGAGTAAATAGGGTCACATATTTTCTGTGGGTTAAATACTGTGTCAAACACTTGCAGATAATCCATGTTAGTTAACCTAAAGTTAAACAAGTCTTCCCCTTAAATGCTGAGGATTGATCTGCCTGTGTTAGACCTTCACTGAAGTACAGTCTGATGTGTTGATCAATAACAGGTACTCCTTGATCAATTTCTACAGTTGTCAACACTGTGTTTGATGGCACACCTGATCTCTGAGAAACACTATGATACAAACAGGAAACAACCTTTTGTTTTCTTGTGATAACGGCACAAGATAATCAAGATTTAATGATTGTCTTGAGACAAGGACACTAAAAAAGCATTTGCACGCTCAGCAGTTGTTGGGTTCCTTGGTATAGGTCAGGGGTCGGCAATCCGCGGCCCTTTAAGCCCTCTGCTCTGGCTCCCTTGAGCTTAGACATAAATAAGAAGGAAATTAAATGAAAGTATTTGTAGGACTATTTAAATGTTGTTGCACGGTTGAAAATGTTTCGTATCTTGTAGTTTGAGGTGATACTGTGACACATAAATAAAAAACAAAAGGGTTTTAATTAGGTCAACTAAAATATGCGTCACATCCTGCTACGGTCCCGCGCCAGCGCCTTTTCCTGCAGGCGAATAACCTGACCCCCGGCTCGATGAGCGAACTATGGATACATCAAAGAAAATGAAAGTATCGGAGGAACACAGGATTTAATTCTGCGTGGACAGAGTTATCTGCTTTCACAGCAAACGATGCTGGCTTACCGGGATGTTTGATATGTGGAGAGAAGTTATCAACGGTGCTGCAGCTTTACGTATCGAGGAACAACACGGGAGAGGAAGACAGCTGACGATCTTCAGTCATAATTCAATCAGTTAACTCTTTTTAGGGTGCAGCTATATGTTTTATTTATTTCAAAGTGGGTCCATTTTAATTGTATTTGTTTCCTTCAAATGTGCAGAGGACTAGAATAAATGCGATCAGAGTAAGATGGGTCATTCTTTCCCTGTCATTTTGCATAATAATGACCCATGTGCTTCTGTTTGTTTTCAGGTTAACAGGCTTCAGACAAAAGGGCTTTCACTCCCATGAGACATCAGTCAAACTATCGAGTGGAGCAACAATGACGTATTTATCATTTTTTTCAGATTCCTCCTTGTGGTTGAGGTGGAAACAGCGGGGAGACAGGGCATTTGCTGTAGCTGCTCCCAGGCTGTGGAACAATGTATATATAATTGGACGTAGGGTCCGTGACGTCACCCATAGGATTCTGCAGAGTTGCCGTGAAGCCCTTAGTAGGCGGAGTCGGCCACTAACGGCTCGACAGTGACATCAGAGTTCAACTCCCGCCTGCTCCAAATAAGGGCAAAGAGGCGGAGCAGAGGCGGGACCTGCTGCCACCGAGCTGGAAGTTCCAGAGCTAGCTGAAGCTACCAAGCTCAGCTAACATGCTCCCCATCTGCACACTGCCGTGGCATTTTACGTTTCTAAGGTAAGCAGACATGAACTATTCAGCAAAACTATAAATAACAATGTTAGCATAATACTTCAGAATCTTAAAATCCCTTAACGTTTGTATGCAATTGTGCTAAATTCAACACTGGAATCAAGCAAATATTAATATGTTTGCATGACATTAGTTATTTATATTTTGCCAACACTTAACGATACGTTTAATACATTTAAGTCAAGCTAAGGTACATGTGATGGTAGCTAGTTAGTGCTCTTACCTGTGAGGCCTCCTCCAAACAGCATAATAACCAGACTGTATCATTAAAACTAAGTACCAGTTCTAGATCCTTGACTTTAGACAAACAATTCAAAAGACAACATGTATTTAAAGACCAATCTTTATTTGAATGTGCCTCTTAACCTGAGATATTAGTTATACAGTAATAGTATTGACAATCTAAAAAAACTGAGCAACTCAACAGTCAACTTTATATTTCTTATTGTCTAAGCATTTATTATTTTCATTTTCCCCCTCTCATATTCAGTGTGGACGGATTGAGACAGCGTGGTGTCCAGAGAGCTGCTGAGACTTCAGGGAGAAACCTCTGTGTGATGGACGGATTGAGACAGCGTGGTGTCCAGAGAGCTGCTGAGACTTCAGGGAGAAACCTCCGTGTGATGGACGTCCTGTCTGTTGGTTTGGAGAGGACTGAGGGTCTTTCCTCTGCGAGGAGGACCAGGCCTGATGGAGGAGCCCATGCTGGGCATAGCTGATACCAACTGCACAGGCCTAGTCTGTCACTTTATTTGACTAAATGTGTTTACTTATACATCTAATAGGTTTACACCTTCTCTCCATATGTGCTTTTTATTTAAAACATTTGATTACGTTTTGGTTCACATTTCAATAAATTGTATTTGTATTTGCTCTCCTTTTGTCCATTTTTCTTACTGAAAGTGTTAGATTACACATTCACATCTGACTGAAGATTGGCCCCATTTATTTGTGACGTTGCAAACTCTGCGGTACAAGGCACAAGTGATGTGAAGCTCATAAAGTGAGGCAAATAGAAATAATCAGCTGATGGAGTGTAGATGTGGAAATAGGTGCATTCGATCAGCTGACTGTGTTTTCACATTAAAAGTAGTTTCTTAGTGAATGTCCTGTACTGGTCTTAAAATCTCATAACATCAGCTTTTAATGTTCCTCTTGGATGTTCTTCTTGACCCTCAGAGAAGGAGAAAATGTCGTGTCTTTCAGGCATGTCCTTTCCTAACAAAAATGACAGGAAACATAAAACATATTATTGCAGAACAAGTGTGTTATTTATGAAAGCGGTGTGTTTGTGTGTTTAGGGGCTGTAGATATCATTATTTTGTAATTGTAATGTTTTTTTTTATTTCAACAGTGAGCTACAAAGACAATCAGATTATGAATGAACAGTATGAAGTTCATCAATATTGAAATATACGTTATTATCAAAATAATATTGAACTGTTATCAAAACGTAGTGCAACTGTAGAAGCTTGCTCTGTTGTCTCACTGAAAGAATAACTTTTACCACGTTTTTTTCAGATAATATTGAGAGATAAATAGTAGCAGTTCTCACTATGTGTTAAATATCTTTGCCTTCAATACATTAAATTAGAAAGCTGACAAAGTCATATTGCTAAATATCTAAATGTAACCTTTTGCATGGAAAAAACCCTCAACTTAACTGATGTGTAGGTGATCTAGTATTTAGTATTGTTTAATGGAATGTATATCAGTGTATTCAAGTCAATACTTCATTCATTTAAACCAGGGGTCTGCAACCTTTTTGACCAAAAGAGCCATTTTGCTCCTTTTTCCAAAACATTTTTTTGTCTGGAGCCGCAAAACATATTTCATAGTTTTTTATTGTTATATCAGACAAAAACTACAGTTTTTTTGCATTTATTAGGCTATTTATTACATGATATAAAACTGTTAACCTCTAATAAGAAACAAAGAACTCTTATAAGGAGAATTAAAAAATAATACACAGGCCTACTTTAAAATAAATTAAACACAGCACTCGGGGAGTCCTCTGCACATTTGAAGGAAAAAAAAAAATTATTAAAATGGGCCCACTTTGAAATAAATAAAACATATAGCTGCACCCTAAAAAGAGTTAAAGGTGGGGTAGGTAAGAATGGAGAAACCAGCTCGAGTGCGCTAGAATTTGAAAGTACACAAACGGAAAAAATCTGCCTCTTCCTTCAGACTTCCTCACAGAGCCCCTCCTCCAACACACAGGAACGCGCACATGACCAATGAGGGCACGAGATACGTTTGTGCACAGATGGAAGGCTGACAGGCAGATAGGCCATCCAGTTACTTTAGCCGGGCCGGCTCAGATGATTGGTCGTGCTTTTTACAGTACCACGGCTTCCAGAGATTAATGTTTGTATGTATTTAATGTCAAAGCATTTAATATATTCATTGCTATCGGGATGTTAAGAGCATTCCATGGAATATAACAAAAAGTGTTTTCTGAAATAAATTACATACCCCATTGAATTATGACTGAAGGTCGTCAGCTGTCTTCCTCTCCCGTGTTGTTCCTCGATACGTAAAGCTGCAGCACCTTTGACAACTTCTCTCCACATATCAAACATCCCGGTAAACCAGCATCGTTTGCTGTGAAAGCAGATAACTCTGTGCAGGCAGAATTAAACCGTCTGTGTTCCTCCGATACTTTTCTTTGATGTATCCATAGTTCGCTCATCGAGCCGGGGGTCAGGTTATTCGCCTGCAGGAAAAGGCGCTGGCACGGGACCGTAGCAGGATGTGACGCATAGTTTAGTTGACCTAATTAAAACCGTTTTGTTTTTTATTTATGTGTCACAGTATCACCTCAAAATACAAGATACGAAACATTTTCAACCGTGCAACAACATTTAAATAGTCCTACAAATACTTTTATTTCCTTCTTATTTATGTCTAAGCTCAAGGGAGCCAGAGCAGAGGGCTGAAAGGGCCGCATGCGGGCCGCGGGTTGCCGACCCCTGATTTAAACCAATATCTTTCTTGATTCTTTGTACTGTATGAAAAAAGAGTCTTTGTACCTGTGCTGAAGTTCACTGCTGTGAGGAGTCCAGTTCTGTCTCTCACTCTCTGGTCCAGCCTGTCTGCATCACCTGGACACCTTAAACAAACAGATATATATGTAAAGTACCATGTGTACAAACAATATAACTGATTCTCTTCTGTTGAACATGTTGGATTGTGTATTGTCCGAGTCAGGGTCCTTTTTATTTTACTGTAACTTTGGAAGTTGTGTTACCAATGCTTACTGTTTATTTGATACCCATTTGGTAATACAATTAATAAAAACAACAAGGTTTGGGTTCGTTCTTCAGGTGACTGTGACGTTAACGTGTAAGCTCAATAATGAACTCCAGCTCAACCAACCATATTGTAATATCTAAGTAATCATCTTGAAATATGACATTAATAATTGTAATATACACACATCTTATTGTGAGGTTGATTTCACATACACTACTTCGACGTTAGCTTGTCTACATACTTGAGCATAGCCAATTTAAATTAACCTTTGCGATGCATACAGTTCCTACGTATAATAAAATATCTCTCTAAGTTACAAGGATGACCTTATTTTATCAACCTCAAACAGAAGCCGTTTGTTCTACAGTATTATCCCACTTAACACTTGTCTATTTTGTTTTAACCTTTATATATACAGTCTATGGTTTTAACTTGAAGACTACGATTAGCATCGTTAGCACCGATGTAGCTACCACTCGCTTACACGCTAACCCAAGCCTTAACATTCATTACGTAGCTGATTAAAATCATTAACACATAAATAAAGCACTCGAATTTCACTTACCGCAAAACCGCATTCATGCACCGTCTGTTTTAACCGCAGAGCGAGTCACAATAGTCCGATATATAAGCATGAAGAACAAACAACCACGGCCGGCTTCAAGTTGTGTTTACTGGATGAGCTGAGCAGGCAGAGTCCCAGTAGGTTCACGGAGCTGCTAGCAGAGAGACAAGAAACTAGCAGCAGCAGTCACTTGACAGAGCCGTCACTCAATGTGACCACGCCCTAATTTATGCAAAAACTTTAAGACCTAATATAAATAAAAGGGTCGTGTTAGAAAACAATTCACTCACAGATCCATAATCATGAAGGTGGAATCTAACTATATCGATAATAAAATGTATGGAGCCAGGGGGGTAGAAACATGTTTTTTTCTGCTGTATAGAATTATTAACAAAGCACTTATATACTAATAAAGGACTGGCTTATCTAAAGCCAGTTGAGTAGCACTTGAAATGTTTTGGCTCTATGAAACCTGATGCACTTATATGATTCTGTTTTCTTCAAGTTTGTATTTTGTTGGTCGAACGCACTTATTGTAAGTCGCTTTGGATAAAAGCGTCAGCTAAATGCAATGTAATGTAATGTAATGCTGTAAAATTGGGCATTTTAATTTGGGGGTAACTATGGAAACTTACAGATTTATCTTTATATTTAACTGCCAACAAAGTTTCAAGTACCTGATTTGTTAGTTAGTGATGTACACACTTTAGCGCCAACAGCTTTGAAAGCTCTGTTTTGAAACTACATTTACCATCAGTAACTCAGGACACAAAGGTCAAACTGGTTGAGATGCATGCACTAAAGCACAGGAAAATGTGTGAAATGGACTTAAATCGTCCTGGCTCTCAGAGTCATCTAAACAGAAGCATCCTGGGATTTCTGGTTGAAATGTTTCAGCCCAAAACTAGACCCTCATGTGACAACCTATGCATCATTGCAAGGTGACTTTGCTTCCCTGGATCTGATTGCTGGTCAGTTCTAAGCATTAATGTGTGGAATGAAAAAGACGATATCTCGGGTTCTGCTGCATTCATTCTGATTATCTTTAAATTGTCCATCCTGAGTCCGACAGTGGGTGGAATGCTAGATTTTTACAATCCTTCTTTAAAGGTGGGGTATGTAATTTATTTCAGAAACACATATTCCATGGAATGCTCTTAACATCCCGATAGCAATGAATATATTAAATGCTTTGACAATAAATACATACACACATATCACCTGTGGAAGCCGTGGCGCTGTAAAAAGCACGACCAATCATCTGAGCCGGCCCGGCTACAGTAACTGGATGGCCTACCTGCCTGTCAGCCTTCCATCTGTGCACAAACTTATCTCGTGCCCTCATTGGTCATGTGCGCATTCCTGTGTGTTGGAGGAGGGGCTCTGTAAGGAAGTCTGAAGGAAGAGGCAGATTTTTTCCGGCTGTGTATTTTCAAATTCTAGCGCACTCGAGCTGGTTTCTCCAAAATTACATACCCCACCTTTAACTGTGGGAACATACCTTTTATTTTTTACAAACATAAGACAGACAACAGTGATGAGTTTATTGAAATGAAGGCAAAACACCCACCAACAGCCGGTACTTGTGGCCACAGGCTCCACTGACTGCAGAACCTCCAGACTGGATTTAAGCTTCTTCTGCTGTTGTGTTTCTGATAAGCATAAACTGTTAATGAGTGTCACCTACCTTAAAGGGAAACTGAACATGTGGCAGGCATTTATCTGGAGTTGTATGAAGCTGCTGACACATTTCTCTTTACATCTGGATGCTGAGGTGCTGGCAGATTTTGAGGCTAAACTTCACACATGTTAAATCGTTGGCACCAAAGAGTTTTGATTTTTGATTTTCCCTCTCAGTGCTGTGCCGTTTCTGCAAAAATAGGCATTTACTTGCATGTACAGAAGCTAATGCACATCAACACCGCGTGCCCTGCCAAGCGTGGCAGCTTCTTAAATGGAAAATGGAAATTGGATTGGCATCACAATGTTTGTTGTGCTGGAAATGACGTTGTAATGCTGTCAGTCGTGTGAGTATAACACACTGTGTGATCAGGCATTGTCATTGTTGACAGTCATCATGAAAATTGCACTCAGTAATTATCAATGCGTGGGTATGTGTTGACTAAATTCCCAAAGGAAAACATAGGTGACACAGTCCAATAATCAGTGTTGGGTGTAGCGCGTTACAAAAGTAATGGAGTTACAGTAATGTATTACTTTTTGCTGTAACGAAGTAATGTCACGCATTACTAATGAAATTTGGGTAATATACTATTACAATTCTCAACACATTTTAACCCAAAATGAAATGGTGTTTTGTTTTTTAAGAATTCACTAACATCGCGAGACATTCCAACACCAGAGAATTGTGTGCTGGTAGATTTGTAAGCCTGGTATTTACATAATCAGTCAGGCTGATCTTGATGAGCCTGAAGGGTGTTCTTTTCCCCATGATGACCAAGTCGCTGCACATCATCCCGCTTATTTCATGGCCAGATACTAAACAAACTAAGGAATCGACTCCCAATATTAATTGAAATGATTTTATTGACTTAAAGGTAGGGTATGTACGTTTGAGAAACCGGCTTGAGTGCGCTAGAATTTGAAAATACACGACAGGAGAAAATCTACCCCTTCCTTCAGACTTCCTCACAGAGCCCCTCCTCCAACACACACGAACGCGCACATGACCAATGAGGGCACGAGATAAGTTTGTGCACAGATGGAAGGCTGACAGGCAGGTAGGCCATCCAGTTACTTTAGCCGGGCCGGCTCAGATGATTGGTCGTGCTTTTTACAGTTCCACGGCTTCTACAGATGATATTTTTTAATGGATTTTTTGTCAAAGCACTTCAGATATTCATTGCTATCGGGATGTTAAGAGCATTCCATGGAATATAACAACAAGTGTATCTCGAGCCGTTTTCTCAAACTTACCTACCCCACCTTTAAAATGATCGTATTTCTTCCGCTAAGAAAACAAAAAAAAGTCCGTTCCATTGCGCACCAACGGCTGGAACTGCAACAACAACAACTTTACGGCAGCAATGTCCAACTCTGTGAACAGTTTCTGATCCACTAACAAGTCCTTAAACACTGCAGAGCCCATGTTAGTGTTTACTTCCTCTCTGTCTTTTTCTATTCATTTATCTGACGTCCAGCGCTCCGTCTTTTACTTTCTCTTTCTTGATCCTAGTTAGCAACGGAATTGACCAATCAGAATCGATTATTCAACTAAGCCTTGTAATACAAGTTGTTAGTAGCCTTAAGGGCCTACACAGTTGCTGCACTAAACTACATTTTAGCATTTAAAATACCTAGCCATTATTTTTGCGGTTATTTTGGTGAAAGTAACTCAAAAGTAATATAAAAGTATCATTACATTTCAGAGACAGTAATATATTACATTTTGGAAGTAACTTGCCCAACACTGCCAATAATACAGTGCTAGTTAAATCATAATCAAGGTTCTGAAAATAATATGTCATATTTATCAGTAGCGGGCTGTTTATTTCACACCTAGGCCTTCAGTAGTGTCGTACTTGAATTATCCAGCTCTTAATACCATCATCATGACGTCACGGCTATAGAAACCATTAATATTATACAGAAACGCAGAATAACAGGGCGTTGCTTCACAGACAGGTTTCTAATGCAGCAAAAATCAATGCCGTTATTAAAGCAGGAAACCCAAATAACACAAGTCTCCTTTCACCGCAGTCACAGCTGCGCCACACACATTGTCTCTAGCAGCAGACGCATCCATTTTTACTTAACCAGTTAAACCCCACTGCAAAACGCAACATCTTGCAAGAAACAGCGTCAGAGGGCTTCTTAACATTTGACAAACTATGAATGTGTCATACTCACTTAAAGGGAAGAAACTCAGCTATCAGACAATATTTAGCTAAACGAAACAAAAGGGTAATAACAAAGGCTCTGAATGAGCCCTCAGCGAAAAATGCTAACACACTTAGCACAGAACTCAAGGTAAAATACCCTTATTACTTATCGGATCTGCACAAACAAGATATCGATTAGCAAGCTGAGATTCCACAGTATCATCACTGAGCGATCAGAACTCGCGACATGGGAAGCAAAACCAGACATCACACCACGTAGCTTTGAGGAGCAAACGCGGCCAATTTGTCCTACCTTTAGTTGTTTCTGATCAAAAGTTGTGTTCAATGGCATTACAACGAGAAAAATGTGTCTGTGTCACTTTGAAATGATTACTGATAATCCATCATTCCATTTTTATGTCAATAACGGAGATTTCATATTACATTACATTGCATTTAGCTGACGCTTTTATCCAAAGCGACTTACAATATTAGCTGCTACGATAGCTACTAGAGTGTATGACAGCTTCCGGTTCCGGGGCATTCTGGCTACGCATCACTCATTCACCAATGGGTAATGTTCAGATGGATTTGAGGAACATCCCCTCGATTCTATTGGCTCTAACGGTTAAAAAGAGATGTTAATCATCGAAATCGACCAAGGGGGGCCAGAGATATGGAAAATGCAACCAAATGACCCCAGAAGTGTTTTTTTTTCTAAATCTCTCTAAAAAGGTCAAATGTCACTTATTTCGCAGCAATCTTATATGTTGTAGTTTGGATTCCTAAAGCTTTTAGTCTCCGATCCCATCATTCAAGGGTGGTTTTCACTATAAGTAATGTTTTTTTTTTACTATGTTCAATTTGAATTTACTTTAAAATAAAAAAATTCTATATTGATTCTGACTCTTCTACATCCAACTCACAGGTTTATCATTGCTTTGAGAAAAAACATTATTAATTTTCCCCTTTTAGAAGTGAAGATATAGTCATTTGTTCTGGGAATGTCATTTCCGAGCCTGAGGCCTGAAAAACAGGCTTAAACTGGTTAATCAAATGACAAGAAAATATCAAAAATGTAAATAAGTCATTATAGCCTATACTCACCAATACTTTTGATTATTTGTACAAAAAATGTATCCTCCTTTCTTTCCTGAAGAAGAGTTCAGTTACTCTGCTGTACAGATAATCTGAGTGTTTCAGTTCCAATAATAAGTCCTGTTCTATAGCCATGGAGGCTGAGGGCCAATGTATTGTTGTAGTCAGTGAGTTGGAAGTGGTGGTTAAACCTTTCCCCGGCTGCGACAGGCTTGCTAGCTTCACCAAATCAATTTCTCCTCTGCTGTCAGCCATTGTCGTTTGAAAAAACTGCTTTAAAACTCAAATATTTTACCTTGTGCAGGTTGCTAAGGACGCTACAGATGCCATTTACAATCAAAGGACGAAATGCCAACATAATCTTACGCCTGCTAGATGGCCCCAGTGTCACCAACTCGAAATCTGATTGGTCAATGCAACAGTTTCATTGCCATTTATTTTAAGCTAGAAGTGTCTGCACTCTTGGTTCCGAAGGCCTCAGGGAGATTTCTTTGACCCAGTAACACATTCTGACTTAAATATGATTGGATAAAAAAGCTCCAACATTAGCAAACATTACTGGACACAGTGCAACACAAAAAAAAGCTATTAAACTATGAAATGAAGAGAATAGACTATTATAAATAATGATGTTAATGAAATAACTATATTAACTGGTTGGTCAGTGATTCTTATAGTTTTGAGAAGGCATTAATAAAAAAGGAAATGATAAATGGACACAACTTCCAGCTGGTTAGACCAAATCCACTTCAAAAATAAAGAGAGTCGGTGTAAACATTTCCAGTTGCAGCATCATTGTGTTTTGTATGGATGTGCAGCAACAGATCCAACATGGTCGCTCTTTAATGTAATACTAGCAGGGGGACAATGAAAGGCTACCTTATCCTGTGTGATAGGAGTATGGGGCTACAAAAAAAACGTTGGTAACCACTGTATTGGGGTAAAAGGACCATTATGTATTACCCTTTAGGGCAATTATAGAAAAGTGAATACAATACAAATGTAATCGAATCAATTTCGCACTGAATGAATGCATTTCAATACAGAAGCAATTTAGCTGCCATTTTCTATTCAAACATCGGTACAATGAGGACAAATGTATTGAAAACAATGTATTGTAAGTAGCAAAAGAAGAAGAAAACCTTTTGCATATGTACCAACCCTGACTTCCATTGAACGTCTGTCCACAGGTATCTGAAGGACCACATTTTTAATGAAAACACAAACAAAGACTTGAAAACAATACCAACTTTGCTTTGGTAACAAAGAAAAGAAAGGCAGAGACAGAAAGCGGACGCCTGAGCCAGACACATGTACCTCAGGCTTTGGCTCTGCAATGTGTATTACTGGCCAGCTGTAGCTAGCATCACCAGCACATACACAGAGTTAAATTCCCACTGAGAAAATAGCCACTCCTCAGGCTAGCTTTCCACAAAGATAAGAGCTTTGAAAGCCCGAGTGCCTGCTTTCATCTGCCTCCATTGGGTCTTTGTGTGTGAGAGAATGTCTACATAAATGCTTTCAAAGTGTATATTGTCCAAAGTGTGTGTTAAAATATGCGACATGTTTGACTGCTTGAGGATGAGTGGGCCTTGCTGGCTTACACATGTCTGTCTTCTAGCACCAAAATTAGAAGTACCACCACTCAATATGCGAGTGATAATCTGCCCAGTGCCACCGGACATGTTGGTTGGCTGCACCACAGCAGCCAGGATCCAGAATTCCTCAAAGACATCTGATTTTCTCTGCTGTGTGTGTTTGTGTTTGTGGGTGACTCGTCTTCCCAGAACTCTCTGTAGTGCCAACATTATCTGCTTAAGTTTGGAGTAGACAGACTTTATCTGCAGGGTGGACTGATGGTGATGGACCCAGAGAAGCTCAGCTTCTGCCTGAACGCCCTATGATACGGATACATGGGTTCAGTTAAACTCTCTTGGAAAGGACTCTGGACCAGTGCCACTGCAGTTTATCTGATAACTCCAACCTCTGGAGTAGTACAAAAAGCATCTCAAACTAGTTTTTTACTCCCACGTGTCCAACAATAAGTACGCTTTCCTTATACTCTAAGAAACCTTTTGCAATGGCTCTGATGATTGTGTCTTACTGAAGTTACCACGACCTGAACCTTAATTAAACACACATACTTTATTAGTAGTAGTGTAGGAATGAGTCCTACATCTGGAAATGTGTTGGCATTTTAGCACTTCTCAGCTCCGTCGTATCGAAGTCAATGGTTGAGTTTTGGTTATATTACCGAAATATGGCCTGTGGAGGTCTAAAAAACAAATGTTTAGCCTTAAAAACAGCAGTCGCTAACAAGAGACTGAATGAGACTACAAAACCTCAACGGGCCGAACATTAGCCGTCTTTAGCTAACAGGTTTAGGCGTAAGGTTTTGTGGTGGTAGTGTAGTGCCTTTGCCTTATATAAGCTATTTAGTTGTGGCGATAGCATTTAATTGTATTTCAACTTTTATTAAAGTGTTGTGGAGGTAATCCCTCTGAACAATGTGTTGGTATCATAAATATGTGTTTAACACAGATATTATTTTCCACAATATTCCAAAATCCCAGATCCCATTGCTTATTGTCGAGGGAGTCCTTACGATGCTAACTTCCTGGTCAGCATACAAAAATACGTCATTATTGCACAACTCTATTGTTTATATATTTTGGGTTCTACCATATTATCATATTTTAAATTTTAATTTTAAAATATGTGAGATTGCTTTTTCATATTATCTGCCCTTGAGTTTTTTTTCTGTCTGTCTATGATATGTTCTCTCCTTCATCTCTCTTTATTAATTGATCCTTCATTGAGTAATTGTTCGTTAACTTCTGGGTTCTTTAATCCTCCCCTCTCCTAACTTTAGATGGGAAGAAACAGCACAGTGCACGTACAATTTAGCTGCTGCTTTAACCTGCCGGTCACGAAACTGTGCCTCAGGGCTTCTTAACATTTAGAAACCTATTAATGTGTCATACCCACTTAACGGGAAGAAACTCAGCAAGTCAAGTCTCACAAGAAGGTTAGGGTTAGGATAAGGTGACCAGATTTTCAAAATTAAAACCGGGGACATTTTGAGTTTTGCGGTCAATATATCATTAACATATCCAATTGTCTTCACTGTTAAAGAAAAAACGGGGACAATTCTGTAATTCAAACATTTTAACTGTTGGATACAAACAGAAGGATGATAGCCCATATATGAGATTTCAAAAGTATTTTATTTTTGAAACTCTACATCAGATAGTCCTAATTCTCTCTCCTGCTATCACCCTGAAGTGAAATAAGTCTTTGATTGACTTCGAATGACTCTTTGATTATGGACAGTTTCCATTAAATAATAATCAAAATATAGATGGACAATAGATCTAATTTGAGATTTTAAACAGCATACATTTTAAATTGTGCTTCAGAAAGTAATGTTATTTTAGGAGTGTTGTGAGATGGTGTCAACATCAATTGAAATGAGTCACCCAGTGGAAATGTCAGATATGTCTTCATAACTGGATACTTACATTTTACATTCACTCAGTTATAATGTGGTAGTTATACGTAGTTTGTTTTAAATTATTATTGATCACATTATATAGTACATATTTCTTAATTTAAGCTCCAGTATATATGAATATGTTTGGTGTGTATTTTAGGTATATTTGTTATTGACCGAGTAAACGCTTTTATTTTGAAGGCAGTTTTTACAGGCCTCTACCGTAATACATAGGACGTGCGGGCTGGCTTGACTGTGTTTTCCGAAGTGGGAGCTGGCTTGACCACAGTCTGTTTACCCAGTGTTTCCTGACATGAAACGTTTTATTTCACCTTGCTATGTGTTTTTAACGTATATTAAAAAACGGGGACAGGCCAATACAAACGGGGACGTCTGGTCACCCTAGGTTAGGAGCCCTGAGCGAAAAAATGCTAACGCACTTAGCACAGAACTCACGGTAGAAATACTTTATTACTTATCGGATCTGCAAAAACAAGATATCAGCTAGCAAGCTGAGATTCCACAGATTCTAGGGGTATTAGTATGATCACTGTGTTCAATGGCATTCAAACGATAAAAACGCTGCTGAAGGTTAATCCAATGTGTCTGTGTCACTTTGAAATGATTACTGATAATCCATTGTCATATTTATGGCAAAAACTGAGTTTTCATATATAGCTATTATGATGAAGTATGACAGCTTCCTGTTTTGGGCATTCTGGCTGCGCATCACTCACCAATGGGTAATGTTTAGATGGATTTTAGGAACCTCCCCTCGATTCTATTGGCTCTAACGGTTCACAAGGGATGTCAATCATCAAAATCGAACGATGGGTTCCAGAGAGATGGAAAATGCACCCAAATGACCCCAGAAGTGGTTTGTTTTTCTAAATCTCTCTAACAGGTTAATAGGCCACAAGGTGAACCCTGTTATCGTTTCATCCCGCTCCACAGAAGTGGAACTACACAATCTTTAGTTCATAAAAAAGAACGAGTCATGCTTATCCACCAAAAAAAAGTTTGTCGCTAAAATTCCTGTCAATTCTTCTAGGCACGTAATTATTGGCTGAACTAGTCCCTTCAAAGCGTAATAATATCTTGATCAAAAGTAGTGCCACGGTTCGTCACGTGATCGTGCTACACCAATTGGGTAGCTGCATATTGTCAACAGAAGTGAAAGATGGCCGCCTACATTGTTACGCTAAACCAGACCAAATGGATTCTAAACAGTGCTGTATGCTTGTTTTACGTCATGTTTTGTCATATGTCTTAATTAGGGCTGTCAAGTTAACGCTTTAATAACGCAATTTTTTTTTAACGCCACTAATTATTTTAACGCGATTAACGCATGTGTACCTCTCTGACGAACCAGCACCTTACCGTGGTAGAGAGGTTTGTGTGCCCTGATGAACCTGGAGGCTGTGTTGTCTGGAACCTTGTGTTCCTGGTAGGGTCTCCCATGGCAAATTGGTCTCAGGCAAGGGGCCAGACTAAGATTGGTTCAAAAGACCTCATGAAAAAAACAAGAAGAAGTGAGGATACCCGGCCCGGAGGAAGCCCGGGGTCCCTTTCTGGAGCCAGGCCCAGAAGGAGGACTCGTCGGCGAGCGTCTGGTGGCCGGGCTTGCCACGGAGCCCGGCCGGGCCCAGCCCGAAAAGGCAACGTGGGCAACACCTCCGCTTCTCCGTCCCGCGGGCCCACCACCTACGGGAAACAGCGATGGGGTCGGGTGCGCTGCCAGAAGGGTGGCAGTGAAAGCGGAGGGTCTCGACGGACCAGACCCGGGTGACAGAAGCTGGCTTTGGGGACGTGGAACGTCACCTCTCTGGGGGGGAAGGAGCCGGAGCTTGTGCGGGAGGTGGAGCGTTACCAGTTGGATCTGGTTGGGCTCGCCTCTACGCACAGCGTCGGCTCTGGAACCTTACTTCTGGATAGGGGTTGGACTCTATTCTTCTCCGGAGTTGCTCAAGGTGTGAGGCGCCGGGCGGGTGTGGGGATACTCACAAGTCCCCGGTTGGGTGCTTCGTTGTTGGAGTTTACCCCAGTGGACGAGAGGGTCGCCTCCCTACGCCTGCGGGTTATGGGGGGGAAAACTCTGACTGTTGTGTGTGCTTATGCACCCAACAGCAGTTCGGAGTATACGGCCTTCTTGGAGACCCTGGAAAGAGTCCTGTATGGGGCTCCTGAAGGGGACTCTTTAGTCTTGCTGGGAGACTTCAACGCACATGTGGGCAATGATGGAGACACTTGGAGGGGCGTGATTGGGAGGAACGGCCCCCCTGATCTGAACCGGAGTGGTGGTTTGTTACTGGACTTCTGTGCTAGTCATGGATTGGCCATAACAAACACCATGTTCGAACATAAGGATGCTCACAAGTGTACGTGGTACCAGAGCACCCTAGGCAGAAGGTCCATGATCGATTTCGTTATCGTATCATCGGACCTGAGGCCGTATGTTTTGGACACTCGGGTAAAGAGAGGGGCGGAGTTGTCAACTGATCACCATCTGGTGGTGAGTTGGGTCGAGTGGCGGGGGAAGCCTCTGGATAGACCTGGTAAGCCCAAACGTGTAGTTCGGGTGATCTGGGAACGTCTGGTGGAGGCCCAAGTTCAGGAGGCCTTCAACTCACACCTCCGGCGGAGCTTTTCAGGCATTCCTGTGGAGGTTGGGGACATTGAACCAGAGTGGTCGGTGTTCAAAGCCTCTATTGCCGAAGCCGCGGCGGGGAGCTGTGGTCTCAAGGTCCTAGGTGCCTCAAGGGGCGGTAACCCTCGAACCTCCTGGTGGACACCGGTGGTCAGGGAAGCCGTCCGACTGAAGAAGGAGGCCTTCAGGGATTTGTTATCCCGGGGGACTCCTGAGGCAGTTGCAAGGTACCGACAGGCCCGAAGGGCAGCAGCCTCATCCGTGGCCGAGGCAAAGCAGCGGGTGTGGGAGAAGTTCGGAGAAGACATGGAGAAGGACTTTCGGGCGGCACCAAAGTTGTTCTGGAAAACTCTCCGACACCTCAGGAGGGGGAAGCAGGGAACCATCCAAGCTGTGTACAGCAAGGATGGGACGTTGTTGACCTCAACTGATGGAGTGTTGGGGCGTTGGAAGGAACACTTTGAGGAACTCCTGAACCCGACAACTCCGCCCTCTATGTTAGAGGCAGAGCTGGAGTATGACGGGGGATCAACACCAATCTCCCGGGGGGAGGTCACTGAGGTTGTTAAACAACTCCACAGTGGCAAAGCCCCGGGGGTGGATGAGATCCGCCCAGAAATGCTGAAGGCTCTGGGTGTTGAGGGACTGTCATGGTTGACACGTCTCATCAGCATTGCGTGGAAGTCGGAAACAGTACCGAAGGAGTGGCAGACCGGGGTGGTGGTTCCCCTTTTTAAAAAGGGGGATCAGAGGGTGTGTGCCAATTACAGAGGCATCACACTACTCAGCCTCCCCGGGAAAGTTTACTCTAAGGTACTCGAAAGGAGGGTCAGGCCGATTGTCGAACCTCAGATTGAGGAGGAACAATGCGGATTCCGTCCTGGTCGTGGAACGACGGATCAGCTTTTTACTCTCGCAAGGATCCTGGAGGGGGCCTGGGAGTACGCTTATCCGGTCTACATGTGTTTTTTGGACTTGGAGAAGGCGTATGACCGGGTTCCCAGGGAGTTACTGTGGGAGGTGCTGCGGGAGTATGGGGTGAGGGGGTCTCTACTCAGGGCCATCCAATCTCTGTACTCCCAAAGCGAGAGCTGTGTCCGGGTCCTCGGCAGTAAGTCGGACCCATTTCCGGTGAGGGTTGGCCTCCGCCAGGGCTGCGCTTTGTCACCAATCCTGTTTGTAATATACATGGATCGGATTTCGAGGCGTAGTCATGGGGGAGGGGGTCTGCAGTTCGGTGGACTAAGGATTGCACCACTGCTTTTTGCAGATGATGTGGTTCTGATGGCTTCATCGGTCTGCGACCTTCAGCACTCACTGGATCGGTTCGCAACCGAGTGTGAAGCGGCTGGGATGAGGATCAGCACCACCAAATCTGAGGCCATGGTTCTCAGCAGGAAACCGATGGACTGTCCACTCCAAGTAGGGAATGAGTCCTTACCCCAAGTGAAGGAGTTCAAGTATCTCGGGGTCTTGTTCTCAAGTGAGGGAACAATGGAGCGTGAGATGGGCCGGAGAATCGGAGCAGCGGGAGCGGTACTGCAGTCGCTTTACCGCACCGTTGTGACGAAAAGGGAGCTGAGCCAGAAGGCAAAGCTCTCTGTCTACCGGGCCATTTTCGTTCCTACCCTCACCTATGATCATGAAGGATGGGTCATGACCGAAAGAACGAGATCGCGGATACAAGCGGCCGAGATGGGTTTTCTCCGCAGGGTGGCTGGTGTCTCCCTTAGGGATAAGGTGAGAAGTTCAGTCATCAAGGAAGGACTTGGAGTAGAACTGCTCCTCCTTCGCATCGAAAGGAGCCAGTTGAGGTGGTTTGGGCACCTAGTTAGGATGCCACCTGGGCGCCTCCCTAGGGAGGTGTTCCAGGCACGTCCAGCTGGGAAGAGACCAAGGGGTAGACCTAGGACCAGGTGGAGGGATTATATCTCTTCGCTGGCCTGGGAGCGCCTTGGGATCCCCCAGTCAGAGCTGGTTGATGTCGCCAGGGAAAAGGAAGTTTGGGGCTCTCTGCTGGAACTGCTACCCCCGCGACCCGACCACGGATAAGCGGAAGAAGATGGATGGATGGATAACGCATGTGTAATTTTTTTCTCCCTCGGCCGCCCCGTAGTTTCAGAGCGCATCGAGTTTAAAATACCATCTACAAGCTGATAATGACAGCCCCGCTCCTGCCGTCCGCTTGCTGCAGACCACACTTCCACGCTCACCGGCAGGCACCGACTGGCCATCGGGAGGACCGGGAGGGTGTGTGTATGTGTGGCCCGAGCGAGCGAGAGAGAGACCTTACGTGCATTGTTGTTGTTAGCATCTGGTGCTAGCTAGCTGCGCTAACGGATATAAGGAGCTGTTTAAATGAAAACAGAGGAGCGACATTTCGCCACAACTGTGCCGAGCACTTGACTTTATGCAGGAAGCCAGACAGTGGAACATTGTACGAGAAGTCAGCACGGATAGTGCGCAACATGATTGCAGCGTCCAGGCAGCTCCCGTTCCAGCATATGCCTTGAGTTGCACATAGCTCCAACGATCCATCACACACACACACACACACACACACACACACACACACACACACACACACACACACACACACACACACACACACACACACACACACACACACACACACACACACACACACACACACACACACACACACACACACACACACACACACACACACACAGTAGTGTATTATTGTATGAGAGGTTGAATTGAGGCGAATATTTGTAATGTTCAGAGGTTGTTGCGTTTAATATTCATGAGAATATTTGTCATTGTTCAAATGATAATAAACATTAGCATAAAGCATATTTGTCCACTCATATGTTGATAAGAGTATTAAAAACTTGAAAAATATTCCTCTCAGGTACATTTAGAACAGATCAAAAATGTGCGATTAATCGCGATTAACTATGGACAATCATGCGATTAAATATTTTAATCGACTGACAGCCCTAGTCTTAATACATCACTAAGTCCGAGGTATTTGCGTTATATACGCAGTATTTGTGAGAGGTAAAAGAAAGTAATTTGCTGTTGCATGTGAGAAAGATGACTACCTTAAGGCTTTTAGAAGTTTAGGTACTAACTTTAACTTGGAGCAATCAACATTTGCACTTCTTTGCCGGTATGTATGTCACCTATATGATCAGCCAGCAGCCGAAAATGTAAATGATGCTAGGTACAAGGCTTTCTGTATGGCATCATCGGCCTTGCCAGAATTAAGCATTCCCCCTACTCCTGATGCCCTCCATCAGCACTGCAAAAGGGCAAATTACCAGGCAGCAATAATGAGGTCCTGTCTCAAAAGAGAAATAAATGCTCCATCACCTGCTGGATATGGTTGGGAAACAGAGGATGGGAACTTACACGTCACCTGGATGACAAGAAATCCTGCCCCTGACAGTGTGTTGAATGTGATACACTGCAGCTGCAAAGAGTCTGCCTGTGAGAAAGGTAGATGTTCATGCTTCTCTGCAGGACTCTGTTGCACAGACTTTTGTTTCGTTGCTCAAATTGTGCAAATAAAAAAGAAACAGAGGAAGAGAACGATTACTGCCCTGACACTGACAGTGAGGAATAGGAGTGTCCTTATTCTGTGTTGTACTGTTTTCTATGTCATACCTTTTATATTTGTAATTAATCTCGTTTTTATGGTTCATCAGTGTTGTTTTCATTTGTGGAGGGATGAATGAGTAAATAAATGAATCAATGGACATTGGTATAAGTACTGCATTTTATTGATCTAAATTACTTAACGTAACAAGTTAACCTTCTTCTTGGACGCAGCTATGTATGAAATCAAGTCATGTTTATTTTAAGAGTGCATTTAACGTGTACAGGGTAACAATAACAACAGACAGACAGACAAAAAGTCCTCAGTCTAATGGAATAATCCACGAGCTCAGCCAATGAACCTAGCGATGCGAACATGGTAGTCCAGGAATGTTGTTGTAGCTGGAGTTGGCTGATAAACGCTGCTAGCCAATGTTGATTCGATGGTCAACTCTGTTCCCAGATAGTAAAACTTCTCACAAATACCACGTATATAACGCAAATACCTCGGACTTAGTGATGTATTAAGACATATGACAAAACATGACATAAAACAAGCATACAGCACTGTTTAGAATCCATTTGGTCTGGTTTAGCGTAACCATGTAGGCGGCCATCTTTCACTTCTGTTGACAATATGCAGCTACCCAATTGGTGTAGCACGATCACGTGACGAACCGTGGCACTACTTTTGACCAAGATATTATTACGCTTTGAAGGGACTAGTTCAGCCAATAATTACGTGCTTAGAAGAATTGACAGGAATTTTAGCGACAAACTTTTTTTTGGTGGATAAGCATGACTCGTTCTTTTTTATGAACTAAAGATTATGTAGTTCCACTTCTGTGGAGCGGGATTTCTTTTCTAAAGGACTTTTCGAGGTTCACCTTGCGGCCTATAAGCCCTGAGCCTGTTTTTCAGGTCTCAGGCTCGAAAATGACATTCCCAGAACAAATGACCATATCTTCCCTTCTAAAAGGGTTACATTAATAATCTGTTTTCTCAAAGCAATGATAAACCTGTGAGTTGGATGTAGAAGAGTCAGAATCAATATAGATGTTTTTTTTATTTTAAAGTAAATTCAGATTGAACATAGTAAAGAAATGTAAATTATAGTTTCCGCCCAACAAAAAATGTTTTACTTATAGTGAAAACAACCCTTGAATGATGGGATGGTAGACTAAAATATTTAGGAATCCAAACTATAACATATAATAAGTACCCTGTATCAAGATTGATGCAAAACCAGTGACATTTTGAAAAAAACAAACACTTCTGGGGTCATTTGGGTGGATTTTCCATATCTCTGGAACCCATCGGTCGATTTTGATGATTGACATCTCTTTTTAACCGTTAGAGCCAATAGAATCGAGGGGAAGTTCCTCAAATCCATCTAAACATTACCCATTGGTGAATGAGTGATGCATAGCCAGAATGCCCAAAACCGGAAGCTAGGTTGTAGCTCTAATAGCAGCTAATATGAAATCTCAGTTTTTGATAAATGGAATGATGGATTATCAGTAATCATTTCAAAGTGACACAGAGACATTGGATTAACCTTCAGCAGCGTTTTATGGGTTGTAATGCCATTGAACACAACTTTTGATCAGAAAACAGCAAAGGTAAGACGTATTTGTCGTTTTGGTCCCGTCAAGCTACGTTGTGTGATGTCTGGGTTTGCTTCCCATAATCAATCTCTTCTGTGTCATCATGTGATGCTGACGTGACGTTTGTGGTCTAGACACAGGGTCGGATTAACTCAATTTATCGCGAAACATGAGACATGAAAAGTGCGTATGAACTTGTGAGTCATCCACCCACACTTCCTACATCCTTCACTACGGCTGCTCAAACTGTCCAAACCAGGCCGACCGTACAGAAGTAGAAGAATTGCCAATGACTTATTTACAGACACATAATGGGAGACCAAATGTAATTGCTTTCAGAGGAGGAGGGACATCCTGTGATAGGAAATAAAGTTTTGAGAGAGAGAAAGCAGGGAGAAAAAAGAAAATCTGGGTCATAAAAAGAACGGCCTGCAGAAGAGAGGGAAACAATGACAGAGGAGGAGGAGAAGAGGAAACAATGACAAATCCCGATGAATATGAGAGCCAACAGGATTCTAATACTTACTTTATCACCCATCCACACTTCTCTGAAAAATCACTTAATATGCAAATCGCTCCGTATTTATTCCAATGACAAATCACACACACACATACACACACACACACACACACACACACACACACACACACACACACACACACACACACACACACACACACACACACACACACACACACACACACACACACACACACACACACACACACACACACACACACACACACACACACACACACACACACACACACACACACACACACACACACACACACACACACACACACACGGTTCATTCATCCGTCATGCTTTTCAAATCCGGTGTACTTTCATAACTCCATTTGTTTGAATGATAAATGGAAATAAGAGCGACTGCTGAACAGCATAAAGAGGATAAATGCCACAGTTACACCTGTGCTGCTGATGTTGTGTGTATTAATCTGTTTAATAGGCACTCTGTGAATGTGTAAGAGGGTTAATAACGTACTATTTGCATCTGTTTGACCTTATCTCCTTTTCAATTATTTATTGTGTCGTATTTTTGGAACATGAATAACAAATGAGTTGTCAAACGGCACATTGTTTCCACCAAAAGGGCAGCTGCACACCAAATAGACAAGTTTTCAGATTTCGCATACTGATGATCATTTTACAAGAAAACGTTAGAAAAACTAAGTTAATGGAGTGTTTTGTAGTCTGTTTTACAGTGTATCCAGAATAGTGACAGCTTGCCTTAATTACCGCTAAGAAACTTGACTACTGTTGACAATACACGACAAAACAACTCTATTTTAAGGGCTGCTCATTACACTGTGCAGTACATTTATTTGGCAGACAGTTTTGTCCAAAGTGACTTACAATGAGTGCATTTAAACTCTACAGGGAGGGTGAGGTGTCATCTAAAATTATAGGTGCATACAATTCCAAACAAATCATTAGAAGTGTCTGCAGAGTTACAGGGCTTTATTCCCTACAGAGATAGAAAACCGAGCGCTGGAAGTGAAGTTGAAAAGATGGGTTTTCCTCCTGCACAGGGAGGAAAGACAGTGGTTGCTGTTGAATTGTCAAAAAATCTGATTCCATGTCATTTCCTAACCCAATAACTTAACCTCAGGGAAACAGAGACATGTCCACAAAGGGGTGTGGCCAGCAGCAGCAGCTCATTTGCATTTAGAGCTACAGAATCAGCACTTTTGGAAGAGGGGTTTATGGGATGCTATAATTCATGATCTGTTTGATATTTTGAGCAAAAAAACTTCAGAGACACGTTTTGTTTATATCTGAGACCTATTATATATTGTTTGAATAATTATAATACGTGACCTTTAATTGTGATGCACCCGCGGAAGTATATGGCATGGGGAAACTACAATGTTCTGTACAGCCGACTCCTATAATCGCCCTGTTTTCTCTAATGGTGTTGTTCAATGTGGGATTTATGAATTTGGAAAAATATTTAGAAGTCAAAAAAAGAAAGTGAAACGTAATCCTTTCTCCCGCTCACCCTCACCCGTCAGCCCACGTGTTAATCCACACAAATCCCAATGATGACTTTAAGAAAACATATTATTAATAAATACCTTTATGCATAAGTTGCTAGGCCAACACATCCATCACTGTGCATATTACCATTCAAACATGTTCAAAAATAGTTAAAGAAACCCTACACATCTCATTAAACACCATTTAATATTAATTTGATCATTTTACAGCAATTAGCATAATGTCCATAGTTCACCAACCGTTCAGACAAATAAACGATTTAGCAATTTTACATTGTACCTCGACCACAACCCGGGACTTTGTTGTGCTTTAGTGGCAAGTTGATTCCAACAAGGGTGCAGAACAAGAGTGTTTGATGATCATACAATCCTTTGGTGGATTCCAGAGGTGGGACCAAGTAATTGTTTTGCAAGTCACAAGTAGGTCTCCAGTCTTTGCACTCAAGTCACAAGTAAGTCTCCAGTCTTTGCACTCAAGTCACAAGTAAGTCTCCAGTCTTTGCACTCAAGTCACAAGTAGGTCTCCAGTCTTTGCACTCAAGTCACAAGTAAGTCTCAAGTCTTTGCACTCAAGTCACAAGTAAGTCTCAAGTCTTTGCACTCAAGTCACAAGTAAGTCTCCAGTCTTTGCACTCAAGTCACAAGTAAGTCTCCAGTCTTTGCACTCAAGTCACAAGTAAGTCTCCAGTCTTTGCACTCAAGTCACAAGTAGGTCTCCAGTCTTTGCACTCAAGTCACAAGTAGGTCTCCAGTCTTTGCACTCAAGTCACAAGTAGGTCTCCAGTCTTTGCACTCAAGTCACAAGTAAGTCTCCAGTCTTTGCACTCAAGTCACAAGTAAGTCTCCAGTCTTTGCACTCAAGTCACAAGTAAGTCTCCAGTCTTTGCACTCAAGTCACAAGTAAGTCTCCAGTCTTTGCACTCAAGTCACAAATAAGTCTCCAGTCTTTGCACTCAAGTCACAAGTAAGTCTCCAGTCTTTGCACTCAAGTCACAAGTAAGTCTCCAGTCTTTGCACTCAAGTCACAAGTAAGTCTCCAGTCTTTGCACTCAAGTCACAAGTAAGTCTCCAGTCTTTGCACTCAAGTCACAAGTAAGTCTCAAGTCTTTGCACTCAAGTCACAAGTAAGTCTCAAGTCTTTGCACTCAAGTCCGAGTCAAGTCTCAAGTCAGGATGGGCAAGTTCAAGTCAAATCCAAGTCCTTATGTGCTTTTCACCAAATGTAATGACATCGATCAACAGAATAATACTTAATAATCAAACTGCTCTTTATTAGTCACATTAATAATTTAATAATCCATTTTCTCTCTGCTGGTAAAGTAACGTGTGTTTTTCTATTTGAAGAGGGATCAGTAAGGTAAGGCTACCGTGACGGTTTGATTCAGAAGGAGTTTAATGTATAAGATCCCTGATGTTGAGGTAACCAGAATGTTTATTTCCACTGTGTACAACATGTTGTAAGGGACCCACAATCTATCTTTATGCAAGGGATAATGTGCAGCGAGGCGTCTTTATGGGGAAGAGAACACCTGCATCTAGATCCCTCTGCAGGTGGTACTTTAACTATATTTTGATGCTAATACTTTTGTACTTTTACTTGTAACATTTTGAATGCAGGACTTTTTATTGTAACCGAGTATTCCTACACTCAGGTACTTTTACTCAAGTACAAGATCTGAACTTCTCCCACCTGACAATAAATCCTGAGTGGTTACCAAAACAAAACCCTGCTCTGAAGGTTATTTTCATTTTACAAATCCTGCACTCAGCTTTGCTTTCTCCAATATCACTGAAATGCAGCCAGATGCTGCTTCTTTTTTCGGTTTTTCCGACGCACTTGCATTTAAATCCGGCTCCCGAGTCATTGATGTTCAAGTCCAAGTCGAGTAGTAATGTGTTTTGTGATTTTGTGAAGTCGAGTCCAAAGTCATCAAATTGGTGACTCGAGTCCACACCTCTGGTGGATTATATGGACAACAGAGGCAATTGAAGTTGTAAAATAAAGTATAAATTATGACTTTTTCACCTTTTTGTAATTGTTTCCCTGCCCTGATTCATTCCAAATGTTAAAATGATTGTTATCAATTGTTGATGCGATTAGTTTTGTGTGTGTCTGTTTTTACCAGTGTTCTCCGTCAGTTTGTTGTCAATGTTGCCGTCTAAGTTCCTTGGTGTAGTTATGTCATTTCTAATGGTGGTGTTAGAGGAAGATTCAAGGGATCAGAGGAATTTGGAGATACTGCCTTGAAACCACGAATCCAGGTATCAAATATTATGCTAATTCATCAAGTAGAAATGTAGGCTCCGTTTAGATTTTCGTGTTTTTGACCAGCTAATGCACAAATTGTCAAAGTCAGAAATATTCATCCTCATAGTGACCATGAATCTCTGAGCGAAAGATCATAGCAATCTTTCCATTAGTTGATGAAATATTTCAGTCAGTACAAAAATATGGACCCATCTTGAATGCTGTCGCTACATACATTTCAACTCCTTATCCTCTGACAGCTTAATTCCGTCTCTACACAAAAACCTTGCCACACTTCTCCACTCTATGGCCCTCACTATGCGAAGCAGTCTCTTTTTAAATTGAGTCTGCCGGTCTCCATAATGGTCTCACTTTTTTATGATAATTGCACTAATGTCTAGAAAGTAATTTGCTTATGATTTATTGATCTTAGAGTGCTGCACATTAGAAAGCAGCCTCGTGAGCAGACGTGTGGGAACATCCTCTCTGTGCAGCACTTTTATTTAACATAATGCAATTCACTGATGTGAAATGCAACATAATGTGTTCACGGCGGCCTCACAGAGAGTCACATCAGCAAGATGGAGAACAGCCAATGGGAATTATCATCCAATCACAACACGACACTGGGCGCTCGGTGTGTGTTGTTTTGTCTCTGTTATCTGCCTGCTGTTCTACAGGGAGCGACGCAACGATAAGCACAGCTCTCATTCAACCATCAGCTGTCACTGGATGATCCATCTGCTTTGTTTTCTTTGTTTACGTGGGGGATAAGTGTTGGAGGAATTAATTCCAAAGTCCTTCATTGTCTTTGTGGAGGCTGTTTTCATACTTCTAAATTAAAGATCGACTTTCATCAACATGAACCTATACAACAGTCTCTCAGTGTTATACAAGTGTATCTATTCACCCTGATTTCAAACTTTCACACATTTTCCGAACCAGAATCAAAGTTCCTGTATTTATCCCACAGAGGGGAAATCAACATTGTTACAGTAAAGTATAGATAAATGAAAAATAGAAATAATATAGAACACTATTAGATAAAAGGAATGCACATAGTATTTAACATTGAAGTGTGGTAGCAGGTAGATATACTGTGTGTGTGCATTAAAAAAAAAAAAAAATACAAGCCAGAGTGAAAAACAGAATTTCCCCCCTAGGGGTATTGATAAAGGTTCATCTTCTTCTGCTAGATAGGCTTTCTGGTTAGCAGCAGCTGCGCCTCACTCACCTCTCCCTCGGTCGTAACCGTGGAGAAGTTGGGGCTGCGGCTCACAGAGCACACTCTGACGCGCTTACCTGGCGAAGGAAAACAGCGCCATAGGCGGACGGAGAGAGTCCTCAGCCCTGTATGGGCTCACTATGCACCACCTCTCCCGAGTCCCTAAGGAGCACGGGGAGAGCGCAAGTGCCCCATGTCCCCGACTCAGACACGCTTACCTCGTGAAGAGCGTGTATGGACTATGACGTGGAGGGCTCCCCCCTCCTGCCCTAAAGCAGGGGAAAAAGAGTCCTCCAGCCCCTATGGGCCCAGTGCGCCCGGGGAAACGTAAGCGCATTACGCCCGGGGAGGGGGTCAGATGCCCACTGACCCACAGCCCCCCTCCCTCCTCACCAGTCCTGCGTTGCCCCAGCAAGCACAGACGATGAAAAGGAGCCAGACATGTCCAAGAGATAAAACTTTATGAAGGGGCCTGGTTTTGACCAAGACGCCGCCGTGCATATGTCCTCCACACTCACGCCATTAAATAAGGCTGTTGACACAGCCATAGCTTGTGTAGAGTATGCACGGACCCCCGTGGGGAAGGCTCTCCCCGCCTGTCCGTAGGCATGTGCAATGCACTCGCAGAGTCATCCTGCCAGGCGTTTCTTGGACAGAGCTTTTCCAGTCACCCCGCCCCCAAAGCACACAAACAGCTGTTCAGTGCGTCTAAGGGCAGCCGTGCGCTCCACATAACATGCTAGCGCACGCACCAGGCAGAGGAGGTGCAATTTAGCTTCCCTAGCCCCACTATGGGGTGGAAGATTAAAGCCCCCTAACTGAATAGCCCTCGACCTGAACGCACTCCTTAGGCTCTTGGGCACAAAGGAGGGGTTCGGTCTGAGTGTCGCCCCGCTCCGGTCACCCCGGATGAACAAGCAACTCGGGTGCACCGACAGAGCGGTTAACTCGGACACTCTCTTGGCTGACGTTAAGGCAAGTAGCAACGCTGTCTTCCACGACAGTGCTTTCAGGGAGGAGAGCTCCAGAGGCTCAAATGGTTCCGAGACCAGAGCCTCGAGCACCGACGGCAGGTCCCACTGTGGGGCGGAGGCGTGCACTACTGGGCGCAGCCTCCTGACCCCCCGTAACCACCTGGGCCGGTTCTTCGGGACAGACCGCAGAGGCTCTCTCTCTCTCTCCGCCTTACCACTACCGGGCGCTCTCTCCCTTGAGGAGGGGCCTGAGGGCGAGCCAACGGCATCATGCGGCTGAGCTGCGCCCTCTCTTCCTCCAGGCGACTGAAACGCTGGTTGACCGAGGATATCGACCCGAAGAGCCCTTCCGTGGAAACGGGGGCCCCAAGGAGATCATCTCTGTCCTTCTTGGTCAGTGCGGTCAAACCTAGCCACACATCACGCGACGCCACGGTGGCCAGGGACATCACACGGCCGGCTGCGGTAGCCATACCGTGGCCCAGATTATTCATCTGGCCCACGCAGCGGTCTGAGTAATCACTCCCGTCCGCAGGCTGGGGGGCGGGGATGTCCTGCTGAGGGGTAATCAGCAACACTCCCAACACACCAAGATTACTGGCCGCTGCCGCCATCTGCGCTCCGAGCCTGAATATCTTATCCAGATGCTCGAGGAGTTCACGGTCA
This sequence comes from Pogonophryne albipinna, assembly GCA_028583405.1. Classification (NCBI taxonomy): domain Eukaryota; kingdom Metazoa; phylum Chordata; class Actinopteri; order Perciformes; family Artedidraconidae; genus Pogonophryne; species Pogonophryne albipinna. Next base: position 7,682,424 of record CM053244.1, read on the forward strand.
CGCGGCAGCAGGGGCCTTCTCCCCTCTGCCCACCCAGCTGCCTGCGGAAGCAGATGGGCCGCCAGGCTTTCATCCAGGGGGGGCACACCGGGACACTCCGTGTCCGAGTGACCCTGCACCCTGAGGATTCCAGCCCATGTTGCCACCGGAGCCTTCGTCCTAAGTAGCTGTCGCCATGTCGCCTCCACACACAGCCAGATGTCTGGCAGGGGGGGCGAAACGAAGGCCGGCTGCGCCGGGCCGTAGAAGCCCCGCCTTAGTCATCACCGCCGGGAAGTCCTGCCACGCAGACCTGTGCTGCTGGCCTTCCTGGCGGTCACCGGAAGCATCAGACAACAAGGTGTCGTCGTCCCTCTCCCCGACGAGCGGGCCCGTCCGGTCCGCTGGCATGGCGAACACGAAGGGCACTCCCTCATCGTGGTCCTCCATATCCACCACCTCGAGTTTTGGGTCCTGACACCCCTCAAACTGCTCCAGCCGCTGAGCCGAGGGATCAAACAGTAGGCGTTGCAGGCCGGAAGCGGGCCCAGGTTGGCCGCCGCGTGGTCGGACCCCAGTCACTCGATACAGCGGTGGTCGAGGTCGGCGCTTGCAATAATGCCCAGGCACGAAGGGCAGGGTCGTTGCTCCAGTAATGGTGAGCCCCTTTCCGTCTCTCTTCACTTAGTTGTTCTCTTGCTTGCTGAAGAGAAAGGGATGACAGTCAGGAGGCGAGGCCTCCTTTTATACGGTGAGATGCGCGCGCATTCAGGTAGGCCCGCCCCGGGGCCGGCTACGTCTATAGAAGTCTCAGTGGATGAATGCTTGCATGATATGATCAAGGGGAGTACCCATAGAGACCAGTAGAGGGCGGAGCCTGTGAGAGATATAACACAGGGCAGGGGGGCTTGTGTGGAATGTGCATTAGCAATTTCTTTAAACCAGGTCGAGTCAAATGAATTGGAGAGGAAAAAGAACTCTGGATTTAGATACCCTTCAAAAAAAATCACTCTTTCCGAATGTACGTCAATGTGACCACATCTTTTTGGGCCCAAATGATGTCATGTGACTGTCACGTAATTGTAGTACCCCCGTTTGGCCACTACAAACATTTGGCTCACTTCCTTTGGTCTGGCTCTGAACCCATTGACTGCAAGCATGAACTCGTTGTAAGACATGAACAGGAGGAGGAAGAGACAGATGTTTTTTGACAGCTTCACACAGAGAGATATGCTCAGATTAGAGTGTTCAAATGTCTTGTTACACCTAACAAGCAGTTTTGCTGGTGGTTCAGAAACCAGAGGCTTTAGTCTAGGAGGCTGTGCAAAGGTCACACACTCGTCTGAATCATCCTTCACTCTCGTCTCAGCAAACAGAGGGAAATTCTCTGCGCGCGTACCGCATGCTAAATGACATCCACAAGCCTCGGGTCGCTGTGCTGACGGCTCCTGGCAGCTCACTTCAGTGTGTGATGCTTTTTCCTGGCAATATTCTGAAGCTCCAAACCCCGTAGAGAGAAATGCAAATGCCAGTAAACACAAGGACACGCTGAGGGATTATGTTCCTGTTGTCTTACTTCTATTTGCAAAGCACATTTTAGAGACAAAGTCGCAAACAGAAGCACAAGACAACCAGGACTGACAGTGAACAACCACATCATTATCTGTGTCTGTTCAACCGACAGAGTATCTGTATTCAGAAAGATGACTGGAACTCGGACAGATTCGTTTTTTCATTTTTTAACTCAATTAAGTCCTTGGCTGATAGACGGCATGTAACCTCTTAAATGGATGACTATAGACTGAAATACTAATTGAAAAAAGTCTTTAATGTTTCCACTGGCTCCTTAAGATGGAAGAAATGATAAAATTCAGATAAAGACTCTAAGCTATATTTGGATGTATAGACTGCAGGCTTTTTGCAAAAAGAAAATACAACTTTCCATGTAACAAACAATATCATCACCTTTGCTAAATATAATTTCATCGAATTACTTTAAACAGCCTGATTTGATTGGGGCGATTCCAAAGTGTAGTTCGTAAAAAATGTGTAACAAATGCAACCATTTTTGACTGTTTTCTTATAGGGAAGAGATAAACACACACAGCTACACCCCTCAAGTTCTAGGCCTCACTTTGAATGCAAACCAGCTGTGTCGGGTCAGCCGTCGGCCCACTGCATGCTGTGAGCTGGTGGGAGGGCTGGGGGCGTATACAGAATGTAGCTCACTTTCAATAATGTGTGTTGAATGAAACATCTAGTTAGTGAGATCAAAGTCCCATATTGCAAACAAATTGGACATTTTCATCTTGTGGCAATCCACAATGATTTGTAATAAATGTGAAAAATAACTAGCTCCGACATGTCAATCACGACCCCCACCCCCCGGATATTAACGAGCAACTTCAGGTAGAACGAATTATGTATTTGGATTCTGAGAACATCCCTGCTCACAGCTCTGGTGCTTAATCCAACTGGTGAAGTGTGTTCAGATCACCATTTATCCAAACATTTGATGAGAATGTGATGACTTACACGCTGACTTTACAGCAGTGGTTCTCAAAGTGGGGGGCGCGAGAGAACAGGAGGAAAAATGGTTATTATAAAAAATAAAATAAATCATAAATTGAAAAATTATTGATTCGAAAATAATATGATGCAGTACAGTACTATTACGTCTGGGTCTCTGTGTTTCATTAAAGCTTGGCTTTGTGTGTGTGTGTGGAACGAGCCATTTTGTGTGCGCGAGCGCGAGAGAGAGAGAGAGAGAGAGAGCGCACCGGTACCGGAGATCGTTGTTGTTAGCTTCTGGTGCTAGCGAGCTACGCTAACGGATATAAGGAGTTTTTTCAACAACAAAGTGGAGGAGAGTCCTCTCCTGTCAGACTGAGAGGCTCAGTGAACTAAAGGACTCTCAGTGTTATCTCAGTGGGTCTCAAACGTTTTGGTCACCATTAATGTAAACAATTATTTCCGAGGCACACGTTTATATGATCATTATAGTTATAAAAAAATAAGAGAATAAATGAAAAACAGATATGAAATACTATATGACAGTAAAACAAGAATAAAGTTTAAAAGGGAGTGATTTGTAAAATATCCATAAAGAAAAAGTAAATCTGTTTACAGTTCTGTTTCATCTGGGTGTTGAGAGAGGTATCCATAGATCTCTTAATTTTGCTCTCAAAGTGCACCAGATTGATGCTTTTAACTTCAATATTTAAAAATATATCTTCCCGGGGGAGCTTGCACCCGGACCCCCCTATGTGAGGTCCACACACCACCTATAAAAATAGCACTTTACCCCTGCTTACACCTATATACCGTGAGCTGATTATCGAGCCTTCGTTGTAACACTGTCACACTGTGTATTTGCGTGGGGATTGTTGCAGTAGAACATTCCACTGTAGCGCCCGGTACATTAATGGGAAACCCTAAATGTTTGAGCACCCTCTATGAAACGTCACGCTACCCCACAGCACCCCCAAAAGAAGTCTCTGGCGCCGCCACTGAGCCTGACTATTTGTGTTGGGGGGGCCTGACTTCCTTTTTTCTCCAAAGGGGGGGTTTTCAAAAAAGTTTGAAAACCACTGCTTTACAGCTAGAATCCTTAACTTGACCTTATATTTAAGTTTAATAAGTTCAAAATATGAACTAAAGTAATCTACAGATGGTGAAGAAGTACATAAAGTGTTGTGATGTTATTTTAAAGATGTCTTCGTATTGTGTTGCTGAGATATCAACTGAACTGAGCAAGCTAAACAGCTACATGGCTGTACAAAGAGATCTGGATACAGCGTTGAAGGCAGATCCCCAGTCATTCATATGAAAGTTGCTCAGTGGTGCATGAAGCCAAAATGTCTGGGATCTGGGTCCAAAGAGAATGCATGCTTTTGTTCTCCTTAACTCTTAAATGGGCAATTACATATAAATGTTTTGGAAAAATAATTGATTGCTATTTTCTGCTGTAATGAAGGTAACTTCGCATGGTGCACCTGCCAGGACAGAGTACACTCCAGACAGAACTTGCTCGAATCCGAGTCCAAAAAAAAGTCTGAGTCTGAGTCATCGTGCACGAGAATTCATGAGTCCGAGTTCGAGTCAGCGTCAATCAGTGCGCGAGTCGAGTCACAAGTCCCGAAAATCGGCACTCGAGTCCAGGACTCCATCTCTGACATAAACCATTTAAGGGTGAAGCCCTGCATTCAATGTGCATGTGTCATGTCCAGTCCTGACTCAGTCAAATGAGCATGTTTAAGGGCTTTTCAAAGGTTCAAACTGTGAAGTCGATTTTCCTCCAAAACGCTTATTTACATATGTCCATTGGAGAAAGTATTTTTCGGCCCATTGGCATCACGTGATTACCACAAGTTGCAAAACCATTGTTTGGCCACTACAGAAAGTGCATTTCCTGCATCTTGAGCTTTCCTCTGTGATGTTTTGGGGCATTTTTTGTTCCCTCTTCGTGATTAGCATTCTCACGGCTGCAGACGAGAGGCACACCTGTTTCCAATGACCTCATCAACCTGCTCCATCAACGCCCGGTCCTCACTCCACTACTCTGCCAGATAACTCCGTCTTGTTGGAGGATCTATTGCGCCTGCCTGTAGCTTTAAGCCTTTTGTCTCCAGTCGTTCAATTTTCCTGTGCGATGCCTAGTGTTTTTTTTGGCCTAGTGACTATTCCGTCTGCTCTCCTGAGACACACTTCCTGCTAATCAGCCAGCTTCCTTCCTCCACTGCCAGCTTTTGTTTGCTTTTTTCATTAAAGGCTTTAATTCCCTTACCGGTGCCCGTCTCTGCTTTGGGGTCCACACATAATCAGGTTATATCAGTGGTTCCTCTAGAAGTGCTAGTGCATTTGAGTAAATGACCATAAGAGCTTCCCTGATGGCTTGTCAATCACAAGGGGTACAGGGATTGTAGGTGCACAATAGTTTCAATAGTCAAAACTTCTTACCTTCTTACCACCGCCTTCCTACATGTTCAGATTTTACCTCTTTAAGTAATAGTTTTTTAGTGTTTTAGTCAGCCATGCCTGTGCAAGTATTCAGTTCTATTGATTTCAGCGTCAAAACCATTCAACTGGCGACACACAGGGTGGCTTTCATTCATTCAACAGAACTCTGTCATGATGTTTTGTAGCAAACTAAACACAATTCGTACACTTCATTGAGTACCATTATGTAATAGGGAAGGACCCCTTTATGCATCTTGATCAATAACATTCAAAGTAAAGTAGTTGATTATCCATCAAACATTATACATTTCTTTTATCAAAAATAACTTTGTTGCATACACTTAAATAAGACTTGCTAAAGAAGCAGGAAATAGTGATAATAATGCACAGATGGAAGGCTGACAGGCAGGTAGGCCATCCAGTTATTTTAGCTGGCTCAGATGATTGGTCGTGCTGTTTACAGCGCCACGGCTTCCACAGATGACATTTTTTAATGGATTTTTTGTCAAAGATATTCATTGCTATCGGGATGTTAAGAGTATTCCATGGAATATAACAAAAAGTGTATCTCGAGCCGGTTTCTCAAACTTACCTACCCCACCTTTAATAAAGAATACATTGTTATTTCTAAGGATGAAGTAGTTTATGAAAGTGGTTACCATTACAGCGCTTTACAGGCAGAGGGTGAGACTGTAGACATGGTTCTGAAACATATAGGGTAACAGGTACAGGAGGTGGCTTTTTAGATTGTGAAAGTATCTTTCAAAGACAATAAAGTAAGAGAATTGTGAGACTGGCCCTTTAGCGGCTGGATATCCAGACTATCCAGATATCGACAACGAGAGGAGGTAGAGTTGCAAACCATGGTGACTTTTATTTATCAAACACCCCACAGGTTAACAGCTAGCGCGCATGTAGGTGTTCCCAGCCCGCATGTAGGTGTTCCCCGCCCGCATGTAGGTGTTCCCAGCCCGCATGTAGGTGTTCCCCGCCCGCATGTAGGTGTTCCCAGCCCGCATGTAGGTGTTCCCAGCCCGCATGTAGGTGTTCACCGCTCTTCCTCTGACTGAAGACTGGCTCATTTATAGAAGTTCTTCAGAGGACTTGATTGGGAGAAACCATTCACAGGTAAGGATAATACGTACACATGTCATCACAATTGTTATAAAGAATATCTATAATATTATGTTCATAGCATTATTAGTTGTTTATAGCCATCTGTTAATTTAACCCAAAACCAACATTATAACTGATCAGAATAAATATAAATACATTCCCAACTAAGAAAGAAACCCCCGTGCCAATCTCGCCACTTGGTTCTTCTCTGAACCTTCTTTGTCATAGTGTTAATTTCGTCAGCTATTTTTTTATTTAGTTTTAGTCCTGTGTTAAATTTTCTTTTTAGTTTTAGTCATATTTAGTCACCTTCATCCTGTTTTTATTTAGTCAAGTTTTAGTCGACTAAAAGTCTGAGCATTTTAGTCTTATTTCAGTCAAAGAAAACTAATTATTTTAGTCTATTTTTTGTCAATGAAAGCTGTTGAGTCTTTTTTAGTCATCAGATTATATAGAACATTTCAGTCAAACTAGTCTAGCCAAAACCAATCATTTGTCATTTTAGTATATATAAATAAATAAGATTATATCTTGTCCTTATTTGATGAAAAACACAGGTTGAATGATTAAGAAGCTTTGCAGAGAGTATCTGGTCAGGTTTGTGGTGTTTTTACCTGTGTTATGGCCACATTGCTTCCCTTCTGATAAAACAATGCATTTGCTTTTTTTCTCCGCCTCATTGTAGCGAAAATGGGCCCAAATATCACATTGTTTCTTTCTCCCAAGCAGTGGTGGCTTTAGACTTTTTCGTTGTCAGTCATTTTGACGGACAGGATCATAACATTTCCGTCATAATCCATTATTATCCGTCGAGTGCACAATTTATCACTCACTCGCGCTGACGGGGGGTATTCGGTTAACGCGAGTGCGACCACTGCTCCCAAGCTCCGTTGTTGCCATTTCATTTTCTGTTAAATAAGGTTAGTTAGACCACGAGTTAGACCATGAGTTAGACCATGAGTTAGACCCGAGTCTTCCTGACAGTTCACAGTGTGCCGCTGCCCGGTGTAATTCAAATCTACCGCCGCGCGCAGCACAGACACACAGCTGCTGCCCAGCGCAGCACCGGAAATGGAACTGCTGGGAGAAAAACTGACTATCAGAGATGTAACGTTATCTTTGATAATATTTCGTCTCCTCATTTTTCGTCAACGAAAGTAAAGAGAGATTTTGGCATAGTTTTTATTTAGTAAACTACATTTTCGTCTCGTCACTTTTCGTCAACGATATTGCATGATGATTTTGTTACAGTTATTGTTTACTGCCGTCGGTGCCGTCTCGTCATCGTCTCGTTTTCATCATGGAAAAAAAGGTCGTTGACGAACATATTTCATAGTCATAGTTTTAGTCAACGAAATTAACACTACTTTGTCAGTGTTTGTTTCCCCCGAGGACCTTTTGGCCGAACACACTGGAGCGGACACAGGACGAGACAGCATGGGTAAGCGATGGACGTAAACTTTACACAGTGTTCACTTATACAATTAATGCAACTTTAACGTCATGATATATACACGCTCAAACATATTATTGCACACAATGATTAATCTCAACCACTGTCATTCTTACACAAGCATAAACACTTTCGGCGCTCTCGCTAACTCCCCTCTCTTTTCAGGTGGAGCCGAGGACCCGAACAGCATCTGCCAGACGACATTTCAATTAATACGGTTGAATCATTTAATAAATACTACATCAATAAATAGTATAAATTACGTAAAAAATTGCAAATATGCAATGCCAAACTGTACTGTGCAAATCATGCTAATAAAGTGCAAAGTGCTGAGTGACATTATTACCGTGCAAAGGGAAGTTGTTATATAAAGTGCAAACCCACATGTGCAATATTACAAGGCCCCAAAGCCGTCAGTCCATAGTAACGAAGTTACCTTCGTTACAGGAATACAAACAGCTCCTTTTCTTCAGAAAAGCAGACCCATCATGTCACCTTATAGCACTGTAGGCGGCTAATGTCATTGATATGTAAAATAGGAGTGTGTCGCTGGGATCTGGGTTGGGTTGCATATTGCCTGATTCTTCTCTGTGCTCTACTCTCATTAGTTGTATGTGCTCATTGAGCCAGGGCTTAACCTTTGCTTTCAGCTTTTTCTCTTTAATTGGAGCTACTTAATCGAGGGAGGAGAACAGTTTGTGCTAAAATCAGCTAATTCAATTCCACACAGACAAACTAGATGTTATGGGTAGTTTCTTTGTAAAAGGAATAGCTCTCTGTAATTTGGGTGGGAACAACGGGAAGCTATAAAGGAAACAAAGGAAGGGAGTCCAGTGACCACAGATTGAAAATGTAATTTCTGAGTCAGCTGAGTCGTATCTGGCCGTGCAACACTCACAGTGTCACATACTGTATGCAGAAGTATTATTTTAAGCAACACATTAAGTTGAGGAAACACTCGAGTCAAATATAATGAATGTCAGATCGTGTCTTAGACGGGGCAGTGATATCATAAACCTGTTAATGTACGCATTCAAACACTTTTTCTTTTACCAGCTGTATTCACCTTGCAGGTGCAGCTATGTGGCTTTGATCCTGGATCAAGTGTTTAAGTCATGGATGTTTAAAGTTTAACTTCTTAATTTGTCTAATATTATAGTTTGTCTAATATTATGAATTTTCATTCAGGAAGTATGACGCTGCGCTGTCAGTACGCTTCTCCATGTTGTGATTGGTCAAATGTTGCTAGCCCCGCCCATTTCATGTGAACGCGCACTCAGCCGGACAGAGAAACCCTGGCTTGAGTTAACAAGTTGATAACCAGCGTCGTAGGACCGCTTAGCGAGAGCGCGTTTGTTTTGGATTAGGTAAGCCGGGTAACTCAAACATATCCAGGGCCCAGGAGTTCAACACTTTTAATCTCAATCAGATCCGATCAGATTTTGAAATCCCATTTTTTGTGATCCAGGATCAGACAAGTCGGACAGATTGTGTACCTGGAGTTCAAAGCAATTCAGGATAGGATCACCCTGATCCAGATTCAGATTTTTCAAAATTACTAGATCCTGAATATCAGTGCTTTAATCCTACCGATCCCCATCTAGTGGATATGAAAAATAATACAAGGAAGACAAGAGACCACATCTATAATGTTTAATTATATTTTTAAATACATAAAGGACATCAAATCATAATGGAATTGAAATTTAAAAAATACTCCCACTAGGGTAACAACAATAAAACATTCATTCAAAGGCAGCTGGATCATCCAGGCGTGCTTTGGGGAGCTGAATCCTCAGTGAGGTTTCAGTTTGCTGAAGCCGGCACAGCTGTATTTGTTCTTCGGCCAGACGGATCTGCACCTCTGCCCTCTCCGTTTCACGGCTCAGCAGAGTCTCGTAGGCATCATCCCTCTGCTCTGGTTTTCTGGTGCGCTTGCATTTTCTCTTTCGAGGTGGCTCTTGCAGTGTGTCATCAGGCCTGGCTGAAGGTCCAGCTTCTGGATCCACATGGGTCAGGAGGACCTCATCTTCAATGGTGTGTGTCACATCAGGTGCATTGACGACCTGAAATGAAAGTTTATCAATATACTTTATACCCGTTAATAAGATGATCACAAGCATGCAAGCTCCTGGAGAATTGTAGTACAAGGATGCTATATAAGTAGTACTATGCAAATAGCAATTACACAAGATAATAATTGTAGTTCTATAGGGACAAGGATAAAATCACACATACCTGCGACTCACCATCCAGTACAACGTTTGGTATTCCATGTAAAGATTGTGACTGCTGACCACCAATGATATCAAGTACCACATCTGTGTATTGTCCCCTTTTATATGGTTTGTTACCCGTCTGTGGGTTTTTAGCCTGGCTGTGGTCGTTGGTAGCTTGCTGCTTCAAATTCTTCCACCTCAACCTCACTTGGTCCACCGTCCTCTTGTGTCCAGATCCTGTGGCATTCACATTGTCTGTAACATCCATATTCCGCTCTTCACTTTAGTCGCTCCACCGTCTCTGTTAAAGCTACCAACTATAGAGTCATAATTGTTCCTTACACCCAGCAGCAGTGCATGGGTCTCAGCAGATGTAAAATGATGCCCCTTTTTGTCCATCTTTCCAACTCAATGGTTTGGTCAGGTCAGCAATTAGTTGTATAGGTCTGGCCTTGCTATCAATTACATAATTAACCACAGGCCCTAACCAATCTGGACATTCATTACAGGTGTGTATTTGCAATTACTTATTATTCAGAGACTGATGTAGGCCTACTGACTGAAAGAACAGTCAGAACACAGTCATGGCAGGGATTGTTCCCATCTTCCATGCTGGAAGGAGAGGTTACCGCCAAAGGGTCCACACCGAGCGCCCCAAACCTCTCCAACAGTACACAACAGAAGAACTGTACAATCGTTTTCGATTTGGACTTGATGACATCAACTACATTGCTGATCTGGTCAGGCCACAACTGCAGTGCAGAACCTTGCGGAGTCATGCTCTGACTGTAGAGGAACAGGTCCTCATTTCCCTGCACTTTTACGCATGTGGAACATTCTATGAGGTCATATCTGACAGCATGGGAGTCCACAGGACAACAGTGGGTGAAGTGGTGACAGCTGTGTCTGATGCACTGGCTCGCCTGCTGGATCACATCAGACTTTTCCCACTGATGGCCAGATTGTGAAGTAGCAATTTTTTCTTCTGGGAGACATGCCCAACACCATTGGGGTGATCGACTGCACCCATGTACATATTCAAGCACCTCGTCAGAGGGAGTGGGAATATGTCAACAGGAAAGGGAGGAACAGCATCAATGTGCAACTTGTGGGAGATGCTGACCTTGCCATCACCAACTGTGTTGTGAGATGACCTGGGTCAGTCCACGATGCACGTATCTTCAGAGAGAGCCGGTTGTTCACTGAATTCCAAACCAACAGGCCGGATGGAGTTATATTAGCCGACAGTGCCTACCCACTCCTACCATGGGTGATGACACCTTTTCCCACGGCCAACACTCCCTCACAGATGCGCTACAACAACGCCCATGGAAGAACAAGGTGTGCCATTGAGCGCTTGAATGGAGTACTGAAGAGGCGTTTTGCATGCCTCAACTATCTGAGAGTGGAACCCCAAGGAGCATGCCAAATAACGCTGGCTTGTATTGTGCTACACAATATCGCTGTCCATCGCAGAGTCCCCCTCTCTGACATCGATGATCCCCCAGAGCCCCTCGCACCTGCTGATGATCTAGGCCCACCTAAGGATTGGAGTGGTGGTGGTGCAATGCGAGATGCTATTGTCCGCAATTACTTTTGAAAGGTGATGACAGATGTTGATTATTTTTTCTTTAATCTAAATTACATTTGTGATTGACAATCTTTGTTGTGATACTTTTATGAGCATAAACATTTGTCATCAACATTTGGTTGAAAACAAAATAGGCCACCACAAACGTGAGCAAAAAATGAAAAAATAAAATGTATTTCCCATGAAGGCTAAACATTGTGTATTATTTCAGTTAACAAACGTTGCCATCTTATTTAAATTGAAACTTATTTTTAAATAAATTGTACAGTACATGTTGCTCTGATAATCCACTGGAAACCCACCCCTCTGGTGGGATCAGGATAATCCAGTTTTTTGGGATCAAACTGATCCCAATCCTGTGTTGTCGGTTTGAACTATCCGTTTTGAAGATTTGATCCAGATTAAAGCTTGGATTGAATTTCTTGATCTGATCGGATATCAAAGTGATCCTAATCCTGTTTTTTGGTTTTGAACTATCCAAAATCCAGATCTGATCTGATCAGATAGGGATTCAAAGTGTTGAACTCCTGGGCCCTGGTTATGTTGAACCGGTTTCGTAGTACAGGCCTCTGATCACAGCAGGATAACCGAGCTAGCTCAGCTTGTTGCTCTGATAACTTAAGATCCAGAAGTCCGTGACTAAAATCCTTCATCCGGTTAAATATCGTTAAAAAAATACCAATTGTATAGCATTAAAACTTCAAGACAGGATGGTTTGCGGACAAAAAAAACTGTCTTTTCTTCAATTCCTGTATTTTTTCATATCGCAATATATATATCTCGCAGGGGAAAAAAATATCGCAATGTCAGTTTTTTTCAATATCGTGCAGCCCTAATAGAACCTGACCTTGTCTGTCTAATCTTTTTTTCTGCATGATTTTCTTTTAAATGTAACTGACAATGCTCCACACTATATCCAACCCAAGTATGCAAGTTCTACTACTAACATTCAATCTCTATTTATTTAAGTCTTGATGCATCGGTTGAAGACAAGTCACTGGGTAGGCTTGTAAACAATGACCACAAAACGCCCAACTGCCAAGATGAGAACCATTGTCCTTGATGGGATGCCACATCTCTGCCTGTTTGCCCTTAGAGACATCGCCCCAGAGGAAGAAATATCCTACAATTATGGGGATACAGACTGGCCTTGGCGCAAACAGATAGACACATATAACTCAAAAGTAACACGTGATTTAACACATGTTTTTGTTTCCCTCCAAATAATTATAGTACCTAATTAATTTAAGTCATTTTAGATGGTTCTGATGTGGCAAAATATACTGGTATTGGATAATTCATCGGATTTGCTATACGTTTGGTCTGCTACCTCTATGAGCAAGTGGGGGAGTGACACTTTAGTTGATGATGAATTTAATTAAATGCTGAACTTGACAGATTTAACAACTTGCATGCCCTTGCTTGCTTTTCATTTAGCTAATGTTTTCAGCTCATGAATATTTCAACATAAATGGTTACTATCTTCTTAGTGCATTCTTGTTTTATCTAAGTTCCAGGTGACAAAGAAGCAGTCTTATCCAGAGGCATCCACAACAGACCGTTCTTCTACCGAGGTAATTCAGTAATATAGATCTGTCTCCACAATCTTATTATGTTGTGCCTTTCACGATGTAGCCCCCATACCAAGATAGGAACTTTTTTTCCGATCTCTTTTTCTGATACAGCTTTAATCCCGCTTCTAATTGGGTGATTTGGAACGCTCTGACTGAGGTAACTGAATTGGTTACATATTTTTAGACTAGCCTTGGTGGGACTTATTACAGAAACCTGTCACACACACTTGTTTCTAGTCTTGTCCTCATGGGGCCCTCCCATTTGGTTTTAACTTGAAGTCATGTAAAAATATTTGGGCAATACCTTTAAGTGTCTAAACTCAAGTTGTTGTAGGCATATGTTTATACTATTTGAGCATAAGCATGTTTCAAACGGTGATTGTTTACCTTAGCCTTGATGGGACTTGTCACAGAAACCTGTTACACACACTTCCTTCTAGTCTTGTCCTCATGGGGCCCTCCCGTTTGGTTATATCTTTAAGTGATTTCTAAATATTTGTGCAACACCTTTTAGTCTCTAAACTCAAGTTGTTGTAGGCATCATTTTACACCCTCTGAACTTGTGCATGTTTGAAAGGGGTAATTTTAATGCAATCCATTGCAACCCCTTTATGATATTCTAAGATATGTTCAGACCACAGAAATGAATAATGCCAGGACTTTGCTTTGATCCAAATCCAGTTTCAGAAAGAGTTTTTGATTTAGCTAACTGTAGCATCTCATGAATATCGCAACATAAATGGTTACTATCTTCTTAGTGCATTCTTGTTTTATCTAAGTTCCAGGTGACGAATGAGCAGTATTATCCCGAGGCAGTTGAGGAGGAGAGCCTCCCATTAGACTTGACTTCCCCCAAAACATCCACCACAGACCGTTCCTCTACTGAGGTAATTCAGTAATATAGAGCTGTCTCCAGTCAGTTTTTTTGTCTGTTAATCTACTTTTCTTCGGTAATGATTTCAAGTAATTTTAAAGATATGAAAAATATGGACAGATTTATGTATTACATTTTGAGACCTCTGTTATAGAACATGCCGTGCAGTTTGTTTTAACCTGAAAGTGCTGTTGCAGAAACACATTTTACAGAAGGCAACCTATTAATGTCAATATTGACTTATTTACTATTTTAAGGCATACTGTTTTGTGTTTATTTCTATATGGCTTTTTACTGTCAGAGGGTACTCTCTAGTGGATTATCCTGACACTGGTGAAGAGGATGAAGATTTTATTCCAAACTGTGATGAAGGCAATCCGAAGCTCAGGATAACAGAAGATGTTCTGGTAGGCTCAGATACTTTGAATGCAAGTTCATTTTTTTTCTCAACACTGTTTCAAAGGTCCTCCCTTTACAGTTGATTGTATTGGAATGTAAACATAAATAGATAAGTATTCAATGACAAACCGTTTTTGTTTTGCAGATGGATAGAGTTCCACATTTTTCGAGAGATGAAGGTTTGGAGTGCCCTTCGACCTCAAAGTCTGTAAGGGCTCCCCTCAGGCAGAGAAGAGCCTGTTGCCGTCCAGTAAGCCGCTTTTTACTCTTCCATGTTGTCACTTATTAGAGTGCCAGGCATGCATATTGACAATGAATTGTAGGTAGTGCTTACATTTAAGTTGTAATTATGTTCAATGTTTTCAATACTAATCCCGAAAGTGTCTTTATGTTACTGGTTGTTGTCTTTTAAGCTTTCATCTGAATTTGACAAATCAATTAGTTATGACAACATTTAATAGAATATTGAAATCTGTAAAAAGACTTCAACTGGTTTCCCAAGGAGCTGAGTAAGGATCCTGGCCAGGCTGACCGACATGGTGTCTCAGGCTCCCACGCTGCGCTCTCTGTCGCGCTGTGCCATCCGCCAGAGTCTCAGGTTCCAGTTCCTCCCCACTGCTGTAAAAGAGCTTCCTTTACCAGAGACTATCAAAGAATATTTACTGCTGAGAGACTGAAGGGGTAAAACCTTTGGGGAGCTCTCAGACCTCACTAGCTTTTTTATTAGCTCAACAGAAAGCATTTATTGGCAAGAGAGTGTCATGGTATTGTGAGATACTGTCTGAAAGTGGCCCGTCATTCATCAAACTTTGCAAATGAGTACAAATGTTATGCCCCTAATATGGGAAACATATCAGACAAAGGAAACAGAGACGTTTTTAGTTTGCTTCAAGTCCAATGTATTATGCCAACCAACAACATGGTACACATAGCACACTGTATAATACAAAACATAGATTCTTGACATAAAACAACCACTAACAATGCACGTACTGCAAACATACATACAATTTAACACACAAAATCCCCTTCTTGGAGCTAAACTGTACTATCATAGCTAGCTGCGCTAGCATAGCTAACGGCGCTAGCAAACACAGCTGCAACAATTACAGAACTCAGAAAAACCCTCCAAAAATACCCTCTAACAACTATCACGCCAACAGTGTGCTTTTAACATTAATAATACACACAGTCAGTCTACATATATAACATTTATCACGGATTAACTCACCTAATATGGGGAAAATATCGGACAAGGAAACAGACGTTTTTAGTTTGCTTCAAGTCCAATGTATTATGCACCCAAGCTACAAGCGCCCTCTGCTGGACAGACCCGGAAGGTCATCAACCATGACTTCATATCTTTTACACTTACATTTAAGTTGTAATTATGTTCAATGTTTTCAATACTAATTCCGAAAGGGTCTTTAAAGATGTGTTACTGGTTGTTGTCTTTTAAGCTTTCATCTGACACATCCAATTAGTTATGACAACATTTAATAGAATATTGAAATCTGTAAAAAGACTTATGAATTAAATTATAACAAGTGTAGTCAGTGCAAGCTATAATAAACAATAATGTTGAGGGCGAGTATTAACTACGTTTTTTTGTTCTCAAGATTCAAACGGATCTTGCAGAGTCAGATGTATCTACGGCAGATAGCGAAGAAGAATACGTTCCAAATCCCAGAGAAAGCACAGACAGTGAGGGCAGCATTGAAATACCCATTATCAAGAAGTCCAGTCAGTCATGAAAGCAAAAACATTTCACATAGCAGAGCAGTAAATACAGGGAACATGGAGCAGTCACATACAACCAACAAAGCAAGTGACTCAATGCCCCCTGATAACGAGCCGGCCGTATTTGTGAATGCAGTAATGAAGAAAGAGGATGGATCAAGAAAATATAATAAAAAACACCACTGCTATTATTGTGAACTACAAGTTCAAAAAAGGTCCAGACACCTGTTACGTAAACACAAAGATAACGTGGAAGTTGCAAACGCAATGAGTTTCCCAATAAAGTCCATGGAAAGACGACAGCAATTAGATTTCATCAGAAATAAAGGGAACTTGCACACAACAATCAAGTTCTGGAGGACGGAGAAGGAAAACGTATTCCAAGCAACCCCGCAGAAATACTGATGGAACAGAATGTATGCATTGTATCTAATAGTTTGTTTTCAAGGAAGGTTATGTGGCGCCATTTTTTATCCTGTAAATTCAAACCCGAAGGTAAAAGATCTAAAGGCAGATCAAGAGTCCAAGCATTATGTGCTTTTGCTGAACCAGCTCCAGATGGAGTGACGCATACTGGAAGTTCTTAAGTGATATGCATCAAGACAAGATTACGATTGCTGTGAAGCAAGACAGATTTATTCTACAGTTTGGTTACAGATTGTTCAAGAAGAATGAGAGGGTAACCAGCCAACTTCAACACATCCGACAAAAACTGAGGGAGCTGGGTCGACTGTTGCTGGCAGCTAAACAAGTTACGACTGTGAAGACAATCAAATAACTTATTACGCCTGACAGGTATGGTGATGTTGTAAATGCTGCAAGATGCCTCGCTGGTTTTAGTGATAAAACTGGCAAATATCAACACCCATCTCTTGCCTGCAAAGTTGGGCACAGCTTGCTTTCATTGGCCATGTTCCTCAAGTCTGAAGGGATGAAGTCCAACGATAAAGAAACTGCCAAAGATGCTGAGGAATTTGTGCTATACAGAGAAAGTTGGACATTTGACATTGCAAGCCAAGCGCTAACTCAACTTGAACAGTCCAAGTGGAACTCTCCTCAACTCCTTCCATTCACAAAAGACATCCAATATCTTCATTCTCATTTATCTGAGAAACAGCTCGAATGCTTGAAGGACCTAAAAGAAGAGGTATCGCAGTCTAACTGGAAAGACTTGGCCAAAGTCACCCTGGCTCAAGTGATCCTCTTCAACCGCCGGAGAGAAGGAGAAGTATCAAGAATGCCCGTTTCAGCGTATTTATCCAGAGACTTATCGGAAACGCATGAGGATGTAAACTTGGCACTAACAACACTAGAGCAGAAGCTTTGCAAACATTTTGTCCGCATAACCATAGTTGGAAAGAGAGGAAGAAAAGTTCCAGTACTCCTCACCCCGCTCATCAGGGAATCACTTCATACTCTGATTAAAAAGCGAGAAGAATGTGAGGTACTCAAAGAAAATGTCTTCTTGTTTGCGTTGCCAAATTCTGTCCATTACCTCAGGGGTTCTGATTGCCTGAGGCACTTTGTGCGTGAATGTACAAATATCAAGAATCCAAAAGCGCTGACCTCAACGAAACACAGGAAACACATTGCTACTCTTTCAACCGTTCTGAATCTCAAGACAACAGAACTTGACCAGTTAGCAGATTTCCTTGGGCATAACATTGAAGTCCACCGAAAGCACTACCGCCTTCCAGAAGGAACCCTCCAGCTTGCTAAAATAAGCAAGGTTCTGCTGGCATTGGAACAGGGACGAATAGGCAAATACAAAGGGAAGAATCTGGATGAGATCCACATTGATGTGAAAGGTATAATATCCAATATATATTTTGTTTTTTAAATACAATTTAAAACGGGACATCATTGTCAACCTTTAAATCATACTCTTTCAGAAGAAAAATACATTTATTGTCTTTGGAGTTTGTTTTTAAAATGTAACTATAATAACAACTATTTTTATCATTAGGTGAGATGTTTATGTATTACTTTTCCAATCAGTTGATATTCATAGGTATATCACACATTTTCAGCTTTTCAACTCATTAGTTCATTTTCTATCATTTCAGAAACTGTTGGGCTGTTCCCAAGAGGACATGGAAGGTATGTTAAGCTATTATGAACAACACAACAACACACACCATTTAATGCAGAACCAGTCCACTGCAGTGCATTACCTGACGGCAAGTCTAATACGGCATTTATCATTTGAAACTTGAGAATTGATTTGACATAAAAAACAAATATGGGGTAACTGTTGCCGTATTCAAAACCTGCCATCTCTGGATTTTGCACTACTATTTTGAGGGCTAGTCCGAGTCTGAAAAAGGAGGGAGGATTATATCCTGCATAGTTGACCACTATATCATGGAACAATGTGAGCTAAATCAAGATGAAAAAAAGTAATGTTTGATAAACCAAATAGTCTTGATCATGGCAATTTGATTGCTGTCACAATGACAGAAGATAATATGCATGATATTTATCCTAATTTGTCCTCTTTTACTGACAGCTACTGCACAATTTGAGTCCATATCTCTTGTCTGTAAAAACGATTTTCTGTACCAAGATGCCAGTATGCAGGAAGCTGAAGAGTCTGAAGGTGAGGCCAGCATGTCATCCCTTCCAGATAGTACAAGAAAGGTCCTGACGAAACACCTGAAGTTGGCTAAAAAGAGAGGTATATATTCATGCTAGAAATTCATTTAATTTATTCTCTGACAGTGCCTCATCAAGTCTAGCTATGACACTGATCACCATGATGTTCACTTTCTAGAATGAATTACCTGAAAAGTACAAAAATGCATTTACTCATCAGAAAATAGCAAGATGATCTCAATTTAGTTTTTTTTACCAACATTTATATTGAGTACTTTATGTTAGCACTGAAACTAAATATGCTGAATATATAGAAACCATAACCAAATGAATCAAAACTCAAACCAAATAAAGATACTACTATATTTTGATTATAAGTAAAGGACCATCTGACATCAATCAAGCTATACTTCTTATTAGAAAACAATAATTCTGTCATGGGGTTAACAAATAACTAGCGCCAATAATGACAATTATCTTGATCCAAAGACTTTTACAAACAACTACTTCCTATTTAAGTCTCCGTGTCTCTCTTTAATATATTTCTAATCAAATGTTTTCTTTATCCAGAGGCCGTAATACAAGACACTGAAGAGTCTGAAGGTGATGCCAGCATGTCATCCCTTCCAGATAATACAAGAAAGGTCCTGACGAAACACCAGAAGTCGGCTAAAAAGAGAGGTGAGATGAAAAGTGACTACAATGAGGGTTAGATTGTTTCCCTGTTTAATAGGTTGAAAAGAGGATAACGCAGAGTGATGAATCAGCATCCGTTTAAATAAATCCCTTTTTCATACAGTTTGACAAATCAAACTTTTCACGAGAAATACCTTTTATTTTCCAATTCTGATAACAATACTGTAAACCACATGACATATATTCATGCTAGCAATTCATTTAATGTATTCTCTGGCAGTGCCTCATCAATTATTGCTAAGGAACAGACCAATGAATGTGACACGTGTTCTGGAAGTAATATGGTCTGTGTTTACATTAGCATCGCTAACACTCAGAGCTAACCTGTGCTGGAGAGAGTATGTGTGAAGAAGCAGGAAATAAAAAGGAACTCACCTTGTGGTAAACCTGAGAGAGATTCATAACTGTATGATACTGACTCTTAGGCTTCTTAAACCTATAACATCTTCTTTAATGTCCACCTAGGGAAACAAATGGTTGTGAAGCACATCTGGACATCTGAGGAAATTGCTGCTGTGGAACGACACTTGAAAAGATGGATAATTATGAATCAGGTTCCAGGAAAAGAGGCTTGTGAGGATTGCATCTCTGCCAAACCACAAGCCCTATCAAAGGGACTGGAGAGCTGTTAAGAATTACATCAAAAATAGAATATCTGCTCTCCGAAGGAAATTGGTATAAAACCGTTGCAAAATACTTTCAATGTTAGGCTGATGTTAGGCCTTTTTTTTTTGTTTGAGTCTTCGGATATGTTCTGAAGGTGTACATTTTGTTTAAACAATACAGAAAAACGTAATAGTTTTGAAATAAATGTTTATTAATAATAATAATAATTTCAATTTATATAGCGCCTTTCACGAAACCCAAGGATGTTTTACAATGGGAAATGATTGCATTAAAAGAATGTTGTAGAGAGTTTATATTGATCATTATTAATAATAATTAGTGTTGGGTATGTTTTCTATCTACTACTTCTCTCATTCACAAATCCGAAATCAAATAAAAAAATCTATTAATATTTAACAAATATATTCCATTTCAAAAAACCAAAACATCAGCCGTTAGCTGTTAGCACTCAGAGCTCACAGCTCCTCATATCTGTTCAGAAACTAGACAAAAGTTAACCATGAACAAACCACATACTGTCTGCGTCATGGTGAATACAGTTGCTATTGTATCTGTGTCTGTATCATGTTGTTATGAGTCCGGACGGAGCAGCTACAGGTTAGTTTAGCCTGATCGACCCGATCTCCATTAAGAAAAACACACTTTTTTAAAAAGGTTTTTCGCCTGCCGTCTGTCTGCAGACTTGTCAAAGCATTAATTCATGGTTTTTACTAACCGTTATCAGTATGTTGTTACTTCGGCATCATTTTGAAACGTATATTACAATTAAATCACGGTAAGTTAATGGATATAAGCCCCGCCCCATCTCCAGCGCGTCCTGTTTGAATGACAGGAGTAAACACAACTGACAGCCACAGTGAAATTAGAGCGATGCAAATATTCGCATCGCGTCCGGTGTGAACGCAGCATAATGCAGTTCAGATACCAGACCACTGTTCTGACGCATTTAAAGCAACTTCGAGATGTTAACATTGCGGGGGGCACAAAGGCCATGGTGGCCGTAGCACGTACAATTATTTTCGGGGCATCACGGCCAGACCGAGGGGCAACGACGGCCATGGCCGTCATGGTCGCCGTGAAATTCCTACCCTGGTAACAAGGAAAGTCCATTCAACTCAATGTATCTAGTAACTCTGATCCCTTCCAAGATATGAAAATTAGAAGTGTGTGTATGTGTGCATAATGGACCTGTGCTGACCGCTAGAAACTGAGCCCCACTAAGTGGGTAAAAAACTAGCATGATGACAAAAGCTTGGAATTATGTTTATTTCAAGTGATTTTTGTGATTCAAATTATTTTTCTATATTGCCTGATTTTGTACAGAGGTCTAGTACATGACATGCTACTTGTTAGACGCTTTTATCCAAAGTGACTTACATACTCAATACTGTGGGCAATCCCCACAGGAGCAATTTGGGGTGAAGTGTCTCAGGGACACAACGACATGCTGACTGCAGTGGGGTTTGAACCTGTGACCCCCTGATCCCAACACCAAGGCACTATCCACTGTGCCACACACCTAACTAGTATAGTTGGAAAGGGTGGATCCCACAAAAGTAAAATAAGTTCGGGCCCCACAATTGAGTTGCACAAGATTGTGTGTGTCATGGCGGCCACGCGTGAGTGGTGAGATGAACTCGCTCACCTTTTTTAACATCTAAGCTCACATACACCCGTTATTGCCATCGTTATTACAGTGGGGATATAAGATGCACTGGACACTTTTGGTACACACAATGTGTCTCGTTACCACGCTGAGATTGGCCTTTAAACAAGCCCTGAACAGCGGGAGAGTCTACAAACAACGCCTGAACGTCTGCGACCCAAGTCCAACACCGGCCGGAGATGTTCGTGTAGACTTCGAGCAATATGCGCGACTAATGTCAGGTTGGAAACAAAGCTGCTCCAGGTAAGACCTAACTTTGCTGTTACTCACGGAGGCGCAGAGAAGTAACTGACTGGTGACAATTCTAACCAGCGCTTTTTTCAATAATGGAATATTCTCCGCGACGCAACAAAACTCGCGTCCGTACGGATTCCAGCTTCTGAAATATGTCGCCAGAATCCTGAAGAAATTCCCTCTTTCTGCCGACTTCCCGGTGGACCTTACACCTGACTCGCTGACACCTTGGATAGAAATGCAGCTTTGATTAATCCGTGAGAGAATACAACCAGCGCTGCGGGCCGCCGGGACAGAGACACAATGGCAGCAAAGGAAAGTTTCCAGGAACAAGCTGGCATATCTCTGGCAACCAGGGCCGTATCCAGGATTCCCTAAATACCGAGGTCCAAACATGTTAGGGGGGTTCGGGGGATACCCCCCGAGATTCTTGGGATTTTCATGATCTAGTTAGGTGCTTTTTAAGTCCTGTGGGGGGTCACAAAATGGATAATATATCGATTTCAAACCATGTCAGTGGGCTGACAATGTCAGCATCAATTATTTTTAAAGTGTAATGCATAAGAATCAGTTGATTGTTACTATTAATGATCTGGACGCAGAAGAGGCTAAAATGATCACAACACATTGTCAAGATTCATTTTCCATGTCTCTCTCCTTTCCATAACCTGCCCCCTCTCTTCCATCGTCTTGAGTCTCTCTGTCTTCTTCCTGTTCATTACTCTCTCTGTCCTCTACTCTCTCTTTGTTCAATCTCTCCCTCGTTGTTCACTTTTTGCTCCTCCTCACTTGTCGCTCCTGCCAGTGAATTAAAAGCAATTTAGTTCATTTCACTTGTTTGTTTGCATTCCTTTTTTATTTAAATCAGTTTTGTTGATTCTCAAAAGAGAACAAAGATGTAAGCAAATTGTGTTTTATACAATTGTATGTTATGACATCATAACTGCAATAGATGTATGATTTAAAATTATGCCTATTGTAAAATTATGCCTATTGTAAATTAAGACTATTGTTATAGATACATAAATAGATAAATAGATGGGCTTATTAAGCCTACATTATTTTTGTGTGACTCCAGTTCCTCCCTGACTTCCATCACTGTCTCTCTCTCTCTTTCTCTCTGCCTGTCCTGTCTCTTCCTTACCAAAGCTGAGCTTCGACTGACGTAGTCTTTTCATTATATCTGAGTCAGTGTAAAAAGAAAACAATACAATGTTATATCTTCAATGTTTTACTCAAATTGAAATGAAAGAAAAGCATTACAACGTTTGTTAAAAGGTAATCCTTCTGACATTGGATGAACGTAATTAACTTTAGCTCTCTAGCTAGTTTATTCACGCAATTTAAACCAAAGTATAGCCTATAGCTGCAATATAAGTTAGTGTGCATGTTGTCGGACGTCCACTGACTAACGTACAGCGTTCACACTAGGGATGGGTATCGTTAAGGTTTTAACGGTACTACTACTTTTATCGATACCGCTTATCGGTCCGGTCTTTTAACGGTACTGTTATCGGTTCTTTTGGAGGAAAAAATAAGATAAACAAACTAAACAAATTGTGAACAAAACTAACATTGCTTTTTATGTAAATTAAATTCATAATATTTCACATCAAAAGAAACAACGTTTTAACAAATCGTATTAAATAATCTGATGACAGAATTGTAAACAGAATAGCTGAAACTTTAACAAAATAAATAACTCAGTTACCTCTAATCATTAACCCATGTTTGTATAATGTAGTTAACTCCGTGTGTTGCTGCTAGCATACATAACACCTGACGTGGAAACGTTACTCGTGGATGGAGCTACAGAGCTACTAGAAAGACAGTCGAACCCGGTGCATTCCTCCGTCTGAATGTGGTGCACTTTTGCTAAATGTTTAGACAAACTGCTCGTGTTACCGCCCTTACATGCTAAACTCTTATTGCACTTTAGGCAACGAGCATCGAGACGTGTAAAGTTTAACCACACCTCGGAGCGCGTTCTCTCCGCCATCTCCTCCGTGTGTGTGTGTGTGTGTTGCTGCATCTAGCAGAGCGTGTGTAAACTGCCCCGCCCCCTCGCAAGCCGGCCGGGGGAGAGAGATCGAAAATACTAAAAATAATCGCATTTTGCAGTCTTTTTGCGTATTAGAAACGGAGTTGGCGACACTAAAACTGCAATATAATGTTTGTGTAGCAATAATACACATGCCTTTTTTTCTACATGTCTCCAGTACCGATAAAAAGACCGCTAACGTCGGCGCTTAACCGTACCACGGTCTTTAATAATTCAGCCTCGGGGCCCGTTTAATACCGGGGCTCGGTACCCATCCCTAGTTCACACAGGATCTGCTGGTCATATGATGTCCTGATGAGCAGAAACACAAGCAGCCCGACTCACATCTCTAGATACCACATCACTCCTCCGCTGCTCCGATACAAGTCCGGGCTGCGGAGGTTTGTTGATACATGTCGTCTTCGTTTGCTTTAATCGAGGCTACGTAGTTATGCAGCGCCCCCATGGTCAGTAAATGGAAGTACTACAAAGAACCCCGTTTAGTGCACTTATTTAACAAGTTTTGTTATACACATCTCGGAAAATATTACCGAGGTCCGGACCTCGGTGACCTCAATGGTGGATACGGCCATGCTGGCAACACCGCAAATCAAAGGCAATCTATATCATTTTGAATAACAGCTGTTTTCCGGAAACCCTGCCCACTGTTAGTGTTCCGATCATGTTCCGATTAACCCAGCTTCCCCACATTTCTTTCTTTTTGGTGTCTATATACGCTGGGATCCGGAGTCATGGATGATCCTGCGGTCCTATGTCCTGCATCGCGAGCCCTGGATCTTGAGTCGTGGCTGTGGTCCTGGATCATAGGTCCTGGATGGATATCCTCGTGGATTCATCTTCCTATTATACACACATGCATTTCCAAACATTTGGACTACCTATGTTGCAAATGTATTATCTTTTCAATTTACACACGGCATCTATTGCACGTCTGTCCGTCCTGGGAGAGGGATCCCTCCTCTGTTGCTCTCCCTGAGGTTTCTCCCATGTTCCCTTTAAACTGTGGGTTTTCTCTGGAAGTTTTTCCTTGTACGATGTGAGGGTCTAAGGACAGAGGGTGTCGTATTGTCATACTGATATTTTGTACAAACTGTGAAGTCCACTGAGACAAATGTAACATTTGTGATATTGGGAGATATACATAAATAAACATTGTTAGTGATGCACCCAATGTGTATGACCACTATAAAGCCAAATGTCAAACAGTGCCGAGGGCTACTCCCCTGGCCACGCCCCCTTGGTACAATTCCATTGACAAAATAGAGCCAGGCTATTTCCCAGATACCCAGGATTTTACAACAGAGGAGGTGGATGCAGTTCTGGCTTCTCTTCCCAATAACAAGGCTAGTGGATCTGATGGGGTCATCTATGAGACGCTGAGAGCTACCAGGCCAACGTCAACACAGACACTCACACATATCTTCATTGCTTGCCTGATCAATGAGAAGTTTGATTCGTGGAAAGGGGCCCTCATTCACAGGATACCAAAAAAGGAAAATGTCCCAGATGATCCTTCCACGTGACATTTCACTATTGCCCACTATATATAAAGTATTTATGAAGTGCCTACTCAGCCGCATCTTACCCTGGCTGGTGGACACAGGGATTCTCTCACCCCATCAGAAAGCATATATCAACAGACAGGGAATGAACGAACATGTGTTTTGCTTAAAAACCGGAATAGATGATTTCATGGACATGGATCATCTCAATTCTACACAGTGTTTTTGGACTTTAGAGACGCTTTTGGTACACTCTCCCATGAGGTGATGCAACACGCATTAGAGGAAATACACCTGCCTCAGCCTTTTGTGAATATTGTATCCAATGTGTACCAAGGTTCATTTCTCCAGGTTATCTGTGGGCAGCAGCTCACAGAGCCGATTGCACTGAAGGTGGGAATAAAAACTGGCTGTCCCTGGAGTGCCGTGAAGTGGATTTACCAGTGCGCTCCGCTGCATGTCAAATCCCCAAATCCTGTTCAGAGATACGCCGACGACGTGCAGGTGTCATCACGACAAGAGGATGAGTTCCTCCAATGATCAGGGCTGGAGGTGAAGTAAGCCAAGTGTGCCGTACTCCATGAGCGCCGCAGTGGAGGCAACCGCTGGTATAAGGCCAAAAACGACAAGCCCCCCTCCTTTCTTGTAATGGGCCAACCCATTAAGGAGTATTCCCGTAATGAGACCTACCCATACCTTAGCCTCAGGTTTAACATCGCTGGCGAGTGGGGGGAGCAGGTCGAGGAGCTCACTACAGAGTTTCTCCATCGTCTCCACGAAGGAGGTGCTATGTGTTCCCTTAAAGGGGACCTATCATGCAAAATGCACTTTCGTACATGAATATGTGTCCCCGGTGTGTCGGGGAACTCACCAAGTATCAGAAAACACAACCCTCTCTCTTTTCCTCCACACCCAAATCTCTAAAAACGGGGCTGCAACGGAGCTGATTATTATTTGAATTTTTCTGACGTCAGAAAAGGGGTGCTCCGCCTAGATGGGCAACTCTCCACCTATCAGGGGAATGAATGAGACCGCTCGAAAGCGCTGGAGACACTGTAGTACATATGCCAGGCCTGTAAGTGGCGCTGTAGTCTGCCACAAAAGCAGAATCAGCCCTTGCAAAAACAGGGCTGGAAAAGAGCAAATAGAGCGAAATGAGGCATGGCTAAAATGCATGATCTGTTTGGTGTTTTGAAAAAAAAAAACTTTACAGACATGTTTTATATAGGAATGGCCCTACAATATATGTTTCAAATATAGGATGATAGGTCCACTGTGTTCTGTGCTGCTTAGCCCCGATATATTTGATTCCCTGTCTATGTAATATCATTTGTGAAACCAAATAAAGTGTGTGTGTGTGTGACTGACCACACGTTTTTCAGTCCCTTGTCTGAAATAAGTCATGAGTCCAGAGATGGGGTCGTTACTAAAAAAAAGTAATATATTACATATTACTTTAAAAAAAAGTAATATATTACACTACTTCGTTACTCTCTACATAAAGTAACTCGTTACTTTACTCGCCGGGCCGGCCCGCCCCTCCCTACAGGTAGATCACGCAGACTGCTAAAGTTTCAAATGTTCTCTTTAGTTCAGTTTCCATTGTCGCATAATACTGATCCATGGCTGTCCTCTGTCTCCTGCTATCTGTATTTTGCGCAGTATATCTCTGAACGATGGTGATTCCCAGGGCCGCCCCTCCCTACAGGCCAATCACGCAGGCTGCATGGGGCCCCGCCCAGAGGGCCTCAGCTGCTGTGCACAGTTCTCCGCTCAGCTCTCAGCGCACCCCCCTGCGAGAGTGAAAGTGAGAGGTGACAAGGGGAGCACGTCTGTAACTTGACACCGTTGCAATGAATCGACATCTGACCAATCACGGCTTTGATACGGCCACTAGTGCAGGTGAAGAGATGTCGGTGAAAAGACAGTTTCAGTCCGGCGCAAGCAAGAGGGAAAAAAAACAAAACATGAAGAAACTAGAGCATCACTCGAAGGTGGGTTATTGTATGAGTCAAATGTACAACTTGCGAATGTTGTATAAGTCAAATTGCCAATTGCCATATTAAAACATCAGCTGCAATTCACGACATGAAGAAGGCAGTCTCTGCAGAGCATATAGGCTAATGGAGATGCAGTTATTTCCAGCATTCTTTATTTAACATTCATTCAAGTATGTGATGCCTTTTATCTGCTTATGTACAGGAGGAAGAGTGATAAACTGTCTGTCTACTTGGCTTACATAACAGTTAACGTTTACAGCCTAAAAAACGTGGAGCATTTTTATGTCAATTTGCACATTTCATGGTGATGCTCAGCCTCTCCCCTTAACTCCTAACAGTCATCTTCATGTCAACCATAACACAGAGAAATACTGATAGCAGTGTGTGTAGTTGTTGATACATTGCTGACAGAGGGAACTACATTTGAATACAGATTTAAGAAATGTCAGTTTTTGAGCATGTCATAAGCATGTTTGGTCTTGACTATACAACTATATATAATAAAATAATATAGTATTTATATTATTAAATTGATTATGATTATTATTATTAGAAGTAGTTTATTTGCATTAATTATATTTTAATCTTTTTGAGGCTAGTATTTGGCAGGAAATGCAGACGTATTCACCTGTAAACGAATACTGAACGACATACATGCATATTTACCATTTACTTCACTGTATAAAAAGTAACTGTTGATAATAATAATAAACAGGAATTATATTTGCAAAGTAGCCTACTTTGTTTCCAAAAAAAAAGTTCACTCCTGTCGGTTGGGGGGGGGGGGGGGGACGGGACTCATCTCATCTCACAATGTCGCTTGGGGCCCGAAGTTGGCCAGGGGCGGCCCTGGTGATTCCACTGTGCAAATGGACAACATTTCCTCTACTATGAAGGATGCTACAAGCCTGTCCATCTCTGCTTTGGTTACCGGTCCTCCAAATTCAAATTTTTGTTGCTTCGGGGTCGGCGGCGGCGCACTCACAACATCCTCACTCTGGGTTCGGGGGTCCTTAGCTATTAGCTTCACCTTAGCATGTGTTCTTTGCAGGTGCTTGTTGAGGTTTGACGTGGTGTTGACAGCAGTGGATAACAGCTTCTGGCCTGGACACAGTTTGCACCTCACAGTCACATTCCTGTCTATTCTTCGGACAAACTCAAAAATAACGGCCCTGCCTCCACCCCTCGAAAGTTATCGCTGACTCAGCCGTGTTTATGCAGCACTGCACGCGGAGATGTAGACGCGCAAGTCGTGAAGATTACGTACATATAAACCTGCGGCGGAAACCCCTCTTGTCTGTCAGTGTGATTATGACTGATTTTCGTAAGTAACGAAGTAACGCGTGTCGGCGCAATGTTAGTAACAGTAGTGTGATTACTGAATTATAATAGTAGCGTGTTACACTACTCCGTTACCGACAAAAGTAATACTTTGTAACGCATTACACCCAACTCTGGTCATGACACAGGTTTTGGGAAAGAAATGAACACTTCTGTCTGACCTCTACTGTCTGGATGTGAGAGTGCAGTGTGGAGCAGCTAACTAAACCCGCAACACGGAAAGGTTGTTCCATGGAAACTCACCGTTTTGTAAACTTTGAATCGTTCAGGTCTTTTGATGGTACGGACCAAATTTGAAATTGATGAAAGTAATACGTGGAATGGATTATTTTGTTACTTTTGTTGTCATGTGGCACATCATATTAAAACATTTATTATACTTAATTTAGAAACAATTTTAAGGCTGTGAGTACTATTTTATCTATACAGATATAGCACTCTAGAAAGGACTCCTGCCAAAAACCCAAGGGATCCCAGTATCGAGGAAAGTTAAGCCCTCCCACTATTTTCCAAGAGGGCGTTGGCAGATTTTCAATTTCAGGTTTTAACCATGAGATGGCGCTTCATTCACAAATACAGAAAGACACGTTTCATGGACTTTCAGTACTTCAGTTGTGTTTTGAAGAGCATTTGAACACATATTGGTTATGGTTTTCACAGGCTACTACAGTATAACGAAAAAACATCAATATTTTAGATCAAATAAAGTATATCTAATCTTGTAATTCAATAATATATAGTCTTTATATATTAAATAATCATAATAATAATGTAAATGTTGACACTTCTTTATTTGTTATGCTCATACTTTTACCTTTACAATAGTTTGCTTTAATATGCAGTATATTTTTTGTAATATTTGTTTTGGTGTTTGCTTCCTCCTGCTCCTTTTCGGACACATACTGTATGATTTATTATTAATCTGAAGATATTAAGATAAGATATGATGTTACTTTATTGCAGAGTTCCCGTTAGCCGGTAATTACCGGACTACGACCAGTAAAATATGCTGAAGACCGGCAAATCTAAATCTGTCCGGTCAAAATATATTTCCCCTTAGCGCAATACGACAGACAAAGGAGTATGTGACAGACAAGAATAGTCCATTCTAATGTCTAACACCTAATGTGGAGAAAGAGATGTCCTGTATGGGTTGATTGTGCGTTGATCTGTTGGTAATGCCTCGGGGTTCCGGTGGGCATGTAAACAAATGCATAATGCTGCGCTATACTTTGCGGCCTCACCCAGTTGCATAGCGACGCTTATTGTTTAGGTGTCTTTTAATAAGCAGGTAGTCCTATCATTAGCTAGAACTAGCTAGATCTGATCGATATGGACATAAACGCGAGTAAAGTCTAATCTGACGGGAGAGAGAGATCAGCTGCTGCTGACGAGTCGACACGCAGCTCTGCATGATCACATGCAGCGGTGAGCGGAACAAAACACACACTTCAGGTTAGAATATCACACGTAGCTATTTTAATTACCTCTCAAACTACCTAAACTAGTTATAGATATGTTTAGTTTTACTGTCTGGTCACTCATTACTGATCCGCGAGCTGCATGATACTGACGGGCTGTCAGGAGAGGGAGAGAGCTCTCAGTTTATTATTCCCGTATTATTGTAAGTTACTGTTCACTTTTGAATAGTTAATCTACTATGATTAGTTTGTTTAATATCGAATCATATCAATTTGTTTTAAAGCTCAATAAATAACAAAGAAGACCTTTGACCGGCACTTTTCAAATTGTCTCCGGAAGATTTAAACTTTAACGGACATGTTGACCGGAGAAAAAATATTCTAACGGGAACTCTGCTTTATTGATTGAATATTTTTGTTTAGAGTTCTCTGCTGTCCCACGGTAATTGAGAAGGCTCACATTCCGATCATTATTTAAAACAATAGGTGCCTTCACACCGTCTACAGTTTGATTTGTATAGAGGGAGCTATGGCTGAATGGCCGGCGATTAGGTGTGGCGCTATCATTAGGTGATCAGAGCTAACTGCCTGCCGTCAGATTTCATTTAAAAAACAGGTCTGATTTTAAGATCCTAAAATAAATACAAATATGTATTTTTTCTAATATTGTTGTGGTCACGTGACTGTGTTTAAAATCCAAGGGTGTAACTTTGGTTTGATAAGTGGGGGGGGGGGACACACACTATTTCTTTTCAAATGCATATATGCCACCCATTTACACCGCTCTTCCCGTCAAGAATTTGAATAGAACTTAGTTTAGGTCACTCATATTTAATCACACGCGTCTCCCAGTCCCGAAAATAATAAAAACAATTCCAGGAAACAATTTTCAAGTTCAGTTTTCACCGTTTTATTTATATGAATGAATAATTCGGCCTATCTGCCGCGGAAACCAGGGAGAGGTGTTTCTGGATCTGAGGTTGGCACTGCAGAGTCGGAGCGGGTTTCCACACGGTTGGCACCGCAGCAGCAGCTGGACACGAGCGACTACAAACCCAGGCGAAGACTGTTTGGGTTCCATGTGGGAGACGCAGACCCACAGCCTCTGCAGCCAGATGTGCCAACTCCGGCCGCTCCCATACTGGCAGTGCCAGCGGCCAATCCAGCGGTCACTCCGGGGTCGGCAGCAATACCACGAGCGTCGGCCACACCTGATGTGCCCACCGCCATCAGGGCAGTTTCCTCGGATCGCAAGGACATGTTCTTCCAGGACTGCTTTCAAAAAGGGACAGCATCGACCTGAGAAATTTGCGGGTGATATGTTCATGGCCATATTGCCATTTGAAACATATGAGAACATGGTAAAAATAACAAACTGGAGTGGGAGCAATGGGAAAATGCCTCTTCCCCTCAAAGTGAAGCAGACACTTGAGTCCAGTGTCTCCCGTCGGTTCCCAGCCCTGTAGCTACACCGGTCCAATAAATAAGGCCACGAATATACTGATGTCTTTTTTGACGGTCGCTCTCATTCTCCGAAGACAACGTGTAAACTATAAGAAATGAACAGTTGAAAGTTTACATTAAATTGTAACACCTAACACATTAGCAAAATCAAAGCACACACTAAATATTAACACACATCACAAAAGAGAAACATTTACCGTGTGCGCCTCTTGAACCCTGTAGATTATGCCAACGGCATGCGTTGCCATGGCAATGCCTTCTGACCTGATTGTGGTCATGAGACTCACCGACCACATCCCAAATATGAACCATTCTACATTTCGCTATTCAGATAATACTCTATATTTTAATTAACTAACTAATTACGCTCAAATGTACTAAATCATAAATTGATAAGCAAGGCACACAAATGAACATTCAAATATAAACACTTCTCAGAGTGTTACACTCCCACCAAATTACTATGATTTATGAAACCTTACATGTGAATAAATCTAGTCATTTCAAGAACCAAGGTGGATATATGTGAAGTACCTTAATTCCCCACACTGGTTAGTGTTAAAAAATGTCTAAGGTTTCATTAGAACACCTCTTAGTTGTTTTCTACAAGTACAACACATTTATGAATAGGACGTTCGAGAATGGATGGTTTAACTGATCTTTTTTCCTTCTTTCCAAGCTTCCTGTTTCCTATTTGAACTGTGACCTTTCGCACTAGTCCATCTTCATCTTTACAAACATCTAGCACTCAGCCAAGTCTCCACTCATTTCGAGGAAGCGCTTCCTCTTTAACAATGACAATATCCCCTATTTTGACATTTCGTCTTGGCGAATGCCAGCAGTGTCTGAGGGTGATGTTTGTTAGATACTCCTTCTTCCATCTACTCCAGAATTGCTCTGTTAGACATTGTACTCTCCACCACCTTTTTCTGGCATACAAATCTTCTGCCACAAACTTTCCTGGTGGTGGCAGCGGAACAGAGGTTTTCATGGTGAGTATATGGTTTGGGGTAAGTGGCTCTAAACTTTTTGGATCTGTAATGTGGTCAGTGGGCGCCTGTTACGATTGACATGGCTTCATAGAAAAATGTTCTCAAGGAAGCGTCATCTAGTCTTCCAGCACTTTTAGAGAGAACCCAATTCAGGACGCTCTTAACTGTCCTGATCTTTGTCTACTTCTTGCAACGCCTTTGTCAGTTCATTTTTTGCACCAACAAAATGTGTCCCTTGATCGGATTTGATTTGTCTTACAGCTCCACGGATACTCCAACCTAGGTCTGTCTTGACAGCACATGGTTCATCGTCACCTCCAGTTATGACCTGCCGAGGTACCAGCGCTCTGGAGCAGTCATAGCCTATTAAGAGTCCGACCTCACAATCCATCAGCTCAGGTAACTCCTTGGTTATGCTTTTCAGGTGTTTCCACCTTTTGGCAGTTTCAGAGGTAGGTATGTGGGAACGTTCAAGGGGAATGAAATCTCTGGTATAGGCAGGTGACCGCTTACTCCGTTACTCTGTACAATGGAATCTTTTCCCATCATAGTGGTTAGCTTTAACTTGACCGGCTCTAAATGTGTCCCTGCATTCTCACAAACCTCTTGGTCTACAAATGTGCTGCTACTCTGAGTATCCAATAGGGCATACACCAATGTCTCTTTTTCAGGAATGTTGGTTGACGATATCCAAACGGGCACGATCATGGATGTGCTCCCACCATTGCTTTTGGCCAAGCAGCAAGAGAGGGAAGACATATTTTCTTCTGCTTGCATAGCATGGGAAGAATATCAGCAGAACGGTCTTCATGAAGTGGTGTTGGATGAGGTCTCTTGCATATGCCACAAGTAGCTTTATTCCTGCAGTCCCTTAAAATGTGTCCTCTCCTAAGACAGCCAAAGCATAAGTTATTGTCATGTATGAACTGTCTCTTGTCTTCCCTAGGCTTATTGGCAAACATTGGACACTTGTAGATGGAGTGACTTTCTCCACAGCACAGGCATGTGACTGGACTTGATGTCAATTAAGTGTTAACTGTATTTACTCTGTTCGAAACGTTTGAGCTGCTCTCTACATCACTGTAATCAGTCTCTGTACTTTCTTGAGCAGATGGTGTCACATTTGTTATGAATGCACTAGCATTTGTGCGCTTTTTATCTCTGGATGTTCTCTTCACTTGATTTCAAGGCATGAAAGGATGTTATAGGATTGCATGCAATTTCTGCCTCTGTGGCTAAACACTTGGCAAACTCTTTGAATGTAGGATATTCCTCTGTTTGTAGAAGCTGCTTCGTTACTTGTCTGTTCCAGCGAGAGGTCAGCCAGTCAGGGAGTTTTTGGAGCATCTTTTGGTTCTCTTCACAGTCGTCTAATACTTGTAGGCCTTTGATGTGTGGCATAGCATTGCTGCATGCTGTCAGAAAATCACTGAATTGTCTTAGTTTGATAGACTCTCTTGAGCCGATTTCGGGACAGTTTTTCAGTTTTTCTCTGAAGGTCTGCTGGATTACAAAGGGGTGGCCATATCGTGCATTCAATGCTTTCCATGCTTGGTCATAAGCTTCATCGTCCTTTCTGTAGAAGCTTCCTTCCAACACAGATTGCACCTCTCCACTGATGTATTTTTGTAGATGGAACAACCTGTCTGCTGAATTTGTGCAACGCCGTTCTATCAAGGTCTTGAAACTTGTGCTCCACTCCAAGAAATGTAGTGGGTCTCCTGAGAAGACTGTAGGCTCAGGTGCAGGAAGTCTGGTGAGAACCATTGTGTCATGTAGGACTTCGTTGTTAGCACTGTTTGTATCTTTTTGCTGTTCTCACATGTTTGTTCTATTTTTACCTCTTTATGAGGTACCTGAGAAGAGTAGGACACTTCACTGTGCACTGGTGAACCTTTGTCATGGCTTTCACTTGAGTCAGCCTCAGAGTATGCCTTTAGCTTGGCAGCCATCATTTCAATCTCTCTCTGATTCTCCAGTCGCAATTACATATTCCATCTCAATTTCAGCCTTTTTAGCAGCAAGCTCTGCAGCACAGTCTGCTCTGTTCACGGTCATTAATTGTGATTCTGAAGCTGAAGGAGACTCGGCGCGTCACAACTGCACGCCAAAGGACCCTGACCAAGCGTCGCTATTGGACGATAAGGGAGTGAGACTGTTGACCAGCACCATTCTCCTCTGACTATTTGTCCAGTCTTGGAGAATATTCTCTCTGACGTTGCCACAATGCAAAGCCTTTCAGCCATGAGCTTTGTGAGCCTGGGGTATAAGGTGGCCCGAATTTCCCACCACTTGAGGGGATTTGAGGATTTTGGAAGAAGAGGCTCCTCTAGGTAAGACCGCACCTCCATGATGGCATCTGCTGTGGGATTCCTTGTTGACACTGCACCAGCGACACGGTCATGGAAATACCTCCAAACAACTGATCCTTCTGCAGCACTGTCTGCTCCTTCCTGTTGATCTGGTTGCTGGCTGGGTTCGCTGCTGCTGAGAGTGACTCTTCCTGCTGCAGCTGCTATTCTCTGGAAAGCCTCATCTGCAGCTCTGGCATCCCCGAATGCCACCTTTTTGAATCTTGGGTCAAGTGCTTTAGCATCTCCAAGGGTGTGGTTATATTCCATTCTGAGGAATCTACTTGCCATGTTTGCACATAGCGAGTTCCCCAAATCTGATGCTTGTTGTGTTGTTGCACTTCTCTGGTAGCTGACTGTGACTTTCTGCAGTCCCTTTGCCAGCAATATTACCATTGAGGCAGTCACGTAGCTAGTGAGAAAAAAAACAGGGAATATTGAGACAATTATAAAGTGTTACCAACAATGACACACTATATTATATACACTGGTATCTAGGGGTGTAACGGTTTCCGTATTCGTCCCGTACCGTCACGGTTCGGACGTCACGGTTCGGGACATGCAGTCACACGACGAATACGCCTTTGTTTTACGAGTGGGAAAAAGGCCTGTCATTCAGGGCAGTATCCACTACACTATAATCCAGGGGGCGGTATTGCGCCTAAAAGCTGTTTGCCAGCCACCCTTAAAAAACAAATGAAGAACAAGAAGAAACACAACAACAAAACGAACAAAATACAAGAAGAAGAAAAGTTAGTATGGCGATTTCAGATAACACACAGGAGCTAGAACCCACCTGCTTCTTTTAAATCAGCTGTGTGGGAACATTTCGGGTTCCCTGTGGACTACAATAACGATTAAGTGTGCGGGTGGTGGATCGGACGAAGACGGTGTGTCGGCGTGGCTCGACAGCGGTGCGGTATGCTAATGGGAACACACGCCAAACATGCAAAATCATATCAGAAGGCATCACCCAGATTTGCCAATCACTGGAGCCCGGAAAAATACAACAGCATTTCAACAGCTTATCCCCGCTGTTTTTAATAAACCAATAGACATGAAAGCCGAGAGACCAAAATAAATAACGGAAGCTTTTGACATATGTTTTTCAACGACTATGCGCTCTTGAAACACTTTGTTATTATTTATGATGTAATATTTTCAAGACATTCTTTTTTGTTTTACAGCTTGATGAAACCTTTTTGTTTGACATCAGCCATTATAGATAATATGGCCATCTGAGTGGTAATGTTTGTAGTTTGTTTTTAACCTCTTAAGCCAGAGGGTCCCCCCAGTGGAACCCCCCCACCGTTTTTTTATGAGACTATGTCTCAGGGCTTCTTAACATTTATGAAACTATTAATGTTCCATACCCTTTTAACGCTAAGAAACTCAGCTAACTGACAATGTGAACCATTTTTAGCTAAAAGAAACACAAGAGTAATACCAAGCCTTTGAATTAGCATGGAGAGAAAAAATGCTAACTAATGCTAACGGAATTTTGCACAGCACTCACGGTAGAAATGCCCTTATTACTATCTTAACTGCACAAACAAGATATCCGATTAAAGCTGAGACTCCACAGATTCCACACATGTAATATCATCACTGTACGACCCCGAATTGCGGAGCCATCAGCCAGAAAAGAGAAAGTAAACAACATCCGGTTTAAAAAATATTACAATAATTTCGTCTTACCTTTTTTGATTTGTGATCAAAAGTTGTGTTCACCGGAATAAAAACGCCGCTCAAGGTTAATCCAATGTCTTTGTGTCACGTAGAAATTTTGACTGATAATCCTTCATCATATTTATGGCAATATACTGGGTATAAAGTTTTGCCGTCCAGGCGTGCACTTTCAGATATGCTTTGTTCGCCCCTCTATTACGTCCGCTATGGTAAAGTTTACGTGGATTTGGGAACTGCCCATCGATTCTGATGGTTAAGAAAAAGGTGTAAATCACACGAATCGACCAATGGGTTCCAGAGATATGGTCCTGCGTAAAGTATAAAGAATGCCAGCCAGTTTAAGTACTTTACGCAGGCGGCTTCATTTATTGTTTACTACATAACAAGCAGGCATTACAGCAGAACCCAGAGCACAGAGCGGACAGCAGATAACGGAATTGCAGTTTTATTGCTTATAGATTATCAGAACATTTCAAAGGGGACACAGCCACATTGGATATTAACCTATGGATTAACTACATCATCGTTTTTATCGTTTTAATGCCATTGAAGACCAGTTTAGACCAGACAAAGAGGAAGGTAAGCCATTAGCCTAGCGCATGCTAGTACCTAGCGCCACTTGTTTTGATGTATGTTTTTGTTGATAACGTCGCAAGTTTGTATCTTTCAGTGTTGAGGTGGGCACCGTTAGATTCTGTGTCTTTACGATCATAAACGATGTGTTGGATGTGCAGCTAGGATAAGTAATAAGGGAGCTAGGAGTGATTTTCGGTGCAGTAATAGGTTAGCATTTTTAGCTCGGGGCTAATTCAGATGCTCACTGTTAGCATTGTGTGTTTTTTTTGAAAAAATAAATGAAAAAGATCAGTTAAATGAGTTTTTTCCCGTTATATGGATATAAAATATTCATAGTTTATTAAATAGTAAGGTTCCTTAGACGTTGTTTCCTGCAAATGACGCGATTTCGGTCCGTGGGGCCTATAAGTGCTATATAAATAAACTTGCCTTGCCTAAGAGGATAACAGAGTATGTTTTTATATATATATATATATATTTTTTTTTTTTCACAGCAGTTGTATTTGGATGGAATGAATACCTATAGTGAAAATTCAAAGTAATAAAATGATTTTTACAGTGAAAAAGTTCAAATGGAACTGATGGTTCCCAAATTACCCAGAGGTGAGTCCGCCTGGACTTTATTTTTCTAAACCTCTCTAAAAAGGTCAAATTTCACTTGTTTTGCTTCAATCTTGATACAGGGTACTTATTATATGTTATAGTTTGGATTCCTAAAGCTTCTAGTCTACTAACCCATCATTCAAGGGTGGTTTTTACTATAAGTAATGTTTTTTTTTTTAGGCGGACATTAGAATTTACATGTTTTTACTATGTTCCATCTGAATTTACTTTTTTAAAAAAACATCTATATTGATTCTGACACTTCTACATCCAACTCACAGATGTAACCTTGCTTTGAGAGAAAAGATGATTAATTTACCCCTTTTAGAAGTGAAGATATAGTCTTTGTTGTGTTAGTGGCATTTTCGAGCCTGAAACCTGAAAACCTCTTAAGCCCTGAGCCTGTTTAACTGTTTAATACAGTTAATTATTCAAAATGTCAGAGTTCTTTATTTTTAAACTGAAACTTGCACTACTGTTCAAAAATAAATAACAACAAACCTGGAATTATGCATTGGGGACTTTTTTTTGGCTTTTTCTTGTTGTACCGAATCCGTACCGAACCGTGACCCCCAAACCGAGGTACGAATCGAACCGTGACTTCTGTGAACCGTTACACCCCTACTGGTATCTAGATCATTTATATAATACAAATAAAATAGTCTCAAACATTCATAATTTGTTATCTGGTATTTTTGCATGCATGCTATAGAAAGCTACAGCTGACCAACTCTAACTAATAACACACCTTTCTGCACTGATCTCAACAGTGACTCCAGGATAGTGCACACCTCCTGCAGTATGCTCCATTCTTCTTGGGACAGAGGGCTGATGCATTTGTGATGGCCAGGGTGGCATCCTTGGATTTCAGAAAACTCTTCAACATGTCATATGCAGAGTTCCATCTTGTGATGCAGTCCTGTTTGAGTCGTAGCTCTGCCATCCCCATTTGGTTTTGAGTGCCCTTCAGTTTTTCTGCACCCACTGTGCTCCTGTGAAAGTATTCCACCGCCTCTTTCACTTTATCCAGAATGGGTTTTAGGCCTTTGAGGGAATCTCTGGCAATCAAATTGATAGTATGTGCCAGGCATGGAAGGTGGGTCCATGTTGCTATTTGTATAGCCTTTGTAATGTTAGCAGCATTGTCAGTTACGCAGCAAACCACTTTACCTTCCACTTTCCAATCTTTTGCAACATTGAGAAGCTTTTTGGCCAGATTGTCTGCTGTGTGCCGTTCACTACATTCAAAACAGTAGGCAGGAGGACATCTTGAAATCTTCAATGAAGTGGCATGTTACTGCCATAAATGAGGTTGAGTCCTTGATGTCCAACAGTCTACGGTTAAGCAAACTGCTGACAGTTTAGACACCTTTTCCTTCAGTGATGCTGCTTCTCTCTGATACATGTTTGCAATAGGGCTGTCAAGTTAACGCGTTAATAACGCGTTCACGCAAGGCAGGCACCGACTGGCCATCGGGAGGACCGGGAGGGTGTGTGTATGTGTGGCTCGAGCGAGCGAGAGACCTTACGTGTATTGTTGTTGTTAGCATCTGGTGCTAGCTAGCTGCGCTAACGGATATAAGGAGCTGTTTAAATTAAAACAGAGGAGCGACATTTCGCCGACAACTGCGCCGAGCACTTGACTTTATGCAGGAAGCCAGACAGCGGGACATTGTACGAAAAGTCAGCACACTCAGCTCGGATAGTGCGCAACATGATTGCAGCGTCCAGGCAGCTCCCGTTCGAGCATATGCCTTGAGTTGCACATAGCTCCAACGATCCATCACACACACGCGCACACACACTTTGTATTATTGTATGAGAGAGGTTCCAGGTTGAATTGAGGCGAATATTTGTAATGTTCAGAGGTTGTTGTGTTTAATATTCATGAGCATATTTCTCATTGTTCAAATGATAATAAACATTAGCATAAAGCATATTTGTCCACTCATATGTTGATAAGAGTATTAAAAACTTGAAAAATATTCCTCTAAGGTACATTTAGAACAGATAAAAAATGTGCGATTAATCGCGATTAAATATTTTAATCGACTGACAGCCCTAGTTTGCAATTGTCTGGGATACTTTCTTCCTTGATGGAAGACTGTAGGAAGGGTTGAGAGCATTGCTGTATCGCTTGAATCCTTTGTCTTCCACAATACTGAATGGCTGGAAGTCAGTTGCAATCAGTTTAACAAGCTCTTCATCCATCTTACTTGTCTCATTGGGGTTATGACAGGTGCTACATAACTGTGGAGATGAGTCTGTTTTGTTTTAGGTATTGTGCCAGTGGTTCTATGAGAGCTTGGTGCCTGGCCAGGCACTAATGTAGGCCTAGTGGTAGTTTCAGATGATGACTGACTCGATGTGGTCGGGGTTTCAGCAGAAGCACGATGCAGAAGTGGCGATGAAGATTATTGGTTGATCCTGCTTTAAAATGATATTTTTCCTTTACAAATGGTGCACTCAGCTTTATCACTGCCTGGATTTTGTTTGAAGTGCATCCAAATGCTGCTGCGTTTTCGAGTTTGACTCATTATCCATCCGCAAAACACGTGCGACGTCTATTTTTTTTATGTACCATTTGTTATTTCTCTCTCTCGCGTAATCCCTTAAGACCCACCCCATCTCACTCCTCGTGCTGAAACCTACCAATCAGAGTAGGGGCGGGTCTTTACAGAAAATGTTTGGGGAACAAAATCAAGCTTTTTAAAAGGAGCGTGGATTTTGACAGGCAGTGAGTGCGGACCAACGATTGAACGATAAAAAGAACGGCTCTCACCAACTACGACTCGGTTCCCCTCGTTCGTACCAAAGAGCCGTTCAAAAGAATCGGCTCGTTCGCGACCATCACTATTTGATTGGGAGTGTGTGCTCCGAGAGTATTATTATATAAGGCCCATCCTCTGTTTATTAATACTGCCAACTGACTTTGATATAGTGAGTTGGCCTCATCTACAGCCCGTGCTTTCTCTTCTATCCTTTTCCTTCCAGTGGATCATTTCAGTATGTGTATATAAATATGTATGAGTTCCAAGCTATTCACAGTCCAGTCCATCAGCTGAGAGGAGAGCGCAGCAGGGTGAATGATCAACTGTTAACCACTACTCCACTGATGACATTGGTCTCACCCTCACTGGGAGCACAAATAATTCTCTCCCTATATATTTTTCTATAATCCCTCTGACCTTAGAAAACCTTTCACAAAGGCAGTCTCCCACTGTCTGAAATTCAAAGAGCTTTATTGGGAGACCATAATGAGGATTACCAAAGCATTGTACAAATAATGACAACTACAGCATACATCTTAACATATACTGTCAAGTGTCCTCTGTTTTGGTGCAGCGTCCCCTTCAAAGGGACCTGAGGCATCACTGGACTTTGAGAACAGGATTCCACTCCAATGACACAGCTTTTCTTTTCAGACTTTTTATTTAGCAGTTCACTTAAATGTCTTGCTGACTGGGTCACTTTTATGCAGGTGAAAAAAAAACTGCTGCCTTAATTATAAATATGTTACACAGATTGAGCAGACTAATCAGACATCCTTTGTAAACATAAAAACGTTTCTTTAAACCCAAGCTCTTTTAAAAACTCAGCAGATTTAATTAACTGGACTTTACTATAAATGTTCTTCACAAATCTAATTATTTTTAAACAAGAAAAGATTATTTCCTCCTTTAACAGAGGTATTAACTGAATCAAACAAGACTTCACTATCAATGCTTCTAATAAAGAATTCATTAGAACAAGAAAGATAATTTAGTAAATCAAAATACTTTTTAAGAATAAATATTTTCCTTATTTTACCTATCCTTCTGACGATAAATACCTGAGCGTCGAAGCTCAGAATGTTCCGCACAATCAGCGCGCCACATTGAAACCTACATCTAAACAATGCTGCGTTGAGTTCTAACAAGACACGTGGCACACACGCAAACATTAGCGGCTCTGCGGAGCTCTCACACAACATTATGGATCTGAGTGTCTTACCGGCTGCCTGTCCTGACTTGGTGGAAATGCCTCCCGTCTGCACGCTTCAGTCGACCAGGATCGCACACAGCAACTATTTAAATCCTTCTCCAGGATGCAGCACTGGGCTCTGCCTCTGTGATTAGGTGATTACACCCAGCTGGCCAGAGGAGGCAGGACCGCCTGCGATCATTACACACCTGTTGTCTATCCCTATTAATTGGTGATTTGTATTTAAATGAAACATATTTGTAGCTCTAATAATTTAATTTCTGATTAAAATTGTATCCATATATATTATTTTTCGACTACTAATCTGTTTTTTATTTTATATTTATTAAAGCCTTAGGCTCTGTTTGACTTTACATAGAATATACCATTCTGTATATATTCGTATGGAACAAAACGTTGTGTTTTTCAATTGACTTTTTTGAACATAAAAAACAAGAACCCTTCCCTGCCCATTCCCTCATGTTGTGGCAGTCAGGAACAGTCAGTTTTTTCATATTCTGATTTGATTCATTGTGGTTATCTCTAAGAGTATTTTGAGAAGGACTGTTCCCGGACAGGTTTACGTGTTGGGCTCTGTGTGAGGAAGTACTGCTGTGTCTCAAAATAAGTTCCTAACACTATACACTATCCTATACACTACACTATTTGCTTTCCATCCCCAAGGCCAAACTCCGGAGCTTCGGGGATAGAGCCTTCTCTGTGGCAGCCCCGAAGCTC
Source organism: Pogonophryne albipinna (assembly GCA_028583405.1). NCBI lineage: Eukaryota > Metazoa > Chordata > Actinopteri > Perciformes > Artedidraconidae > Pogonophryne > Pogonophryne albipinna. The sequence goes on from CM053244.1 coordinate 7,724,848, forward strand.
TGGAACTCCCTCCCCCAAGACCTCCGTGAGTCTGAGGCCGTTTCTCAATCGCGAGGAAACTGGCTTCCAAGCCAATATTTCAAGGATACTACGTCATCGAGTGCCGCCGAAGGACTGTTCCAATCTCCAGCATACTTGGAATTCCACCGAGGCCGCGTCCTTGGTTTGGGGGTAATTTTGAGGCTGCACATGGGTAGACTTCGCGTCCTTCAAATCCCCACAATGCTTTGCAATTTTGGCCGCCATGTTTTTTCTACCTGGCTGTTTCAATAGTCTGTGTTTTGTGAACGTGTTTAACATCTGTCACTCTAGTCAGGTAGCTCGCCCAAGTCTAGTCTTTTTAAGGGCCAAACAACATTACTTTGACTTTGTGTGAGGTTTTTTGGTCTCTGATAAGTGATAATAGTTGGTTCTGTTTGCATTGTGTTATAATTGACTGATGGTTCTGGTCTCTGACTGGTCCTGAGGCAGAACACAGTTTGAAATAGTTTGGGTCTCTTGTCCTGTTCTTACACAATGTTGTGAGCATTTTTAATGAGAGGCTTTTGCCATTTATCAATGTTTTGCTTATGGTCCCCACCAGTGGCGGCCGGCCCATAGGGGCGCTAGGGGCGCCGCCCCCCCTCTTCCCACATTTTAGATTGTCATTAAAAATAAAATAAAAACATATATTATATATATATATATATTTATTTTTTTAATAAACAAGGTACATATTATATAGTTGGTATCAGAAACATGTATAATCTACAATAAAATCTCGTTTAAAATTATGTTACGATGTCTAAAGTTACTGATAAGTCATGTGTTTCCTGCCTGGCCACAGAAATCTTTGCCCGTGTATCATTACCCTCTCTCGTCTGGGCGGTAAGAAAAGAGCCCTAAGTGCAGCAGCAGCCAACCAAGTGCTGACTGTTGCTACCTGAAAAGTACTATGCCGCCGAAACATAATTTTAGCCAATCAGCGTCGTCAGATCTGATGGTCCAAGGGCTACAATTTCAGCGCCCGGCCCAAGGCAGTCTGTGAGTTGTTTTGACTCGTATCCAAGGAGACAAAACAGGGAGCTGTCATACACTTTGGAAGCTATCATTAGCAACTAATATGAAAACTCAGTTTTTGACATAAAAATTGAATTATGGATTATCAATAATCATTTCAAAGTGACAGACTCATTGGATTAACCTATGGATTAACCTTCAGCCGCGTTTTAATCGTTTTAATGCCATTGAAAACAACTTTTGATCAGAATAACAGCAAAAGGTGAGCATATCTCCGTGTTTTGCTGCCTAAAGCTACGTGTTGTGATGTCTGTATTTGCTTCCCCTGTCGCGAGTTCTGATCGCTCAGTGATGATACTTATATTTCTACAATCTGTGGAATCTCAGCTTGTTAGCATAAGCTTGCTTGTGCATATCCGATAAGTATATCGATCGATTTATACCTAGAGTGTATTAGAAGTATCCGTTGTTCTCGCGTCCAGGAGAGAAGCTTAGAATAAAGAGACCAATGGAGTCTCTGGCATAAGGTTCAAATGGGTACTTTAATTAAATGGCGCGGTAATGGGACAGACAGGAAGAGTGGTTGGGAGAGAGAGGCTGCAGCTCCCTCTCGCCGTCCGGGCCGTGGAAAAGAGACCTGAGACATGTTCGTCCTTCCCGCTTGCATCCCCCTTCGCTCCTCATCTCTGGGGGCTGTGACGTAATCTTCCGCCCTCCTTTCACCAATGTCCGATATCGCACATAACAGAGGATTTAGACGTAGTGTCTTCATTGTATAACTCCACATGCCTTGTCTCCTCATACTCTCTTTCATGACTTTTTATTTAATGAATTTTAACGGCTGCAATCGTTTGTTAACAGAAAACCAGAAGTCAAGCTTACTGGTGATATTTCGGAGACTTCTTCCGGAATAGCTTTTCAAAATGAACTTTAACCACAGGTGAATGCTAACCGGAAATGTTTTCACAATAAAACAATTATAAGATTACTGTATGTTTAAACTACATTACATCATTAAACATTGATTTTAATTTCTTACAAGTGCGTTAGCATTTTTTCGCTCAGGGCTCATTTAGCAAAAGGTTAGCTTCTTGTGAGACTTGTGTTTTATTTCGGTAAAATAAAAACCTTAACCAAGTTACTGTTACCGGTCAGATGTATCTGCGGTTTTCAAAATCCTTGTTATGAGACCTTGTTTCAGATGTCAGAGAAGTAACCAACAGTCAACATTTAATTTAATAATTTGTGTATTGCCAATCGGAAATGTCTACTTGTGTGTTTTACATTCTTTATATCCAATTCTCTCAGGATCAGTTTGAGATTAGAGTCTCCTCGATCATTGTGAGCATTTTTTTTTTAGGCTTTTTGAACTTGTATGTCCATTGGTATTCTTTAAGCATGTCACAGTAAAGGAAGCGTCCTTCTGTGTTCTCTCAGATGAATTCTCCTGATTGCTACCCTTCGCTCTCTTCCCCCCGCTGGTAGAAACGCACTTGCCAGGAGGGGGAAAAAAGCATTTTCAAGAAGGCAGTAAATTCTAATGTAGTTTACGAGATTGAGGAATTCAACAAGCCTCTCTTAATCCATCCGTCTACTCCAGTAGACAGCCCTTGTCGCGCAAAAGGACAATTCTTGCAGAAATTGACTGCACTCATTGATTTGTCTCCTGTTGCAGCAGTTGTCTTGTTGCTCGGAGGAAGGGGGGGAGGTTGTTCACAGACAGGATGACATGCTTCCCCGTCAAGCTGCTCTTGGTAATTGGCCTGTTTCTATTTAGGCACTGTAGAGAAGGGACATGTTGTGTTGTGTTGTTGGACTCTTGGGAGGGAAAAAGTGCATGAAAGTTGGAGTGTTAGACCGACTGAAGTTTCAGTGTGATATAATGACATGGCAGTCTGTCAGCTTGAGTCCAATGAACTTTTACTAAGCCTATGCTTATTTCTAAAAGACGATGAAGTGACAGAGCCACAAACAATTGGCCTTCTGAGAATGATCTCAGAAGGCTTCCTCTGTCCAATTAAAGCTGCACGAGGTAAGAGATTTAGTAAGTGAGATCCTACTAAACCATAGAAACTCAGACACAGTCATGTTTTTGTAGTGATGTTAAGACAACTCTCAGCATATGCCTTTCAAGATGGCGCCCCACTCACTAAAACAAAAGAGGCACAAGTCCTCGTGTTTTTGAATGTGTTTTCGGGTATAGGCTTGAAATGAGGTCTGTAGCTAACACAAGCTGAAGAAAGTCAGTAATACTGCACTGGTGAAGGTCTGTATACATTATACTGGATAGCAGGGGTACTCAAACTTTTTTGTTAAAGGTCAACTTGTGAATTTTATACAAGGTAAATAGTCCGGATCAATGCCAGTAAAGTCCCCCCCCCCGGAGCGGAGCACCGAAACTGAAATTAAGAAGCAGTTTTGGCGCGCTATGCATGGGGCCCCCTTGAGGGGGTTTCCCGACATGTCGTTGCAGTAAATTAAAGGGTGTTTCATGTTGTCGTTGCTGTGGACCTTCTTTATCTTTTTTTATTTATTTTGAAATTGTTACGTTTATTCTGGTTTGTTTTGTGTTTGTATCTTTTATTTGAAATGTATTTATTTATTTTATGTTTTGTGAGCTGAGCTGTGTGATTTTATATTTTATGTATCTCTCTGTACAGCACTTTGGTCAGGAGGTTTTAAAGTGCTATATAAATAAAGTTGGATTGGATTGGATTAATCTACCTTCTTTGGGGGCCCCCTTCTGGTCCAAGCACTTGCCTGTCGGTAAACGGCGCCCCTGTATACACACACACATTCAATACATACATACAGTATGATGGCTTGAACTAGTGGGAGAAATGGCACTCTTTGTCTGTAGCCAATGCCTTGAACCTCGGCAAAAATGGCATTAGAAGCATTAGAAAGTCAAGGTAAGCTTGCGGTTGCGGTCTGCAATGCGTGTCAAGCTCGCGCACACAAGTAAATATATATGCACGTTCATTCTCACAACGCGTCAGACACAAGAAAATATACATTAAAGGGGACCTATCATGCAAAATGCACTTTGTGATGTCTTTTATACATAACTATGTGTACCCGGTGCGTCGGGGAACTCACGCAGCGTCAGAACATAAAACCCACCCTAAAACCTAAAAACAGGGGTACGACGAGCGGATACAGATTTGCGGACCCACAGAAAATTGCTATCAGAAACAATGCCTGACGTGTTTTGGACGTAATCTCGTCTTTGTTTACATTTGCTAGCCTCGCTACAAAAAGGAACTCACCTTGTGATAAAACCGCAAGAGAAAAAGCATTTGAGCTCCATACTGTTTCAGAAATAATCCTTGATGTGGTTTAGAACAGGATGGCGTTTTATCACAGCAGAATTGAACTTTATCTCCGGTAGAATTCTGATCAGGCATTAGCTCCGCCTCCTCTTTTATTTAAGCTAAGGACCCAAAATCCGCATTTCTCTAACAGGGCTGCAAAAGAGGGGTATGAGCAGTATGAGGCATGGCTACAATGGGTGAACTGTTTGGTATGTTAAGCAAAAAACTTCACAGACATGTTTTGTATAGGTATGGCCCTACAATATATGTTTCCAATATAGCATAATAGGTCCACTTTAATTTACATCAGAATCAGAAATTATTTTGCAATTCATTTTTTTATTAATAATGAAATACAGGTTTCGGTCCGGATTGATTTGCAGTGCGGTCCGGAGTTTGAGAAGCCCTTCTGTATAGGTATTTTTATGTTTGTATAATATTAACCAAAAAAAAACTTTGGAGTCTCCACAGCCTGTCCTCCTACAAAAAACGACCAAATAGGTCGATTGTTTTCCGACCCAAATACGACCCATAGCCACGTTTTAAAGTGTAGCACCTCTAGTGGTCGTGTAAGAAACAACATGCTCCCGTCTATTCATTTCTAGCAGCAGTTTATTACGACCTATTGTCATGTTTTAAATTTAGCAACTCCTGGCGGATCGTAATCCCGTGAACTTTAACCTTGGGCATCAATAAAAGTGCGACGAGTGGAAGAAGAAGAAGAAGAAGAAGAAGAAGAAGAAGAAGAAGAAGAAGAAGAAGAAGAAGAATTGTTAAAGAGCGTCACAGCTGTACAAGTGGTAAATCTGATTTCTGTATTTCATTTGATTTGTTTACGCTTTTAATTAATCCTGTCGTTTTCCTACAAATCATGTTTAACCACTATATTTCAGTTTTACGTTTTAGGGCTGGCCCGTGGCATAGGCAGTATATGCGAATGCTTGTTGTTAGCAATAGCATGGCTGTAAAGGTTAGCACTTAGCTTAGGTATAGATGCGCTAACGGATATGTATTGCAATATAAGAATGTTCTTCTACAACAAGTTGGAGGGAGAGTTTTCTCCTTCGCACAAAAGGAGCTAAAATCTTGCCTAAAAACAAAACCCTTAGTAGCACGTGACATAAAACATAACAATGGCAAAGTATGTATATTCAGCTTACCAGACCAGGACATGATATGACCTTAAACAATGCGAAAGGAAATGGCATTTAATAATAATAATAGACATTTACATGGCGCTTTTCATAATGCACACACTTTTTTTCTTCTAAATGGCACCGAACATGTTGCATTAATGATAGTTAAGGTAAGTTCAACACTTTAATATCATCAGGTCATAGTAGTTTTATTACTTTAAACATTCGCTAATTCAACTTAAGTTTTGTGAAGCCATCACATCTAGTTAAAAAGAGAAATATATTTCCCTGTAATTACTGATTTACCTGGGACTTGATTGACATTGGTGCCTGTAGTTTTATTTCGACAAATGTTTATTTATGAAGCAACAATTAAAATACATGGTAGCACAACTAATCTGAGTTCATCTGTTTGTTATTTTTCAGGTCATCCATCAATTCAATTATTTGAAGAAGCCTATTATCATAAAAAAATCAACGGTTCTTTTCAGAGCCATATTCTTCTTCCTACTCTCTTTCACCCCTCTCGTTTTCTTGTCTTTTGTTTTGTTTTTCTCCCTCCCTGTATGTCAGTTCATCCTTTGTTTGTTGTTGTCCTTTTTACCCTCACTTAAAAATGGCATCCAAGCAACTGAATGAATGGCTAGAGGCAGGGAAAGCCCTTTCAGATGAGTTGGCAAATAAGGCAAGTACAACATTATCCAAATATGTATTATAACATTTACTCAAATGATAAAAGACACACACATTACAAAGATGTATGTGCAACAATTAAGGGAAATATCTAATCTCTTTTATATATTAATATACCAAAGAAACCGAAGAAAACCAAAGAAACCAAGAAAATAACGCAAGGATCAAATATTTCCTGGAGGAAGAGGGACCTGGGTGGGAACATTCTACCCCAACATTGGAATAAGAATCGATCTGGTCTGTACAATATCATCTAGTTCTAGTGTTTCATTAAGTTTTAATGTCGTTGGTCTTCAATAATGTTTCCTATATCATCGTACTTTGTTTATGCAGTTAAACCTTCCAGCTCTCTGGAGTCCCCAGAGGTCGAGGAGACACATGAGATTCCTCTACAGGTCCCAAGTCTTGGTATGCACAATGAATTCTTAAATTATCCTTCAACTTGAAATCTAGCTAATTGTTTATAGTATGTAATAGCTATGTTCATGATACATTTTAAAGTAAAAAGCCATCAACAAGTCCTCCAACTAATACGACCAAATAGGTTGATTGTTTTCCGACCCAAATATGTATAAGTATGGAATATCTTTTTTTAATTAAACTAAATTCCATGATTTGTTTTTATATTTTGTTATTTTAGATCAACATCTTCTCACACTGAGAAACCTGTTGGGTTCTCTCACTGTCCCTGCATCATCAGAAGAAACACCCACTGTATCAACATGGACCCAAAGACAGTTGAAACGTGAACAAAAATGCAGAGCTGCAATGCCAGAGCTCCTTCATTTGAAATTGGCTGCAGAGATTGTCACTAAACATTCCTGTCTCCAATGCAAAACTGCTGATGCTGTGGTCCGGTGCTTAGACTGTGTTCCACCAGGAACTCCCTTTCTTTGTCCGGCATGTGACCCAATTATCCATGGCAAAAATGTCTTCCATGACAGGGAAGCCATGATTGATGGGTTTTACAGACCTATTCCTCCCACATCCTTAGTGGTTGTGGATGAAAGTGGCCAATATGGACTCTGTGAACAAGGTGGGTTCAAATAGTTTATTACATATTCCCTTACCATGGTTTCCTAATGTGCACTACATATACAGCGGCATCATTTTCACCATGTCGGAAGTTTGCTTTAACTATTAAAATGTCTCAATTTGTATTGACTACATGTCCTAACATGCATATGAATCTCTGAAATTGTCTTTGCTGCAGTGTGTCTGCTTCCAATTCCTCCACCATCCCAAATCTGCTTCTGTGGTCCAAGCCAAGGTTTCACCATCATCCCAGGAAAGCAGACCGTGTTGGTGACTATCAATGGTTTGTTGCCACCAGAAGACGATGTGGTCAAGCAAAAATACAGGATTACTATTATACTTTTGTCCTGTGTTGCATAGATACCTGTCAAATTGCACATTTATATTTTTTCTCAGGTCCATACAACGTTTGCCTGCCTTCTGTGTGCTGTCTAACTTGTTCCACCAAATGGTCCCCGAGCATAGGTGACTTGCTTGGATACAAATACTGGCCAGCAACCGACAGCTGCAAAATTATTTTTAAGTTTGATGTGTTCACATCATTCGAGCAAATGAAATTGGCCAGCCCAGCATTATCCCAGCAAGTATTTATAAAAATGCTTGAACATCGATCGTTTTCCACAGGAAGGGTAAGAATAAAATGTGGTTTTCAAGATTTTTGAATACCAAACTTTTAATTAACAAAATTAATACCATTCTTGTTTCCAGACAGGCAGAATCTGTAGCGATACCTTCCACAGAGTCTTTCGGGAGTTTGCCTTCTGTAATTACAGACAAGAAGATCTGTGCCTGGTGGAGCCCTTTAAATGCCCAGCATGCACACCTGACATGCTGGCTATTGCTGTAGATGGCAATAGAAAGCATTATCGCTTCAAGAAGTCCAGAGGGTCAGTGAAATCATATTCTCATTTTAGTTGTTGTTTTATTGACTAAGCTGAATGTCTTTGCTGAAATGTTTAACTTTCCCCAACTTTCCAATTTTTTTATTTTTTTTTATTTTCCAAAGTTTGTAGACCATCAGAAAACAATAGTTGGTTTGTAATTACACATAATTATATCAATCCAATTCATAAACATTATTGTATATTACGCCTGTAAAGTTAGCTCAACTTTAAAATGTTAAATGGTTGACGTTAGGTGGATATGTTGGAGCTAAGAACCAGCTTTGGATATAATCGCTTCATGATAAATGTATTAAATTGTCCAGGAACCTTTTTCTCTGCCTTCCTCTGCCCTATTCCATGCCCAGCAATATAAAGGATGTACTTTTATTTTTACCTTTCTACAAGAAGTCAGTAAACTTTTCACTAATGTTAAATAATGGTGACAAAAGGCTTTACACAAAATTACAGATCAAATTCACAAAGGCCTTTCCACATTTATGAAAAATTGATAGCAAAAGCAAATTGCCCACATTAAATAGAGGACACAATCAAACTTATGTATGTATGATAATGTTGCTTACAATTTCTTTCTCGAATTTGGCAGGACAGATGAACCGTCTCTATTTGATGGACTGTTCATTGCCCAGGACAGTAAAGTGTCTGCCTTTGTCGACAAAATCAGGAGCCAGATGACGAGTGTAAGAATCTATTCAACCCACTAACCCTTTTATTTATTTTACTGAGCACAGGGTTAAATGTAACAGATTGTGTCTATTTCAGAAAAGTGGTCGTGATGTTTGTGGATCGGCAACATTTACAGCTTGCAGAGAAACCTCACACAAGTCCAGGGCCAAGGTGGACGAGGAAGGCCTGGAAATAGCTGTGTGCAGACATGGCATCTTGCTCCAAGGCCTAAATCACTACCGTGGTGAAATATATGCCTACCCAATGTTCCTGCAGAAGGAGCTGGCTGAAGTTGCGAATGCAACATTCTTTTGTATGGATGTTGCCTGCAGGTAGTTATAACTATTGCAAAATTCAAAGTGTTTGTGTGAAACATGTTATCTATTTAATTCTTGCACATCCAGTAGATGTAAAGCAAAAAAACATTCATTTGGATAAATGCTGATGTTGGTTACAAGGATTGTACTGGTAATTTTAAGGACCTGGTTTATCTTTTTACTATTATGCCATCATGCAACTGGAAAAGCTAATTGATTTTGTCTCTACAGGTACTGGCCTTATTTGGAGAAGATGGCAGCAAAGTTGCCTGAGCTCCAACCACTTACAGAGATGAAACCTTTTCTCTCTGTAATGCACGCCAAGGCCCACACAGGCAAATGCGAGGTACAGTATGCAAGTTAAACATTTGTGTGACTAGATTAAAATGTTTTAGAAATTGTAGTGTACATAAGAATATCATGTAGTATATTATATTCAAGCCTGTGGAATAATTGTAATAGTTACAAATGTTGACAAAATTGTTACAAAACAGTCTGTCACAAGGATAGGCTTCCAAAACCCATTATGTTTTTTTGTAAATATATCCGCACTGTAGAAATAATGAATGAACAGAGCTTCAAATAACTGCAGTTGTGACATTGTAGTTCAAAGCATAATTCAATCTCAGAACATTTTAACTTTCTGAAATTTCTCCTGACACTGATGTTAACTAAAGATGTACAGTACAAGAAATTATAATATTGAACTAAATATCTAGATCTCATTGTTTATGATTGTGAGCAGGTGAAGTGGGGTGGCAGAAGCCAGGAAGGTGCTGGAAATACTGTTGGCGAGGAAGTGGAACAGGTTAACAGCTTCCTCTCAAGGGCAGCTCTGACAACAAAATACATGACCAAATCAGGTTGGTAGAGGAAAACAAATAGTTTTAAGCAGTGCCACATTATAAAGCTGATATGAATTTTCATGTTTTTGTGTTTACAGCTAGAGCAGATATGATAACCGTGCTGGCTATGCAATGGAACCACAGGAAGGTGGAGAATCTCCACAAGACACTCTCAAAGAGATTTGTCAAAGTAAGACGTCCATGCTGCATTTCAAAATGTACATTAAGAATATCTGAGTTTCTTGTTGTAGTAATTTAACACCATCCTTAGCTACATGTTGTTGAATTAAATGTATTCTGCAATCATTTCATTATGATGGTGCTGCCATGGCACACTGTTCTGCCAAGAGAGTATCTGTTCTGTTTGTTTTTAATTAAGCACTATAGGTTGATTCATCTGAATTTCTGTATAATAATAATCATGTTAATCCTGCTTGATCTTTTAAAAAAAAAGAAAAGGGACACTAAGGTGATACTTGCCAACCTTGAAGAGAAGGTGTTTAGCATTTCATGTTGTTGTCTGGTCAGTTAATGTGCATAAAGGAATTCAGTAAAAAACAACCTTCTCAACCAACTGGAACGCATATTCACTTTTTCCTTTTAAACATTCTAACCAGACTACACAGAGAGCACAAACTGAAGTGGACAATCTTGAGAGTCTCAAGCAAGAGCTGAACATCTCCCTGGAGGACACGGAGCAGTGGGTGTTGGAGGTCAAGCAATGGGCAGCCACTGGTATGTTATATGATCACTGTGGTATAGATTTGGTTCCATCTTTCCAAACATTTGGCTTCATGTTTTATGATTATACCTGGTTGTTTCTGTTTTCCAGAGTAGCCAGGAGGAGCTCCAGAGAGAAATAGATGACATTATTTATTCCCTCCGAAGAAAGAAACACGACCTCTATCGACAAAATGGTATTTATTATTACGTTATCTAGAAACAATATTTGTTTCTTGTTGTTGTTATTGTTAGTATTATTATTATAATTTTTTTTTTTACTTTACAGACAGCAACCAAACAAGGCAACGCAAACGGAGAAGACTGACAGAGCTCAAGAAGAAACTCAGAGAGAGGATACTGCAGTACAACACCATTGATACCTGTACAGAGACAATTGACACAGAAGCAGCATGCAGTCTGTCTGAGGATGTCATTCTGCCCTGGGAGGCGCAAGGAGATGGTAAGAAACAACTTGTTTTTGTTTGCCCTAGATATTCCATAAATGCAGTTGTAGTACTAGAATACAATCACCAATGTAACACAGAGCTGTCAACATAGGTGTCACAAATCATCATGATCACAACAAATCATTTTGAAATAATTATATTGAAAGGTCTGTATGATGTTGCCCTATCAAGTCTTAATAGTCATGCTATAGTCTCACTGGGACAGGCACATCTATGGAAACAGTAAAACCCTTCCTGACCACCCTGAACTGCATACTAATGTTGAATCTCAAGACATACTGAATGTAATTCTGCCAACATAGACGGAATTGAACAAATTCAGCAAGCGGCGAGGTTGAACATTTTTTACCAGATTTCAAGGTTTTGGGCAATTTAAGTTAAAAAGATTGAATGCAAACGGATATTATTTGTTTTATTAGCCTTACCATTGTGGTTGTGTTGTCATATTTTGTGTTTTTTCCATTATAGTGGTGAACCTGCGCACAAAGAGGCGACTTTTTGACCAGGTTATGCTGGTCAGGCGTATGGAAGAGGAGAAAGTCATCATTGTGAAGGAGATGACCCAGCATTGTCAAAATCTGAGGCAGGCACTGGACAAACTGGACCACCTCCTTCATCAGACAAAAGACGACATCAGGAACCAAAGTATGTTCCACAAATACCGATTTATAACATTTGCCACTGCCCCTTCTGGTCAGTGTCAAACATCTGTCACTGAATAGCATCTGTAATGATTGCATTTTTTCTGAATCACAAATCTTTTTAGCTAATATACAGCCTCGGAGTTAAACATTAAAATTGCTTATATGGAACCAACATCAATGCTAATTAAAAGTTGCCTTACATAGACTGTCATTTTGTCTTTTTATTTTAGTTTCTCCAAGCGATATAACAGAAGAGGGATACAGGGGACTGCACTGCTGTCTTTTACACCATCAATATCTTCTGGAGCAGAAACTGAGCAGAGTCACCAGCACCTACAGCTGTATTGGCACGGACTCGTCTTTTCTCATGATGGAGGAAGACATTGAAGACGGTGATGAGGACAACGAACAGGACGGTGATGAGGACAACGAACAGGACGGTGATGAGGACAACAAACAGGACGGTGATGAGGACAACGAACAGGACGGTGATGAGGACAACGAACAGGACGGTGATGAGGACAACAAACAGGACGGTGATGAGGACAACGAACAGGACGGATAACGAACAGGACGGTGATGAGGACAACGAACAGGACGGACAACGAACACGACGGTGATGAGGATAACAAACAGGACGGTGATGAGGACAACAAACAGGACGGTGATGAGGACAACGAACAGGACGGACAACGAGCAGGACGGTGATGAGGACTGTTGGGGTACACAGGACCTAGTCCGTACTCCGCGCAGATCGTTTGGATATGGCCAGAGCAGGGTCTGGCCCGATGTTCCCGGTGAACCGTTCTTTTCTGGAGAGCAGAGGCAATAGTCTAGAAATAGTCAAACAGTCAACACCACTGGACTTCGTACTCCGATTTGGTTCTGATATTACTTTGGTACTTTAATCACAGTTCAGCAAATACATTCAATTTGATACAATACCACAAAGCGCTTTGGGGACTCCTTCTTGAGGTCTCACCGTGACAGGTCCGTCAGAGTAAGATCCCAGTTAAAGAGAGCCCCGAGTTATAGAAACATCCTGTTCTTTATAGTTTTTGCTGTGAAGCCCCCACCTTTGGTGCTCTCTCTTGGTGTAATGCTGTGAAGCCCCCACCTTTGGTGCTCTCTCTTGGTGTAATCTGCCTTTGCTGCCCAGACTTCGCTCACAAGACTGTCCTTGGGAAACGTTGCGCCTGCTTGGTTCTCACAAGACTTTGTGTGAGAACAAATTAGTTCTGCAACCTTGTTGCATTTCAGTTTGGACAGAACAGAATGCATCTGTTCTTAATCTGGTTGACTCATCGTTGTTGTTGCACACAGTATTCACACAGTATATTTCCACTGAGGCTTTCTCAATGATTGCAGCATTATATTTTAGCTTGTTTTACTATATCTTTACTTCTGTTACTTTTGCCTTATCAATAAACCATCAATCCCCTTTTGCCCCATTCCATAGATTGGGGCAATAACAACAATGTATGCAAGCGAAGCAATAGTTCAGTGCAGTAATTTCAGTATGCTTTAAATCATTTAGTCTATACAGTTTCTTAGCTGATGTTTTATGGTTCTCATGCGTCCATGTCGTCGCTTTGCCATGGGATGTACGGCGGGGAGGAGGGAACTAATGGGAACGTGCCTTCATCTTCCGGTTCTTGTGTGTACACCGTGGCACGTGTTTGTGAAACATCACGTTTTGTACGGGTCTTACTGGAGTGATTTTGTGGTGTGGGGTTTGGTGGTGAAGTGACATTTCTTGGTGTGTTGTCTTTGATCTCTCTGGGTCGTTCTCCAAGTAGTATCACTAGGATTCCGATCATGATTACCCCCATTAGGGCCAGAGCGAGGTATGCGAGCTGAGAGCTAGGGCTCCCCCTTTTGCCTTTTGCCATTGTCTTTTTCAAAGTCTTAGTCCTGTGTGTCAGTTTAAATGGATCTCTTACTGTGGTGGGTGTATGTAATGCGTGTGGTGTACCGCCTGCTCAGGGGGTGCGGTCCCTTGTCGTGCCTCCTTGCCGGCTGTTATCTCCTAGGCTGTGGATGGGCCCCCTCCGTTGTCCTCAGTGGGGTCCTGGGTCGGGGTGCCTTCTGCTGACCGGATGTGGAGGTCCTCTAGGTCGATAGCCGTGTCTTCAAGGGTCCTGGTTGGAGTTGGTGCCGCCACACATCGGGACCAGTGGTACCACGTGTCTCCTTTTCCTTCTAGTCGCACAGCGTGGTCTGTTCTCTGGGTTACCTTGTGGGGTCCGGTGAAGCGTGGGGCACACCACTTGGGTTTGACCGTCTTCAGTCGGATGTACTCCACGTCTCTGCCACCCTCAGCTTCTTCGGTATGTCCCTTGGCTCGTGTTTCTGTGGATTCGTCAGCGAACTCTGCAACAAGGCATTTTAGTTGTTTATAATAGTCCCGTGGTTCCTGCCCCTGGGCCAGGAAACTGGTGTCCATGGGTCATCTCATATGGAGAGAAACCTGTGGTTCTGCAAATGGTGCTACGAATCACCAGTAAGACCAATGGTAGCGCCTCTAACCAGTTCAGCCCTGTTTCTTCCATAGTTTTGGCAAGTTTCTGTTTCATGTTCTGGTTCATCCTTTCTACCTTTCCCTGTGACTGTGGGTGGTACACTGCCCCGAATTTGTGGGTCAGGCCTAGAGAAGCTTCTACGGTGGCTAGGTCATGATTTCTGAAGTGTTTAGGGTATGGTGTGTCTGTCCACCTAGGTTTGCCCTGGCCATACGACGGCGTCTGGTTTGGGGTGGAGGTGGCTCTAGCTTCCTGGGGTGGGGATGTTGGCGTTAGTTTAACCTTTCCCTGTATTTGATAGAAGTTTTCTCCTACTCCCCCTGTGCTTGGTCCTGGAGGGGGTGTTTTTGATCGGGGAAAGTGTGGCCTGAATAAAAGGATTATTCGGACTATATGGGGGCGGCGAAAACGGGCCGTCGCTGGGGAGTTCGGGATATAATCTGTTTTGGACGGCTGGTTCAGAACCCGGGGGTGTTTTTATCACCTGTGCGCCTGTTGCTGTTGGGGAGTTACTATGATTTGGGCTGGCCTGGGTGCTGCTTCTGTAAGAGGTGCTTGTAGGGTGGGCCCTGGTGTTCCGCTATTTGTTACTGTTCCTGCGGCTGAGATGAGGACATGGCAAGTCCTTACTAGTCCCTCTAATCTATCTCGCGTATATTGGTGTCCTTTTCTCCCGAACATCCCACACTTTGTGGAATTATGTCTTTTTAGTTGTTCCTCTATGTTTTTCTTTCCTTTTTCAAACATTTCCGCTGGACTTTTTCCTCTTATTGACTTCCCTTGTGCATCCACGTGATTCTGCCTGTATGCCGTCAAGATACCATTATCTGACAAATTGCGGTACACTCGTGCCACCTTTTTCTCCCATTTATTCCAATCCTCTTCCTTCAGATGTTTTCGTCCTTCCTCTATCCATTTTTTCCATCTAACCCACGGGCTGCTGGAACCAAGAAGCCCTGCTTCCTTTCTCTCTCAAATTCACCTTCCATTTTTCCTTTCTTTCTACTTCTCCTATGGTCGCTAGTGTCTTTCCTAGTCTGATACCTCCTGGCTGCTAATGACTGTTATTAGGCTGACGCTTTATCTTAGTAACTAGTGTCACTCCACTAGGTTTATACTGCTCTGGGTAACTGATACGGTGATCAGGTTTACACCATCCTGGCTGCTAATGACTGTTATTAGGCTGACGCTTTATCTTAGTAACTAGTGTCACTCCACTAGGTTTATACTGCTCTGGGTAACTGATACGGCGATCAGGTTTACACCATCCCTTGGACTACGGCGAGTCCTTATAAATTACGGGTTCCACCCGCTTCTTCTCCCACAAATTTGTTATGCAGTTGCTGAACTTCAAAATAGTTTTTTATCTGTTTTTCTGGTTTGTTTTATTCGTTTGGTTTATACATTCGTCTTATTTATCCCGTAGCACAACTCTAAAATGTTGTAATATGTCAATCACACCATTTAGCTGTAACAGGTAGGTGCTTACCTTGGTTCTGTGTCCTACCCGGGTTTAGCTGTGTTTTGGGGATTTTTGATAAGCCGAAGTTTTTTATTCCGTCCACTCTCAGAAGGTCACCGGTGTCCAGTTCTCCTGCTCTGACCATCACGTCAGGGTCACCAAGCTGTTGGGGTACACAGGACCTAGTCCGTACTCCGCGCAGATCGTTTGGATATGGCCAGAGCAGGGTCTGGCCCGATGTTCCCGGTGAACCGTTCTTTTCTGGAGAGCAGAGGCAATAGTCTAGAAATAGTCAAACAGTCAAACACCACTGGACTTCGTACTCCGATTTGGTTCTGATATTACTTTGGTACTTTAATCACAGTTCAGCAAATACATTCAATTTGATACAATACCACAAAGCGCTTTGGGGACTCCTTCTTGAGGTCTCACCGTGACAGGTCCGTCAGAGTAAGATCCCAGTTAAAGAGAGCCCCGAGTTATAGAAACATCCTGTTCTTTATAGTTTTTGCTGTGAAGCCCCCACCTTTGGTGCTCTCTCTTGGTGTAATGCTGTGAAGCCCCCACCTTTGGTGCTCTCTCTTGGTGTAATCTGCCTTTGCTGCCCAGACTTCGCTCACAAGACTGTCCTTGGGAAACGTTGCGCCTGCTTGGTTCTCACAAGACTTTGTGTGAGAACAAATTAGTTCTGCAACCTTGTTGCATTTCAGTTTGGACAGAACAGAATGCATCTGTTCTTAATCTGGTTGACTCATCGTTGTTGTTGCACACAGTATTCACACAGTATATTTCCACTGAGGCTTTCTCAATGATTGCAGCATTATATTTTAGCTTGTTTTACTATATCTTTACTTCTGTTACTTTTGCCTTATCAATAAACCATCAGGACTACAAACAGGACGGTGATGAGGACAACGAACAGGACGGTGATGAGGACAACAAACAGGACGGTGATGAGGACAACGAACAGGACGGACAACGAACAGGACGGTGATGAGGACTACAAACAGGACGGTGATGAGGACAACGAACAGGACGGTGATGAGGACAACGAACAGGACGGACAACGAACACGACGGTGATGAGGATAACAAACAGGACGGTGATGAGGACTACAAACAGGACGGTGATGAGGACAACGAACAGGACGGTGATGAGGACAACAAACAGGACGGTGATGAGGACTACAAACAGGACAACGAACAGGACTTAACAAGTCTATTGTATTGTGTTGTATGCATGTGAACGTATTAAAACGAGTATTACGATTGAATGGCTTGTTTATTACCTTTTTTTTGTATTATCCTGCTTTGCATTTACTATGTCTGGTATTCAACTAAATGCCATTAGCAGTTATCAGTCACCTTCGGATCCGAGTTACCTCGAGGGCCGAGGTTCCCCACCCCTGGTATAAGTTTTGGTGATCACCCTTATTATCATGATCTGTTTAATTAACCAATGCTTACATCCAAAGAATGTGTCTAGACTTTACTCCTACAGACACACACTAACAATAAAAACGGACCTAAGTAATACACTCAGGCCACTTAATTAGGTACACCTTGCTAGGATGAGTTGGACCCCCATCTGCTTTCAGAACTGCATTAAGTCTTCATTGCATAGATTAAACAAGGTAGGCTACTGGAAACATTCCTCAGAGATTTTGCTCAATATTGACCTGATCGCATCACGCAGTTGCTGCAGATTTGTCACTGCACATCCATGACGCAAATCTCTGGTTCCACCACATCCCAATGGTGCTCTGTAGGATTTGGATCTGGTGACTGGAGGCCATTTGAGTAAAAGTCATTGTCATGTTCAAGAAACCAGTTGGAGAATATTTGAGCTTTGTGACACGGTGAGTTATCCTGCTGGAAGTAGCCATCAGAAGATTGGTACACTGTTGTCATAAAGGCATGGACATGGTCAGCACAACCCGGTATCACGGCAAGACGTGAACATGTGCGGATTTACCATGCTGGGAGACGTGAAGATGTCACAATGTTGTCCCTTCAAACGTGACAATTACACAGTATTGTTAACATGGCCCAACCAGTGGAGATATACCCGGAAATGCCAAGCAAATGCTACCCCGACGGTCGGTTGTTATTATTATCAATATTAATATAATAATGATTTAATTTTTAATAGTCACACTCGATTTACGCCGATTTTCTTGTTGCCCCAGCTGGTCGACACCTCTTTTAGCAGAAACAAAGGCTACATTAATTTATTAAATCGATGTTAATCTGTGGATGTGGAATTAACGGACGTGACGTTGTGCGATTGCGTTACCAGGCAACAGCTTCGGTTCATGTTAATTTACAAACTCTTCAACTCGAACCGTAGTCATATTTAAAAACATGTTAGAAGGCTTCACGAAATACTTTAATGCAAATTGAAATGTAAATGTGAAGGAATGTGTGTATAACAAAATACATCGGTCATAAACGAATACCGGAAACAGACGTAGGCAAGATCCTCAGCTCGATGATTGGATGGTTTAGCCGCAATGCATGCTGGGATTTGGTGTTTATGTGATGTGAAATCTGAAAACTTTTTTAAAAATACAATAATACTTTATTCCGAGTGGGCTTGCTTTTCTCTTTGAAAGTCATCATATAACGGCATTGTAATACACGGTTCGGCTGCATTAAATATTACATATCTGCCGTAGTTCTCTATTTATAGAGCCCTGATGAGAAGACTTCTAGACAAACATGAGAACTGCCGCCAAACTGAAAACGTGACGTGGATCATAAATATATCAGCAATTAAACAGCATCTTACATTTATTTTCACACAATACATCTCCTTGCAGTATCAACACTAATTCGGCTGACTTTTATATTTGATCCAATTGGTAGATAGGCTGTATTTACACCATAAAGATGCAGAGCTGATAGAAAGGGACACCTAGTGGTTAAAGCACGTTATTGAATTTTATTATTATTAACTAACAGAATAAGAGACCTGACAGGTGATGGTCAGACGTTGACCTGGCTGCACAGTCACAGAGGCTGGCTGTGTCAACTGTTCACACTTCACACCTGTACAAATAAAAAAAATTTTATATGACAGATTATCCTGTTAAACAGCAGTATAATAAGTGTTGACTCACTTCCAGCTGCCAGCAGCAGCAGCAGCAGCAGCAGCAGCAGAGAGAACATGATGATGATGATGACTCTGAGAAGACGTGAGCTCCTGATCCCCTTTAATCTCCACTGACAGTCTCATGTGAAGGCCTTATAACTGTATCACAATGGATATTACTGAGTTTGCATAGAACCAAACATATTGCATATGAATATGAGTCGGACTGGAGATAGAAAATGGAGCTTGTTATTGTTACTTTTACAAGAATACAATCACCTCAGTGTTTAAAGAGTCTAGAATCAACTTTGTGTACTTTATTTTTGCAAAAACAGATAATTAACATCTGGAGCTCTTTTAATGTCCTTTTTGATTATTGTTACACCAGGTCTTGTCAAAACCTTTATTCCATATTCAATATCCATTACTTAACAAAACAGCACACCTGAAATGTATATTTAAATACTTTATTAAGGGCAGTGAATTAATTGTTTCTGTATGTTTTTCAAATCAGTGTTATAAGTGTCATAGACACATAATTACATTGCTATTATTATCCTTAAAATATATGTAAAACAAAACCACTTATGATCTTTTTATTTGAGTGGTTTACTAATGACAGTTAATTCTGTTTTTGCTATTGATGGTTTCATTTTTGTGAAAAATAATAAAATTCAATAACGTGCTTTAACCACCAGGTGTCCCTTTCTATCAGCTGTGCACCTTTATGGTGTAAATACAGCCTGTCTACCAATTGGATCAAATATAAAAGTCAGCCGAATTAGTGTTGATACTGCAAGGAGACGTATTGTGTGAAAAATAAATCTAAGATCAGTAATGTGTTGCTTAAAATAATACTTCTGCATGCACCCCCTGGCCAACTTGTGGCCCCACGCAAAGTTATATGATGAGGCCCTGTGTGTCGCGAACGTCGACTCTGCACACTGAGCTCTGATTGGTCACCAGGCAGTGCTTTCACTGAGTTGATCTCTTATCCTGGAACCTTTTCATATGGTGTGTGTGTGAGAGCGTTTCATATGTATATATTGTTGGCGAAATATTTTCCAAGGCCAATAACTTTGAGCCAGTTGATCAGTTGTGTCCTGACTGAGCACAGGCACCTGTATCCTTGGCTGCTGTGCTCTCAGTGTTTTGTCTCCCTGTTCCTGCCTGTTGGCATCAGCTGATAGAGGTGTTGGTTTTATCTTGTTATGCACAATGTTGATTCTTCTCTCAGAACTAGCTACATATGGGTCTGGGGTAGAGATCTTCAGAATTGGTTTGGCATCTTTTGTGTCAATTCGTGTCACACAACATGTCTTGTGAATAAACCATCAGTGTTTGCCATCAAAGTTCCTGCTCTCCTCGTGTCTCTCTGAGTCCAGTTTCCATCGCTTCAGAAGTTTCCATCGCATATGAGAGATTTGTACATGTTTGTAAATGATTTTGGTTTCAGTGTGTTTCACATGTGTGAACAGTATTTCTGAATAATGTCCCTAACGGCCCCTCATAGACATAATCCAAAAATAAATGTGAATATTTTTTTGTATTATCGCCAAGAATTGAAATTGAAGTGCAGCTTGAATATATAGGATATACAAAAGACAAGTACAGTAAGAAAGTGATATGAGTGACATGTTTTATTATTTGATTACCCTTCATTTTCTCTGTTGATAAAATGTTATGGAATGAAATACAATGTCAGATTAGGGGAAAGTTAGGGGAGTGCATGTTAATGTGTCTGGAGGTGGCGTGTTCCAAAAGTGTTTGGGTTTGTTTGCCGTGAGTGGGCTGCATTCCAATTCAAATGGCCGCCTGTACAATGTATGCACCAGTCTGTGATATGCCGATGTGCAGGCCCGCTCCTCCCTACACGCCGATCACACAGACTGCGTCTGCCTCTCGCCCTCATCTTGTGGAGGGAGCCTCATCTGATGCGCAAATGCGGCGCAATTGAGCGCGCCAGTGTTTCTGCTGCGAGGCTCCACTAGCTGTAATCGGCTTGGTGTGTCCGGGGTTTACACACCACCACCCCCAGTCGACGCTCGCGAGGGCCTCATCACATCACAGCCCTGCCGATGTGATATAATGTATAGGACCTTTTTCCTCATGGGTGTCATTCAACAGACCAAACATGACAGTTTTAGAGAATGAGTTTGTATGGATACACTTAAAACATATATTTGTCTTGGCTTCAGCTCACTGATAACATAAGAACACAAATAGGCACGGCACTAACATAGATGTTTTTTTTATATGTATTTTATTACTCCAATGTAGAAAAAAAAAAAGTCAGGCATATTTAACTAGGAAAGTTTTCCTTTGGCTCCCAGGAATTTTTCCACTTCGCCCCACTGTAAAACAGAAACACAGCAAAAAGTATAAAAACATTTCAACTGTTTGGAATATGTAGTTCTACAGTATGTTGACAATGCTATTTCAAATGAGAAGATACACTAAGTCACTTAAAAATATCGTGATGAAAGTGCAGTATAATATATATATATATACAGGGTTCTTACACCTTTTCCAAAGTCAAATTCAAGCACTTTTCAAGCATGTTCAAGGTGCATTTTCCAGCTTTTCAAGCATCTTACAGCTGTTGTAAATTACATATTTATATACACATACTCAAATGATTATTTCCCTACCTCACATTAAATCAGATGTTCTTTATGCTATAAACAACCACATGTGTGTTTCGTGATAGTCCTTCTACACGAGGATGACAAATTAAAGAAAAGAAAACTAAGTTTAATATTTCTAAATGAGTGATCTGTACGTAGACTGGGCCTCCCATATAACCTGAGCCGATATAAAACAATCAGCCAAATAACTTTTCAATACATTATTGATTACTATTTTTGAGGTACTTTTAGGTTGGCAGTAAACATAAGTCAGAAGTACATGGTGTACTTTGACTCCACTACATGTATTTAATACCTTTAGTTACTTCACAGATCTGGATGAATGATGTGAAATATAATCAAGTGTTGAATCAGACTTTAGTTCCACCTGGAGTAAATCCACAAGCTACCCTGCAGTCTACAAAGTCATTCAGACTAGCTGCATCTTTACCAGCTTTGAGAACACTTTCATGATCAATCATTATAAAACATATCATATATATTATTCTGAAATGGACCAATCTGCACAACGACTACTTTTACTGTCGTTACTTTAACTATATTTTGATGAGAATACTTTTCTACTTTTACTTGAGGAACATTTTGAATGCAGGACTTTTACTGTAACAGAGTATTCCTACACTCTGGTACTTCTACTTTTACTCAAGTACAAGATCTGAGTCCTTCTACTTTTACTCAAGTACAAGATCTGAGTACTTCTACTTTTACTCAAGTACAAGATCTGAGTACTTCTACTTTTACTCAAGTACAAGATCTGAGTACTTCTACTTTTACTCAAGTACAAGATCTGAGTACTTCTACTTTTACTCAAGTACAAGATCTGAGTACTTATACTTTTACTCAAGTAAACAACTGCCTCCAAGACAGCACACAGAAATAATACTACTAACTATACTAATAGTATAATTGTTAAGAACAAATGTAACAAGTAAGTTATTACAAAAGAGATCAAATACCATACAGCATCACATATCAATCATTTAACCTTTAGTGATATTGATCAAGGATAAACTCAGTTGTATATTGTATTTTCATTTCTATTCTAATGTAGGCTACTTCCCTGCTTATGTGTTACAACCAGACAGCGTTTCTAGGGTGCAATTTTCATTTCATTTCAAACCTTTATTTAACCAGATTGGTCCCATTGAGATCATAGATCTCTTTTTCAAGGGAGACCTGCGATGTCTGAATGACCAAGGGCAGAGAACTTGGATGTCTTACTTTATGGCGCAATCGCTGTCTGATAGAGCCATTGATGACATGGCTACCCACCCCCATGTGATCAACTAAATTCAATTTACTGCTGAGGAACCCAAAATGTTTAAGTTAGTGATCTCAGGGTTGATGAAGTTGGTTGGTAAGACTACTTTCTGGCCCCTGTTCTGCCAGCCCCATCAGCTACACTGAAGGAAACTTCAGATTAGATACATACCATCCAGAGCAAGACTGCCACTGCACCAACACCTCGGCATTGCCCTGAGTAAAGAAAGACAGATTTTAGGTAAAACTTAATTTTTTTTCAAATGTCATACATGTAAATACGAAAAGTCCAGTGAAATCAAATGATAATTTGAAATAATAGTAGGTACGATTAACTCAAACATATGAAGGACTGTAGCATAGTCAATAGCATTTTCCCCATCAGTTTAATATTTTGGAATACTATTATTATTTAAAAAGATATTTTCACTGCCAAGAATAGGAATTCACCTACAAATGATTACAAGAAAAATGTAATATACAAATAAATGGCTGGACATGATGCATTAATGCGACATGAAGCATTACACAAGTACCTCAAACTTAAATTAATAATAAATTATTGTTACTGTAATTTCAATATTTACATTAGCAGTCATGCTTAAGACTGAAACACTCCTTTTAAACAAAGTATCCAAAAATCCAATAAGATAAGACTTGGTTCCACGGAAGCATTATTGTCATTGTTTATTTCTTATTTTAAAATATTTTCTAAACAAACCTCCCTGATTCTTTGCCTCAGTAGTTTTTTGTAGGGGAAAGTGGCTGACCCTTGATGAATGGGACATTCTGCAAGGAATTAAAAGATGGTAATAAGTTGAAGTTCAGCAATAACCTCCTAAACATTGCCTAACATCACATTGTGCTCAATTATACTGTTCAAAATGGCACTGAGACTTTTGATACTGCAAAGTCTTAAACAAAACAAAAGGTGGCGTATTCTAATTGTACCGATGATTGTTTTCTCTCTCTTTCACTAATTCAATGTGCAAAATCAAACACAGTTTCAGTCTATGTAAATAAGATAATTACTAATTAACCCGCACATACCATTAATTGCCACTTTATTCCTCGTTGGGGAGTGCATGTTAATGGAAGACACTGAGGACACAGGAGGAGTCAGGCCGGAGGAGAGAGGAGGAGTCAGGAGAGGAGGAGTCAGGCCGGAGGAGAGAGGAGGAGTCAGGCCGGAGGAGAGAGGAGGAGTCAGGCCGGAGGAGAGTGGAGGAGTCAGGCCGGAGGAGAGTGGAGGAGTCAGGAGAGGAGGAGTCAGGCCGGAGGAGAGAGGAGGAGTCAGGCCGGAGGAGAGAGGAGGAGTCAGGCCGGAGGAGAGAGGAGGAGTCAGGAGAGGAGGAGTCAGGCCGGAGGAGAGAGGAGGAGTCAGGCCGGAGGAGAGAGGAGGAGTCAGGCCGGAGGAGAGAGGAGGAGTCAGGCCGGAGGAGAGTGGAGGAGTCAGGCCGGAGGAGAGTGAGGAGTCAGGCCGGAGGAGAGTGGAGGAGTCAGGCCGAGGAGGAGTAGAGAGGAGGAGTCAGGAGAGGAGGAGTCAGGCCGGAGGAGAGAGGAGGAGTCAGGCCGGAGGAGAGAGGAGGAGTCAGGCCGGAGGAGAGATGGAGGAGTCAGGCCGGAGGAGAGATGGAGGAGTCAGGCCGGAGGAGGAGTCAGGAGGAGGAGTCAGGAGAGGAGGAGTCAGGCCGGAGGAGAGAGGAGGAGTCAGGCCGGAGGAGAGAGGAGGAGTCAGGCCGGAGGAGAGAGGAGGAGTCAGGCCGGAGGAGAGAGGAGGAGTCAGGCCGGAGGAGAGAGGAGGAGTCAGGCTGGAGGAGAGAGGTACAGACAAGGAATCTGATCCTGGGTCTGTGGCCATTTCTGCCTGTGTGGTTGAAGGACCCTCAGGTTCAACTGCCAAAGTCACTTTTGAGAAGGAAAAAAAGTCGAGGCATGGTGAATAAATGACCAAGTATAATCCTCCATATACATTTATAATCTGAGTAATTACAGCTAAAAATGAAACTACAAATATTGATTGTTTTTTATGAATCAAGCATTTAAGACTTCAATGTTAGGATGAGAAAACCAGTGCAGCAATCCACCAATAGTTGTACTGCTAAGCTTTTACGAAAAACATAGTCCCACAAAACGTAATGTTATTATTAGTATTGTTATCAGTATATAAGTAAGGGTGATTATTAGTTGATTCATTGTCAACTTTAAAATGATTGACCAGCTGTTTCTATAATTCCTTATCGTTTTGAGTAATCCTTTCAGTAAAAACATGTCATAATTAGATTCTCACATGTGAACAATTTCTTTGTATTTTCCTTCTAGTTTAAAGGTCCCATGTCATGGCCATTTCTACTGATCATAATTCCATTGTTGAGGTCTACTAGAATAGATTTATATTGTGCAATTTTCCAAACTCACATTGGTTTCTCATACAGCATCTCTGTGTATTCACTCTCTAAACAGCCAGAGTGTGTGTCCTAAACAGCCAGAGTGTGTGTGTGTGTGTGTGAGGAGATCCGCGGAGCCGCGGCTGAGAAAAGATAAGGCTGAGTGAGTGAGTGTGTGTGTGAGCCGGTACATCACTATACTCAGGAAGCAAACAATGGAAAAAGAGAAATCTCCAACGAGGCGTTCTGGGGCAGCATAGACAGGTCTTTTCTGTGTTAGAGTTTTACTCGCTACAGGGTGTACTTTGAGGGTTTGTGACTCTGCAGACCGTTTACATGCAGAACAAGCTACATAACACACAAGGGGACGGGTGATAACCATAAAAGCATGACATGGGACCTTTAACTGACAAAACAAAACGACATATTTGTACTACTTGGTAAACAGTGATTCACATTTTTTTTAAAAACAAAAATAACTGAGCAATTAATTTACAAAAAATGTTAACAGATAAATTGCTGAATGACTTTTGGCTTAAAGGTCCCATGTCATGGCCATTTCCACTGATCATAATTCCATTGTTGAGGTCTACTAGAATAGATTTATACTGTGCAATTTTCCAAACTCACATTGTTTCTGATACAGCATCTCTGTAAACTATGTGTATTCACTCTCTCCACTAAACGGCTCGTTGCAGCTCTTGCCCCCCCCTCCCTGTGAGCCCAGTGTGCTCCGATTGGTCGGGACCAGTCGGGACGTTGTGAATCGCGCTGAGCTCCGTGGAGGTGTGGTTTCCTTGTTTAGCGAAACACAGCCAAACTCACCCTGAGCACACACAAAGTCACAGCCGAAGTAAAAACAATAAGTGTGGCTTGATATTGAGTAAGAAAAAGGTTGATAAACGCTGTGAGAATGGGTCTGCAGAGAGAATTTCGCCGCGATCCCAACTGTCTGTTATCAGCCAGGGAGGAGAGATCAGCAGAGCTGCCTGCACTGAGTGTGTGAGGAAGTCCGTGGATTGGTCAATTTGGACCAATCAGCGGGGGCTTAACGTAACGGCTCCACGGATTGGTCCATTTCGTTCCGGGTACGACATGACATCAGATGTCCCCGGAAGAATCAAATGGATGATGACGTTTCACCAACGAGACGTTTTGGGGAGGTATTTTCTGTGTTAGAGTTTTACTCGCTACAGGGTGTACTTTGAGGGTTTTGACTCTGCAGACCGTTTACATGCATAAAAACCTTCATAACACACAAGGGGACGGGTAATAACCGGAAAAGCATGACATGGGACCTTTAAAATATAGCATGCGGATTTTTATACTTTACCATTAAGAAGGCTTTCGTAAATCCTCTTTATGGTAACAAGTGCATTGTTACCATCTGCTGTCTCAATTTGCCATGGACAGAGGCAATCGGCCGCAAAACCATTTGTGCCTCTCTTGGCAAGAAGGAGGATGGGATGCCGCTCAAGAAGTTTCCATTTGTGGAGCTGGAACACAATGGACAAAAAAAAAACAAGAAATATTGTTTACATAACAGCTCTAAACATTTTCACACACCTAAAGCTTTTACAACGCGATTTATTTTTGCACAAGTGAAAAATGCACTGATGTGATACGTGTGCACATTGAGGAAGGCACCCCACCATTAACCAGGTGTGATTTTAGACCCATTTTAGGGGAGCCCCAAAAAACACCATGAAAAAAAGCTCAGGTTCACTTTTTGAGTTTTGTTTACATGGGCATGGTTATTTTTATATGGGTCTATTTAACTCTCACATTCAGATATCTGAATAAGCTACATTTAGCTTTGAAATATGTCAGCAAGCTATAACCTATGTCATTTCAGGTCCAAAGTTCTGCATTAACTCAAAATATTGATGACTAAAGCACTTCAGATGAACACGGCTCTGGTAAGCTAAATTAAAGTGCTTTTAAGGGCCTCTTTATTAATACAAACTCTTTCCAGGACTTGATTGTCTTTCAAGCACTATATTAATATTGGATGGTTTTTGGCAGAGTTGAGCCAATGTTAATCTATCTATATTCAGCCCAAACATTTTGTATCTTTATTTATTTTTAATTTATTATTTAGATCTTTACATTTGATTCTGTGACATTCTTGGTTTTACCATTTATTCAAAATGTGTATGATATTTCATTTATTTTACTTTTGGAAACCATAGTCACATAATTCTGTGTTTGCCATACCATGAAGGTCCAAAATAAAATATAAAACACCAAAATGCAGTTTCTTTTGTAAAATATAATTAGAAAAAATGTACGTTGAAGCTCTGATTCTAGGAATCCCCACTGTGTTACTTCTGGTTAAGAAATAATGTTTTACTAAAACTGGGCGCCTGCAAGTACAAACACACATCAGTTTTAAAAAATGTGTTATGCCTTTACAGATTTAAATACAACGGTGACAACAATTTTGCTTAACACATCTCATGAAGTGCAGTAATCATGCACTAGTCTGTACTCTTCCCATAAACTTCATTAAGAAATTTGGATTCTTTAAAAAAAGTAAATGAGGGCGACTGTTGGAAAGTATACATCAATTAAGTAATATAACAATTTGTATAAAAAGATTAAGATCAGGGATTATTTACACACTATTTTATGACAACTGACATCTGCAAGAAAAAAAAACGTACCAGTAGATTTGTTGAGTCATAAACTTTGTTGACACTGTGGTTTTTTTGTTGCGTGGCCTTCCACTCCTGTGCAACCTTTTCCTTTTGCTTGGATAGTTTCTCCTTGTAGGGTTGGTTGGCACCACATTGCCTGCATTTCCTGCTGGCTACTCCTATTTTGTGTTTGCAAGTCTGGCACACTTTTTGAGTAGACATCTGTAACAGAAACACAGATAAGGGAATAAAACAAATAAGAATATTATACTACAAATGTTTACAGGATTCATGTATTTTATTATATCGTGAAAAATCTTGTTAAAACAATGAACTCGTGTTTTTTTATCTTTTAGATAGGATGAACAAAAATCACAAGAGTAAGGAAACAAATGGTTATACAGAGTCAGTCACATGTTTAAAGTGACTGTTATGGACAACCCTAATCCGTCAATATCTGGTTGATCCAAAAGTTGATGCTCCATCATCACAGAACTAATACTAAAATCATCATTACCAGGGGTGTATTGCTAATTCTATAAGTTCCGCATGCGTGCACGCGCAGTTGTGGCTCGTTTTGAAGCTTATGTAACTACTGTCAATTAACACTCCAGCCAGAATCAACAAAGAATGGTCGTTTATTAAGTCTGCATTATTGAATAAATGTGGATTCTTACAGTAAATGCTGGACACAGCTGCTTGATAGTTTATAAAGTTCCTTCACTGATCACTTAACTAACTCCCTCCTGCTGAGCTACAAAGGTTACTATATAAAAAGTGTGCACATTTATTTAGTATCCTATCCATGTGAATATGTTTTAAGTGGGGGTGGACCTCACGTCCTCTAGGGGGGTCCGGAGGCCCCCGGGAAGTTAAATGCATCAATCTTGTGCACTTTGAGGGCAAAATTAACTAAATCTATGGATACATCTGTCAACACCCATATGAAACTTAACTGTATACATTTCAATAATTAAAAAAAGATAAGAATATGAATAATACTTTTTTTTATTTATCTTTGTGCATATGTAACTATTTAAAAAAAAGAAAAGTATTTGTTGTATGTGCAATAGTATGAATTGTAATGATTTCATCGATGTTTTACATTCATTCGATTTTCTTTAGGGTGCTGCGTGACGTTGAACCTGCGACATACAACCTGTGACCTATGAACCTGTATTTGTATGCTATCAATGGAGCTATTGCACCTAAGAACTTGAGGCCTGTTTCCGACTCCTATTGTGGAATATTAAAATAATATAAAAGTGTGCCTTGGAAATATGTGTTTCCATATATGGTGACCAAACTGTTTCAGACCCACTGAGATAACTTAGACTAAAGTTAACTGTGTAAACATTACATTACCTACATTAGCCTCTCAGCCTATCCGTTATCATAGCTAGCTAGCACCAGATGCTAACAACCATCCCCGTTTTAGGTGCCGGAGCGGTGTTCCGGCAGCATTATACCCCTGATGACTCTTCACTTAATACATAAATAGTATTTAATATAGTTATAAATAATGTGACGTGTGATAACATTTGGATAAACCGCATGAACCGATGGATCACATAACTTCCATGCTCACATTAACGTTAGCTGATTCTACTTTTGGATAATTTAGCTTTGCTATCATTATTCCTAGGTAAACATAGTAATCTTAGTCACTGTACTAGACGACAAAATAAATCCGACTACTCACCTTTATTAGCTTGTCTGTAGGAAATAAATGGATGTTGTCAGTGATGCAGTGACGAGTCCAAAAAACCCCGGTGAGTTAGCATTTTACCACTTCCGGTTCCCGCTCGGAGTCTTCTTCTTCTTCTTCTTCTTCTTCTTCTTCTTCTTCTTCTTCTTCACTCGTCGCACTTTTATTGATGCGCAAGGTTAAAGTTCACGGGATTACGATCCGCCAGGAGTTGCTAATAGAAATGAATAGACGGGAGCATGTTGTTTCTTACACGACCACTAGAGGCGCTACACTTTAAAACGTGGCTATGGGTCGTATTTGGGTCGGAAAACAATCGACCTATTTGGTCGTATTAGTTGGAGGACTTGTTGAGTCTCCATGCTATGTAGCAAGGTTTGCCTGCTGAATTTGCAACTAAAATAATGTCAAAGCTTTTATCGCCTATCCAAAACAATAATAAGACCCCCAAATCACAGAGATGTCCATTATCAGAGGACGTTAATTATCACCTGACCTCGGTGTTTGCCAATTATGGTAGGTCATTTACAATGGAATTTTACTTGTCAAATTAAAGAAAGCAGGTTGGTACAGGATCAAGATGACAAAGGACCTCTAAAATGATAACAACCAGAAGTCCCCAGGTTCTACTGGTCACATGCAAATAGGGCTTTATTGTTCTTCCTAGAGAGGGTCCAATCAACACTTCTCATTTCAAGTGGCATAGCTGCTCAAAACAATTAAGACACAAGACACATTAATTACATTGACTTAAAAAGACATTTAATACGATTGCTCTCATCCACCTATCACCTTCGGGTCAGTGTATATAGAATTACAAAAAATAAATTGAAATATAAAATAACGTATGATTAGGCAAGAAATCTATAATAACCTTTTAGCGTATTGCAGTGTTGTAGTCAAGTCACCAATTCACGAGTCCAAGTCACTCTCGAGTCCCCACTTTTCGAGTCCGAGTCGAGTCAGAGCCATCGTTACCTGTGTTCGAGTCCAAGTCTGAGTCACCCAAGAAGAGTCTGAGCCGAGTCACAAGTCTTCATGTATTATTCTTCGTGGATATATGTGTTGAAATGTAGCTGCTCCTCTACATTGCTTTTATCCTGTCATGTTATACTAATATGTCTATTGAACTACTGTGAAGCCAGTTTAGCTACAATTCTTGTATAAAAGGTGCTATACAAATATAAAGCTTATTACTAATATTAATATTATTATTATTATTATCATTATTTATTAATAATATAAAAATATGCTATTACAATGTCCAACAGCCAACAAGTGAATGTTTAAATTCTGTCAATAAAGATTAAGCCCCAGAAAGCACATGGCTACTTAACATGCAAAATGACATTCTGCATGTTAAGTAGCCATGTGCTTTCGTGTTATCGGATGAATCTTTATTTATTGATTAGATCACGTCACTCTGATGATAGTGTTCAAGACAGCCTATATGTCTGAACTCGATCCTTAGAGTAATGTGTTACGGAGCCTTCTCTTCAATCTTGTTTCCACGTAACGAGCATTTTGCGCTGCTCTTTTCCAATGTGGAAGCAGAATGTGTGAAAGCATACAGCACGATGCGGGGTGTGTCTCTAGACATGTTTAGACTGGAACAGCGGGGCCCAGTCCGTGAACTCGCCTCGCAGGTGCACACGCCAGGACAGAGTACATCTGACTCCAGACCAAACTTGCTCGAATCCGAGTCCAAGTCGAAGCGTCAATGTCCAAGTCGAGTCCGAGTCATCGTGGGCGAAAAATTCACGAGTCCGAGTCATCGTGCGCGAGAATTCACGAGTTCGAGTCCGCTTCAATCAGTGCGCGAGTCCGAGTCGAGTCACGAAAATCTCTGGCGTATTGTAACTCAGGTCATCCTGGAGGGATTCGGTGAAGGTCTGGGGCTTCTATGTGTCTTAGAAATGGTGGGTGCTTAGAACTGACTAAATCTGACTACTATTAGCAGGTGATGCACAGCCATGATGATTATTGATAGCCTTACTTTAGCTTTTTACTTATGGAGATTGCATCTAAGCTTCAAAAATCATAAAGTGGTGTATATGTTGAGACTATCCTGCTGAACAAAAAGTCATAAATGTTTCATTGCCTGAGGACATATTTTCTGCAATTTCCAAAATCCAATAAAGTTGTGGCTTCACCGTGTGATTTTTATTAATTACATTTCAGACGTTGTGAAGGCCATTTAATCATTTATACCAATTCCCAGATGTCTGAATATGCATATTGAAAAAAAGTATTTCTTAAATTAAAAACAACACTGATATCACTGTCATCATATGCCATCTCTGCTTTAAGTGAAAAAACAAGAACTTCCTTATACATTTGCTGTGGCTCAGGAAGTAGGGCGGTCTTCTTCCAATCAGAATGTTGGAGGTGTAATCCCACAACACATCTTGATGTTTCCTGTATGGCTACCTCTGTATGAATGTGTGTGAATGGTTGAATGCTAACTGATAATGTAAAAGCACTGGCAAAGTGCTATATGTCCATTTACCATCAAAAACTGGATTTACAATGTTTAGTAGCCCCAAAAGTATTGCTTATGCCCCGCCCCCTATTGGCACCATGAGGGAAAAAGCCTGCCGCTGGTCATGGCTCGGAGCCCAGGTAACCTCACTTATTTTTAAATTCAGACCCCCAGATGTTCTTCACTTTCAAACCTGCAGCCTCTGCCTTAGCGGAGAGAAGCACACACACCATGTTTGACACATTAACACTCACACAGACAGCAGCATCACTGCCACGCTACGCAGTGCTGCGGTCAGCAACGAGACAATGAGAATAAATAGGTTTTGATGTTGGAATTGAAGGTTTCCACAGAACTGTCCTCCCTAATCACCAGTGAGTTATTCCACTGATGAACAGGGTCAGGAAAAGGGCAACAGACATTTTCCTCTGTTGCAATTTCAATTGCAGATTCAAGCAGATGAGAAGCATTTATTATAGTACAAAAACCTCCTATGTAATCAAGTTGAATCCTTTTATTTGATCCTCATTCATGTGAATAGGGTTGATTGTTTGTTTCGATCCCAGGCCCATTATTAGATTTGACACAGAGAATGAAGTGTGTGCATCAAAAACAAACTGCATCAATATTCACTGGGAATGTCACATTTTCCACTATAGTGAATGCCATCAGAATCATTTGACAAAACGAATCAAAAATAGTGGCTAAAACCCATCTGTAATAATTAATGTAACTGCTAAACTGTTGCATATGTGAAATATAATATATATTTATTCAATTTGCTTGAGTAAAGGAAGCAATATCTTTTCAGGTTCATATCCATATGTTGTGTCTCTACTGTGACATGTCTCCATGCTTTAATGTTCACAAAGCTCTTTATTTGTCTCATACAGTCACAAAGGAGTCCAATGGAGGCGATAAAAACATATATAACAAACTACAAGGAAGGGAAACCCCTAAAATAAGGCCTCTTATCTAACGGCAGCAGGTGTATTGCTTTAACTGTCAGTAAGCTTCATCACAGCTGCATGTTGGTTGTTGAAATAGCTTCTTAGCCTTCAAACATTCTCTAACTTGGGATTGGTTGTGAGCAACTAGGAATTTTAAGTCGTATCTGATCAGTGAAGTCTTGGTTTACTCGGACTGATTGTCAAATCATGTTGTTTTGAGATGTTGCTCCTTTATGGACTTCACTGCGAAAAAACCGAATCCTTTGAGTCCTTTTTCATTCAAGGTCACCCATCCTCATTTCTGTACCTTTCTGAAACCGTCATTGAAGCATTCACTCCTACTTGGTGCTGTGATTGGTTAAATGTACGAGGTTAGGAGCCAGCGTTTTAACTTTTCTCTTTTGCTCTCCATTTCTGTCACTTTTAATCTGTACAATCACATTCCCCACTCTGAATGACTTCCAGCATGCTGTTTGAACATGCTCCCCACGTTTAAACGATATCGGTTTCCTCCTCTCTACGACCGCCAGCTTTCAATGGCTGGGAACACATCTGCTTCTTTCCTCGACCACTTTAAGCTTATTCCTTTCCTCCAACAAGTTGTAGCTACACTATATTTCTGTTAACTGGTGGTTCTAACCCTTGAAATAACCTTGATGTACTTCACTGAGGCAATCTTTATTTTTCCAGGTGGGTCAACTGATCCTACACGGTGACATTATGACATAAAATGAAAGCATTGGCCTGACATCCTTACAACGTGCTCACATTCCGTCCTCCCACGCAACGCGGTGTTCTAAAATAGTCTGCAGCTGCTTTGTGGCACTAAACTGACAAGCCAAAGTGCAACAATGCTTCCCCCTGCACCGTTACCACAGGGCTGCGGCTCGAGACATTTTAAGTTCAACTTCATCACGTTGTTGGTACGGTATCATGGCAACAACTGCTTCCCAACGATGCCCTGTAGCTCGCATGATTTTCAAAGGCTGCGCTGTGATTGCTACCTGTGAGTAGGTGTTCGCTGCAACGACACACTGTGAGTCTCACATTTCTATTCTGTGTGATCCCAACATCCTCCAGAAGGATCTCAGATGTTTCCAACCTGGAGAGTCTCATTAGGAGCGACAAGCATCCACATGTGCACACACGCATACAGCTTGTGTCCAAGTGCACACTTGGGGAAAAGCACAGATGTTCATATTTGCATGAATGTACACACACACTTGCAGGAACATACATCAATAGACATACACAAATTAACAAATGCTTCACTAGCAGGAACCACGCCACAACACTGATGTTTGTACGTTTATTGAAGTAACATGTGAATGATATGAGGGGGGTGAAGGGATGATCTGGGAGGACGAGCTCTGGTCCGTGCAGTGGGAGACTCAGAGTGGGGGTTCCGTCTCCGGCATGATCTGCATGGGCTGATTACGGGCCCCCAGACGATACCTGGAATTAAGGTGTTAGTATACACAGTATATAAACATGCACCGTTTAAAAATGAATGGTGACAGGCAGAGGATGTTGGGATGGAGGGATTAGGGATGAAGGGATGTAGGGATTAGGGATGAAGGGATGGAGGGATGAGGGATGGAGGGATGTAGGGATGAGGGATGTGGGGATGAGGGATGTGGGGATGAGGGATGGAGGGATGAGGGATGTAGGGATGAGGGATGTAGGGATGAGGGATGTAGGGATGGAGGGATGAAGGGATGTAGGGATGAGGGGTGAGGGATGTAGGGATGAGGGGAGGGAGGGAAGAAGGGATGGATGGATGTATCGCTCGGTGTGAGTCGGAAGGGGAACTGTATGGGTAGAAAGGGAGAGGGAGGGTGGGTTGAAAGGATGGAGACGAGCAGTGGCCGGAAGTTTTGCCGGATATAAATGGGTGGCCGTGGTTCGAGGTGGAGTTTTAGGCGTGGCCATGCTCCTGAACCTATGTTAACAATTGAACCTCATATTCATGCACATGGGGTTTTTCACACATACTATGAATGCTTTTAAAATGCGCACATCCTGAGATTTCCCCTGTGGATAAAGTATTTGATAGCAGTAATGAAACAATAAAAGCAAGGCAAGGCAAGTTTATTTATATAGCACCTTTCAACACAAGGCAATTCAAAGTGCTTTACAAAAAACGAAAGACATTAAGGAAATGGCATTTAAAAAGAAAAGATAATAAAAGAAACATTAAAAGATAAAAGTTACAGTGCAGTTTAAGATGTGAATAGTTCAATTAAAAGCAGCGGCAAAAAGAAAAGTCTTCAGCCTGGATTTAAAAGTAGTCAGAGTTGCAGCGGACCTGCAGGTTTCTGGGAGTTTGTTCCAGATATTTGGAGCATAATAACTGAACGCTGCTTCTCCATGTTTAGTTCTGACTCTGGGGACAGAAAGCTGACCAGTCCCTGAAGACCTGAGAGATCTGGATGGTTCATACTTTAGCAGTAGGTCAGAAATGTATTTTGGGCCTAAACCATTCAAAGCTTTATAAACCAGCAGCAGTATTTTGAAATCTATTCTTTGACACACAGGAAGCCAGTGTAAAGACTTCAGAACAGGAGTGATGTGATCCACTTTCTTAGTGTTAGTGAGGACTCGAGCAGCGGCGTTCTGAATCAGCTGCAGCTTTCTAATAGATTTTTTAGTGAGACCTGTAAAGACACCATTGCAGTAGTCCAGTCTACTGAAGATAAAAGCATGGACAAGTTTTTCCAAATCCTGCTGTGACATTAGTCTTTTAATCCTAGATATATTCTTTAGGTGATAGGAGGCTGATTTAGTAACTGTTTTAATGTGACTGTTGAAACTCAGGTCAGAGTCCATGACTACACCTAGATTTCTGGCTCTACCTGTTGTTTTGAACATTGCAGACTGAAGCTCAGCGCTAACTTTTATACGTTCTGCCTTGGCTCCAAAAACCATTACCTCAGTTTTATCTTTGTTTAATTGGAGAAAGTTCTGACACATCCAGTCATTGATTTGTTCAATGCACTTACTCAGTGTTTTAATTGGAGCATAGTCTCCTGGTGAATTGTTACGTAAATCTGTGTGTCATCTGCATAGCTATGGTAACTTATTTTGTTGTTTTTCATTATCTGAGCCAGTGGTAGCATGTAGATGTTAAAGAGAAGAGGCCCCAAGATGGAGCCTTGAGGAACCCCACATGTCATATTTGTCAACTCAGATTTATATTTACCTATAGAAACAAAGTTGTTTCTGTCCTTTAAGTAGGATTCAAACCAATTTAGAACTGTTTCCGAAAGTCCCACCCAGTTTTCTAGTCGGTCAGGTAATATGTTGTGGTCAACAGTGTCAAACGCAGCACTGAGATCTAATAATACTAACACTGAAGTTCTGCCACTGTCTGTGTTTAAGTGGATGTCATTGAAGACCTTTCCAAGAGCAGTCTCAGTGCTGTGGTTTGGACGAAAGCCTGACTGGAACACATCGAAACAACTATTTAAAAGCAAGAAGTTACTCAACTGTTGAAAAACAACTTTTTCAATGATTTTACCTAGAAATGGCAGGTTTGATATGGGCCTGTAATTGTTCATTACTGAAGCATCTAGATTATTCGTTTTTAAGAGTGGTTTAATGACTGCAGTTTTCAGGGCCTGTGGAAAAATACCTGAGTGAAGAGATTTGTTTACTATATGAAGTAGATCTGAGGCCATGCAACGAAAAACATCTTTGAAAAATCCTGTTGGAATAATATCAGGCAGCAGGAGGAGGATTTCAGAAGTTGAATAATGTCCTCTAGGTTTTTATCATTAATCTGATGGAATTGTGTCATGGTGTTTGAATTGATATTAGGTGGACATAGGGAACAACACATTTGCTGTACCTGATGCAGAGGCACTGACTGCTTGTCTGATTTTCTGAATTTTGTCAGTGAAGAAGGAGGCAAAATTATTGCATGCCCTGGTGGATAGAAATGCAGAGGCTACTGACACTGGGGGGTTAGTTAGTCTGTCGACGGTAGCAAACAAGGCACGTGCGTTGTTTTTGTTTTTGGTAATGATGTCAGAGAAGAACGATTGTCGTGCGTTTTTCAATTCCACATTATAAAGGCCAAGTCTCTCTTTATAGATTTCAAAGTGCATCTGGAGATTTGTTTTTCGCCACCTACGTTCAGCTTTTCGACATTCTCTTTTTTCTGCTCTCACGGTCATGGCCTTTCTCCATGGAGATATTTTCTTCCCAGTCACTTCCTTTACCTTAGTTGGAGCAATGGCATCTATAACATTTTTTATTTTTGAATTAAAATGATCTACTAGCTCATTTACTGAGATGTTAGCAGGGGCAAGTGTGGAAGAAAAACATTTCCCTAGTGTTTTCAGTTAAATATCGCTTTGTGGTTACCTCTTTTTGAACATTCTTGTGAACAGAAATAGAGCTATCAAAGAACACACAGGAATGATCAGAGAGTGCAACATCAGTCACCACAACCTTAGAGATATTCAGACCCTTTGAGATAATTAAGTCCAGAGTGTGCCCCTTATTGTGCGTGGGCTCCGTCACATGCTGAGTCAGTCCATAGTTATCAAGAACACAAAACAGTTATTTTGCCCCTCTGTCCTGGGGGTTGTCAACATGGATGTTAAAATCACCAACAATGACTAGACGGTCAAAGTCAATACACACTATAGACAGCAGTTCAGTAAAGTCATCAAAAAAGCTTGCACAGTATTTGGGTGGTCTATAGATATTTAGGAACAGAGTTCGAGAGGAGCATTTCAGCTGAAGCGCCACATATTCAAAAGAATCAAAGTTCCCATAAGATGTCTTCCTGCTTTGAAGGGAATCATTGAACAAAATAGCAACTCCACCCCCTTTCTTTTGCATTCTTTCCTGACTCAACTAAAGTTGGGAGGGGTTGATTCGATAAGAACAGCTGCACTGTTATTTTGTTCAATCCAAGTTTCCGTTAAAAACATAAAATCCAGATTGTGCTCAGTGATAAAATCATTGATTAAAAATGTTTTTCCTGCCAGAGACCTGACATTTAATAAAGCTAGTTTAAGTTTGTTGGATACACTATCAGTAAGATTTTTTGTGACAAGCTGTGGCTGACATGGAATCACTGCTAAATTTGATAAACTCACACAAACGTTTGAGCACTTCCTGTTTCTAAGCTGATTCACCGCTCTTAATCTATTACCTATCAACACAGATATCGGCAAAGCTACTGGCAGGCAGGGCCCTGGCATGTCCTGGAAAGAGTTGAGAGTGCCATACGCCCTTGAGCCTGGACCCAGCACATATCAGTAAGAGTTTGTTGCATTTTGTACACACACATCCTTATCAGGCTTCGGAGACTGCATATGCTTTCTTGATGAAGACGGGGGAGATGGTGCGCGTCTCTGCGGTGATTTTGGTGGACGTCGTTGAGGAGCGGGGGTAAAGGACATGCTGCCAGCCCTGCGTATCGCCTTAGTTTGGTTATTGAACTCCAGGAAGGAATCGGTGCCAACCCTCTGTATCTCCTTCATGTGTTCAACGATCTCCAGGAGGGTGGGCGAGGGTGAAAGGGTGAACGGAGTATCCTCAAAGGCGTTGACAGGGGGGGTGACGGGTAGTGGAGACTCCTCCATGTGTCTCATAGGTCTCCCATAATCAGAACATTCCTCAGGCGGGTGCAGTGCTACTTCTTCAGGGTTTTCTGTGCGATGTGTTGTGTCTTTCTCCTGTTTTGATTCCTCTTGCCGCTTGTCCTTGGCAGAGGGAACAGATTGATGACGCAGGCAGTTGACTATGTTAGAGATAAACAATTTCACTCCTGACTTGTTCAGGCAAACTCGATTTGCCTTGAAAAGATGTCTGCGATCCCAGAAAAAGTTAAAATTGTCAATAAAATGGACAGAATGGTCAGTACAGGCAGTTGAAAGCCAGGTGTTCAGTGCAAACAATCTGCTGAATCTCTCCACTCCTCTTCTGACTGGCGGTAGAGGGCCACTGATGAACACCTCTGCATTTAGAGAGCTGACAGTTTCCAACAAACATTTAAAGTCTTCTTTCAGCACTTCTGACTCTTGTTTCACAACATCATTTGTTCCAATGTGTAGTACCACATTCTTCACAGTCAGATGTTCAGCCCCAATATGCAGGATCTTCTCAGCCAAGTCAGAGACCATATCCTTGGGAAAACAGAGTACTTTGGTGTTGTTCTTACTACACAGACCTTTTACATCTCTTACAGCAGAGTCACCCACAATCAGAGTTTCAGGCCCAGTCGTTAGCTTTCCCTCTAGCCTTTTACTTTTGGAGTAGCTATTGGTCCTTACCCTGCTGTGTGAAGAGGACAGGTTATCCAGGTCATCAGAAAGAGATCTCCGGCTCTCGGTCAGCGGAGCGTATCTGTTCTGGATTGGCACACTTGGTGGTTTAGGAGGATTGTTTGTAATTCTCCCTTTAGCAGCTGTCCACAGCTGTTTCCTAGTATGAACAGGGGTTGAAGAGGCGTTCTTCCTGGGTGATAACAATGCAGGCCGGCCGGTCGCATCACAGATTTCAGAGAGCTGGGCTCTGCCTGTTATCCGTCCTCCCAAATCCTATGGAAATGATTTACTCTTACGCTTTGCACCCAGAGAGTTCCAGGGAGGACTACCACTTGTAGATTTATTACCCAGTACACAGCCCTCCTGTTCCTTGAATCCTTGTAGCTGCTAACTAGCTGTGAGTTAGCATACCCTTCTCCATTATTTTGCAACACTGGTAAAGTGGTGTCATTCCCACGACATAGTCCATTCACTTCCACGTTAACTTCCAACCGTTGCATTTTCATTTCCAACACAGCTATCTTCTGTATAAGTTTGTGGAAGTCATCTGTAGAGAACGGAGGCATTTTGCTACCAACTAGCTTAAGCTAAATAGCATGCAGTAGCCTACCAGGCTTGAGCTGTTGCTAGGCCACGCGACTGTAAGACTGAGGTCGTCATAAAAATGTTGAAATATGGATGAAACCCTCCGTCTATTTACGAAGATGAACTGTCCCAGTGATAAGTTAATGTCCAGGAGCCGCTGCTCGAAGTTTTCAGAGAATAAGAATAGGAAAATCAGCATAAAAAGTAAGCAGAGGCAGGAGCAAGCAGAAAAGCGTCTGCACTGTAAGAAAGATAAGCGTAAAAAAAGAGCAAGTAAATCCACTGAATCAA
This sequence comes from Pogonophryne albipinna, assembly GCA_028583405.1. Lineage (NCBI taxonomy): Eukaryota > Metazoa > Chordata > Actinopteri > Perciformes > Artedidraconidae > Pogonophryne > Pogonophryne albipinna. The sequence goes on from CM053244.1 coordinate 7,764,900, forward strand.
CATCGTGTTTCGACATCTAGCAGTAAAAAGGAAGTATTGGTAACATCAGGCATCTCTGTACCAGACTATTATGTGAGTGTAAGCCTAAATGTTGTTCATAAATCATAATATAATAATAATTTGGAGTTTCAGGCTCTGCACTTTCCCTCCTCACCTCATACCTCAAAGACCGCACCTACAGGGTAACTTGGAGAGGGTCAGAGTCCGACCCTTGTCAATTAACTACAGGGGTCCCTCAGGGCTCTGTTCTTGGTCCCCTCCTCTTCTCCCTGTACACAAACTCGCTCGGATCTGTCATTAGCCCGCATGGTTTTTCATACCACTGCTGCGCTGACGACACCCAATTAATTCTGTCCTTTCCCCGCTCAGAGACCCAGGTCGTCGCACTCATCTCTGCTTGTCTAGCTGACATCTCTCAGTGGATGTCTGCTCATCACCTCAAGCTCAACCTTGACAAGACTGAACTGCTTTTCCTTCCGGGAAAAGATTATCCCACTCTTGACCTAACAATCAACATCGGGCCCTCTGTTGTTTCCCCGACTCAGACTGCAAGGAATCTGGGTGTGATCCTAGATAACAACCTGTCCTTCACTGCAAACATCGCTGCTACAACCCGCTGCTGCAGATACACTCTTTACAACATCAGGAGGATGCGTCCCCAGCTGACCCAGAAAGCGACGCAGGTTCTGGTCCAGGCTCTCGTCATCTCACGCTTGGACTACTGCAACTCCCTCCTGGCTGGTCTACCTGCATGTGCCATCCGACCTCTGCAGCTCATCCAGAATGCAGCGGCTCGTCTGGTCTTCAACGTTCCTAAATTCTCCCACACCACGCCGCTCCTCCGCTCCCTCCACTGGCTTCCGGTAACTGCTAGAATCCACTTCAAGACAATGGTACTTGCGTACCATGCTGTGAATGGATCTGGCCCTTCCTACATCCAGGACATGGTTAAACTGTACACCCCAGCACGTGCACTCCGCTCTGCATCAACCAAACGGCTCGCTGCACCCTCACTGCGAGGGGGACCCAAGTTCCCATCAGCAAAAACACGTGGGTTTGCTATCCTGGCTCCAAAATGGTGGAATGAGCTCCCCATTGACATCAGGACAGCAGAAAGCTTACACACCTTCCGGCTCAGACTAAAAACTCATCTCTTTCGACTCCACTTCGAGCAATAGAACTATTAACAAAGCACTTATATACTAATAAAGGACTGGCTTATCTAAAGCCAGTTGAGTAGCACTTGAAATGTTTGGCTCTATGAAGCCTGATGTACTTATATGATTCTGTTTTCTTCAAGTTTGTATCTTCTTGGTCGAACGCACTTATTGTAAGTCGCTTTGGATAAAAGCGTCAGCTAAATGCAATGTAATGTAATAAATGTGTAGGACAGGGCTCTGCATCCATGGCACCCCTCTTCTGATTGGCCAGTATTGCGCTACTGAGGCGGGCTCATCGGACGATGGCAGCCAAAGGTTAGCTTTGTTGACAGAGGTTTTGTACGCTCATTCCATGTTTTTTAAAAAGGCAGAAAATATGGGTTAATCATTTTATATTACCAATAAACAAACATTTCTTATGAACAATTGTTTATTTAGATAATAAAACATTGAGAACTCAACTTGGGCATCAGGAATTAGTCAGTAGGACTGTCATTTATTTCAAATATTAAGATCAACCTTTTTGTGAAACAGGACAGGACCGATATCAATTGACATACTGATTATAATAATAGAAATAAAGAAATATTAGAAATAAAACATTTAAAAAAAATAAACATAAGAATAAAGAAATAATTATTACTTTAAATAAATACAAAATGCAAGAACAAAGGGAAAATAATGAAAACAAGAAGACAATAATAGGACAAACAAAAAAGGCCTAATCGATGAATATAAAGTCAAACAAAAGCCAAAATACAAAACACTTTAACCAGGATATACTTATTTTATAAATCTGCAGTGAAGAACACATTATTTAAAAACATACATATACCATACAAGTAAACGTATGATTTCCACTGAGCAGTGGACGGGAATTGTTGAGTTGTGAGGGCCCTCAAAGAAAGCTTTTCAGATTCTGGTTTATAGCTTTCTCAATGTTTCCATCCACACTTTAGAACAAGAGTAATTCCATCTGGGCCGAATGCCATTGCTCGCTAAACCACATTTTATTTACATGAACAAACCATTTTAAATGAAGTTTCTTTCCATTTGACCTTTTTCAAATCAAGACAACCTATTAATGAAATACGTATTGTTTTTAGAATCTGGGCCCCTATTTATGAGCTGAGGGGTTCTGGTTTTATATGTCTTCATTATGTCTTATGAATGTATTTATATTTTAATGTTTATGGATAAAAGTAAACTATGTATATATAGTATAATTCCCAATAAACATACACTTATAGATATGTTTGTGCAATAAAAAGATAGTAGCTGTACGTTACACCCTGATTTGAGCTCATGTTCTGTGCATCTCTTAACACAAAAGTATTTAATATGATAACCAGAAATACTCGGGATGCTTTCCTTGTTCTGGAAAGACACTGAAGGAATAGTTGGCATGGATGTGTGTGAGGCCTCAGAGACGCCTTTGGTATGTACATTTATATTTGTTCATACATATTCAATTTGCATTGTTACTGTGAAGATGCACATTTGTTTGCCAGCGCTGATTAGTTAGCACTCCATTTGTTGAAGGCAATGTTACACAGCGCCAATGTTTAGAGCTACATATAATTACATTTAGTTATGTGAGCCATCAGTTAAGGTTAGTCAAATAATGTAATAATTCATTTAAACAACGTTTTCTGGATGCCTATGTGGACTATCAGTATGAGTTAAAATCATGTATGTAGTCATTTTCTATTGAGTTTTCAATATCTCAAGTTAAGTGGGTACTATTTCAACTCGATTAATTATAACTTGGGAAATGAATAATGGTCTATCTTGATTTTTGAGGAACAGATAGTGAAGGAACAATGCAACTGGGCATAAACATTTTTACTATCTATGTTTTGGTCTTTTGTATTTTCTAAAGAGTTTTGAACCTTAAAAGTTCCACAAAATGAACTGTCTTTATAAGTCAAATGTTTAAAGGACCTATAAATAAAGACAAATAAATCAAAAGAGTTGTCCCATGCATCCTCTGTTGTCCTCCAGCCTTTCAAGCTTGGGTAGACTTTGAAAAAAGGCCAACAAAAATCAAAATAACTTGATAAAAAGCAACAATTGTAATTGTTTTTGATAATCAGTGTGACACATCGACATCAAGGAGATCTGTGCTTTTATTCCCTCCATGTAGGCAGTGTGCACAGCAACATTTTAAACTGTCGTAATCTGAAAATCTTTAGTTTGGCAGAGGACAGGGTCAGCTCTGAAGTCACTGAGCTTTTGGTTTCCATGGCAACCAAGACGTGGAAGACCATGTAACAAATTCTTCAGACTATGAATGCCACAGCTTGAGACTATTTTTCAGAGATCAGACTGTGTTCATTTCTTGGTTGAGTTCTTGTGACTGAACAGGGTTATCACACTGTGGATCTCACTGCCTTTTCCTGGTGATGAGGCAATGTCATGCTACTGGCTGACTCCTATGCTATCAGTCAGTCAGTCAACAAAAAGATCAACAAAACTGAAACTAGTTTGAAGCACTTCGATGATAACATCACATGTCATTTAGTTGACACTGTCATTCAATACCGTATACATTTGGGGTTACATTTGTTTACACTTTGACGTTTTGACTGCAAGGACTAGAGAATAGAATCCACTTGAGTGGTAGAAACTCAAACTCCCAAGTCCTTGTTATTTTCCGCACATAATTCAGCTGCAATAAGAACCATGTCCATCTCAGTAGCGTACCATACCTCAACCCTAACCCCGACCCTAGCCCAACAGCAGTAGCAAAGTGCTTGACTTGCATGTTAAAAATGTACATATTTACAGCCTGGTTTCTGTATCTAATTCATGTTGATTATCGAGGGTGTGAAGTTGTATACAACGTACCCGTTCAAATTGTATAAAGACAATGGGGGTCCTCAGTTGGCTAGTCTGCTTTCTGCTCTACTGAGTTACTTAAGCCCACTTCAACTCCTCCAACAATCCATATTTTTGTCACTTTTTGGATAGATTTGGAAATACATTAATGATATTTACCATAGTACTTCAGAAACCTATGACTGACATCAGAGTGACTACGTCCATATTTAGTACAGTCTTTGGCGATGACAGGCTTTCCCCGGGCGCTGGTACTAGGATGGGTTAAATGCAGGGAACACATTTCACTGTGTGTGCTGTGTGCTCTGCATGTGAGACCATTAAAGAGGGTTTCATCCCTCCCAATATTATTAATATTATTATATTAGAGAGTTACGAGGGCGGACAGGGCTTAGCAAGCTGTCTAGTTACTCCCCAGTGGTTCCGGTGGGCCTTGCTTAAAAATTCACACATACACACACACACACACACACACACACACACACACACACACACACACACACACACACACACACACACACACACACACACACACACACACACACACACACACACACACACACACACACACACACACACACACACACACACACACACACACACACACACACACACACACACACACACACACACAAACAAAAGATTGCTCCACTGCAGTTCACAGGTTTAAAGGAGATATAGTCTCAGTCATGTTTGCCCCAAGCACAAGCTAACGGGCAAAGTGTTGGCTTTTCCGTAACGAGGAAACATACAACTGACAGGTAGGGGATTCTAGATGCACACATGAAAGCGCATCACGAGACGCAGATTAAACGCTTTGGAGAGACACGGCACTGACAGACCCAGCAGGAAGTCAGGAGGAGCAGAGGTGGCCTTCTGTGAAGCATCGAAAACACAATCAGACTGAGACACAGGCAAGCTTTGACAAACTTCCCATGGATGTTTTATTATCAAGAGTGTTGTTATGGCTCCATGCCACGTCGATCGTTTTCAACCCAGTTGAGATGTAAATACGCCCATTTCGACATTACAAAAGCATCAACGCAGCGTCAGAGCGTCAGTCGTTTGATAGAGCAACTGGAAGGAAATAGAGCTTTTTTAATATGAAAGAAGATCAGACATAAATAGCTGAGTAAATGTTAATATATCGTTTAATGTTAATACACCATGTATTTAAGAATGATGCACGAGAAAAAAATATGTAGCTAAAAGCTCCATTTTGTATTTCTTTTTTTGTCACGTTTGGTACATGAATAAAGTATTGGATGGAGCTTTATTTATGGCAGAGTCATTAAGACCAATGTTTGCTCCAGTGGTAGCAGTTAGAATAATGGAACCGAGGGAGATACATATTGAGTGTAAGACTCATGTGTGATTAAACATACTGTAGCAACGGTTCCATGCATTTTAGGCTTTGAACTTTGTTACGTCCTCAAAGGCAAAAAGTAAACCCACACTTGTGATTGTGTGTGTTCAGAAAGAATACTTAATGTTTTCCAACCTATAAAGTAGACCTTTGAAGTCGAGAAGAAAAGAAAGGCTCAGAATTCTGCATTCAAGCAAACAGAAAAACTCATTGAGAGAAAATAAAGGTCACACTGCTCAAAACATAACTAATTATTTATTTTAACAGATATCTCAAAGCCAGAAGCAGTTCAGACTATCTGTATCCTTTCCTTTGTACAGTAAGTATGACGCATCTGTTCAACAGTAATCCTACGTAATGATTTGTGAGTTCTTTGAGGAACCAGAAAACACAGTTAAACACATGAGGAGCATTCAAGTGAAGCATACGCTGCTGTGACCATTTCCTGTCCAATCAACCAGTTACATGTCAAGCTGCTGACTGGATGTTTCTCCTGTTCACTTGTTTGTGAAAAAGTCAGTGTGATCTGGACCAGAACTAAAAGAAAACCACACATTATTGTGAGGATTCCTGCTGAAACACCGTTCAAAAGGACACATGAGGAAGATTTGGCAAAGACAAACAGGTTTATTCCAAAAAATAGCCTTGTGACAGCAGCCTTAAAATAATAACAGTTTAATAGTCCTGGAAGTCCAAAGCCCACTGCTAGAGACCAGGATGCCATTTTGCTTTTATAAACCCCCTTTTCTCTCCAAAGTGACTGGCACCATAACCACAACAACAACGATCCGTGTTTACCTTGGACTGGACCCGACTGCAACCTAAAGTCAAGGCAGTGTGGAAGTGCATTCTTTCTAATGGCCTTCAGGGGGTGACTCAACGTGACATATTCTTAATTAATCACAAGTTTCATGTTGTCTTAAATACAGCATGAAGTAACATAGACACTAAAACAGGGTATGTTGAGGTGAGGGTACTGGAATGGACTCACCCATAGCCCACCTGACCACAGTAGAGGCAGGAACGTATCTACCTGCAGCGGACTGCTAACTGAGAGTCTTGGACATGCATTAATGAAAATGTAAGTTGCAGATATTCTTCTCCAGCTAAATTGTTGGTGTGTTTATATCCTAATATTGTTCTCATTGTGTAATGAAGCAGTTAGCAACCAGCTAACTGCTTCATTATGAGGCAACACAGGGAATAGGCATGTGTCGACATGTAGCTGGATTAACCGCTGGCCTTAGTGTTCTTTTATGATATCCATTTAATACATGTATTTATTTTTACTTTGTCTTTGTGTTACAGATTCCACACATATTCTACATGTTCACTTTTCAAACTGATCTGAGGGAATAATAAAGTCTGTACAGACAGAACTCATCCGTCGGCCACACACACCTTATAAAGTGAAAACCATTTCTACCAATCAGGGTAATATAAAACATGGGAACTACACTGTAAAATATTACCATGATTTCACAATATGTAGCTGTAATATTTTACAATAAATTACTGTTTTACCACTTTACAGTCTTTACCTGTAATGTTCACAATATAATACTGTAATTTAGAATTTCACAGTGAAATCAATACAGGCACAGTTAATTACTGTGAATGTACAGGATCAATGATTACCAGGATTTCACAACATGTTACTGTATTATTTCATAGTAAAGTACTGTATTCAGACCATCCTCTGTACAACACAACACAATAAATTAAGTGATTTTCTTGCTTTTATCGCTCTTGCTTTAAATACTAATTTCTCTCTTTGGTGCAGGTTTTACTTAAATTGAAAGGGGCACCGCTGCATGTGCCTTAAAATAAACGATGCAACATGTAAATCTACAGTTGCAAGAAAAAGTATGTGAACCCTTTGGATTCTCCACACATAGCGTTGTGTGTTCCTTCCAAACAACTCAACTTTGGTTTCATCTGTCCACAGAATATTTTGCCAGTAGTGCTGTGGAACATCCAGGTGCTCTTTTGCAAACTTCAAACGTGCAGCAATGTTTTTTCTGGACAGCAGTGGCTTCCTCCGTGGTGTCCTCCCATGAACTCCATTCTTGTTCAGTGTTTTACGTATCGTAGATTCGTCAACAGAGATGACCTGATAGTCCAGTTTTCGTGGCTTTATTTTGTTTCAAATAGGGTTTATAATTGATTTCTGGTTAGGGGGGGGGGGAGTTCTGGGTCCTACGGTCCGTGGTGTGGCTGGCTCGGGTTCCCTCCTTCTGTTTGTTCCTTTTGGCTAGTCCTCCAGACCTCTTTTTGTTTCCCGTTTCGCTTGTGTGAGCAAACGGCTGGTTATCAATAAATGCTCGTTACCAAGTACCGGTTATTGCGTGTATTCTTTCATGTTGCGGGTCTCAGCACGAGCCACTACCGCGGAGTAGAGGTTGGGGCCGTAACAACATATCCAAGACACTGTGAAATGTACTTTGCACTTCAATGGAGTAATATAAAGTTAAAATGGGCATTTTCTTTGTTTTTCTTTGTTGATTGAGCTGATTGAATTGTGTAGTTATGGTAAAAAAGTTAACTAGTCAGATTTACAATATATTATCGTATTATTTACATTTTATATTTACAGCAAATTACTGGCTAATGTGTTGCATTACTTCTACAGTACAAGTGTGAAAATACAGGTAATTACTGTAATTTATGTACAGCAAGGTACCATAATACCACAGCTCTGTACTGCTATATCACAGTCATTCCATGGGCATGGCAACTGTAAAGTCACAGTATTTAGTTTATTCTAAGTTACTGTGAAATATTTACAGTAAATTACTGTGAAATCCATGCAACTAGTAGCCAGTCATTTACTGTAATTTTACAGCCAAACATTTTACGGTGTATTTTATAAGGCTTAGCACAAAGTAATGGACAACAGGAAAAGGAAGTTGCAGCACACCAATATTCACATACAGCATCCCCAACAATGACCTCAATTATTTCCGTTGCTACACTCGTTTATAGGACTGTTTTCCGGCCTCATTCCCCACACTCCTTATGCTAATGTTCATTCAGTGTATTTTTAACTCTACTTTTACAAAGATGAAATACAATTTGACACACGCTGCATATTGAGAATTACTAGGCTCAAGTGTGTTTCTCCTTCATTTGAATCCTTCACTCGTATTGAACAAACTTTAATATGCAGTTTTAACCCCGCGTGACACATGGAAAATAATGGCAAAGCTGCTATTAGAATGATAGCAACCAATTAAGATGTTTTCATTGTTATTCAACAACTGAAGGACCTCTAAGACCTCTGCCAGAATAAATGTTGGCTAGAAAATGGAGGTTAATGATAATTGAATATTTGAAGTTGTAGCTGAATAATAAGAGCTGTAGAGCAGCAGCACATGGACATTTGAGGGTGGACAAAAGATAACACAGCCTTTTTCTGATGGGTAATTAGACATAGGAAAACACACAAACAAACCCACGATCATCATGCACAAGGCGACGTCCCTCAAACTTTTTTCACAGTTTGCTTTAATTACTGTACAATATTTTCTCTCTATATTGTTCCCTACAGACTCACTGCCTTCTAAGAAATACTTTGTACCATTTATACATGTTTTTAAGAAGTTCCTGTTATGCTTTTTGTGAGTTTTCCTTTCCTCTATATCAGGGATGGGCAACTTGGATGGTGGTGGGGGCCACACAATTTATGTACTGGCCACCAGGGGGCCGCAGATTCACACACACACACATTCCATGTATTGTATGTAATTATTAACAAATGTACTAAGTCTGACATCTTCATTGACATTTGCCAATATTTCAAGGAACATCCTCTAAACTCACTAAACAAATATCAGAGGAGAGGGGAATAGTGGGGACCACATGGGTGTTATGCATGCATGTAATGTTGGCCAGCTGTGTTTGCAAAACCTCGCTATCATGCAGGGATGAGTCTGGGTTTAAATGGCGAGGACCATTTTTGGGAACTTTTAGTGCTTTAAAAATATCTGATGTCTCTTGTAGATAAACGTTAGCCATGTAGAAAACGCTGGTCCCTTTTAGTTTTTCGGCCATATATTTCCTGGGAATTTACTGGATAGATGAGAACGCAATACTCGGCCCCGCCCACTTTCTGGTGAAAACAAAGCATTGGTTCATCATGCCTAAAGCTGCTGTGTTGTGAATGGCACCTCAAACTAAAACAAAAAGGTTAAGAGTTATGATTTGAGTTTTTAAGGAAAAAGGACGGTAAAAGGAAAGATCTGTGGCCTTCAGAGAGAGGATGGAAAGACTATCAATCAATCAATGTTTATGTATATAGCCCAATATCACAAATATTACATTTGTCTCAGTGGTCTTCACAGTTTGTACAGAATATCAGTATGACAATACGACACCCTCTGTCCTTAGACCCTCACATCGTACAAGGAAACACTTCCAGAGAAAACCCACAGTTTAAAGGGAAAAATGGGAGAAACCTCAGGGAGAGCAACAGAGGAGGGATCCCTCTCCCAGGACGGACAGACGTGCAATAGATGCCGTGTGTAAATCGAAGAGATAATACATTTAAAACATATAGTCCAAATGTTTGGAAATGCATGTGTCTATATTAAGAAGATGAATCCACGAGGATGTCAGCAATCCTGTGGGAGCCATCAGGGAAGTAGTATGGTGAGAGTCTGGCAGGACCACAGAGACAGGTTCAGCCACGACTCGAAGTTCAGTACTCAGGATAGAGGATCCAGGAAGCAGGCCCGCAGCAACAGGATTAGCCTCGATTCAGGATCCCGGCGTATATATGGACACAAAAAAGAGATTTGGGGGAAGCTGGGTTAATCGGAACATGAGAGTACACAGGTACAAAAGACGGAGTAAGGTGTCCCTCCAACAGTCTAAGCCTATAGCAGCTAAACTAACGTGTCTACGTACATGCACTCCCTTAGGATAGGTTGAGGGAAAAGGGTAGCAAGTAAGGAACAGAGGTGGAGAGGCACAACGTGTCTACGTACATGCACTCCCTTAGTACACAAACTGCAGCTGAAGCGACTTGACTGACTTCTTGGTACACCCTGATAATAAGGAGTTACAATAATCCAGCCTTGAAGTAACAAATGCATGGACTAGTTTCTCTGCATCGTTTTGAGGCAAGATATGCCTGATTTTTGCAATGTTACGTAGATGGAAGAAGGCGGTCCTTGAAATTGATTTTATGTGGGCGTTAAAAGAGAAATCCTGATCAAATATAACATAAGCTATGTATATAGCAGACCGGACATCCATCCCCTATTGATTTAAATCACCCATTATTAACCATAATTCCACGCCGATCATTGATCTCCAATGAGGTTGTTTAATTGTTTGTCTTTCGGACCATCGTATTTGGGCTCCTTCCCAACTCCGTATTTACCGCCAGTCAAATGACTGCAAATGTTTCCACCCAAAAATGGGCGGGGCTATAACTTAGAGGGAAGGTGCCTGGATTGGTTGCTCTCATCTATAGTCATTTAAACCTTGTACTCCTGGTGACCCAGTTTATATCAGCCTGTTTGATGACAGCAGAGATGGCAGCGATGATACAGCCTCACACTTGGCTGGCTGGTACATATTGAGCTGTAAAAAAGCCAGCAGGCTCGTCCTTGGATCAAGGCACTGGCCCATACGATTTAATGGCACATATACCCATCCAGGGTTTACACTGTGTTTGTGAGTGAGAGGGGGTGTGTGCATTTTGAATGGTACCCATAACTTGTGAGGCAAGGAGCACAGCAGAGGTGAGTGCAGCCTGGAGAAAGATGTGGTTAATGCCAGAGGTTAAATGCAGACACACTCTCAGCGGTGGACTAAAGGATTCTTATTCCAACAGTGAGTCGCAGCAAATGTTTCCCTCACAGTTGAGACACATAATTAGTTCTGACATCCGTCTTGACTCTGAGAGGTGCCAAATCAAAGCTATCTCTTCACATTCTTGTTTGTTTTTTGGATAGGAGATGGAACATGGTCAGACTGACGCTGTTTGTCAAAAAGGAATCACATTAAAAGTTTTCAGTCACTAGAATTCTGAGAACATACAAAGAAAAACACAACCTTTACCCATATTGGGCATTGAGAAGAAAAGCCTCAATTGACGTTGTCTTTTTGCGCTGTTCTCCCTTCAAGACTGCTTCAAGACATCCACAAGTTAGCATGCAGTGGCTAGAGCTCCTAACAACACAAGCAATATTCAGTTAGCATCAAGCTAACTGGACTCTCCAAGTTAACCAACAGAGCTACCAGCTTCCTCTTGTAACAGTAAGACTATCGGCTTTTACCTTTCAACATATACACCAGCTAATCATGGCATAGTTATGCAGATGACACTCAGATCTACATCACAATACGCCCTGACCACTGTGGACCATTACAGTCTCTGAAAAACGGCAATTGGTCAAAATGTTCTGTAAATACAAAACAGAAACAATTATTTTTGGTACCAAAAAGGAAAGGGATGATGTTAGCACTAAACTCAAAAGCCTAATGTTCAACACATCAAACAATGTTAGACATCTCTGTATAGATCTGGACTCTGACCAAAAAAAAAACACATCAACAGAATTACAAAACCAGCATATTACCATTATCCATTTGCTAATGATTTTATTTAGATAAATGATCATTCATTGTAGTTATTGTTAATACACTCAACTTGCTTATACCAAATCCGAGCACAGCCTTTAACGAAACAAATATTTGAATGAAAGAATGGTATGACTGATGTATAACAGAGCTTATATTAAAGATAAGGTTTCCTTATTACCAGTGGTTGTTAGACTTTCTTGTTTTCTGTCATTTGATTAAAATATTCTTCATGTCCTTTTTTTACGAGGATAAGGTATATTTAATAGCATTAAATTGCCATTCTCTTAAAAGAATGATGTTATACAGAACAAGCTTTTGGATTATGCATTTGTAAAGTCATGGAGACTAAAGGAGAGCAGAGACTGTGTGCTCACAAGCTGATTTGTAATCTATTCAGTGACAGCGGAGGCCACTGCAGCATTGTGCCTTAACAAGCACATATGAGTGATATGAAGGATGTGGGTGAGCGCTCATATCGTAAACCCATTGTCTTCTGCAAAAGCAACGACTGGACTATGAATCCTTGTGCTTGACTAGGGACATTTTGGGCTTCAAAAAATATTCCTATTGGATAAAGCCTGTAGAAAACATTGAGGTGAAGGTGTAAGGTTTGTTTTGTTTGGAGCTTTGTAAATCCCCCTTGAGCTGCAATATTAAGTGTATAATAAAGTGTGTAGCCAAAACACAAACACTTGGACCCTTAATGCCATCTATTGTGCTTTTTTAGGGTTCCCTGTAGTGTGCATAGACTGTAAATATAAATGGATGTGGTGTCCGTGACGTCCCCCATAGGATTCTGCAGAGTTGCAGAGAAGCCTAAAGTAGGCGGTGTCGGCCACTAACGGCTCCACAGTGACGTCAGAGTCTAACTCCTGCCTGCTCCAAATAAGGGCAAAGAGGCGGAGGCGGGACCTGCTGCTGAAACACAAGGCGGGGCTCCAAGCTCCCGATTTAGCTGAGGCTACCAAGCTAGGCTAACATGCTCACAATCTGCAAGATAATTAGCTATTTCTTGTTATTCTTAATGCTTGTCATTCACACGTTAATAAAATAAAAACAAGTACCGATACATAGCAGAAAAATTGTGGCGATGTTCAGCTTAATAAGCCTTGTTCAACATAATTTCTTTAGCTAATACTACAGCGGTAGTCCTCCGTATTTTATTAACGGAGCCCCCTGCAGCTCCGTTAGCTCCGGCGGCCACCACTGGGATAATTAGGTCCCAAGTCTTACCCAAGGCTGAATCATAAACTAAACTGTATATATATACACATGTATAAAGGGTTACGTCCTTAGCTGGCTAATAAGCTATATAACAAGCTGCTAACGGGGTTAACATGTATAATATTATCATTTTACTCACCGAAAAAAGCTGAGACTTCTTGGAAGTTCTGTTAGTACATTCAACCGCACATTTTAATTGTCTGGTATTTGTAACAACATTCCCTAAAAGGCACAATCACCACGAACACGGCTAAAGGGTCAAGTTGCTGTTAGCTGACAGTGAGGCACGTACCTGTCCATCAAAGTGACCACGCCCTAATTTATGCAAAAACGTTAAGACCTAATATAAATAAAAGGGTTGCGTTATAAAACAATTCACTCACCAATCCATAATCATGAAGGTGGAATCTAACTATATCCTGAATAATTTGTATTGCATCCAGGGGTAGAAACATGTTTATTTCTGCTGTAAAGTTGGGCATTTTAACATGGGGGTCTATGGAAATTGCTCCTTTCTGCAGTCATCGCCTATCGGCCAATAGATGAACTACAGTTTGTGGCACTTCCTTATTGGCCTGGCTCTGCCCCAGAGTTTGCCACTTGGTAGTGTGTTATACACATCCCCCCCCCCCCCGAACACCTCCATTGGACTCCTTAGTTTTCTCCAGTAACACTCGCACTTCTATTTGCTATTGCTCCAACACATTGTAAAATTATAGGCTAAGGGGCGGGACATCTCAAAGTGGTTGACCAATCAGTGCAGTCTGGGCTCTGGTTTCAGACAGAGGGTGAAAAGAGGTGCTGCAGCACAGGCAGTATGAGAAAAAGAAAGAGTTTTTGAACATTAAAGCATGGAGACATGTAGAGACACTACATACTGATATACACCTGAACATGAGCAGGAGAGGACTCTTTAAAGTAGAGACACTACATACTGATATACACCTGAACATCAGCAGGAGAGGACTCTTTAAAGTAGAGACACTACATACTGATATACACCTGAACATCAGCAGGAGAGGACTCTTTAAAGTAGAGACACTACATACTGATATACACCTGAACATCAGCACGAGAGGACTCCTTAAAGTAGAGATACTACATACTGATATACACCTGAACATCAGCAGGAGAGGACTCTTTAAAGTAGAGACACTACATACTGATATGAACCTGAACATCAGCAGGAGAGGCCTCTTTAAAGTAGAGACACTACATACTGATATACACCTGAACATCAGCAGGAGAGGACTCTTTAAAGTAGAGACACTACATACTGATATGAACCTGGAAATTAGCAGGAGAGGACTCTTTAAAGTAGAGACACTACATACTGATATGAACCTGGAAATTAGCAGGAGAGGACTCTTTAAAGTAGAGACACTACATACTGATATGAACCTGGAAATTAGCAGAATAGGGCGCCTTTAAGGATACAAATGTCCTCCTTAAAACCTAATGAAACATGGCATGACTTCATAAAATCAGGCATTCTGTTATATCAGGCTTGCAATAACTAACTGAAAACAATATTTCAACTATTTTCGACCAGATTGATCCATCTCATGTTTCCCCTTTTAGGCAAATAAATGCTATTTCCTGGATTATAGTTCTGTTCCGTTTTTGTTATGTTTCAATTAATGTTAACCATGAGTAAATCAGCAAACATTATTCAAGTACGTTGCGCCTTGAAACATAGTTTAAAATGCAGCTTCGCTGTCTGATGGTAGTATTTGGTGGTCTTTCTAATCGTTGAAAGACAATAAACAAACCTATTTTCAATGTGTTTACTCTAAATTCTCTGACAGAAGTGATTGACACATGATTATGGAGTTGTCGAGCATCAGAGAGGGGCCTCTGCATGCCAAAAACAAGAATGTCAATCAAGATAAGCGGCTGTGACATATTAGTGTCATTGATAAAGTCGAGACCATTGGGTAAACAATTTATTCCTTTTTTGACACAGTCTTACTCAGGGGTTTCAAACCTATGGTCCGCGGGCCAGAACCAGCCTGCTTGAGGGTCCAATCCGGCCCACGGGGTGACTTTGCAAACTGTTAAAACTACAGAGAAGACATTCACTGCAATATTCACAACTGCTTTGTATTTGTTATGTATTACATGAAAAATATATATATATTTATATATATATATATATATATATACACACACACACAAGGCTTACAAGGCAGGGGGATAGCCTTGCCTTCTTCCTTGGTAGTTCCCAGTATGTATGGTGGTGTGTCAGGATTACTACACAGATGTGGAAATAATAATATAATATAAAGTAACTGACTAAATGTCTTCTGCCTCTGTAGATACACTGTGATCTGTACATTGTAATGCACGTGTAAATGATAAACTGAAGCATAACACTGTTAACACTTATTTGCCTTAAGAAATTGCAGATTGTTCATAATGTTCTGTAAAAACATAGTTCATTAAATGTGAACATTTTCAGAATGCACTTTTTGCACTAAAATAAAGGGAACAGTTTGGAGTTGTGGTTACTTAGGCTATTATGCTATGATTTTACTGATCAAATTAGGCTGTATGTGGCCCCTGAACTAAAATGGGTTTGACACCCCCGGTCTAACTGATACGTTTTCTAGACACTTGCCAAGTGAACACTGGTCTGACTCGACAGACAGTTTGACCCACCGACCCATGGTTTAGAGGCCATCTATTTGCCAGATGCCCCTGATGGCAACATATATCAAAGATAAATGAACCAAACCATGACCTAAGAAAAACACTTTAGGTACAAATGGAGAAAACATATTCAGACACTGGGAGTCATGCACACTGCCCAGACAACACTATTCTTGCCAAATATGTCTGAATTTCTTGCCAGGAGTCTGCAAAATACTGATTTTAAATTACATGTTCGGGAAGTTACCAAAGTGTGAAGTTGCCTGAAGCAGATTTAGCTTGTTTTCAGCAGCTAGCTTAATGTCCTCTTCACACCTCAGCCTTTTATGCATGCTGCATACGTATAAACAACTTTCCTTAGATTTCCTATCCAAGCCAAGACACTTCATTAACTGTGGAATTGTTGTAATCTCGCGTTTAATTATTTGTGAAAGGCAGAGAGAAAATATGTGTTTACAGCTAACTGGTTTTAATAATAATTTGTATTCGAGTGTTTGAGTCATTTATTATATTGTTAATAGGATGCTTTCAAATGTTATGAAAGCGGTTTGTTCCACTCCTGATCTTGCCATCCTTCTCATTACTCAGATTCCTCCCTCTCCTCCCTTCTTTCACTCTTTATTTCATCATTGCCTGCACTGTATTTGTAATTTTCCGGCCTTTCTTGTCTCCTTCTCATCTCCTCTGTGTTGTCCTGTTTCATTCGGCTCAGATCAAATTGATGTAGATGGCTCTCCGTCCTCCCATGACGTGCACTTGTACTGGAGGTGCTCACGGCAGACCATGATTGGACGAGAGAATGTTTCACATGGTTACATCACGTCTTTGAAAAGTCAGATTTCCTAACTTGCTGCAGTGTGGCCGACGAGCAATAGACCTGCCAAGACATTGTTGCATACGATAGAATACACTGATCATTTAAACACAAACATCTGAGGTGCCAAGTTGATCGGGTGATCCATTGTTGAGAAAATCGAAGGACAGACACCAGTCACTCACCACTTTGATCCGTGCTGGGATCTATATACAACATCCATACAATCGATTGGCCGAAAAATCTATTGACATTTGTGACCTGCTCGATCAAAATCAGTCCCACTGACGCACACACTGTTGGAAAGAGGGGGTTCTTATCTTTATAATATTATCCTTATTGTTTTGTTTTCCAAATATTCAGATTTTTTTTCCAATAAGGTAATGACTACCTCAAGAAGAAAAATGCCTCTGCGGCCAATTTTTTTAATTCTTTATTACCAGGTAGGTTTACACTTACAAGGAATTTGACTAGGTGTCGTGGTGCATACATAATACATGTTTGAGCTAGTCACATCGAGGATGAGGATTTCACTTAAGTGACGAAATGTTTGAGTAGGAAAGTTAGTAAGTGTGTGTTTGTTAGTGTGTGTATTCCCAAGGAAACACACACAGGCACACGTCTGTTGTATTGAAGTTAAGTCGACACGCTTGTAGTACAAATAAGCTTCCGCACTGTATTTATCATCTGAATTTGGCGATACAACTTTAATATTCTGAAACCCGAGACTTTTTATTCATTCTTAATCCCACGAAATCCAACAGTCTCAGTTCCTGCTGTATAACTATGAACCTGTCTGTCCATTTGTTCTGGGAGACGTGGAAAGGAAACATTTAAAATGAGCTAATTGCACAATTTCGGGGTGGCAATTAGTAAAATTATGCATTTTTAGATAGTTCAAAGAGGACATATATTGCCCTATTTTTTAAGGTTACTATTTGTATTTAGTGTGTCTACATGCTTTAATTAAGCAATAGCTCACGACAGGCCGTGGTATATGCTCATTATAACACAGCTAAGGGGCGTGGTTCGGTTTCCAATTTGGGCAATCAGTGAGAAAGAAGAAAAATAAACTGGGTAGTGAGGATCTAAAAAAAATTCTGGGCGGAAACTTTCTGCAGTGAGGGCTGGAGGTAATGTGGAGGAAACTTCTGTGCAGCAATGCAGTGGGAGTCACCGACTCATGAAGGAGACACGGGACGAGCAGGAGTTCTGATGTCAAACACTGAGATTTAATACAAGCATCGGCCGGAGAAATTCACATCACAAGTCACACAGTCAAAGGTTCTGACTGCACGGGTGGGTTGCCATGTCAAATCTGATCAGCCTCGCATCTTGGTAGACATTTTAACTAGTTTACAGAGAGTCAAATCCACATATTGGGGATGGGCGTAAACCATGGCGTAAACACATCTGTGGAGAAGATATCTCTCTCATCTCTGGAGCTTAGAAACCAGCGTTCTCACCCTCGTAAAAACCCTCCCTATGCCCTGTAGGTCAAGCTGTAAAACCTATTATCAACGTACGATCGCATCAACACATTTCTTACGGGAGATAAGAAACAGGGATGGTCGTTCATGTCAACACACAAAATAAGGTTAAATGTCTTAAGTAAAGACTAAATTAATCCCTAACAGGTAAGAAAGTTGGTTTTGATCAGTGACACTTTCCTTCCAAGTTGAGCCTTGTTAGAATGCACATCATGTTTGCATCTCTCCCAGGGAGGGTATATATTAGACCCAATCAGTTCATTCTATTTCTATAGTACTGTTATAATGTTTATACCCATATACTCATATCTATTGTTCATACTATATTTACACCATTATGTCTGTATAGCGATAGCCAGCTACAAGTTACATCATATCTTTCCAGAACACATGTCGGGAGACATTGTTGCTCGCATGTACAAACGGAACAAAGGAAATTCAGTATAACAAACACAAGTTTCCCTTTGATGTGTTGACCATTAGTTTGTGCATTTGTGAGATGTTTTAGGCCAAACATACAAAAAAAGAACAAATATTACTCTTATTCTTTGTTTGGTTCTTTATTCAATAAGCTCAAGCTGTTCTCACAGTTGGAGTTTGCTTGGCTGTCATGACGATGACTCCAGAGTCAGCATATAAAACACTCATCTGGATGTATTACTAATAATGCCTTCTGTCAGATGAACTTGCAGTAAGTTTGGTGACTTTGGGGCATTCCGAGTCTTTCATTTGAAGTTGTGCGCACTTGGCCACAAACCGAGCGATTGACTCTGGTACTCTGCGTCGGTGCCCTGCAGGCAGACATTTGGCTGACTGCCTGCCATCGCCTGTTTGGTATCCTTGTCCTACGTGAGCGTGACACTTCGTGATCGGCTGTGACAGCTATGCAAACTATTGTCCCGCTCTTAGAAAATGATTCTTTTTTCAACGCTGGAAGGGATGACTGTCCCTTTGTCAATTTGTTTATGTCAGAGTCTTTTTGCCAGAATGTGACTGTATGTAAAGAGACAGCAGTGGAACCGTACCGGACATACTCCCTCGATTGCCTCAACCGAGAATACAAATATGTGATCTGAAGTCTCAAACATAAGGGAAGGCGACATTATTTCACTATGAGTAGAAAGGAAAATAGATGCTGGTTGTTCCAAAAAACATAATTGGATAATGGTGTGTGTAGACATGGACATTAAATCCACTGCGTAATCTATTGGCTCTCTTGGTGTGTTTGTGTTCATGCCAGCTGTGTGTGTCCCTCCCAACAATCCTCTGTGTGACCGCCAAGTCAGACTGCTGAGTGACCCCGCTCTGAATGTCAGGACTCTAATCCTCCATTGTTTTCCGGTTGCAGTCATGTGAGGTAAATCACCTTTGTCATTGATTACAGCTGCAGCTCATTGGGGTCACATATAAGATCACACATAGGCACTTGTGTTACAGTAACTCATCAAATAAAAACAACAATTAATGTGACTTATTACATTATAAACAATCTCCTTTCAAGACATTATTCTATTCAGAAATCACCAAAGCTGTGGTTTCAAACATGTTTGAGCAAATAAGATAAGATGGTACTTTATTGATCCCAATTTGGGATGGACTACAAATACATGGCAGCTAATCATTACAGTAACTAATGAAAACCAACTGCTGCCTGTAACGGTAAGAAAAACCTACCGGAGATCCGAAAGTCTACACTGTGTTCAGCACGTGCAATAAACGAGTCAACAAAGGTAACAGAGCAGTAATAGCAGTTTGAGGTTTGGCTCATTCTTAAAATAGTTCAACTAGTCTGATAGGAAGAGACTTTTTTGTTCTATCTATCTCTCAAACAAACTCCATTAAGTAGATTCTAATACCTAAGAACATTTCATTGACCGTCCCGGAAAACCTTATGAGATCAAGTAAAGATGTGTGTGTCAAAAGAACTTTGAATTGAAAGCAATTGCTAGAAACTCAATGTTGTACACTTAAAGTAAGTAAAGCTGTCCAAAAGATCTTAGGAGCGGTGTAGGCGGGACATTGAATCTTTTAAATGTAGTCAATGTAAAACGACATGTCCGTTTTCCGTAAAGGACCGTTTTCTGTATCCTGTGCCAAAGGACTTACAAATGGAGGCGATTGAGCACATGTTCTTATCCTTTACAGATGTACACCAGCCCTTATCATGGCTGCCACCTTGTTGGGTCATTTCACTTCGTAAGGATCCTTCCTTAGCGAAAGACTATTGGACTGAGGCGCCATCTTCTTTCATGGGCATTATTTTTCCTTATCAAAACTTGGTACCTAATTAGCCACAATGCACTCTCACCACTGACAAGTTTAGTCAGAGATGTAGGTGTGTTGTGCTTGATGCTAATGTAACATGTAGCATCCTATATCAGACACGAGCAGCGGGCTAACTTAACTTTTTCTTTCACCTCGTCTTTGATATTGATCTACTTCGATTTAGTGTGATTTCACTGAAGAAATGGTCTCTTTTTTAAACCTGTTTCATGACAGTATAAAACCCAGTGTATTTCAATTGCAAATAGGTAGAATATATTTGCTTTTCTGTCAGATTTTCTACACTTGTTTTTGAAAAGCTGAACTACTTGAAACAGAAATGACCTCACAATATCGAAAGAGAGGACAATATTCTATAGGTATGAGACTTTTTTTGAGAGTAGCAAATTAATCCAGAGCATAGTCCCTCTATTTTCCTTTGTATTACTTCTTAGTTGCAGAATGTGCCATCAGTTGTTCCAGAAAGCTCCAAACAGCAGCTCCTTTTGCTTTCTATTCATCCCTATTCTCCACATGGAAATGCTCTGTGGGTGGGAGGCAATCCTTTACATTTTCTATGGCTTTTCCCTAAATGATAAATCAATTTCCCAGACACAAAACTCACAAATGAGGTTTCCGTATCAATTTGAGTGTCTGATAATAAAAATAAATGATAAGTGAGGCACTGTGGGAGAGGAGGCCATTACCACGTGCAATCGGACCGCACTGCTTATCTGCTGTTAATTAGTGCGAATGCTGCGAATCTTCTTCTTCTTCTTTCAACCAATACTTTGGCTCTCAATAACTTCAGCATACTTTCAACAACGTTTCTCAAAGTGAGGGGCGCAAAGGCATGATAGGGGGGAGCGAGAGACCAGGAGGAAAAATTGTTATTTAAATAATAATAATAATAAATAAATAATCATCATTTGAAAAATTATTGATTCAAAAATAATATGATACAGTACAATTATGTCTGGGTCTCAGTGTTTCATTCAAGCTCGGCTCTGTGTGTGTGTGTGGAACGAGCCATTTTGTGTGCGTGCGCGCAAGAGAGAGAGAGAGAGAGAGAGTGCCCCGGTACCGGAGATCGTGGTTGTTAGCTTCTGGTGCTAGCGAGCTACGCTAACGGATATAAGGAGCTTTTTCAACAACAAGGTGGAGGAGCAGGGCCGGCCCGCCGCACTGGCATTATACATTTTCGCCTAGGGCGCTGAACTGTAGAGGGAGCGCAGGGGTGCAGTCCAGATTTTTTTATTTTTTTTAATAGGCCTATGTATATTTTTTTATTTTTGTAGGCGCCCCCCAGATTCCTTTTTTTTAGGCGCCGCTCAGATCAGGATTCATTTGTTTTTTTGAGAATATGAAAAATAAAACGTAGGGGCGCCCCAACACTGCACCACCCCTCTCTATGTTTTCTTTGGTTCTGTCCATTTGTGTTTCGCGTGTCGCGCGCGCTCGCGTCTTGAACGAGAATTAGAACTTCACTGTCACAACATGAAGCGGGGCAACCCCAACAAAAAGCCGTCTGGGGCGCATTGGAAAAGGCGAAGAAAGAGAGAGGAGGAAAAACTCCAGGAAAACAGAGGTATGTCTGATGACTGTTTGTGTTTATTGGCATTTTTCAAGCAACGGTATAAAGCTAGCTAGCTAACGTTAGCTAATGATAGCAGCTGATATATAGTATGATTGTCTGAGGTGTGTCTCTAAGGACTAGTCGTACCGCTGGCTAGAGAGGATGCTGGCGTTGCTTGTTCACCGCTTCTCCGTCTGCGTTTTAACTTCTCTTGCCTCGTAAAAAGTGTTCGTTTTGACTGCTGGATCATATATAGCCTGCTGTTCTGTCATAACTGTGTGATGATCGCGTTGTTCAGTTTTTCATCCGGCTATTCACCATTTCTGTGGATCAGCTGTCTGGGGCTAGCTACCTGTCAGCTGTTAGCATCGACAGCCGCCGAATCCCGTTTTCCCCTGGGTTTTTGGCTCGGACTTCCACCTCTCTCGCCACCTGGATTATCCCTAAACCGGATTGACTGTTGCCTCGAGGGCCGAACTGTCCGTGAGTTAGCTCCGATCATTGCACCGCGGAGTGCTGTTGCCCGATGCTCGGTAGCTGGCCGGTTAGCTGCTAGCCGGTTAGCTGCTGTGGATATGGTGCTTCAATACTCCGCTCTCCAACTTCTCCAACTTCGGAGTTTTTTCAGCTCTGCTGCACCAGTCTGCCTGGATGCCATCAGATCATCAGGACTCTTGCAGCGCCCCCGCTACATACACAGATCATCCCGCTACAAATTTATTCACACAAATTCTAGTATTCCTGTGGTACAATCGGCTCTGCACTTCCGTGTTGCTTGTCGACGTCATCTAAACACACGTCACGTGCGCACCAGCTGTTTGAAGCCCCTGGCCTGCTCTGACAGTAGCACTCCTCCTGTCTCCTCTGCAGCCACCTTCATGCTGCTTAATACCCGCTCCCTCAATAATAAAGCATTACTCATCCATGACATCATCATTGATAAGAAACTTGATTTCTTATGTTTAACGGAGACATGGCAGAACCAGCAGGATTTCTTCGCTCTCAACCAAGCTACTCCCCCAGGCTATGTTTACCTCCATAAACCTTGCTCCACGGGCCGCGGCGGCGGGCTGGCTGTTATCCACCGAGCAGGTATCCGGGTCAGGGAGATTCCCTCTCCCAATATCACATCATTTGAGTGTATTACATTCTCGCTCTCCGGATCACCTCTACTCCAGATTGCCCTGATTTACCGCCCCCCCAAAGCTTCCACCACCTTCATGTCCGAGCTGAGTGAGCTTCTGTCCTCTCTCTGCTCTAAATCACCTTCCACCTATCTGCTGGGAGATTTTAACATCCACGTCGACTCCACCAGCTGTAGCTTTGCCGCAGAATTTCTGTCACTTCTGGACTGCCTCAACATAACACAGCATGTCCAGGGCCCCACCCACTCCAAAGGTCACACGCTGGATCTAGTCTGCTCCACTGGTGCCCCCCCCTCTCATCTGCAGCGCCTAGACCTGGCAGTATCAGACCACCATGCCATCATCTTCACCATCCCCATCCCCCTGCCCAAGCAGCGCCCCAGGCGCTCAATCACCTTCAGAGACGCCAAATCAGTGAGTGCATCAGCCCTATCAGACCTCCTCATAACCCACATGGCCCCGGCTCTCTCCGACACCTCGCCGGACGTGTTGGTGGCCCGCTACAACACTGCCCTCTCTCTCAGCCTGGACTCTCTGGCTCCCCTCAGAAGCCGGACGGTGTCTTTTTCCGGCACCATGGTTCACCTCTGATCTTCGCACAATGAAGCAAACTGGTCGTCGGTTGGAGCGGCTTTCCAGACGAACTGGCCTCACCGTCCACCGTATGGCCTTGGTGGACCATGTAAGGTCCTACAAGGAGGCTCTCTCCAAGACCAAGACCGCCTACTACTCCTCCCTCATCACCTCACAACAAAATCACCCCAGATCCTTGTTCTCCACCATCAACCGACTGCTCCGCCCCCTCCCCTGCCACGCACACTGCCGAAGCTCCTGACCTCTGCTCAACTTTTTTCAGGCTAAGGTGATCTCCATTCATCAACAACTCCTGGTGCCCGCCCCCTCCCCCTCCCCCTCTCTGCACTGGCCCCTGACACAGAAATGCACACTCCCAGCTCAACCCCTCAATCCCCAATGCTCTCTCTCCTCCTTCTCCCCAGTGGATGTTCCACTGGTCTCGAAGCTGGTGACCAATGCTAAGGCCTCCACCTGCTCCCTTGACCCCATGCCCACGGTGCTGGTCAAGGCCTGCCTTCCCACCCTCTGCCCCATCATAACAGACATCATCAACTCCTCTCTGTCATCTGGAATAGTTCCCTCCTGCTTCAAAACCGCCTCCATCACTCCCATCCTCAAGAAGCCTGGTTTGGACCCTGAGGAGCTGAACAACTACCGACCGATCTCCAACCTTCCTTTCCTTAGCAAAACCTTGGAAAGAGCAGTCGCCGCCCAGCTTCGTCAACATCTGTCCAACCATGAGCTCTACAAACCCCTACAGAGCACATCACAGCACAGAGACCGCCCTCCTCAAGATCACTAATGACCTCCTTCTCGCTGCTGACTCCGGACAAATCAGTATTCTCATCCTCCTCGACCTCTCTGCTGCTTTTGACACTGTTTCTCATACAGTCCTCCTGAAATGCCTCTCTGACAACCTTGGCATCACTGGCACAGCTCTGTCATGGTTTCAGTCCTATCTCTCAACCAGGTCTCAGTTTGTTAGCATCAGCGGCTCATCCTCCCCCTCGGCCCCAGTCAACCATGGTGTCCCCCAAGGCTCCGTGCTTGGTCCCCTACTTTTCACCATTTACATGCTCCCCCTTGGCCAGATCATACGTCAATTCGGTCTCAATTTCCACTGCTACGCTGACGACACTCAGCTCTATCTCAGCACCTCACCATCCGCCCAGCTCCCTCCACAGTCTTTGGTCAATTGTCTCCATGCCATAAAAACCTGGATGACGGCTAATCTACTCAAACTCAACAGTAAGAAGACTGAGCTCATGGTTGTGGCCCCCAAAGCACTGCTCCGGAAGGTTGGGGATCTCCTCCTCCACATTGACGGCTGTTCCATCTCCCCGTCTCCCGAAGTCCGTAACCTGGGTGTCATCCTTGACTCCACTCTCTCATTTCAGTCACATATCAAATCCGTCACTAAGTCTGCCTTCTATCACCTCAGGAACATCTCCCGTCTACGACCATCACTCTCTGATTCCGTGGCCGAGACCCTCATTCATGCATTCGTCTCCTCCCGGTTGGATTACTGCAACGGAGTCCTGTTCGGGGTTCCGAGTAAAGCCCTGGACAGGCTCCAGGTTGCGGACTTTCGGTAACAGAGCCTTCAGTGTGGCATCCCCCACCCTCTGGAACTCTCTCCCCCCCGAAATCCGCAGCGCCCCAACCCTGGACAATTTCAAAAAAGCCCTCAAAACGCACCTTTTTACCAAGGTTTTCCCCACTGTATAGTTAGTTTAATAGGTTTATTTTTCCGCTACTTCCCCCCCCCACCCCCTTAACCTGTCTGCCTCTTTTCCCCTACTCCCCCCCCCCTACCCGACTTGTAAAGCGACCTTGGGTTTCCTGAAAGGCGCTATAAAAATATTATATATTATTATTATTATTATTATGATAGAAGCTAGCAGATGAGCTGCTTTACCATCTAGCTTGATAGCTCTTTTTACACCAACTGCACTGTGTGGTTTTTCTTGTATTCATTATATATATTTATTATTATTAAAGCTATCTATTTTGTTCCATCTGTAGCTTACAAATGGTAATGGACACAAAATAAGTCTGCTAAATCATTAACTAGCTAGGTTATCACTTACATTTTTTTTTGCATATTTGGGCACAGGAAATGATGTCAGCTAGTCTGAACTGCTCAGTATTATTGCAGATAGATACCTACTACATTATTCTCTGTGTAATTTCCAGGTGCATTGTTAAAATATCTGGGTAATCCCACTCCCATCACTGCACAACCTGAGTCTACTGCATCACTGCCTGTAGCAGGTGAGTTCAGTCAAGTTTTTTGTGATATTGCCTGTTGAGTTTATTAGGGTTGTGGGTAGTTCATACACATGTTCACACCTGGAAGCTTCCCAGCACAGTACCACAGTTTTCTAGTTTATTATTGCACATTACAATAGCACCTATATTACTAATAATGTACATGTTAATGTAAAACACACACACACACACACACACACACACACACACACACACACACACACACACACACACACACACACACACACACACACACACACACACACACACACACACACACACACACACACACACACACACACACACACACACACACACAGTGGGTGTCTGACTGTATCCATGCATGTTTCACTGTCTGCAGGTGAAAACGTATCACTACTACCCGTCCCAAGTGAACCTGCTGCTACACAATCTGCAGGAGAGACATTGGTCCCGAGTACCACAACACAGTCTGCAGCACGTGAGTCCAGTTTATTATTGCACATTACAATAGCACTTCTCTTACTAATAATGTACATGTTAATATCACACACACACACACACACACACACACACACACACACACACACACACACACACACACACACACACACACACACACACACACACACACACACACACACACACACACACACACACACACACACACACACACACACACACACACACACACACACACACACACACAGTGGGTGTCTAACTGTGTCCATGCATGTTTGACTGTGCATGCAGGTGAAAACGTATCGATACCAATCCCAAGTGAACCTGCTGCTACACAATCTGCAGGGGAAACATTGATCCCGAGTACCACAACACAGTCTGCAGCACGTGACGCCACAAAGGCAGCAGCTGTTGACCCTGCCGACTGGCCATCCATGTCTGATAAGGTAAGAACAGAGGATCCTATCAGGCAAAACCACACTTCATTTTTCCAAAAAGACAGGATGGGAGAAGCTGCCACCACCAATACTTTTATAGAAAACTGGTAAATGGGGAAAGAATCAAGAGAAGCTGGCTATTGTACTCACAGAAAAACGACAGCCTTTACTGTTTTTGCTGCAAGCTGTTCTCCCAGAAGGAATACAAATTAATCAATGCAGGACTAAATGACTGGAAAAATTGCCACCAATTACTGAAAACACACGAGAACACTCCAGAACATACTAAACACATGGAATCATGGAAAGTGTTAGAGTTTCGATTACAAAAGGGGCAAACTATTGATAGGACTGAGATGGCGCTTACAGACATAGAAAGGAAGAGATGGCGTGAGGTGGTAACAAGGTTGGTCGCCATCATTCAATCATTAGCTGAGAGAAACATGGGCCTCAGGGGAACATGTGACACACTCAACAAACCCAACAATGGCAACTTCCTTAAAGAAGTGGAGCTGATGGCAATGTTTGACCCTGTAATGAAAGAACACGTTGCTAAAGTCAAAAGGGGTGCAAGCCATACCACATATCTCGGAAAAAATATTCAAAATGAACTCATTGAATGTATCGGTGAGAGAATCAGTGCCCACATGATTGAAGAAATTAAGAAGGCTAAATATTATTCCATCATTCTGGACTGCACACCTGACTTTAGCCACACAGAGCAGTTATCAGTCATCTTAAGGATTGTTACAATGGAGGAGATGCCACAAGTTAAGGAACACTTCATGGGGTTCCTTGTTGCTGAGGAATCAACTGGCGAGAGTTTGTCATCCCTCATCCTGGACAGGCTCCAAGAACTGAACATCCCCTTTGAGGACTGTAGGGGACAGTCTTATGACAATGGTGCCAATATGCGAGGGAAAAACAAAGGAGTTCAGGCCAGGTTACTTGAACTAAACCCGAGGGCACTATTCGTGCCATGTGGCGCACACACTCTCAATCTGGTGTTAGCTGATGCAGCGAAAAGCTCCCTAGATGCCACTGGATACTTTGGCTACCTCCAAAAGCTTTTTACATTGTTTTCAGCATCCACAAAGCGCTGGGACATTTTGAAGAGCCATGTCACCACTACCTTGAAATCATGGTCTGAAACCAGGTGGGAGAGCCGGGTCAACAGTGTGGAAGCTATGCGAGACAACATGTTCGAGATGCACTTTTGGAGGTGAGGGACAAGGCCACTGACATGATGATCAAAATAGAGGCACAGTCTTTGGCTGAGGAAGTGGGGTCCTACCGCTTCTCCATTTGCACTGTGGTGTGGTACGACATCCTCAGTAAAGTCAAACAGGTCAGTAAGGTCATGCAGTCTGTGTCAATGCAACTTGACATCGCAGTTGACCTCCTGAGAAAGACAAAGGCCACCCTGGAAGACTACAGAGCCACTGGATTTGCCTCTGCTCAGATCAGTGCTAAAGACATGTGTGAGAACATGGATGTGGATGCTGTCAAGGAGAAGAGGCTGAGGTCAACCAAGAGGCAGTTCTCTTATGAAGGAGCCAATGACCAATGCCCTAAAAAAGATGGAAGTTACATTTTTCAACAGGGTGGTTGATGTTTGCATCACTTCCCTCAATGAGCATTTTGAACACCTGGAAGAAGTTCAGGCAAAGTTTGGGGTGCTTGTCAACTTCCCCGAACTGCCCAGAAACGAGCTGACAAAGCAGTGTCAAACACTGAGCAACACCCTGAGCTCTGACGGACAGTCAGACATAGATGGAAAAGAGTTGGCACTGGAGCTGATGAACTTTCCAACTCTCCCCTCACCCACAATGACCACCCTGGAACTGTTGGTGTTCTTGGAAAGGAAGAACCTGAGGGAGTTTTATCCTAATATGTGGGTGGCCCTCAGGATCGCAGTCACTATGCCAGTGACAGTGGCTTCAGCAGAAAGAAGCTTCTCAAAGCTGAAGTTAATTCAAACCTACCTGAGGTCTACAATGGTCCAAGAACTCCTCAGTGGACTTGCCATCATCAGCATTAAGAGTGATGTTTCTCGTCAGCTGTCATATGAGGATGTTATCGATGACTTTGCAGCAAAGAAGTCAAGACGAGTGCAATTCTGAGTGTTTAAGTCAAACAAGTCAGTAAGGTTTTTATTTATTATTACAATATGTGTGTTCAAAAACAGAAATGTAATTGTTCTTTTTTTGTATAAATCGTTTTTATGTATTTGTTAATATTTTTTCATTTATTTTATTTTATTTATTTATTATTACAATACGTGTGTTCTTAAGTGTTCTTTAAAATAGTTCTATAACTCCTTCTGTGGAAGCTACTTGTTTATTAAAAGATGTTTGTTGAATTATAACTAAAGCAAATGTGGTTTTTGTATTTGTGTGTAGGGTGAGGGGGTTGGTGTTTTCAATGTATACTATAGGACAGTAAACCAAAAATATCGTTTAAAAACTGGAGAGATAAAAATATGAATACATAAATTAATGTTAACTAGGTCAAATAAGATATGAATGAACAACAAAAATAAAATAAGTTACATTTATTGGTTATGGTAGGTTATTGGTTATGTTCACATACTCATTTGATTATTAAAATGTTAACTGATCTTTTTCATATGGGTGTTTTAGAGTTGTACCCCCTAGATCTAGTAGTAATTGTGTGCTCAAAGTGCACCAGATTGAAGCATTTTACTTTAAAATGTTCAAAAATGTCTTCCCGGGGGTGCCCCCGGACCCCCCTAGAGGACGTGACGTCCATCCCCCAATTCAAACATGTTCATACAATCCTGAATACATTTGAAGCCTTTTTGCCTATGTCAATAAGTTTCTGTTTTTGTAGTGTATTCGTCTTTTATAGAGATTTTTAATTTATTCTTTAGATATTCTATGGGGGGGGGGGCGCCAGCTAAAATCTCGCCTAGGGCTGCAAATTGTCTAGAGCCGGCCCTGTGGAGGAGAGTCCTCTCCTGTCATACTGAGAGGCTGAGACTGACACTCTCTGAGTGTTTAGATAGTTAACTTTAGTCTAAGTTAAAAGGGGAGTGATTTGTAAAATATCCATAAAGAAAAAGTAAATCTGTTTACAGTTCTGTTTCAAATGGGTGTTGAGAGAGGTATCCATAGATCTCTTAATGTTGCTCTCAAAGTGCACCAGATTGATGCTTTTAACTTCAATATTTAAAAACATATCTTCCCGGGGGAGCATGCCCCCGGACCCCCCTATGTGAGGTCCACACACCACCTATAAAAATAGCACTTTACCCCTGCTTACACCTATATGCCGTGAGCTGTTTATCGAGCCTTCATTGTAACTGTCACATTGTGTATTTGCGTGGGGAGTGTTGCAGTAGAACATTCCACTGTAGCGACCGGTACATTAATGGGAAACCCTAAATGTTTGAGCACCCTCTATGAAACGTCAAGCTACCCCACAGCACCCCCAAAATAAATCGCTGGCACCGCCACTGAGCCTGCAACCCCATCCATCTTCCATCCATCTTCTCCCGCTTATCCGTGGTCGGGTCGCGGGGGTAGCAGTTCCAGCAGAGAGCCCCAAACGTTA
This sequence comes from Pogonophryne albipinna, assembly GCA_028583405.1. NCBI lineage: Eukaryota > Metazoa > Chordata > Actinopteri > Perciformes > Artedidraconidae > Pogonophryne > Pogonophryne albipinna. The sequence continues at coordinate 7,795,325 of CM053244.1, forward strand.
TTTTCCCTGGCCACATCAACCAGCTCTGACTGGGGGATCCCAAGGCGCTCCCAGGCCAGCGAAGAGATATAATCCCTCCACCTGGTCCTAGGTCTACCCCTTGGTCTCTTCCCAGCTGGACGTGCCTGGAACACCTCCCTAGAGTGGCGCCCAGGTGGCATCCTTACCAGGTGCCCGAACCACCTCAACTGGCTCCTTTCGACGCGAAGGAGGAGCAGTTCTACTCCAAGTCCTTCCTTGATGACTGAACTTCTCACCTTATCCCTAAGGGAGACACCAGCCACCCTGTGGAGAAAACCCATCTCGGCCGCTTGTATCCGCGATCTCGTTCTTTCGGTCATGACCCATCCTTCATGACCATAGGTGAGGGTAGGAACGAAAATGGCCCGGTAGACAGAGAGCTTTGCCTTCTGGCTCAGCTCCCTTTTCGTCACAACGGTGCGGTAAAGCGACTGCAGTACCGCTCCCGCTGCTCCGATTCTCCGGCCCATCTCACGCTCCATTGTTCCCTCACTCGAGAACAAGACCCCGAGATACTTGAACTCATGGGCATCGCAGCCATTATATGAGGGTGGGACAAGTCCCCCCCACTTTTTCAAATGATTAGTTTTGACCCCCCCACTTTTACCATGTGGAAAGTCCGTGAATCGGTCTATCCACTCGCCGCACATTGTAGAGCGCTGTGTCAGTGCTTCACTATCAAATCCATTCCACTTGCTTATTGAGAGAATGCCCAAATCAATGAAACTCCGTACCATGTTTTCACTGCTACTTTGTACCAAGGCAGATTCTCACATAGCGCGCGCATAATCAAGGAGTGTTGCCATAGTTGGACAGCTCAGATCTGTTGTATGAAGCGATGCCGGTAGCGGAGGTAAGGCACACACACCAAATGTTCAGGAAATGGTTAATACAGCGAAAATCAAAGCTGACGATCTCTTGGTTTGATATGTTTTCTCCCCCAGACAACATGGACATAAGAACATTTTTTTCAAAGAAGAGGAAAGTAAGTAATCAGCTGGTAGCAGTTAATCAGTTAACAGTGATGGCGGCGGCAAAAGCGTCTCACTTCTGGAGAGGAGTTTCGTCTTTATGTCATGATAGAGAGATACAAATACTGAATAGTTTAGATGAGAAAAGGCATCGAAATGCCAGGTTACTAGTATTTATCATGTAAACAGGGAACATGAATAACCCCATCTCTCTGTGCTCATGTAAACACCATATCCCCAATATGATCATAACCGACGGCTTACTGATGTCCATAGACGCAGTCAGTGTGTTTTACTGGAGCCTCATTTCGATGAGAGATTATTTTCTGAGTTCTTTAACTTTGGTACTCTCTCTCAAAATGATAATGTGCATTATGTTTTAATTATACTTCTTATCATTCAGAAGCTTTTTGTGTGTGTTTATGTTTTACTGAGTGCTTATAGGCAATTTCCATCCCAGTATTCAGTTAACTGTTTATTTTCTGTGCACATTACACAGACTAGCTAAAATTATACCTACTGCTTGGGACTTTGAGTCTTCAAAATGTCCAATGCCACAGACTGGGACTTACCTTAGAGTCAGTTGTATTTACATTCAGTATGACTTGTTATGATTCAATGTGAAAGAGTATACTGCTCAACAAATAATGATCACTTCACCACCTCTCTTGACATCTAGGCGCTTGAGAGTGAGTCAGAGGCAGAATACAGGCACAGTGGAGAGAGGTCCGTTGCTGAGGTGAGTGATGAAAGGGAAATGACAGTTTAGAGTAAATTGTGATCCCAGAATGTTAAGGAAATCAGTGGGGATATTGAGCAGGACACATTTCATCATATGACCAATATAGACTGAAGAGCAACATGTATTTGAACATTTAAGTCAATGATACCATTCCCGGAACTTAACATCTGTATGGAGTCAGATTTTTTTTTTTAAACCTGACATAATTCCCAAACCCTACACTCCTTGGACATCATTTTTTCATGAAAAACGGCGGAAAACCTCTCCTACGTTGACATATTAAAAAAAATGCCTCTTGAGGGCATGAAGAGAAAAAAACTTGTCAAAAGTCCACCTAGCTCCCAATAGACTCGCATGTTAAATTTGTCCGGAACTTTCTTCAGAACAGAGAGAAGTAAACTTTATACAAACTGCTCCCATCTTCACATTTACCACACAAAACCCCCCAAAAAACTACATATCAGTTCATTGGGGTTCCCTGATGCTCACTTTCTGGTCATTTTTTTTATAAGAGCCATAGTTTTTGAACAGGTGGCAAAATTGTCAGATATGATCCTCAATGCATTCTTAATGGGACTCAGTGCTGTAGTTGGTAACCATGGTGTTGCTGGGCAGATTGGGCCCACACACCTGGAGTGGAGTGCACCAGCTGGGCGTAAAAAAGTAGGGCTTAACTCTAACGTCGGGCTTAGCTACGTCCGACGTAGTGATTCGAATTTACACCGAGTGCACCAAGCCTGACTAGTCTCGGGCGTAGCTGCGCCTGGTCTTAAGATGCGCGTCCATGTGAATACACGCGAAACAGTAATTGTTGCCAAGCAACGCCATTTTACAGACTCAGAGGACCGCAGAGAAGAGGGAATTCCCACACCCACAGCGTCAGCGATGACTCAAGGGGAATCCCAAATGGCCACACCCCGAAAGAGAAAGAGGGATTTGTCAGAGCTACAGCGGGAACTGATCAGAGAAAGAAATCGTTCGTGTGGAGGTGGAGACCGTCAAATTGAGAGCGGAACACAAACAAATTCTGAATCTGAGCGCAATCAGCACCTGCAAGGTTGGGGAGAGCGCAGCGTTTCGATCTGATCCGTGCTGGAGTTGAGGGGAGATCTCCTCGATTAAATCAAAAAGGGCTTGTCTGCCGAAACGAAACCTCTCTATCAGTTCACTGTCTGAATAGATGTCCAGTGGGTTTGTTCGATCACGGACGACTCTTTCTCTTCTTAATGCCCTTTCATTGTTAAACATGTAAACAAGACGCCCTGCCATCGTTAATATCCTTCTTGCCTGTTTTACGTTACTATGGATACTAGTCTGTCTTTCCGATTTACGCCTGCTCCATACTAGGCGTAAAAGTTACACCCGGGCGCAACGCATACAGGGCTTAAGTCTAAGTGGTGCACTAGTCATAACTTTAGTTTGGTCTGAACCTTCGGTTCTACGTCGGACGTAGAGTTACGCCCAGCTTACGCCCAGCTGGTGCACTCCACTCCTGAGTGACATCATCTAATCACACGCCCACAGACAGACTGGAGGTTTGTATTATTATTTTTTCAACAAAAGTTAGAAATGCAAGAGGTTTATCTCTCATTCAGAACAATGGAAAGGCTCTCCTTTCACAGCCCATCTCCATGGAAACCTTTGATCTCTGGGTGCAGTACACACATGTTTAATAACGTCGTCACCATGGTAATCTTTGATCTCTGGGCTTACACACACAGATGTTTGTAAACATGAATTCACTACTACTTACATTTAATATCTTTATTTAACTCCTTCAGCCTAATTTCAGCTGCAGAAACCATTCAACTATTACATTATTCAGCTATTTCAGGACATTGAGGCTATACATGTTGTTTATACCTTTTTTAAACATTTTCTTTTAAATATTAAGCTTCTTCACTATTTTTCCTACTCTTCTAGTTTAACATTTCACTTTCAAGTTTTCAACAAAGTCATTGCAATGCATTTGAGCTGTAACAATTGTGATTCAAATAATTTCACCTTTCTGCATTTCTCCACTAAGTTCAGGAACACACTTACTTGGTTTCTGTAGCTAAAAGCAGCTACAGAGACCATTCAACTAATAACATATTCAGCTAAATTCAGCCACAAATGTTCACAGTTTACAGCATTCGCACGGATTTTCTGCAGGAAATGCATTTTCTAGTTAAAAGCTTAGTCACTTCTCCTCAAAAGACCCCAAGTTGGACAACACACCATGAAATCCCCCAACCAAGAACCACACACATCAGGTTGAACAATTCAAATGGGTTTCGGATTAAGTTCAGTCGAGTCCACAAAATCTGATGGAGTTGTTTTCTGGGCTAAATATAACCGCGGCTCACTGTCACTTTGCATCATGTGTAACGTCTTATTGACAAGTCTATGCAGTTAACTGAGGACAGCCTCAGCTCCTTCACTTGTCTCCTATCTCGGTTTAGATATTTCGTACTAAATTTGAGTCTCCACTAACTCTATTGAGGGAATTTTTTTTTTTTTGTTGAACAAAAACAACACCTTACATCACTTGACAGCACCTCAGTATCAATATATACCAAAGACAGTACATATTGGCAAATATTGGAAAAAATTAAATAAAAATGTAGACCATATACATCCATTTGAAAATCAAAACAGGGAAAGGAAAAAATAAATAAAAGTAAATAACAATAGAGTAGTAGTAATATTAAAAAACAATACCACATACATCACAGGATTTGGGATTTTTCTCAGGCAGAGAAATAACTTGTTAGGGGAGACCACCTCCGTTGAAACAGGTCTGTCCTTAATTGTAATTGGGCAATCAGAGCCTCCATCCCATATACCTCCTTTCATTTTAGTTTCCATTGTGCCAGTGTAGGTGGTTGTGGTTTCCTCCAATTCAATGTTACCATTTTCCTAGCAGTCATCAGGAGTGTATGCAACAGGTACTTCTGGTTTCTATTACATACATCCTCTGCAACCAGATCAAGTATAAAGTGACTAGGGTTGAGCGGTAGATCAATTCCCATAATTCTGTCTATCTCCTCCTTTACCCCATGCTTGAAGGAGACCATCTTTGGGCAGTCCCAGAATATGTGTGAGTGGTCACCAATCAGGCCGCACTCCCTCCAGCAGTACTTTGCTGTGGGGGTGTCTACACATTTGGAAACTATCAAGGGTGTCCTAAAGAACCGTGTCTTTGTCTTCCAGTCAAACTCCTTCCACGTATTACTGTTTATACCTTTGTGACATCCCTGACACAAAGTTTCCCAATCCCCATCTTCAATTATAATATTCAACTCTTACTCCCATTTATTTTTGATGTGGAAGGTGTTATCTGGTAAATCCATGAATAGGTTCCTATAAATATGGGAAACATGATTCTTAGTCGGTATATTGTGCCTAATTATATTGATAAAATATGTTTCAATGTTTGTTGGGGGATTCTTGATTATGTTCCAATCTCTATGCTTTGTAATGTAATGCCTAATCTGTAAATACCTAAACATGTCACACGATGGTAACCGAAACGTCTCAAAAATATTATGACAAAATAATTGGTCAATCTTTAGACCTCTGTCTGCACACTTCTTACTGGTACTATTGAGGGGAGGAATTCTAAATTTCCAGCAATTTGCATAGCTCGAGAGAGGGCAACTGTCCCCCTAAATCTCTTTTGTACCGCAGACCACACTTTTAAGGTGTGTTTCACATATATGTTTTGGACTCCCACTTTCTTTTGAGACTGTTGGCTCATGAAAGCCACAGTGGACAAAGGTATCCCTGGTAATGAGCTCTGCTTTATACTAACCCATCCTGTCTCTGTGTCATTGTGAATCCAGGCCACAACTGCTGTTAGTTGCGCTGCCCAAAAGTAGTGCTTTATGTTGGGAAGGTTGAGCCCGCCCTTGTCCTTCCCAAGAGTAAGTGTCTTATATCTCACCCTCGGCCTCTTATTCTGCCATATGAATTTAGATAATCCAATATATTGAAGGCAGATGCCGGGACCCAAATAGGCAGAGATTGGAACAAAAACAAAAGTCTGCGCAATAAGTTCATTTTTACAGCCTCTATTCTACCCAAAAGTGACAACGGCAGCACATCCCATCTAGTTAAGTCAGTTTTAAACGCCTCATATCTTTTTATAATTAGCTTGGAACAAATGTGTTACTTTGGGGGTGAGTGCAATCCCTAAGTATCGAAATCCCTGACCAGACCTGTGAAAGGACACTGTACTATCAAGTTGACTTGGCCACATCCCCGAGATCATCATTGCCTCTGACTTAGTGGGATTACTTTTATATACAGATACCAGAAACAATATTATGTCGTCCGCGTTGTTGAGATCTTCACAGTGTCAAGTGAATACTTAAAACGAAAGTTAATTATAAATCAAATATGATCAATCATATTCTTATATAACCCACAATGAAAATGCTTCATATTTTATGATTTTCTATATTTACAGTATAAACAAAACACAAGTGGTTTGTTAAGTTGAGTGTGTACGGCCTATAATGATTTATGGGTGTCACTGATAAGGGAGAAGGCAGTTTCTTCCCTCTCCCCTCACAGCAGTACACAGGGAGGGGGGCTCCTGACTTAAGGAGAAAAAGACAGAGGCCCCGAAAAGGTGGTTATGTCATAGCCGAGAATAATATTTTGCAAGTCCTGCAGGGGTCATGTCCTTTTTACACAAACATGGGAAGGTGTGTCTTATGCTATAGCCATATAATATGTCTGGTCATGTCCTGTCCTGTACATCAGAGGCCATGCCCAGTTTCCACAAATATGGGTGTGGAGGAGGTGTCTTGGGGGTTTTCTATCCGGTTTTTGAGCATAAAGACACTGGGTGAGAGAGGGAGAGCTTCAGAGCTGGGTTAATAGCTCTCGGTAAGGTTCTCTCAGACTTGGTAAATATCTCTCAAATTTCTTGGTTGAATGCTGAGTGAATTACTTTGTGAAATGAGTGGAATGATTAGATATCTGATGTGTTTGTGAATATTAGGCCCGCCAGCTTTGAGGAATCTTATTATATACTAATAAAGGACTGGCTTATCTATAGCCAGTTGAGTAGCACTTGAAATGTTTGGCTCTATGAAACCTGATGTACTTATATGATTCTGTTTTCTTCAAGGTTGTGTCTTCCTGGTCGAATGTACTTATTGTAAGTCGCTTTGGATAAAAGCGTCCGCTAAATGCAATGTAATGTAATGAATCTTCCTCCGAATTCATGTGGATAGGTATGGGTTTTTGAATGTTATTCCCGCCATCTGTGTCGGAAAAAAAGTATGGAATTGATGTGAATTGATTTGGTGAAAATGAAAGTTTGAATGTGCTTTTTATTATCACCGGTCATTTATGAGGTAATGCCTCTAAATTCTATCGGGAGATTTAAAAATCACAAACTGAATTGGGCAGTTGAAATTACAATTTTGGTAATAAATGTAAGACTGAATTAAAGTTTCATATTAGAACATGATCACAGCATGATAGGTTTAGTATGATTATAATGTTGTAAAGAGAGAAGGTAAAAACCCTGTATTAGTTTGGACCTATTTTTCTTCAAATAAACTGATCCCACCTTTTGGATTGGGACAACTTAAAAGACATCTGCGCTCTCCTCTCCTGCTTCAAAGGTAAGATTGCACCCTGCCACACTCACTCTTAGGTAGGGCCACACCTCTTTACTGATATCAAAATCCTTTGGGATCGCTTAAACAGATTTAAGAGAGTTGTCTGAATTGAAACAGCAGTTAATTGAACCTGGTTATTCAGGAGTTAATAGAGGTGAGATCTTGCTGACGTTGGTGGATCTGAGCCAAGCAGTAAACTTACATAGACTCCATCACTTCGGTTAGGTCAATTAGTAGGTCAGAGTAATTTCCTGGAATAAATTATCAGCCCTCTCTCTTACAGCGTATAGATCCACCTTATGTTGATTCCCATCCTCATCCTTTATTCCCTGTATATGAGGATTACTCCTGATTAGTTCTGTGAGAGGTTCAATACTAAGAGCAAACAGGGCTGGGGATGAAGCCTCTCCTTGCCTCGTCCCCCTTCCCAACGCAAAGAAATCTGAGCAGTGGCCGTTGACTCTAACTCTCGATCTTGGGTTCTTATAAAACACTTTGACCCAGTTAATAAAGGTCTGACCAAAGCCCATATGTGCCAGTGTCCTCTGCACAAATGTCCAATCTAATCTATCAAATGCTTTCTCAGCGTCTAGACTGAGAAGCATTGATGGGGTTTTCCTCCCGGCGGCAAGTGATTGTAAATTGAGAACTCTTCTAACATTATTAGTACCATGGCGCCCAGCAATGAATCCCGTTTGGTCTGGGTGTACTAGCTTCCCAATGCACCTCTGTATTCTACTAGCCAGAATAGAGGTCAGGATTTTTAAATCCTGACAGAGAAGGCTTATGGACAGATAACCCATACATTGTGTGGGATCCTTCCCTTCTTTATGAATAACCGTAATGATTGCCTCTGACCAGGATTTCAGTGGGTCTCCTTCATCCAATGCATAATTATATACCCGACATAGGACGGGTGCCAACTCATTCACAACAACTTTATAGTACTCCCCCGAGTACCCATCGATACCAGGAGATCTGTTATTCAATTCAAGTTTAATTATATAGCCCAATATCACAAATCATATTTGTCTCAGAGGGCTTCACAAATCAACAAACACAATTGGCAATGTAAAACAATGTAAAAACAACAAACGTATCTTACAAGATCACTGTGCAAATATCAATTTAAAAAGGAACATAACACAATGACACAAATACAGTTGGAGTACAATAATTAAAATTCCATAAAACGAAGGGTCCATGAGGATGTTTAAAAGGGGTTTAAAACCAGTCTTAACTGTACGCTGTACTAAAAAGGAAAGTCTTTAACCTACTCTTGGATGTGTGGACACCGTCTGCCTCCCTAATCGTCACTGGAAGTTGATTCCAGAGGAACGGGGCTTGGTAGCCGAAAGCTCTAGCACCTGGACTCTGGGAACCACCAACAGACCTGCACTCTGGGATCTTAATGCCCTAGAGGGGCAATAGGAGATTAAAAGATCCTGTAGGTAGGATGGTCCCTGATCATTTAGCGCTTTGTATGTGAGTAAAAGTATTTTAAAAACAATCCTGGAATTAACTGGTAGCCAGTGCAAAGCTGCTAAAACAGGAGTGATGTGGTCCATCTTCTTTGTTCCTGTTAAAACCCGTGCTGCAGCATTTTGTATGAATTGAAGCCGGGTATTTAATGATGAGTTTGGACAGCCTGATAAAAGGGAATTGCAATAATCCAGCCTGGTGGTGATAAAAGCATGGATTAGTGTTTCTGTATTTTTGTGGTTTAGGATGTGCCTGATTTTTGCAATATTCTGTAGATGGAAGTAGGCAGTCCTTGACATTTGCTTTATATGGGATTTAAAAGACAAATCCTCATCAAAGATAACACCAAGATTTGTTACCGTGGTGCTGGAGGTCAAGGTAATACCATCCAAAGAAATTATATTGTTGGACAGTTTGTTCTGAAGGTGCTGAGGGCCTAGTATAATGACTTCTGTTTTGTCAGAGTTTAATGATAAAAAGTTGCAGGTCATCCATGTCTTTATGTCTGTGAGGCATTCTTGCAGTTTAACTAATGGAAATTGTACATCTGGTTTAATTGATAGATATAATTGTGTATCATCTGCATATCAATGAAAATTGATGGCGTTATTCCTTATGATATTGCCCAATGGTAGCATATATATGATGAACAGGATGGGTCCAAGTACAGACCCTTGCGGTACTCCATGACTGACTGTAGTTTGTAATGACGATTCATCGTTGACAGATACAAACTGAGACCGTTTTGATAGATAAGACCTGAACCAGCTTAGTGCAGTTCCCCTTATACCTATCAAAAGCTCTAATCTTTGGAGTAGTATGTTATGGTCAATAGTGTCAAAGGCAGCACTCAGATCTAACAAAACCAGGACAGAGGCAAGTCCATTATCAGATGCACAAAGCAGGTCATTTGTGACTTTAACCAGTCTTGAGCTTCCCAATACTATCTAATATTTCCTCTACTGTAATGGGGGAACACATTATGTCAGCCTCCTCCTGTTACAATTTGTTTAATTCTACAGAATCAAGGAGAAGTGATATCTAATCCTCTTTCCCTTGTACCTCCTGGCCCTCATATAGCTTTTTGTAATACACAGCAAATGCTTCTGCTATTTATTTAGGTTGAGATGTAACTTTCTTTGTGTCTGGATGTTTCATTTTAGAAACCACTCGGCTAGATTGAGCCTTGCGTAGTTGAAAGACCAATAACCTACTCGCTCTATTACCCATTACATAATATTTTCTTTTCACAAATCTAAGCGCTCCCTCTGCCTTATAGGTAAGTAACTAATCTAATTTTTTTTTTTCATGTTTTAGCAAATCCAGTGTGACCCTGTCCCTCGATACTTTGTGTTCCCTTTCAAATCTAGTTATTACAGTCTCTAATTTAAGTCTCCTCGCCTCTCTTTGTTTTTTTAATCTAGAGGAAATTTGAATGATCTTTCCCCTCATTACAGCTTTAGAACCATCCCATAAAATAGAAGGAGTAACCTCACCATTATCATTTATATAAATATACTCCTTTAGGCCGTCACGTAATTCCTGTTGGATCAGGGGATCATTTCATATTGAGACATTAAGCCTCTAATATCTGAATTGTCTATCCTGACCTAGGATCATTTTCACTGTGATGGGGCCATGGTCAGACAATGTGATTGGTTCTATCTTACATTCTGGATGCATGTCAACCTTAGATAGACAGAACAAGTCTATTCTAGAGTAACTCCCATGAACTAGAGATATGTATGTATAATCTTTATCTTTGGGATGGCGACATCGCCAAATATCTACCAAACCCAGTCCATCTAACATCCCCAGGGCAGTGGTTGTTTTCCTAGATCCGTGTCCCTTCTCAGCAGGCAATCTGTCCATGCTCAAATGTAATACACAATTGAAGTCCCCCCCTATCACAATAGTTCCCTCCCCCTCCTCTGCCAATTTAGAAGCTATTTTCTTGAAAAAATAAGGACAGTCCTCATTCGGGGCATATCAATTCAGAAATGTGAATGTATCTTCCCCAATCGTGCCTATCACCATGACATATCTGCCTTCCTCGTCCTGAATGACTCATTAACTGGTAAAGCACACAGACCTACTGAATAAGATCGCAACCCCCCTCTTCCTCCCACCCTTATACGATGCACTGTACACCTGTTCCACCCAGTCTCTCCTCAACTTTAAATGCTCAACTTCAGACATATGGGTCTTTTGTAACATTGCAATTGAACATTTCAAAGCCTTAAGCTGAGAAAGTATTTTCCCCCAATCCCTTAATGTTGTAACTAACTACAATTATACTATCCAATATAGGCCTACCTTTAGTCCTTGCTGTCATTGCAGAGCCTTCTAATTAAACTGAAAATGTCAAGTACAAGGTCATACATTGTAACGGTCCTATCAGCTGTCAAGGAGTAAAAAGTAAAAACAACAATAAACAGTGATAGAAACAAAACACTTCAAACTGGCTTCCAATTCCGCAACTGGCCTATGCAAAGCGACCAGTCCCCGTGTGGAAGCGGGCAGAGAGTGGCGGGATCTCTCTTGGAAAAACACACAACGTGTAAATGCAGCAGACCCAGTCCGTTGGCTATACTGCTGCGGCCCTAGGGCTGAGTGTGAGTCACTCGTTTCGTTGATCAGTCGCAACCGCGGAACCTAACCCAAACGACCATTACAGTATGCTAGTAACGTAACATTCTGTACTCGTCTAAATTCAAACATAAACTATAGTGTCGGCTAATGTAAAATCTAAATAATGAGCCCTTCTAGAAAACGTTATTCTCAAATGTTCATCTCTGTCTGAATGATCAAGCTTACTTCGTCGTGCCTGTCAGCCGCTTCCAGGGAAGAAAACCCTACAGTCCTCCTCCGACAGCAAGTTCGCATTTTTCCCTGTCTCTCCCATCGACGCCTGGTCAACTCACTCAGAAGTTTGTCCCGTTCATCAACTCAGATCTGAATGTTCATTTTCTGAAGCGCCAGAGCGGCTTCCATCAGTGTCTGAAATGTCTTTTCCACCGAGCCCACCATCATCCTCAGCCGAGCTGGATATAGGCACTTCGCTTTGACATTCTTCTGCTTGAGTTCTTTGATGACATATCTAACCTGGGCATGTTTTCTCTGCAGTTCAGGTGAGTAGTCATTGTCGAAGTAGATTTGCCTGTCACCCATCTTCACTTGTCCCTGTGTCCAGGCCTGCCGTAGGATCTGTTCCTTCACTGTGTAGTCAGCGAATCCAACTAAAATGGAGCTAGAAGGGTCATTCTCTTTCGGCTTCGGGGTAAGTGTCCTATGGGCACGGTCGATTCTGATGTCGTCTTCCTTTAGCGGTAGTGAGGGCAACACGGTTGGAAGTAGCTTCTTAATAAAGGCCACCATATCCCTTCCCTCCGTGCCTTCGAGAATCTGATATAGTCGCAGATGTTGTCTTCTCGCCCGGTTCTGGAGGTCCTCACATCTTTCCATGAGCTCAGCTTCTTGTTGCAGTAGAAAGCTAACTGCTCTGCCATGGGTCACGGCCTTCTCCTCCGTGGCACCGATACGCCCTTCCGCGTCAACGACCCTCTTCTCCAGTTTTGTTAGCTGTGCACTTAGACCGCCGACCGATGTTTCCAGTCTAGTAAATGACTCACTAATTTGACATTTGAATTATTTTACATCTTCTCTCATCAGTTGAATTTCCCCTCGTTCTTCTTGGTTCGATTTCTCTATTGATCGTAGAATGTCCTCCATGCTGGTCTTAGAAGCACCCCCTGCTTTGTCAGACTTAGCCATGCTAGGCGCGCTAATGCTAGCAGTAGTTGTTTTCATTGATTTCTCCTTGTTTTTAGATGATTTCTGATTTCTAATTGTTTTTTCGACAGAGCTCATATTCTGAATGTAGTTGGGCGTTCATTTGCCGAGTTTTGATAAATATATCGTTTGGTAGGGCACTATGTCCGAGGAGCACAGAACCTTGCGTCTTACGTGAGCATGGTGCCACCGGAAGTCCCCTATTGAGGGACATTTTAAATGTAGATTTAAAACATTCTTAATGCAGTGATGAGGTATTTTTGTCGGCCGACCTAGAAGTTAGCATCGCAAGGGTTCCCTTGGCAAACAGAAATGGGATTATTCCATTGGATTTTGGTATATTGCAGAAGTAAAGCTCTCTGGCAAACACACATTTATGATACTTACACTTTTTGTTCCGGCAGAATAATCTCCATGTATTAACACCACTTTGAGATATCTGAAGCAAAATGTATCTCCATAAGTAAAAAGCTTTCGTTAGGCTATAAACAAACTACAGCACGGCCACATGGCTACGCTTCACAACGCTAAGCTAATTGTGGCTGATGTTTAGAAGTCTCATTTAGTCATTTGTTAGCGACCGCTAACTTTTTGTATGACTAATACAAGCCCTGTGCATTCCCGAGTAGAATAATTACTGACGTATATTATGTCGTAGAATATACGGTGTGAACATGCTGACTCATTTCTGGGTTTTAGGAATCATTTCTGCACCAATCTATATGTTAGTTCACTATCCCACATTCTTCCATCGTTTTATTATAGTCCATTTTCAATAGTTTACTATTATTTCACATTACTGCCGACCAATGTCGAGAGTATACCCTGGTGTTCGGCACTTTTCAATGCGTTCTTCCTTACCTACAGACAGGCAATGGTTTTAATTCATTTCATTTCTAGACTGAGAATCCCGTCGCAATCTATTAAACCTGGCATATGATGTGTAATTTATCAAATTGAACATAATTTCTCCATTTACTGCCGTCAGTAATGGTAAAATTGCACATTAAAGAAAGTAAGTGTATGCCTTGGTTGATGGGTACTAAAAAGGTTTATGGACATTTGATTCATTCTGCTGCAACTAAATCAAAAGAGGAGAATTCAAATGATTCACTTATTAAACAGTAGCAATACCACAGTGGAAAAATACAGATTTGAGTCCTATATTCCAAGTCTACTCTCTGAAAAATATTATGAACCACACTTTTTCATCTTCCAAATAGTACTTTATTCATAGCCTTCGTTCAGTATACAAAGTAATTGTAGTATGTATCATCTAACTGATAATGAAATTAAAAAAGGCAATTTGTCATTATTGATCGGTATATATTTTAGATGGAACATGTCATATTAAGGGTAACAAGCTAATATAGCATTGAATGAAAATATTTAAGTAGAGTACATTGTACTAAAGTACATTACTTGATGTACTTAAAGGTGGGGTAGGTAATTTTGGAGAAACCAGCTCGAGTGCGCTAGAATTTGGAAATACACAGCCGGAAAAAATCTGCCACTTCCTTACAGAGCCCCTCCTCCAACACACACAAACGCGCACATGACCAATGAGGGCACGAGATAAGTTTGTGCACAGATGGAAGGCTGACAGGCAGGTAGGCCATCCAGTTATTTTAGCCAGGCCGGCTCAGATGATTGGTTGTGCTTTTTACAGCATTACGGCTTCCACATATGACTTTTTGTCAAAGCACTTAAGATATTCATTGCTATCGGGATGTTAAGAGCATTCCATGGAATATAACAAAAAGTGGATCTCGAGCCGGTTTCTCAAACTTACCTACCCCACCTTTAATGTACTTCATTTTTACAACTGAAAAAGCTATTGACCTGTATGAACATAGAACACATTATTTGTTGATAAGTCGTATCATGATTGAAACTTTTACATTTCTGTCAAGGCTAAAATATGCTAACTATTCAAACGGTATGTTAATTTAAGCAATAGAAAATATGACCTGTAAATGGTGTTAGATGAACATTTAACACATTGCAATTTAATGTATTATAGAACGTGTAACTAACAAGTGTACCTTACTCCATGGCGATAACCTGCTTTAGTAAGAACAAAATCCCACTTAGTAGAATTTTAAACCAATCTACCAAGTACATGTCAAGAGATTTCTTTTCGAAACTGTTGAGCTGCTGGTGGATTATTTTCCTTTGTTTTTGGTCTTAGTTTTGCCGCTGCACCCTTATCTTGACAAAGCGTTTACCTCCTCTCTGTCTGTCCTTCCTCTGTGATGCACAAGGACAGGATTGGTTTTAGAGCAGAAAGCAGATATCAGAGTGATGCAGATGAATAAAAATATCAGAGACGTGCCCATGCATATACAAAAATAAGCTGAATAAGGATGAATTTCTGTGAGAATGGAGGGAGGGCAGAGGGACACAGACAGAAGGCACCAGACAGAGCAGAAAAACAGGAAGGTATTCTTATTTGTTATAACATTAATAAAAAACCTTACCTGTCTAAACATTTTTAAATGGTCTTATCTTAATCATAGCATTTCTTAGAATAGAGCTGCATCTTAAATATCGAATAATGGAGTCACCAGTCTCCCCAATTCAAATGTTTAAAATCTGTTAGAAATCGGGATGACATCAGGTTACATTTTTACAAATCTGTGTTGTCTATATTACATACCTGTCCACTTAACTGTGACAGAAATTAAGCAAGGTTACAGCTCTGCCCTCCTTTTCCAGACTTGTTTTCCTAGACTGCTCTGCTTCTCTGATGATAAATGTGAGATAGATAATACTCCAAAACCCAACCACAGTTTGGCTCTACTTCCTTTTCTATTTGCATAACTCTGTACTAACATTTGCTGTTTTGAGTGTCCCAATGCAAAGTATGGGGGAATGCAGAGCACTGAGTATCCGGATGATCAGATTATGTACATCCCACACTCAACAATCGCAATATTTGCCACATAACAGAAGTTACGTAACCATTCTCAATTACGTTTGCTCCGGTAAACACACATGCTACACATTTAAGTAACATACCCCTGTCGCGAGTTCTGATCGCTCAGTGCTGATACTTATATTTCTAGAATCTGTGGAATCTCAGCTTGTTAGCTAAGCTTGTTTGTGCATATCCGATAAGTATATCGATTGATTTATACCTAGAGTGCGTAAGAATTTTTTCGCTCATGGCTCATTTAGACGCTTCTTGTGAGACTTGTGTTTTGTTTCGGTAAAAATGGTTCATATCATCAGTTAGCTGAGTTTCTTCCCGTTAAATGAGCAGGACACATGAATAGTTTATTACATTTTTTTTTTAAAACGGGGGGAAAAAAGCCCCTTAACAGGTTAAATGGGAATTAAATCATTTGAGTGTTCCCAAAGCCCCAGTGTTCTGCAGTGTGTGTGGGCCGACTGTACTGTTGCACAGTTTATACTGTGGAAACTATGTCCAGGACAAGGTGTTTGGAAGTTTTGGAAGATTCATAGCTAACCACACTGAAGATTATGGAGGTATTGATCAGTCTTCTCATATATTTAAGCCTCAATTTGTCCTTTCCCCCCCCCTAATATCACCAGAAGTCATTATTTAAGGGGTCTTTTCTCAAATTTCTTTACCGGGGGAGCATCCCCCAGGACCCCCCTAGTATTGTTTGCTCACCATTTCCTCAGCCCCACCTAAAATATTTTCCACCAGCCGCCACTGGCCACATAACAGAAGTTACGTAACCATTCTCAATTACGTTTGCTCCGGTAAACACACATATTACACATTTAAGTAACATACCACTATACTGGTATCGAAAATAAGCCATCCTTCATTTTTAGGGTTATTTGAGCAGTCTGTAATGATTTGGTACCACACATTTTTTTGCGAGCTAGCTACAGTAAGAGTGGCAATCATCACTTTTGGTGAGGGCAACTATTCAAGGCACTAGACTAAACTGAAGTTACTTGACAGATATTATCTGAAATTGAATTCCTGTCTCTTCAGAGGACAAATCCCAATGACATTGGTATCATGACTTTTATTCTAGAACAACCATAGTATTATTGTTTGTTTTTAGAAAAGGTCTTAACAACTTTGGATGTACATTGTTTGTGATATTCATCATTTATAGTTCATGGTATATATTTGAGTGCTTTACTAAGTGTTCAAAGCAATTTACATTACATATATTGGACATGTTATACATTGGATACTGTGGACAATGCCCACAGGAACAATTTGGGGTAAAGTGTCTTGCCCAAGGACACAACGGCATGCTGATTACAGTGGGGGTCAATTACAATTACAATTACTTCAAACAATACAATATGTCTACTGCTCCTACAATGTGTACGTGTAAAATGTACGCCTAAGGTAATCACATATTTACTCTCCATTTAGCTCGTTACACATGAACATAGCCGTGTGCCAGTGCGTGAGAATATATCAGATTATCTGTATCTACACATTTTAGCATTTGTCAGTGTATCTGTGTGTTGACACAGTTGCTTCTGGAGAACAATAATAATTAGGGTCTGAGACCTAGGTCGGCGAAGACCCTATTGAAATCGGTCGCGCAGCGACCGATAAACCTGCGAAAAACACCCAAAACAGGGAAAACGACCGGCAAAAGCACAGAAAAGGTTCGGAAATCATGACGGCTGATAGGCCGCGCGAGCATAATTGATATCGTTACGATCAATTTAGTCGCTCGCAAAGCGAGCGATAACCATGCAAAACCCACAAAAAACAGGGAAAACGAGGGGCAAAAGCCCATTAAAAGTGGCCTAAATCATGGCAGTAGTAGCCCATGCGACTACAGTGAGGTGGGCGAACTTTGGCGTAGCCGTGATTTGGCGCCAAAGTTCGCGTTCGCTCGATGCTAGGCGGTCCCTCGCCATGGAACACGATGATGTCATAACTCAAACTGACATACTCAGAACGCCACCAAACTTCACATGATGGTTAACACTACGGCCCTGAACAGCTCTAGGTCAAATCTGATGTTACTTAATTTGGCGTTACCATGGCGACGGATCCTTCAACTCAATGGAAAATCGTCCAAACGGCACCAGACTTCAGACTATCATAAATGGTCTGGCCCTCAACAGCTCTATGTCAATTAGGGGATGTCATCATATGCCGTTGCCATGGCAACGCCTCCCTCGCCAAAAAACCTGGTGTTGTCGTAATTCAATGGAAAATCGTCCAAACGGCACCAGACTTCATATGATGGCTAATGGTCCGGCCCTCAACAGCTCTCTGACAATTATGGGACGTCATCATATGCCGTTTCCATGGCAACGCCTCCCTCGCAAAAAAAACTGGTGTTGTCGTAATTCAATGGAAAATCGTCCAAACGGCCCCAGACTTCAGATAATGGCTAATGGTCCAGCCCTCAACAGCTCTATCAATTAAGGGATGTAGTCGCCATGGTAACGCCAAATTAAGTAACATCAGATTTGACCTAGAGCTGCCATGGCAACAGATCCCTCGCCATGACACATGGTGTTGTCATAATTCAATGGAAAATCGTCCAAACGGCACCACACTTCATATGATGGCTAATGGACCGGCCCTCAACAGCTCTCCGCCATTTATGGGATATCATATGCCGTTTCCATGGCAACGCGTCCCACGCCAATAAACCTGGTGTTGTCGTAATTCAATGGAAAATCGTCCAAACGGCCCCAGATTTCCGATGATGACTAATGGTCCGGCCCTGAACAGCTCTGTCAATTAGGGGATGTCATCATATGCCGATGCCATGGCAACGCATCCCTCGCCAAAAAACCTGGTGTTGTCGTAATTCAATGGAAAATCGTCCAAACAACACCAGATTTCAGATGATGGCTAATGGTCCGTCCCTCAACAGCCCTATGTCAATTATGGGGTGTCATCATATGCCGTTGCCATGGCGACAGATCCCTCGCCATGAAATATGGTGTTGTTGTAATTCAATGGAAAATCGTCCAAACGGCGCAAGACTTCATATGATGGCCAATGGTCCAGCCCTCAACAGCTCTACGCCAATTATGGGATCTCATCATATGCCGTTTCCATGGCAACACATCCCTCGCCATAAAACACAATGTTGTCGTAAGTCAATGGAAAATGGTCCAAACGGCACCAGACTTCAGATGACAGTTAATGGTCCGGCCCTCAACACCTCAATATGACAATAGTGAGTTTTCCTCAAAAGCTGTTGCCATGGCAATGCTTCCCTCACCGTTAAGAACGATATTGCTATAACTCCTGTGTAAATGGTAAAAAAGTGTTCAAATTTCACATATGTGCTAACCGTCAAGCACTCGAGACATATATGTGTACGTTTTGAGATTTCGTCAAATGTTGTTGCTATGGTAACAAAATGGTCGCCGTGAAACACGATTTTCTCATAACTCCAGTTAACAGCCTCCAAACGGCACAAAACTTCACAAGTTTGATAATGATGCAGCCCTCAACACATCTAAGCATATTATGGGGTGTCATCAAATGCCGTTGCCATGGCGACAGATCCCTCGCCATCAAACACAATGTTTGTATTACTGCTGTAACTCAAAGACATTGTCCGATCGGCCTGAAACTTCCCACGTTTGCCAACGGCCGAGTCCTCGAGACACCTAGACACACACGTCGACGTGCGGACAACAGCCTGCGGAGCGTCGAAGACCCGCTCAACGCTGCTTGCAGCTTTAATTATAATTATTAACAAAAAGCATCTGTGGGCTGAAGCCTGTTTACACTCGTATCTCCATTAGCAACAGCAGGAGCTATTATGGAGCTCACATGGTGGCAGCTGTTGGGAGACACAGACCCTGTTCACTGACACAAGACACCATAATTATCTGCCTCTGTCGCACGGTGCAGTGCAACAGCAGATCTGCAGTGATAGGATGACGTTTTCTCTGCTTAATTAGATCGTTCACAGTGGGGGGGCACCAAAGGTCAGGAGCAGCGAGAGCACCTTCACTCAGCCCCATAAATGATTTCATAGCGCCAGCATGTACATGTTTAACACAGACACGGCCGTTAAATCACACTTGTATCTGACATTTAAATCTTTGCAGCAGACTAGATACAGCATTTCATGCTAGACATATACAGTGTATATTAACAGTATACAGTATGTATTTTACCGTATGGTTTAACATTATGTTCTTATTCCTGCACCTTACGTACACCATTGTGTGCCCTATTTTATGTCTTCCATTGTTGGAGGAGCATGGGCTTAATGTTTTCATTGCCAAAAGTATGTCAAGGGGTGAACTCAGAGGCATGAACTCAAATGCACAACTCAGACTCGGGTGGTATTCAAAAATAAAGACTTTACTGGAATTAACACAGTAACAAAAACAAGAAACAAAACATCACTCTTCCGAGGAGAAACTAAATGCAATAATCGTGATCATGAGAAAACAGGATACGACCATGGAGCAGGCTTGAACGTGGTCATGAATAGGAAACGAACTGGCACTGGACAGGTGGGGACTAACACAATATATACACAAGGTGAGGGGAACAGGTGGAAACAATCAGGGCGGGGAAACCAATCACGAACACAGTCGAGACACATAGGGGTGGGGAGCATGGAGTTCTGAAACGAGAGGAGGAATACTTTTACAATAAGACAGAGGGCACAGAACAAAGGGACATGACAACACTAATATAAAGAATAAACTTTCATGATAAGTTTCCGAGACATGACAAAGTACATAGTAGCAGACATTCACTGAACTAGTACTACGTGATGCACACAACTGCCAACAGCAATTAAAGTTATAACTAAATATAATATTCCTGAGATTCATAGCCAGCATTTAAAAAAAAATGGAGTTCTGCTTTCCAACACCTCCCACATTCTCAGATCATTTAGAGCAAAAGCTAAAAGGAGATTAGGGGCACACATGTTGTTTGGGCCTATTAAAAGTAATGAGCTGTTCCTGTTTCATCTATGTCAGATAGTCATATCATGAACCGTGATCACAGATAAACATATTTTGTATTAGTTTCACACCTTCACATCATCTTATTTAATCCACCCAGGACTCTCTGAAGAGCAGCAGTATTGAAACTGATTGGATAATCATTTAAAAGGAAATTGGGTTTGTATTACAGTTCAAATTCAATATCTTGCTGTAAAATAAATAATACATCTGCTATAGCAGAGGTGCCCAGTACGTCGACCGCGGGGGCAATGCTGTCAATGCGAGTCATTCATTAAAAAAAAAAAATCCAGCTCCGTTAAAATAGACATAACAGGTTTTGATCCCTCCTCCCTTGGCCTCCCTGCCACTTAATTCAGGAGTTTACTTGATTGACAGAAAAAGCGACCTATCGCTTTCCAGTCTGTTAACCCAGAATGCAAAGCGATACAAAAAGAGACAAACAACAAAATGAGTGCGGGACCGAGCAAAAAGCTAAAGACATACCACTTCCACCCAGAATGGGAGGAAGAATATTTTGTTGTGATGTCACATTCAAAGGTTATTTGCCTTATTTGTAAAGCAAGTGTCGCTCTGCCAAAGAAAGGTAACATAGAGAGGCATTATCGGAGTGTTCACAAGGCATATGACAGCGACTTCCCTCCGAGTAGCGAGTTGAGAAAGAGAAAGGTCATGTATTATTGCTACAAAAACATTATCTTGCAGTCTTAGTGTCGCCAACTCGTTTCTAATATGCAAAAAGACAAACAAATGCGTCTCTGGTTGGTGTATTTTTTATCTTTCCAATCGAGACGAGAGCTCTCTCTCTCCCCCGTCTGTGTGCGAGGGGGCGGGGCAGTTTACACACACGCGGCTGCTACAGGCATGCAGCAACACACGGCGGGGATGGCGGAGAGAAGCGCTCCAAGGTGTGGTTAAATGTTACCCGTCTTGAGGTGGACAAAAAGTGCACCACATTCAGACGGAGAAATGCACCGGGCTCGACTGTCTTTCTAGTAGCTCTGTAGCCCCCCCATCCACAAGTAACGTTTCCACGTCAGGTGTTATGTATGCTAGCAGCAACACACAGAGTTAACTAAATGATACAAACATGGGTTAATGATTAGAGGAAACTGAGTTACTCTTTATTTTGTTGAAGTTTCAGCTATTCTGTTTACAGTTCTGTCATCAGATTATTTAATACGATTTGTTAAAACATTGTTTCTTTTGATGTGAAATATTATTTATTTAATTTAAATAAAAAGCAATGTTAATTTTGTTCACAATTTGTTAAGTTAATTTAATAATATATGTATTTTTGAATCAAGTATTCATCTTTATTGTCTTCATTGTTAGTTTCCACATGCCTAAAACAACCTCAAGCTAAATCAAAAAGTTGATGGCTAAATAAGAGCGTTTGAGAAATTGTGCAAGGCATACAGTAATAGTCCGAATAGTCGATTAATCGTTTCATTAATCTATAGATTAATCGATTATCAAATGAGTCGTTTGTTGCAGCCCTATTATCCCATGTATAAATAAAACGTATTATTCAGCAACCCTTGCAATTTGGGATTTTATTTTTGGTTGGTAGACCTCGGTGAGCTGGTCATTTAAAAAGTAGCTCACATGCCAAAAAAGTGTGGGCACCCCTGTGCTATAGATTTATATGCATGCTGTGAAAGAGATGAGTGTATGTTGTACCGACATATCATGCAACTATGTTTTACATCCTAAACTTGGCAGATCACCTTTTAATCCTTTTAATATGACATCATATGAAGCAGAGTACACCTTTCATCACCTGCTGACCTACTTCACCCACCCTCCTTTTCCCTTCCCTTCGTCCATTTCCTTTCTTCCCCACATCCCTTCGACACTCATCTATCCCAGCCTTCACCACTTTGATCCTTTATCCCTTCCTTCCTCAATTCATCCCTTCCTACCTACATTCCTTCGTCCATCCCTTCCTCCCAATATCCCTTTTATACATTCATAATTTCATGCCTCAATCCCTTAACCAGTTAAGCCCTGAGCCTGTTTTCCAGGTCTCAGGCTCGAAAATGACATTCCCAGAACAAATGACCATATCTTCCATTCTAAAAGGGTTAAATTAATAATCTTTGTTCTCAAAGCAATGATAAACCTGTGAGTTGGATGTAGAAAAGATTTTTTTATCTTAAAGTAAATTCAGATTGAACACAGTAAAAAAAAGCTAAAAGTGTTAGGAATCCAAACTACAACATATAATAAGTACCCTGTATCAAGATTGATGCAAAACAAGTGACATTTGACCTTTTTAGAGAGGTTTAGAAAAAGAAAAACACTTCTGGGGTGATTTGGGTGGATTTTCCATTCCCCCATTGGTCGATTTTGTTGATTGACACCTCTTTATAACCGTTAGAGCCAATGGAATCGAGGGGGGAATCCTAAATCCACCTACACCTTACCATTGAGGTGTGAGAGTGATGCACATGCAGCTTGCCCAAACCGAAAGCTATGTTACGCTCTGAAAACTAGGTTATAGCCATACATATGATGATGGATTATCAGTAATCATTTCAAAGGGACACAGAGACATTGGATTAACCCAGTGGTTCTCAAACTTTGTCTGTCATTCCCCGCTTTGAACAGGTGGGCCTTTTCAAGCCCCACCTGTTCCTCATCGCTCCAATAAAATGGTAGGCCAAGCTTAACATTGTCAAATGTATCGTTCTATAACAGGGGTCTCCAACCTTAGGATGAGAGCTACTTTCAATAAACAAAACAAGTCGTGAGCTACTTTTACTCCTCTTTTTTGCAGTGTATATATTTAGCAAATTTTTCTATTTATGCATATTTTACTAATCCCCCCATTTAAATCTCTCTCTCTCTCTCTCTCTCTCTCTCTCTCTCTCTCTCTCTCTCTCTCTCTCTCTCTCTCTCTCTCTCTCTCTCTCTCTCTGAGATGCCGCTCCACATTGCAACGCTGTGTGTATGAGAGATTTTTACATATGTCTGTAAATTATTTTGGTTTCAGTTGTGTGTATGTGAGCAGGCTCGGATTGGCCATCGGGAGATTCGGGACTTTTCCCGGTGGGCCGCTGCCGTTGGTGGGCTGCTTGCTCTGGCAAAGGTGGGCCGTGGACTTTCACAGCGCCGCCGCGCCGGTACCGCATCCGCCGCCGCAAACACCCGCCGTTGTGAGGCACCGACGCTGTGAAAGTCCACCGCCATTGCGAGTCTCCGGCTGTAACAGTCCACTACCGCCCGCGAGGACCCAGGTTCAATTCCGGCCTGAGTTCCAAAATAATTGTTAAAAAATAAATAATAATAATCTCCCGTTCATCCATTTAGTCACATCTCTGTGGACCAAGTTAAATGAGTAAAACGGCTCCTTTGTGTTTTGATGAAACAGGCCGATCAGACTTTTAAGAACACACAGAAGGCCTTGCCCGGGATCTGCTGTGTGGCGTGCAGAGACCCCTGAAGGACTACAGCATGACGTGTCGTCTGAAAACCTTCCAAGGCGAAGATGACAAGAGTGACTGCGGAGAGAGGAACATCAGCCTTGACAGAGACAGAGAGCGGGCAACATCTAAATGTCAGCTTGTACAAAAGTGCTTTAATGGATGCACTTTGTTTAGTATTTGTTTAGGAGAGTCAAAGAGTGCAGTCAGTGGAGCAGAAATGATTGGGATTATACACACAAACACTAATGTATTAATGAGAAGATGACAGCAGAGCCACACAGGCCCTCTGCGCTGAGTGTAAGACAAGAGTGTGTGTAATGTGACCAAAGCCAACATCACTGCACCATTGCATAAAACATAAAGTAAACTATTCATAAGCATGCTCTAGACACCAGACCTATATACCGAGAGTAAATGTTTCTTTCACATAAGTCAACAGTTTTTCTTTTGGATTTATTTTGCCCAGCATTTCCCCCCTCTAATATATACAGCAAAGCCAAAGTGCTTATACTGACAGTTCGCCTTCGATGGATTTGTTCTTGTTGCTTCGCTGTTTCAGACTAAAGGGCAAAGGTCCAAATAAAAGAGAAAAACCTTCTGTGATTACTTTTCTGAATCAGGCTCAGTGTCTGAAGGCATCCGCAACAGTATTGGTTTGAAACAATTCATCCACGTTTGGTCCATAGACCTTGAATTTAAGATTTTGTCTGGATGAAAACAGTGGACCCCTTTTCAGTTTGAAATAAAGTAAAGGTCTTTACAGTTTCAGTAATGGAGTGGCGGCAAGGTCAGAATGTACAGAAATGCAAGAGTGGCAGGATGAAGTGATGAGTCAATGGGTCACTGGATGACCTTTTGGTGCTGCTGAAGCTGAGCTAGCAGAGGTTTATCTGTCAAAACCGTCCTGTCAAGAAGTTAAATAAAAACATGAAATAGAATTGTGACATTTTCTGTAGTGCAAATACAAGCCGTTTGGGATTTTTTTGCTTAAACGGCAGGTTATGCTGACAGCTCTTGAGGGTTTCCTGTGTTCCTTCAGATGTGGGCAGGGTATGAGTACTTGAGGTAAGAACAGTGTTGGGCTCCAAACTAAAATGGGAGATAAAGAAACACTTGTTGAGTCTGTTTTTCTTTTCAGTGACATTGAGTTCATTCGTTTGTAGACCCAGGACGATTGGGTTTCTGATCGGCTTACCGGATCGGATTTACTTTCAAAGCCACAAATAAACAAGAACTTTATTGTAAGCGCAACACTGTTTGTGGACTTAATTGGCTCGTAATTAAACACAACAAAGAACCTGGAGATGCTAGACTGTTGACCTCTAGTGCTCCATGCAACCCAATGAGAGACTTTAGATGTTTTAAATAAAGAAATCTGTTTTAATTGGTTTGGCAGGAGCCGTTTCATTTAGTTGCTGCAGCAAATGTCGATTCTCCCGACGTAACATCCATAAATCTTCAGAGTCTGACAGCAGTTCGAGCTCTCCAGATTTTCCTTTTGTTCTGGGACCTTGCTCCAAAAGTTTCATCGCACTCCCAATATTAACATTTGTGATTTTTAAAGCCTAGATACAATCACCAGAAGTCAAAGTTAGGCCAAACATAAACTACATCATGGTCACATGACCTCACATCACCACCACTAAGCTAAAAGTGGCTAATGTTCAGCGTGATGATGTTTAGATACACTTATGACTTAATCATTTGTTGGTAACTGGCTGAAAAGGACATATAGAAACTTCGGACATCCACCAGTTTGGTATTTACTGACTTATATTATGCCGTAAAACTCTTTATATCAGGCACTTACTAAAGACACGTTCAAAAAAGCCTTGACTACGAGACGAAAGAACCAGAAATGGTAAAATACTGACTCAGTAACTCAATTCCAAGTGTACTACAAGAGTGCACATCATCAGTTTTCTCACACTCTGCTCCCCTATCATAAAGAACGTCTCTACTGATGTTTTAGGGGACTAGAGGAGCTAATGTGTTATTAATGTAGCGTCTCCCGCCTCCACCTGTCGGTTTTTGTCGTCCTCCTGTGAATAATATCTTCATACTGACCTTTTCCAGACTACACCCCCCGTTTCATTAATGATATTACTGGTCAAATAATATGTAAATTGGGTTTATTTGCATTGAGAGTACAGCGTAGTGAAATAAGCCAACGTGTTGTATTTTTAAAAAGAACTATATAACACTACAATGAAGGGAAAACCCCAAAAAGCATAGTAGTTTTAATAATTTATTGTTAAATGCTGTGTGAAATAGTTTAAAGGTGCCATGTCATGGCCATTTCTACTGATCATAATTCCATTGTAGAGGTCTACTAGAATAGATTTACATTGTTCAATGTTCCAAACTCACATTGTTTTCTCAAACAGCATCTCTGTAAAGTATGTGTATTCACTCTCTGTCCTAAACGGCTTGTTGGAGCTCCTGCCCAACAATAGAATACAGCGCAGTGTTTCTCTCCACTGTGCTCTTATCTGCCAATTGCTTCTTCATGGTCCAAATACTCTTTGCTGTGTTTTTGCAAATCAAGAATATTTGTGGTAATCATCACTTATTTACATAATGTGTGTCGGGAAGAAAAACATTTATAGCTGGTTGGGAACACTAATAACAGATACCAATGTTTTGTTGTTAAAACAAAATCTTTATGTTACAAAAGGAATGTAGCTGTGTTTTTTTTGTTATTATCTTAAACGTGGCATTAAGTCTATATTTATCTTAAACGTGACATTAACCTGTTAAGCCCCGAGCCTGTTTCCAGGTCTCAGGCTCGAAAATGACATTCCCAGAACAAATGACCATAACTTCACTTCTAAAAGGGGTAAATTAATCATCTACTACGAAAACCATTACTTATAGTGAAAACCACCCTTGAATGATGGGATGGTAGACTAAAAGCTTTAGGAATCCAAACTATAACATATAATAAGCACCCTGTATCAAGATTGATGCAAAATAAGTGACATTTTTAGAGTGATTTAGAAAAAAAAAACCACTTCTGGGGTCATTTGGGTGGATTTGACCTATCTCTGGGCCCCCTTGGTCGATTTTGATGATTGACATCTCCTTTTAACTGTTGGAGCCAATCGAATCGAGGGGAGGTTCCACATACATACACGTTACCAAATAAGGAGTGACAGTGACACGTGGCTAGAATACCCAAAACAGGATTATGGATTGAATTATGGATTATCAATAATTTTTTCAAAGTGACAGACACATTGGATTAATTTATGGATTAACCTTCAGCCACGTTGTTCTCGTTTTAATGTCATTGAACACAACTTTTGATCAGAATAACAGCAAAAGGTGAGAAAAGCTACGTTGTGTGTTGTCTGGTTTTGCTACCCCTGTCGCGAGTTCTGATCGCTCAGTGATGATACTTATATTTCTAGAATCTGTGGAATCTCAGCTTGCTAGTAAAGCTTGTTTGTGCAGATCCGATAAATATATAGCTCAATTTATACGTAGAGTTCTGTGCTAAGTGCGTTAGCATTTTTTCGTTCAGGGCTCATTTAGACGCTTCTTGTGAGACTTGTGTTTTGTTTCGGTAAAAATGGTTCATATCGTCAGTTAGCTTAGTTTCTTCCCGTTAAGTGAGTATGACACATTCATAGTTTATTACATCTTAAGAAGCCCTGAGACACAGTTTTGTGAAAGCCCGTTAAGCCTATTTTCTGTTCTTTATGGGAATATGTAGCTACAGTTACAAAACAGTCTTGTGCCTGAAAACATCCCATGTAGACACCACACTTAAGGCCAATTAATGGTTTCCACTTCTTCATATTCATCATTAAAAACTCATCTGTTCACCATGGCCTTTGACCCCTAACCCATCACAGTCCCCCTGCTTCCACTCCTACTGCTATTTAGTCAATGTTTTACTTAATTATTTGCTCCTTTTGTTTGTTCATTATTATTCGACATAGTGACCGTGAGGTTCCCAATTTACCCGCTATTGATTTTCAAGGTACAATGTTCTTTTATTTATCATACAAGATCAGTGAGCTTTGATCGCACATGGATGAAACTTATACCAATAGAATCTGTGGATTCTTAGCTTTTCATATGATATAGTTTGTAGCTTGAAGTATAAAATATCGCTACCGTGAGTTATGTGCAAAGTGTCTCTCTCTAAGGAGCCGCAGTAGACAAAAGACGTTGCTATAGCAACACATCATGTTTACGCTGCATTTTCTATGAGTTAAATATTACCCGCTGGCGGATATAGGTATAAATGAGTTTTCCTCAAAAGCTGTTGCCATGGCAACGCATCCCTCGCCATAAATCACGATATTGCTATAACTCCTATGAAAATTGTCAAAAAGTGCTCCAACTTCACATGTGAGCTAACCAGTCCAGCCGTGAAGAAATTTACGTGACAGTTTTGAGATTTCTTCAAATGCCGTTGCCATGGCAACACAATGCTCACCATGAATGCTCACGGTCACTTCAGTGAAAATGCTCCAAATGGCCCAAAACTTCACAGGTTTGGTAACAATGCAGCCATCAACAGATCTAAGCGTATTATGGGGTTTCATCAAATGCTGTTGCCATGGCGACAGATCACTCGCCATCAAGTTAGTTCAAAAGTTTGCAGTTAAAATATTCTACTGCTTTTCAAAGCCTTTTTATTTTATTTTCTCTTCTTAATACACATTCTTTCAATACTACTTACATCTGATATGCAACTCATTCAGCCTACTTTCAGCTACAGAAACCATTCAACATTTAACTTATTCAGCTATTTCAGGACATTGAGGCTATACATGTTGTTGTTTATACCTTTTTTAAACCTTTTCTTTTAAATATTAAGCTTCTTCACTATTTTTCCTACTCTTCCAGTTTAACATTTCACTTTCAAGTTTTCAACAAAGTCATTGCAATGCATTTGAGCTGTAACAATTTTGATTCAAATCATTTCACTTTTCTGCATTTCTCCGCTAAGTTCAGCAACACACTTACTTGGTTTTTGTAGCTAAAAGCAGCTGCAGAGACCATTCAACTAATAAAATATTCAGCTTTTTCAGCCACAAATGTTCAGTTTACAGCATTCACACACATTTTCTGCAGAAAATGCATTTTCTAGTTAGTCTCATCTTCCCCTGTGCTCCATGTCTGTTCGTCGTCGTTTCATGTCCATGCTACCTGTCGTCTCCTCATGTCCATGTTCCCTGCCTCGCCTATGCTCCTCTGTGCTGGTCCATGTCTCCTGCCTGTTCCCGTCTGTAAGTTTGTTCCTGTCTGTCGTGCTCCCCGGTTTTGTTAATTAGTTTCTTGTTTTTCATCGGCTTTTTTTTAATAAAGCTCGCTTTTTGTTAACAAACCTTTTTATATTTTTTAACTGCACTTGGGTCCTATTTTCCCCAACCTGACAGTACGAACAGACCAGAAAGTATGAACCCAGCAGTAATTTTTGAGGATGCTCTTGATGAGCTTTCGTACAAGATTTTGTGTATTTTTGGAGTGTGGAGGAGGGCTCCTTGTAAAGAGGCTCAGGAGGCCGCTCTTTCACATGCAGTGGCAGATAAGCCCTGGCTGGGAAGCTCACTGCCAGAAATGTTGAGGACATTTGTGACTTCCCCAGACAGTCTGCATGCATGCCTGCCTCAAACCCCGTGCCCCAGCAGCCAAGCTTTCGGCTACGGCCCCACCACCCAAGCGGCCTTGGTTCGAGCTCCAGTTCCGGCCTCAGTTCTGGCCCCAGCAGCCATGGTTCCAGCCCCAGTTCTGGCCCCAGCAGCCATGGTTCCAGCCTCAGTCCTGGCCCCAGCAGCCATGGTTCCAGCCCCAGTTCTGGTCCCAGCAGCCATGGTTCAAGCCTCAGTCATGGCCCCAGCAGCCATGGTTCCAGCCTCAGTCATGGCCCCAGCAGCCATGGTTCCGGCTCCAGTTTCCAGTACTTGCTCTCCAGCCGACGCCAGCCCCCCGTGTCCTGTCGGTGTTCCGAACCGACTCCAGCTCCCCGTTTCCTGTTGGTGGTCCGGCCCTCTCAAGTCCCTTCTCTAGTCCCCTCTCTAGTCCCTTCTCAAGTCCATTCTTCATCGGAGGTCCCGCCGCCTCATGTCCCAACTCCATGCTTTGTCCCGTTGGGGGTCCCCCCCAACTGCTGTCCTCCCGGGGTCCTGCCAACCCCATGTTCTGTTCCATTGGGGGTCCAGCCGACACCTGTTTCGTCGGGGGTCCTGCCAACTCCATGTCCTGTTTCGTTGGGGGTTCTGCTGGGGGTCCTGCCAACTTCATGTTCTGTGCTGTTGGGGGTCCAGCCGACACCCGTTTCGTCCCGGGTCCTGCCAACTCCATGTCCTGTTCCGTTGAGGGTCCAGCCAACACCTGTTTCGTCGGGGGTCCTCCCAACTCCATGTCCTGTTTCGTTGGGGGTTCCACTGAGGGTCCTGCCAACTCTGTGTCCTGTCCTGTTGGAGGTCCTGTTGACACGTGCTACGCCGAGGGTCCTGCCGACACCAGCCCTTGTTTTGTCTGCAACACCGGTGACTATCCCGCCGACACCTGTTCCGCCGGGGGTCCTGCCAACTCCCTGTCCTCTCCTGTTGGTGGTCCCGCCGATACCTGTTCCAGCGGGGATCCAGCCAACACCTTGTTCTGTCCTGTTTGGGGTCCCGTCGACACCAGCCCTTGCTCCGTCGGGGGTCCCACTGACACCAGCCCATGTTCCGTCCAGGGTCCCGTCTACGCCTGTCCCGCCAGGGGTCCCACCAGCTCCTGCTCTCGATCCTAGTGCTCCGGCGATCCAGCTGACACTGGAGGGGTCCCATTGCGGCGTACCTCGTCCTCCGGAGCTGTCCCGCCTCCGTCCTGCCAGTCCTCCGGAGCTGTCCTGTTGCCGCCTTCCTGCCCGACCTCGAGCACGGCCACCTGACTTTCGCCGCTGCGGCTTTCGCCCTCGAGCCCGGCCCCCTGACTCTCCCAGCCGCTACCTTCACCCTCATGCCCGGCCCCCGCTGTGGCCTTCGCCCCTTCTTGAACTCTGCCTTGCCCCCGAGCCGTCCGCCCGAGACCCCCTTCTCGAATTCTGCCTTGCCACCGGGCCGTCCGCCCGAGACCCCCTCCATGAACTCTGCCTTACCCCCGGGCCGTCCGCCCGAGACCCCTTCCTGGTCCTCTGCCGTGCCCCCGGGCTGTCAGCCTAAACCCGTCCTCCACCCACCCTTTTGGCCCTAGTTATGCGCCAAACACAAGTACTGAGGAGTAACAGTATTGACACATCGATTAATACTTACTTCTTCAAGGCAAATTCCATAATGCCTGTCTGATTTTATCACAACCATTCATCCTGCTGAAATGCTGGTTTGTTGTGCAAAACATTTCCTTCAAAGTCACCTTTGTTATTGTGTGATGTTAATGTGTGTAATAGTAGTCGACACACACATCCATGAGTCACCTTCTCTGTGGCACAATTTGTACCTTGACTGTCAGCTCACATGCAATCAAATGCTTTTTTCTGCCATGAAATGTGTCATCTTAATCTCTCTCCGTTTCTTTCACACTCCCTCTCACACTCACACACCCTGAAGGGCATGAATCCCTCTGCACTAACACAACTGCACTGAGTTATGACACCGTCAATTATGTGTATGTTGTCGGTAAGGTGTGTGTGTGTGCGCGTGTGTACAAGCTGCATAAATCAGGCTTTCTTGGTGTGGCGGGGTGGTCGCAGAGCCACCAAAATGCCTGACAATGCCACCTGGGGAATTTCACCCCAGGAAATATTTAATTTACACCTCAGAAATAAGAAGGCTCTACAAGTTCGTGACTGACACAAGACAGAGACGTGGTTCAATTTATAATGAAAAAGTATAACAGTTTATTTCAAAATGTCAATCACATTTATTTGTTTATTCTTGGTAAAAAACACTTTTTATATAGAACATTACTAAAAATCAATGAGGGGAAAAGGGGAGTGGGCACATGCCAGCCAGGGGGAGGCAGTCTAACAGGGCTGTCTCCCACTTACCCACCACAGGTGCTCACTGCAAACCAAAACCACTGCAAATCAAAACTCACTACAAACTGTGTCCCAGTGCTCCTACCACTACAAGCTGTGAAGGGAATCAGACTGTGTGCCTAGCCTCCACCACTAGCTTGCTCCAACTCCACAACAAGGTGCAAAGAAACAACAAATTTGTATAAATCAGAAGAAACAATTATCCAGTTGGTCCAAACGAGCAAACAGTAAAATACACTAAAATCCTAAATATAAGACAGCAAAACTAAACCGTAGCAAAAAACCTAACTGTAGCAAAACAGCAGCTGATACCACCTAGTAGGAAAAACACATTGTACATTAGATTACAATACAGAAGTACACATTTAAATATTTTAACTTAGTTAATTATAAACTTAGCACTATTCAGTATGATTAACACTAAAGTACTAAGCAGGGCCAGGGGGGGAACAACACACATCCCTCCAGGTTAACAGGAACTTCAGGCATCACACTTGGCCAAAGGAACACCAGGTGGATCAGGAAAACAAGCTGTCAGTAGGCAATAACAATGAATGTAATTCAGTGATAATATAAAAATGAGAAATATTGAGTTGCTGATCAAACATGACATCCAGTATCTGACAATTTACCTACCCTTAAAGTGGACCTATCATGCTATATTTGAATAATATATTGTAGGGTCATACCTATATAAAACTTGTCTGCAAAGTTTTTTTTTTCAAAATACCAAACTGATCATGCATTTTAGCCATGCCTCATTTCGCTCTATTTGCTCTTTTTTAGCCCTGTTTTTGCAAGGGCTGCATCTGTAAGAAGCAGTGGCGGCTCCAGAGTATTTGTGTTGGGTAATCTATGGTAGGGCTAACCCATACAGTGGTGGGGCTCAAGTCAGTATTTGCAATGTAATTACATACACGCTCCCCTTGACAGTGAAACGCCACACGTGAGGTTTAGATTATTTCCCTGTCTCAATCCAAATTGAACTGTATCAAATAAAAAGGCACATTTGTCTTGTAGTAAATAAAAAGGGCGACCTGGAGCCAATCCTGCAATTTCCCCACAAGTGAAAGACTTGACATGCTGAAAACCCAACCCCTGCAGGGGGGTCTGGGGGGATTCTCTCCCAGGAGATTTTTTGAAATACTAACATAAAATACACATTCTGGTACTCTCTTGAGAAGAAAAATAAATACATCTATTACTCCACGACATATTTAAAAAAATGAATGCCATTTTAGTTTTGTGTTACTTTGTTCTGAAAGCTGAACCTGCTGCTCCTCACAGAGAGAAGAGGGAAGAGGCTGTGAATTACTTTACATTGTGGATAAGGGTGGAAAGCCCCCATTGTTCTGTGTGTCAAAATGAAAGACAGCCCACACACCTATCAATCATCAAACCGTGGGGTCTTATTTCATCAACACATAATGTTGTAACGATGTAGAGATGTAGCCTACTACCGCAAAAGTATTCTCCGTCGGGACTTCCTGCAACAACACCAGGCCGTTATCGTGATTCTGATTTATTTTGCTTACTTTAACATCATTTTTCATGGTGGGGCTAAGCCATTTCTTGGTATGGCTGTAGCCTACCCCAGCCATACCCTGGCGCCACCACTGGTGAGAAGTCTTCTTCGCTGCTTTTGTGGCAGACTACAGCGCCACCTGCAGGCCTGGCATATGTACTACAGCGTCTCCAGCGCTTTCGAACGCCAATAGCCGTGGCTGTCTCCTCCTGATAGGTGGAGAGTTGCCCATATAGGCGGAGCTCCTCGTTTCTGACTTATTTCAAATCTGTATCAGATCCGTTGCAGCCCCGTTTTTAGAGATTTGAGTATGGAGGAAAAGAGAGAGGGTTGTGTTTTCTGGCACTTTGTGAGTTCCCTGACACACCGGGGACACATATTCATGTATAAAAGA
Organism: Pogonophryne albipinna; assembly: GCA_028583405.1. Lineage (NCBI taxonomy): Eukaryota > Metazoa > Chordata > Actinopteri > Perciformes > Artedidraconidae > Pogonophryne > Pogonophryne albipinna. Next base: position 7,829,202 of record CM053244.1, read on the forward strand.
CGTACAAAAGTGCATTTTGCATGATAGGTCCCCTTTAAGGTGGCCATGTGGCAACAGGCAGCGACCGAACCAAGGGCTGCCATGATGCCACAGGTGCCTTAAATACCCCTGAGTTAATTAGGGGTTGGCTCTGGGGGAGGAGTTGACCTACTTTAGGTCATGGTGAGTTCAGGGCCAAGAGATGAGTGTGGGACAGTTACCCGAACCCAGTGTTCCTGCTACATTGGGAACACTGATTTCGATTTCAAACCGTTCCCTGGAACGCTGTTTAGAGGAAGGCTTATCAACTACGTGGGGTGACATCCTTCGCCAGATTTCAGATGAACGCTGCGTTGTTCTCTTGCATTAATGCTGGTGGAGCTTTTCAGCTTCATTAAAACAGCTTTGCTGGGGCTCAGTGATTTTCATCAAAACTCACATAGTTTCCGTCACTTTCATCAGCTTCCTTTGCTATGTATTGCCTTTTCTTTATGTGTTATACAAACCTTGTAACATGTGGACATTGTTTAAGTGTGTTAAGCCTTTGTTCCTCCATGGAAGAGCCAGTTCCAATTTCCCATCTACCTTGAGCTGCCCATTGTAACCAGTCTAACGCAACTGGGAGATGGCAAGCACGAACAACTGGAGTAACGGTTCGCCAGCCTTGCACAAGGGCACCTCAACTTAGTTAACTATCCCTCCCTGTTCAAACTGCCCATGAGCTGCTTCTCAACTTTGAACCTTAAACTCTTCTCCCAGTTGGCAGCTGATGATAAGTGACAGCTGTCAACATTTGCCATGTTGATAAAGACCCATGGCCACAAAGACAGAGCACTGACAACTTGTTTGAAAAATGTATGTGATGTAATTCCAATGTAAAGGTTATAGATCCAGTAATATTTCACAGTCTGCATCACTTATTTACGGAGCCGGCCTAGGGGACATGGAGAATTGGTTGAAAAAAAAAAAAAAGTTTGGCGAGATCACGCAACACTTTTCATTAAGCTCAATGTACTTCCGGGTCAGTTCGGCGACACAGAAACCACAACAATGGAGCGGTTCATTGATTTTTACTTTGAGCTTGGCCTAACATATAAAGATAACATCAGTGCTTGGCAATAGGCACGGCTTTCACAAGTGAAAGACACCTCAAGAGAATACTCAGAGCGAGGGGACATGCACATCGCAAAGCATACTCTGAGCTGAGTTTGGTAAAGTTAAAAAGATATTGACAGATTCGAACTTCGCGGATCAATAACTCATGAACATAACGCTGTAAAAATACAAACAACGGGACTTTACAATCGTAGCAAGGTAGACAACGAGCTACAGAGTCGTTTTTATCAGAACAGTTCGATGCGTGGCGTCATCCGAGCTAAACATCAATAATTGGTCACAATCTGCGGCTGGAGGAGGGAGAGGAGTGCTTAGGGACCGTCTACAAACTGCAACGCCGAAGATATATGCTCATAGAAAAAGTCAATAACTTCATTTTTTTAAGGTGTAGTGCTACCAAAATCTCTTAACACATCAATGGTGATGTTGTTGTTACAGTATAACTCTTATTTTGAATAAATATGCTTTTAAATATTTTTCAGGCTTTTTTATTTCAAACTATTTTAAATTACTTTGACCTTTTACAATGTAGTGCAACCAAACCCCTTTCACACATCAATAGTACATTGCTGCTCATACTACATCAGGGTTGTCCAAACTACGGCCCGGGGGCCAAGTGCCCACATATGGCCCATACAATTAAACTTGTGCATGTCTTATATTGTACTTCTTAAATATATATGTGTATTACGTGTTAATAAGCCCACATTTTCTAACAAATCAAACAAAGAAAAAAACAGGTTACATCACAGCTCTCCATAAGTTTCATTTAGTTTGTTGGCAGCTCATTCCTTAAAACAGAAGCTTCAGATTGATTATAATAAGAGGAAATATATGTTATGTAAATAAGTTATTGAACTTTTTTCTTATCAACAGATTGGTTAGTTAAAAAGTCAACACATCATGTTCTTGTAAGTCATCAACTACCTTTTCATTATTAAAAAAATGCCACAATTTGGTTGGACAGGAAGCAGGGACATTGTTGTCCCCTTAACATCCAGTGTCATTGGGGCAAACCCTAGCACAGCTGGTTTTTGTGGAGTGGCTGTGTGAACTCCCAAATTAGTAATGGCAGATGATGTTATCACAATGATTAGTTTAGCCTATTAGCATACAAATGGAGGAATGTCATCATTACTGATGTATTTGGTCCTAAACCCAATTTGGGGTTAAATATATTTTTCATCTGCAAATACGCATTATCTTTCAAGTCTGTACACTTACACCTTAGGACCCTCTCTGCCACACCACATGCCCAGTCGGCCTGGTTCCGATCTGTGAGATGTGGACAGCATGTGGGCCCAAGCAAAACGTATTAAATGTAGTTTTGTGTCATCTTCCTGTCTCCGGAGCATGACTGGAAACTTGTCTTAAATCACTGTTGTCCCACAGTACCTTGCAAGCTAAAATTAAAACAAGTTACAGAAATAAAGCAATATTGGAGGAAGTCAATGAAGAACAATGTAACGGAAGAAGAAAAAAATAAAATAAATCCAATGCTATCCGATCAGGCAGTTGAAAATAATGTGCCAATTGTAGACTCCCAGAAGCAAATACAGTCCAGTCCGTATCTCGAGCATCTCACCACAAATGTCGCTTTGAAAAGACCATGGACGGATCAAAAGTAATTGACCTGAAGAATGTGCTTTTATGAAAAACAGAAGTTTTTACAGTTCCTCCAAAAGAAATACAGTAATGTCGGTCCCAAATGTCATGGATGAATCTGAACTAAACATTAGAGGCTGGTAATGCTATAGGAAAACTCAGGATACATCATCAGGGAATCGTGAATGTTTATAATAGTCAGATCCAATCCCACCAGTAAATGTTAAAATATTTTTGCAAGATTATTGAAAATGTTGACCTCATGGTTGATCTGAATAGTGAGGTTTCAGTGAAGGTTTTTGATTAATTCTCTGAGGAATATAAACGTCTATTCCATGTGTTACGGCATTTCAACCAGTTGTTGCTTAAAGTCTCAATAGAAATGGAGAAGAAAAAACAACACACTAACAAAACATGGCTGAAATCAAGCATTAGTTGGTTGTAAATATTGATGGAGATTTAAAGGGATAACTTGTCCGCTTTTCAAATCTCCGCGCGTCCCTATCAAGCTGATTATGATACAGGAAGGAATCCAGAGCTACCAAGTAACCGTTAAACAATAATCCACTTTAATGGTAATATGACAATGCAATACAATCAATACAGTACAAATTCAATACAGTTATCTTTGGGATCCCGATTTTACCTGATGATCATTTGAGCCAGCCAGCCAGCAAAAGAGAGTGAACATAGCGTGTGTCTGTGTTTTATACTAGTCTTACAATGGGATGGGAGAAGATATCTGATCCTCCCTTTTGGACCTCCTTGATTGGCCGCCCAAATATCACAAACACCTCAGATCTTGGTTTCCCCAATCACTGTAGGTCAGCCCTTATCTCTTGATCTAAGATGGATGCCAACCAAGACATGCTCTTCCCTTCCCCCAATCTTCCTTTGTTCTCCAAAACACAGGTCAACAGGCCCAAATCCAGCTCACGGTTTTACACAGATTATTTCCCATTTAAGCTTATTCATAGTTTGCTAACATGAATACATACAAATATTTCACTTCAATCCCCCTTTTGGACTCTCTCTAAAGAGACCAACTTACACAAGGCACTTGAAACATAACTACTGTCATTCCTTTCCACTGTGTCTGTCCCCCCAATATTGTATGAATCTATCAGAAACTGAGACCCAAAGTACTTGAAATCTTTGGGAACAGAACACCACTTTCCATGGCAGTGAAGGAACCATGAGAGGGCAACCTGAGCGCTAGAAAGCAGTCTCGTTTTGTGGTGAATCCTCAGCCCCCCCCCCCCCCCCCCCCTGATAGGGAGGGGGAGATGCGGCTTTCCCTTCACTGGTGGAACTGATCAGAGAGAAGTAGACTCCTCTGCTGCCTCGACAAGTCCCCCAGCCCGCTGACAGCCGCTTCCTAGTTGTCTGCTGTAAGGATGTCCTCGAGGTCGTTGTCGTCCATTCCACTGATGGCTGCTTCCGAGTCGACCTCCTCTGCGAGGGCCACGTCCGTCCTGATGTCGTCCCCGGTCCTAGCCGGTGGTTTCCCCGCCGCACACTGGCTCCCGTGGTACGAGCTGTCCCCCTTTCCTCCCACGCGGACGGCATGAGAGATCCGCTGGGTCACTCGGTCGGGGCCGGAGAGCCTGGGGTTGAGCCACTTTGTCCTGATGACCTTCAGCCAGATGAACTCCGCTGTGTCCGCCTCCTGGGTCCCCCTTTGGCATCACCAACCTGTGTGGAGAAATCTGATACAAATCCCTCAAGCCTACGCTCCGGGCTCCGGGGCCCTCCTATCTGCCAGTGCAGCTTCAGAATCTCAATACTTGGATAAAAATACTAAAAGTAAAACCCCCACATCTCTAGGTGAACTAAATAACATATTTCAATAGCTCTGAATTTCTGACAAGCATCTGTGTTTATTTTTAAATGAAATCCCTGAGATCCTATTTAAAATCTAAATATAATATGAACTGCTAATGTTTCTGGTAAAGAAACACACTAATGTTATGGATTCAAACACAACCAAAATCATGATACTGACAAAGTGAATGATTTCCTGGTGATACTGCTTCTACCGGTCAGTGCTGAGATATTATCAAGCTCAAAAATGAATACAGAATTCCAACAAACTGTCATCAAATGTCTTTCTATTATGAATTTAGATGAAATGTATATCCCCATAATGACCTAAACAATAGAGTCTATGGCTTTTACTTCTTTACCAGGCTAGTTACATGATGCTGTCTAAATTAAATTATGTCTCATTACATTACTATGTTTTAGCTTTAACTGTAATATGTTCTTTCTACATTTCAAACCTCAGTTACTTTAATACCTGTTGAAACATTACTCACCGGTCAACTTACAGTAGCCCCTTGGCCACTGATTCTGCATCTGTGTTACCTGTTATAACTCAATCAATATTAGAAACATGTCAACATTCATCAAACAGTATCTTATCCCCAGATATGGAGCAGGTCCATTCTAAAACTGTCAATCAATGGTCAGATTGAACAATTGAGTTGGGGCAGCAGGTTCCTTTCAGTCCCTAAATGAAAAATGTACATTGTGAATTTTACAATATTCAAGGTACATTTGAAAAAATAACTCAATTCAGTTGGACAACTTTGTGCTGTCAGTTTGGATATTCGTACATTAGTAGATTTAAAACTATTTATTTGTGTAAACAATGCTGCATTTTCACTAACTAGATTTGTATCTATCTTCTTCTTCCCAACTCAGTATCTGCTGACGCTCTTTGTGAATGTGTACATACTAAATCGTATTTAAAAAGACCTCAGGAAATCCAACTCCTTTCCTCATTTTCTAACAAGCTGTCTTTTTGAAAAGCTCAAAAAAACGAAACGGTTGTGAGGGAACATCTGCAGTTAGAAAGTAAAAAACAACAAGTTGGTGTCGGGTCGCAAACAGTTCCAAGGCTCTCAGCCCCACAATATGAGCCAGCTGTCTCTGCAGCCTTTGTAGTTTATTTTGTGACATGTTTCTGCTTTATCACATGCCATATAATGAGAAGATGCAAAAGATGAAGGGATGATGGGACATGGCTCTCGTACACCAACAACACACGGTCAGGTTCTCTGTATATGCCTTGCAGGGATTGCAGCTAAGCGATGTACACAACACTGACAGCTCCTGTTCAAATCAAAGCACACTTTTCTCTCTCTCTCTTTTCTTCTTCTATGAACTCCGGGCATTTAGGTCCACCACTTCCTATTTTCAGCCTCCCTCACATGTTTCCTCTCCACCCACATGTCTGAACCTGTAAATTGCATTTAGCCGCTTCCAGCCTTTTACTTCTCCCTCAATTAACTCCCATTCTGATTTTTGTTCCTCCTTCATCTTAAATGTCTCTGTAGATATGTTTGCTCGGTCCCCTTTGACTTCCCTCCCACACAAACACACACTCACAAGCCACGCATTCACCACGGATCACATACATTGGTGTGGAAGTCTGTTTGTCACTAAACGGTATAACGCCAGTGTCCTATCTTCTTGTTATATTAGTAGAGGAAAAACGGTTTCATGTTTTTAAAAGTAAAGTGAGTTTTAATGATCTTTAGTTGTAATTAACTACAGATGTAGCACCTCATTTCAGACTCCAGCTTACAGCTTCCTGCCTACGACCTGCCTAAGACCAGTATCGAGGAATGTTAAGCCCTCCCACTATTTTCCAAGAGGGCGTTGCCAGATTTTCAATTTCAGGTTTTAACCAGGAGATGGCGCTTCATTCACAAATACAGAAAGACAAGTTTCATGGACTTGCAGTTGTGTTTTGAAGAGCATTTGAACACATATTTTAGATCAAATAAAGTATATCTAATCTTGTAATTCAATAATATATAGTCTTTATATATTAAATAATCATAATAATGTAAATGTTTACATTACACTTCTTTATATGCTCATACTTTTACCTTTACAATCGTTTGCTTTAATATGCAGTATATTTTTTGTATATTTTTGTGTTTGCTTCCTCCTGCTCCCTTTCGGACCAAAGAGACATTTCCCCTCTAAACGGCTCGATTTTATTTACAGATATGATGCAGTCCTACACTGCAGTGTTGATGAACCATTTTTTTAATCAACTATTGTGGTGTAGCTACGACGTTCTGACCTGCTGTGAATGTATGGGAAAATGTCAAAACAGCTTTCCACCTTTAAGGATGTTTGACATGTCTCATGCTATTTGTGTGCAGTCTGGAAGTCAATGTTGAGTTATTTCAACTGACTTTATGGTTAGGGGTTATGATTGTGGATTTATTTTTAAAAAGCAGTGATTGGCAGTTTACAAATCCGGCTTTTTGGAAATGACTTGGGGCATTTCCATACATTTTGTGAACAGTCAGCGGTGCGAGAGGCATACAGGTCATTTGCAGCGTTTACAAATCTGCAGCAGCCGATCATTTTTCAAAGGAACAAAAACATTTGGGATTTTTAAGCTGTTTGAGTTACTGGGTTCAATGCATCCACTAGGTGGTGCTAAAACCTATTTTCCTCAAAATCAGAATTACAGCATTATACATTTTAAACAAGACAATGCTGGCATTTTTATTCATTTCCGGATTTGACAGTTTAACCGACTGTTATTCAGATGTTTGCCTCAAAAAAGGTCGTATTTGTAAGGAGGGAATCAGGTGCTTTTTTACGGAAATGTAAGTTCACCTGAAATGGCACTTAGATTGTTTCTGGTCAAGAAGACATAGTTAGGATACGTTTATAAAAATACCGTCACATACATCATTTATGTAATATTCACAGAAACCATTACATAGTCCTAACCCTTGTTTTGGCTCCTGCCAGACTGTTGGTGCTCTGATGTACAAATAAAGGACGATAAAGGCAAGGCAAGTTTATTTATATAGCACCTTTCAACACAAGGCAATTCAAAGTGCTTTGATAAAGAGCACATGTCACTAACAGGGACGCACTTGGAACAGGTCCCCCTTAACTTAATGCACACTTTTCATGGTTAACTAAACACACACACACACACACACACAGAGAACCAGGCAATGCTGTGAAGGTTGCAGTATAAACCAATTAGCTGGGCTGATATCAAGCCAAAAAGAAGAATCTTACTCTGTCTTCTCAATTCTCCCCTCTCTTTCCATCTTTTCTCTCCTCAGCAGACGAGTCTCTGTGGGTAGAGATACTGCTGAACGCTGCCAAGGTAAGACAGAAAGACAGGCAAGGAGGGATGGTAAGAGGAAACAAGTGGAGGGTTAGGAACAAGGGGATGAAACAATTGGAGGGTGGAACGAGTGGAGGCACTGAGAAAGAGGAGTGTGTGTGTGAAATGGAGCGGGGAGGATGAGTGAGGACAGATAAAGGGACACTGAGGAGTGATGGCGGTGGCTGGCACTGACAAGTTACAGCTGCTGAACCTAGAGAGAAGGGGTAGAGAGATGTAGAGGGAACAGAGGAAGAGAGAGGCAGTACGAGTGAGGGGAATGCCAATGTTAGGCCATACAATCCAGGCATTCACTTCTGCAGCAGAGACACGGCTCAGAGACTCTTCAACCGCAGCTGCTGGAGAAAGAGAGAAGAAGAAGAGGGCGCTGCACGTCAACGTTAGCTTGTTTGATGGGCGGGTTTTCAGGAGGAGATGGAGAGGAGAAACTAAAAGGACGAGGGGGTAAAAGGAAAGACGCGGGAGGTGACAAGCAAGAGGAGACCTACGTTTGAAAAGTTCAGAGACAGCCTGAACAGTCAACAGAACGGGGGGAAGCGAGATGGATCCACCTTCTGTTTACTCTGTGTGAGCTCAGTAGTTCGCTGACTTGACAGTTTTCAGAACACTGGTGAAGTTGGAGTGATGCAGCAGCTCGATCCAGTCCTGCGCTTACCTCCATAACAGCAGTCATATTCTTAAAGATAGTTTTTTCATGGATCTCAATGTAATTACAGCTGGTGTTATTGAACAGACCGTAACTATCTTTAAGTGTTTTTCCAGTACCTACAGTGTCAGCTATGCTTACACTAAGCTTGTAAAGTAAAACACCAACTACAATGTCTATGTCGCTTTATCAACGTTAAACAAGCCCTGACCGTCCGGCTAGGGTTCAGGGAGAACCTTTGTTTTGTCCAAAGGGAGGCCCTCAGCATACTTTAACCTGAGCACTGAGGATTAGTCGAAGGGCGTTGTCCTCATCCTGAACCTTTCCTAGCCAACATAGAGCCAGTCCCGACCCGTCGCTCACTGTCAGGGAGGAATTGTCAAGGGCCAGCCAGGTCAGGGAAGAGAAAGGTCCCACGATGGTATGAATAGTAATTAGAATGTACTTATACGGCGTGCCATCCAGTGTTTAACGAAGAAGAAGAAGATATACTTTATTCATCCATTACAGGGACATTTCGTTCCCCACTCTGTTGTGTTTACACACATTACATGCACACACACAACCACATGCAGATAGGAGAGGTGGCAGAGCAGAGAGCCTGCCAGGTACCCGACGCCAAGGGAGCAGTTTCGAGGTTAGGTGCCTTGCTCAAGGGCACCTCGGCAGCGGCGCTCTTCATACTAAAACTCATCATTTACCCGTCAGACAGATCAGTGCCATTTGCTCAAGTAAGCTAGCCTTCATAGAACACATTCACACACCGTTGGCTTACCTTTGGGGGCAACTCGGGGTTAAGTGCCCAAGGATACATCAACCGCTCTCCCTCGCAGCCACTGCGGGATCTGTCACTGTCTGCTTCTTACGTTACCTGCACTGCTTTTCCATACCCCCTTCCCCCCCCCCCACCACCTGCAAGCCATTCCCACTTCATCCGCTCACCTGAGCTCCAGCTGCATTTCATATACAATCCAGCCAATATTACAGCCCATAATAAGCCTCCAATGCTTAGACACAGACTGTTCTACGTCAGTCATGCAAAAACTCTCCAGCTATTTGTTCCGTACTGACTTTCCGTTGCCGACCCTGCCTGGCCCTGACCAGCCATCCCTGTAAGATCTACAGTAACATTCACAGAGCTAAGTGGTTATCTTCACAATGAAATCCTCAGGTGGGGTTATTGCTGCTGGCAAAACATCTACACTTGACTATCGTGTTTCTCCAAGGCTTTTAACTTTGGAAGACGCGCTTTGGATTTGGCTAATGGCTCCAATCTTAACTTTGTAAACCAGGATTCTACATTTTGGCAGCATAAAAAGCAACATGTTTTTGCTAAATGACCTTTGCAGCAAACAAGTCATTTGTGATGATGTGTCTGTCTTGTGTCCGTCACAGAACCTCTTTCTTTTATAAGTTAGAGCAGACACACAGCCCAGGAGATCAGGCTGCTTTCTGCATGTGTTGCACAGAAAGGAAAGCTGGAGGAAACCAATCAAGGAAATGATTGGCACCTGTGTGCTGTTAAAAGGAGGACAGTCATTCAAAGAGAGGAGAAGGCGGGTTGACGAGACGGAGATTGGAGTGAACGTTGACGTGAGTGCGCGATTGAGAGCAGCTGGTGGAATGGCGTCTTTGAGTCCTGGAGAGGAGGATATGGAAAGTGCATCTGAAGGAGGATGGAATGAAGTAAGGAAAAAGACTTCAAGAAAGAAGATAGACATGTCAAGTGACAGTCTCAGTGAATCAGATTCGCAGAATGAAATGAAAAGAGTAAAGCAAAGGATTGAGAATGAAGAGTGGAAAGTGATTGTGGAGTTTGGTGAGCAATCCGCAGCTGAGCTCCATCCAGTGGCCCTGACTAAAGCAATTCACAAAGAAATTGGATCGATAAAGAAAGCAAGATTTCTGAGCAAAGGACGGATGTTGGTAGAAATGATAAATGCAAAGAACAGCAGGAAAAGTTACTGAAAATGAAGACCTTGAATGAAGTTCGAATTAAATGCCATGTTCCCGGAGCAAATGGGAAAAGACTTGGAGTTATCAGTGGAGTTCCCATAGAAATCAGCATGGAAGAACTCAAGAAAGAAATGAAAGGGGGAAAAGTGTCCGTAGTTAAGCGTCTCCCTACTACATCAGGGTAAGCTAGTGGATAGTTTGTCTGTTCCTCTTCAGTTTGAAGAAACAATTCAACAGAAGATAATGATCGGTTGCATGAGCTTTCCAGTAAGAGAATTCATCCCTAAAGCTCTGCGCTGTAGGTTTGGGCATGTGGCAGACAAGTGCAAAGTAACTAAGCCCAGGTGTCCAACATGTGCGGGGGAAAAGGACTATGGTAGTTGTGCTGCAGGTGCTAAGGTGACATGTTGTAACTGTGGTGGGGAACATAGTGCTGCGTGTCAGGGCTGCGAAGTGCAGAACAAGGCCAAGGAGGTGCAGAGATACAAAGTGCTAAACAAAGTCTCATATGCTGAAGCAACAGAAAAGGTTTCACTAAACATAGCTAGGAAATCCCAAGTAGCAGCAAGTCTGTTCTCATCAAAAGATTTTCCCAATCTCCCACAGGCAAAGGAAAGCTCCACAAAGTGTTCACATAAGTGTGTGATAGGAGAGGATGCATTGATTGTAGTAGGTCAAGACTGAAATCAACAGTGGAAGCAGCAGGTGCATTTTTGGGGATAAAGGATATAACCGTTGAAATGATACATGATATGCTAGCCTCCAATAATGATGATTCACAGATTAGTGAGTAGATGAATGGTGTTTCTCATTCTGCAGTGGAATGCTAGAAGCCTTCTTGCAAATGGACAAGAATTCAAGACCTATATCAGTTCAAAGAAAAACCAGATGTTATTTGTATTCAAGAAACATGGCTGAAGACTCCCTTGGACTTCATTATGGGGGGATATAGTGCTATAAGACAAGATAGAAATGATGGCCAGGGAGGGGGATGTGCAATCTTTATCAGAGAAGTCATGTCGTATAGTAGGCTAACATTTAAGAACAGTCATGATGTAGAAATAGTGGGTGTAGAAGTTTGGATTAATAAAAGGAAAATTAGTGTCCTGAATTTTTATAATCCATGTAATAAACTCAAAATAGAGGAATTAGACAGTCTTTGTCAAGGAAATGAAATAATATGGTGATTTTAATGCACATAATACAATGTGGGGAGGGAGATCAACAGATTACAACGGACAGGTGGTGGAGGACTTAATGGAGGCAACGGAATTAGTTTGTTTAAATAATGGGCAAGGTACAAAACTCAATTTTAGAGATGGAACAGAGTCTGCGATCGACCTAACTCTTGTAACAAGTGAATTAGCTTCGGGTAGCAGTTGGGAAGTATTGGCAAATAACAGTATTGGGAGTGATCATCTTCCGATTATAATCAAGTTTGATATAAGTCATGTGGTTGAGCTAGATGGTATCATGAGATGGACCTTTCCTAAAGCAAATTGGGAGATGTTTGCTAAATTGTGTGATAATGAATTTGATCAGATTGATATGGCAGGAAGTATTGATGAAATAAATGAGCAATTTACTTCAAATATAATTTAAAAGCGCTAATCAAACTATTGGGAATAAAACTGGTAAACTTAGTAAATGTGTTAAGATGGTGGAACAAAGAATGTAATGATGCAATCCGAAACAAAATCAGGCTGTTTGGAAAGCTAAGAAAGACACATTCATTACACCATTTATTAGAACATAAAAAGGCACAGGCTCAGGTAAGGAACATTGTTAAAAGAGCAAAAAGGGAGTGTTGGAGAGGATTCTGTGCAAGTATTGGGAGAACTACACCATTAGATAAAGTATGGGGAATGGTTAAGAAGATGAGGGGAATAAGACAGCAGAGTAACCTGCCAGTGTTAGAGAATGGAGGGGAAATTGCCACTGGTGCTATGGATGGAGAAGGCAGAAATTCTAGCTAAGAATTTTGTCAAAGTTCATTCTTGGGAAAATTTGACAGAAGAAGGTAAGATCAGGAGGCAGGAAGTGTTAGATGAACATCCTAATGTATATGAAGAAAGACATTTGTCGCAGAGTGTTGTAAATATACCTTTTTCTATTCAAGAGTTGAGAAGAGCATTAAGTAAGTGTAAAATGACTGCTCCTGGCAAAGATAATGTATGCTATATAATGTTGACCAAATTAAGTGATTTTGCATTAGGAAAGCTGCTGGAGATGTATAATAAGATTTGGGAGAAAGGGAAGCTGCCAATAATATGGAAAGAGTCTGTCATTATTCCTGTTAGGAAACCTGGGAAAGATCCAACCAGTCCAGGCCGTTATAGACCTATAGCTCTGACATCGCACTTGTGTAAAGTTATGGGAAGAATGATAACAGAAAGGCTGACATACTACATTGAGAAATGAACTAATGACTCCTTATCAGAGTGGGTTTAGAAGAGGGCGGAGTGCTTTAGATCCACTGCTGTGCCTGGAGTCTGAAGTCAGGAAAGCCCAAGCAAACAAGGAGTGTGCTGTAGCTGTATTCTTTGATGTGGAAAAAGCTTACGATATGATGTGGAAGGATTATTAATAAAACTGGACATTATGGGTCTGGGAGGTAATGTATATAATTGGATTATGGATTTTTTGTTTGGCCGTGCCATCAGAGTCCGAGTTGGCAATTCATATTCTCGAAGGCATGAAGTTGTAAATGGAACCCCGCAGGGGAGTGTAATTAGTCCTCTTTTGTTTTCTATCATGATAAATGATATATACACACAAGTAGGATCTGATATTGGTAAGTCACTTTTTGCGGATGATGGAGCTATTTGGAAAAGCGGCAGAAATGTAAAATATATTGTAGCTAAGATTCAGGAAGCCATTACGGAAATTGAAAGCTGGTCTCTGACATGGGGGTTTAGATTGTCGGTGGAAAAAACTGAAACTTTATTTGTTACGAGGAAAAGGATAGGTGAGGAGGTTAGGAAAAGGATAGGTGAGGAGGTTAGGAAAAGGATAGGTGAGGAGGTTAGGTTAAAACTTTATGGACAAGAACTAAAGAAAGTGAAGACATTTAAGTTTCTGGGAATATGGTTGGACGAGAGAGTCACATGGAGTACTCCCATTGATAAAGTAGTAGATACATGTAAAAGGGTTTTAAATGTTATGAGGTGCTTGGCAGGCACTAAGTGGGGGGCTGATAAAGCTGCTTATACAGAGCCTTAGTAAGATCAGCCATAGAATACGGACTAATAGTGTATGGTTCAGCTGCATACTCTTCTCTTCAAAAATTAGATAGAGTCCAGGCACAAGCACTAAGGATATGCTGTGGGGGGGGGGGTCAGTCAGACCAGTGTCGGCACTTCAGGTAGAGGTCGGAGAAAACCGTTAATTGTTAATTACTGGGCAAATCTACAGGGCCATGAAGATACTCACCCTACGAAACAAACTGTACAAACAAGTTGGGAAAGTAACAACATAAAAAAAGAAAGTTTTTGTGTTTCGGAATTATGTAAGGGATTCAAAGTTGCACTTTTCTTTTCTTTTCCTTATACATGTGATGTTTTGGTGTTGTTTTGTTTCTTTCTGTTAACCGTCAAGTGGGGATAAGTATTTTTTTTTTTGTGTTTCTCTTAGTATCCTAAGATACTGTTATGTTTGGCTGTGAAAAAAAAAAATATATTATTATGAAGGGCAGACCATCTATTTGTATTTATTTGTTTTTTTTAGAAAGGGGCAGGTCACATAATATTTTATTCTTCTCCCTGCTCCTTTTCGCTCAATGGTAGGGTCATGTTTTGTGGCAATTATTGTACATTTGGTTTTGCGTACCATGAGCGGGACAAATAAAAATGAAATGAAATATTATGGAACCCATCAGTAGAGCAGAAGTCAAATCTGTTACAAAAGTGGTTATCAAGCAACAATGGGAAAAGTTATGGGACAGTAACACTAAAGGAAGACATTTATACCAGATACAAAGGGAAGTAGGAACGGGAAGCACTCGGGGGAGTAGTAGAAGAGAACAGAGCATTAACAGCAGGATAACATTGGGTCACTCTGGATTAAACTCATCACTGCATCTGATTGGAAAACATCCAAATGGCAATGGTCCAAATTGTGATGGTTGCCAACAACCAGAGACAATACATCATGTATTTTTTAGCTGCCCGGATTATTACAGACAAAGACTCATTCTGAAAACTGCACTGGAACAACTCAACGTCAAGGACATGGATTTCAAGTCAATATACGAAAGTAACTCAAGAAATGAAGCAAACAAGCTGATCTTCAAATTCCTCAAAAACACTGGTCTGAGGACAAGGATTTAATATAAACATTTAATAACTCGACAGTAGGTGGCGATATATGCTCCAAGTGGAAGCGATTCGCCATTAAAGAAGAAGAAGAAAGAGGAGAAAGAACCAAGAGGAAGTCGGATCCAGCAAGGAGGAAAGTGGATTCTTGAGGATTTCATCAGATAAATCAGGCTATTTTTGGGAGTTTCTGCTACTGAACCCAGGAGCTGTTGGGGAAACATTTAACTTTCCCCTTCCCAGTTAAAACCTACAACCCAGTGATCTACTCTGGCCTGTCACCCTCAGATAAGTTATTCTCACTACACCAATATCATTTCCCCTCCTCTTGCACTCTACACCCACACACCACACTCTGGACTGGAAAAACAGAACTTTACAACTTTACTTTCACACATCCCTATCCCCTGAACTACACTCTTAAACTGAGTGACAAAGGACAAAAAAGACTTCTTCACCCCCCCCCCACACATTCACTCAGTCAATCCACATGATGTAAACAATCGTAGGCTCTCGGAGTCCCATAAGTGATTGATGCTTTGTGAGTTAATTTGACTTATTTCTTTGTGTTTATGTCTCTATTGGATTTAAGTTTTTCTGGTAAATGTATTTTGGACGTTCTGCCTCTGCCTCCTCGCTTGGTCGGGCCGCTCAGCTTCACAGTCTGTGACATGAGTTGTTTGTTTAATGTACTGATTATCATTTGAGGTTAAAAAATAGACATTTTATGTTGAAAGTGAATTGGTTGATTATTATTTTTCCTTTGTAAACTTCAGTAGCTAGGTCACCGGGCTATCCCTTTGTTTCTGCGTGTTTAAGCATATCATTTTTTGACAGCTGGCTATATTAAATATTCCTCTGTCTGGTGCCCACATTTAATGTATTCGTTCAGGGATAAGACCTACGCTACAAAGTTATTGTACAGTAACCACTGGGCTAACGAAGCACTCTGTATATAATAATAACTGTCCCTTGTATCATTCACATTGATGAATATTGTGGCAATCTTGCCTCTGGTTTCCTGAATATCATTGTTTGAATCTCACGCCGCATGTGTCAAGCCTTACAAACAACACAAGACATACTTATAGATTAGAAGCATGTTTCTAGGTTTTAGAACTGTTGGTTGCTGAGCAGCTTATAACTATTAGATTTTTCTTTCGTGGTACACTCTAATGCAACACATAGGCTTCTCTTTCCCTACTAGCAATTAGGTATCTTGCAAACACTCGCTTCAAAGGCATGGAAGAGAACATTGGCCCAGTTGTGGAGTTGTGCGGTTCTCCAAAGTTTAATATGATACACACTGTGTTGTGAAACTTTTACTTTGTGGTCACTAATTATGAAGTAGTCCGTCACTCTGCTACTCTCTTCTTTGTCAGTTGAATGCATCAAACAAGTCAGCCAGTCATCAAGTCATTTCTAGCACACCCTTTTGAATCTCTGAACAGAAAGTGCTCAAAGTGGACGGATGGAGCTAAAGGAAATAAAGGGAAGGGAGAGAGATGAGAGTCGGATTCAATTTGGCTTTAAACATGCTGTAGTGAGGCCCTTCATTGTTCAAAGATGGATCCATCCAGCTAAATCCTTTAACAATGAGACAATGGAGGCACTTGTTCCAGGAAGTTGCACCTCTGGATCTTTGTTTAATGAGTTTAAAAAAAACAAAACAGAGTTCAGTTAAATGAGCTGGAAACAGTTAGTACAAGAACTTTTTGATAAATCCCTGTCCTCAGATTGTCCAGGTCATTCACTTCTGTGTGAAAATGTGTTCTTTTGTTGCTAAATAAGATATCTGCTGCTGATCTTCAGGTTCATATCAGTATGTAGTGTCTCTACTGGGACATGTCTCCATGCTTTAATGCTTAAAAAGCTCTTTATTCTTCTCATACTGCCTGTGCTGCAGCACCTCTTTTCACCCTCTGTCTGAAACCAGAGCCCAGTCGGCTCGGATTGGTTAGCTGGCCGGCTCTGTTGTGATTGGTCAACCGCCTAGAGATGGGTCATAAATGCCCCTCCCCTTAACATTTCAAGTTCATTGTTACATTATAACAATCAGCTTATATTTCAAGCCTAGTTACCACTCTTAAACCAGACAAAGAGAGGAGCTGATAATGAAAGTGTGTCCTCTAAATATTACATTTCCCAACCAAACTAAAATTCTAGACAATCTTTGACTGGATCCTCAAAGACAAGTTATAACAAAAAACGCCCTCCAACAAAAGCACAAACACAAAATATAACTGGAGTAATGTTCTTTTTAAGGTTCTCAGCAGGGGCGTCGGAAGCAGGGGGGCCGGGGGGCCAAGGGGCCATTGGCCCCCCCACTTTACAACCCTGCCCAACGTTTTCGCAGCGGTGGATGGAAAACGGGAGGGCAATAAAATCGGGAGGGTTGGCAAGCACTTTTTGGCCCCCCCCACTTCTGAAATGAATCCGGCGCCGCTGGTTCTCAGGCAATGTCCAACTCAAGATGCCCTCTTCTTAAAGAAGCTGAACAATCCAATCAAAAATAATAATAATAATCCAAGTGCCTTGCAAAAAGAAGAAAGGTTATGGGCTTTTGCTGCTCTGTCCTTTCCGGCCCTTATGGCGCGTTTCCACTGCAGGCCTCGCTCGGTTTGGTTAGGCCTTATTAGGCCCGGCTCACTTTAATGCTGCGCTTCCATTACAGTTTAGGAACTGGGGTAGTTACTATAGTAACGCAGTGTAGGCGCAGCCGTGACGTCATCTTCAATGAGAGCCCCAGAAAAACAACACAGCCATTAGCTCTTAGCACTCAGAGCTCACAGCTCTTCTTATCTGTTCAGAAACTAGACAAAAGTTAAACAAGTACAAACCACAGACTGTCTGTGTCATGGCGAATACAGTCGCTGGTTTATTTATGTCTGTATAGGCCGTTGTTGTGAGTGTGGACGGTCGGAGCATATAACGTTAGCTTAGCCAAGCTCCATTTAGAAAACACGCATTTTAAAAGGGTTTTTCGCCTGCCGTCTGTCTGCAGACTTGTCAAAGCATTAATTCATGGTTTTTACTAACCGGTATCAGTATGTTGTTACTTCGGCATCATTTTGAAACGTGTATTACAATTAAATCACGGTCAAATATGTTCATCTTGTTGTAGTTGTAGCCCCCTTGCCAGCGATTCTCTCTCTAGTTTAGCATACTCAGCCCGACTCAGCCTGGTTGTTCCTGGCCCTAGAACCACGATTTAGTCGGGCCAGAAAAAAGGTGAAAAAGTAGCCCCGGGCCAAAACTATGCCAAGTGGAAACGCAACCAAAAACGGGCCCTGCACGGCTCGGCACGCTTAAAGCGAGCTACCCACTGCAGTGGAAACGCGCCATTTGACTCCTTTGGTTTACATGTACCTTAAGCAGCCTGAAGTAACACCATCACATAGGGCTGAAAGCTTCCTTAAAACCTCTTAAGCCCCAAGCCTGTTTTTCAGGTTTCAGGCTCGAAAATGACATTCCCAGAACAAATGACCATATCTTCCCTTCTAAAAGGGTTAAATTCATAATCTTTCTTCTCAAAGTAATGATAAACCTGTGAGTTGGATGTTGAAAAGTCAGAATCAATATAGATGTTTTTATTTTAAAGAAAATTCAGATTGAACATAGTAAAAAACTGTAAATTATAGTGTCCGTCCAAAAAATATGTTGTACTTATAGTGAAAACTAACCTTGGATGATGGATCAGTAGACTAAAAGCTTTAGGAATCCAAAGTACAACATATAAGTACCCTGTATCAAGATTGATGCAAAACAAGTGATATTTGACCTTTTTAGACAGATTTAGCAAATAAAACCTCTTCTGGGGCCATTTGGGTGGATTTTCCTTATCTCTGGCCCCCCTTGTTCGATTTTGACATGTGACATCTCTTTCTGACCGCTAGAGCCAATAGAATTGAAGGGAAATCGTCCCGCACACACTCATGTTAAAAAAAAAGTGGCGTCTTCGCGCATTCAATCTTGCTACAGAGCGTAGGAATGGCCTGCTCTACTATTTGAAAACGGAAAAGCTGTTTTATTGCTTATAGATTATCAGAACATTTCAAAGGGGACACAGCCACATTGGATATTAACCTATGGATTAACTACAGCATCGTTGTTATCGTTTTAATGCCATTGAAGACCAATTTTGACCAGACAAAACCAAGGTAAGCCATGTTAGCGTTGTAGGCTACCTAGCGCCACATGTTTTGATGTACGTTTTTGTTGAGAACGTCGAGAGTTTGTATCTTTCAGTGTTGAGGTGGGCACCGTTAGATTCTGTGTCTTTACGATCATAAACGATGTGTTGGATGTGCAGCTAGGATAAGTAATAAGGGAGCTAGGAGTGATTTTCGGTGCAGTAATAGGTTAGCATTTTTCGCTCGGGGCTAATTCAGAGGCTCACTGTTAGCATTGTGTGTTTTAAAAAAAATATGAAAAAGATCAGTTAAATGAGTTTTTTCTCGTTATATGGATATAAAATATTCATAGTTTATTAAATATTAAGGTTCCTTAGACGTTGTTTCCTGCAAATGACACGATTTCGGCCCCGGAACCGGGTCCGTGGGGCTTAAGAGGTTTTAACTCCCTTTAGCAAGCTGCCTGGCTCTATTCTCCTGCCTCTGGCCCCTACGAAGCAAAACTCCTCCATAGCAAACATTTCCCTCTCCCTTTGTTCCCCAGGGCACTTTGTGATGTTATCCTTTGCAGACCATTCACATACACCAAGACACTCCACAGCAAAGGGAACATCCCAAAAAGCAAGTGATTCATGTTGGGCGCAGGCATAAAATTACTTCCACTCAGCCTACTAGCCCTTTGTTAAACTCCAGCTCTGCATCCGAGGCTTAATAATCTGTCCAAGTACCAAAAAAGGTCAAGGACGCAAGATCATATTTTGTTCCTCACAATTCTGGGTCCTCTTTATGTAATTGCTTCTGTCACCAGCCCCCCTGAAGCCATAACAAAGAATGCTGCTGCCCTGAAAAATGTGAGCAGTGCCTGAATGATTTAGTAAAGAGGTGGAGAATATCAAGCCTGCTGCCCCTTCCCTTTGTGCCCTCCCTCAACACATCACAGTGCTTTGCTGTTGACAAGTCATTACTCTTTGGCATGAGAGGAAACTATTTTCCACAGTCCTGCATTTCCCCCATTATATGAAGTTTCTAAAGACAGGGTCCATTTGGAGCAGATCATTTAATAGCTGTTGATATTTTCCTGTCTAATGGCCTTTCTTTCTTCTTTTTCTAAAACACACTTTGGCCATGATTCATTTAACATTTCCACTTAAGATAATTTTGTTCTGAGAAGCTTCTTTAGCAATTATTCAGTGACATCTTCAATGGAGGAATAAAACGTTCTTTTTAAATTCAAGGTTCCCGAGATAGTATCCCGTCTTCTGCTCGGAATATAGCAATTTTAATAAACGTTGACCCTTCTAAGCCTCCACAATACTGACTGTCATTCTTACAATTTGTTTCACTTGGTAAGGGCTAACGGAAAGAAAGAAAGAGAAACTAGGGCCAAAAGGGTGGGTGGAGGGGTCTGGAGGACAGGTCTCGGGTGGACTGCCTGTTCGTACTTTTTCAGGTCTCAGGCTCGAAAATGACATTCCCAGAACAAATGACTATATCTTCACTTAAAAGGGGTAAATTAATAATCTTTTTTCTCAAAGCAATGATAAACCTGTGAGTTGTATGTAGAAAAGTCAGAATCAATGTAGATGTTTTTATTTTAAAGTAAATTCAGGAGCTCCAACAAGCCGTGTAGGACAGAGAGTGAATACACATACTATACAGAGATGCTGTATGAGAAACCAATGTGAGATTGGAACATTGAACAATGTAAATATATTCTAGTAAACCTCAAAAATGGAATTATGATCAGTAGAAATGACATGTGACCTTTAAGAGACGACGAACAGACATGGAGCACAGGGGAAGACAAGACTAAATACACAGAATGGTAATCACAGGACAAGACACAGCTGGGCAGGGGAGGCAGAAACACAGGGGCAACAGGTGAACACAATCAGACACACCAGGGAAACTAAAGACAGGGAGGCAGACACAGGAAGTAGGACCAGACAAGACACAAGGAGGAAAACATTTCAAAATGAAAAGAACATAAATCCAAAACCATGACAGGTTGTGTTGTGTGAAGATAATGTGCTTGCGTTTTTGCTGTTTCTCATTTGTTTGCATTTGAGCTCTAAGGGCCACCGTAGATTTCTGCTGGCACAACATCTAGTTGTCAGTGTGTTCATTTACACACCACAGACACAGGGCAGATTTAAATGTATTTAAAAAGGTAGTCCTGATGAATGTAGTCAAAGCGATGGCACTATATAAACTGCACTGATTGTTTGTGCATTTCAGAAATAGTTTTACATTTCCTTATTAATTATTAAGGTTTGTGTTGGAATGGTACTAGTTTAAAGACATGTACTCACAAATCCAAAAGTATCATCCCTGAATCATGCATGGAGGAACACAAACACTTCTTACAAACCTGCAGTCTTCTATAAGCCGCAGCTTTTCATCACACTTTTCCTGATTGTTGATTTTCACAAATGCTCATTGGCCACCATGTTTAATCATGGTAATTGGAAAGTGGCAGCTGCTGGATCCTACCTCACGCCAAATAATGGCTGCAGGTGTTCCAGCAGACATTCATTTGGTATTTTGCATCATGCAAAAATGGTTAGGTGTCTTGACATTAAAATGAGAAATGATTGGTATGAATGAAGCATCACATGCTGCCGTGCGCTACTCAGAAGGAACACAGTTGGGCTTTGTTAAATAGCTGCGACTCTACCTCAAATACAATTATTTAAATGTTCAACACCATGAGAGATGTCTCAACTCTGACACCTCCCTTAGTACACTGCCATGTCGAACACTGAACTTGTGTGCTAATAGCCAGTCTGCCTGCCACCAATGATCTTTTGAGGATCTAAATCATTAGAAACTTCTCAATTGAACGTTGGATTAACATTGGATTATTTTCGGTACCAGTCTTGTGGTACGTTACTTAAATAGTGAAAAAAACACATGTTTAACTTTAATTTGTCGTGCTGTGTTTACTTGAGCAACCACAATGGCGGCTGTTCGTGTAACCTCAGTTAGCAGGATGGAGAGCTTTGACCGTGAGAAGTGTCCAGGTTTCCACACTACTCTTTTCCACCATTATGAGCCCACCATCCTGGTACTCATACTGTATTTTACCATACTTCACATCGGGATGCACTTATGCATTCAAAACATAAAATGTAAGAACAGAGGTTCTCACTTTGAGGCACAGCAATGGATTTCCTTAATGTCCTAAGGAACATTCGGCCAATGTCTTATCTATTGTGAATTTGTATATACTGAATGTTCTCTTCTTAAGCCCCGGCCACACGAGGACGATAACGCAAACGGACTGCAATCGTTATCAAAAAGGTCTTCTGTCCACACGCAACAGGTGCCAGAAACGTGTCCGTTCACACGAGACCGCTCGAAAGCGCTGGAGACGCTGTAGTACATATGCCAGGCCTGTAAGTGGCGCTGTAGTCCTGCCACAAAAGCAGCGAAGAAGACTTCCCACGCATGGTTGCCATGGTTGCCCTTCTGTTTATTCTCCGCTGTGGACGCTCTGGCTCTTTTTCTCCCTCCCCGAGGCAAGCGTTTGCTCCCACTCTCCGGTAGTCCACCAGCAGATGAAACACACCCACCTCTCCGCCTCTTCCAAGGGACGAGGGGACCGTGCGGCAGAGTTTCATTAGATTTGTTTTCTCCGGTCAACATGTCTGTTAAAGTTTAAATCTTCCGGACAAAATTAGAAAAGTGCCGGTCTTTGTTATTTATTGAGCTTCAAAACAAATGAATAACGACTCTATATAATAATATAAGAATAAAAAACGGAGCCTCTCTTTTCCTCCCCCTATTCTTCAGCCCAGCAGCTGATCTCTGAGCAGGAGAGGTGGGGAGAGGCGGGGCTATTGCTTCAACGGTATCAGGACATGATCGTATAGGCGTAAACACAGAGCCGTTTGCCCCCCAGAGCGTTGCGTTTGCAGATCTACCCACCTTGGGATCAGTTATCGTTTTCTGCGTTTCCATGTCGGCCTCGAGTGGCCGAGCCGTCTATCTGATAATGAACTGTAGCTGATACGACCGTTATCGTCCTCGTGTGGCCGGGGCTTAATATCAGAGTACATGATAACAAAGTCCCTACGTAGCTGTGTACGTAACAGGGTGTATGATTACCTAGAAGAGCGTCAAGACACAGTGTTTTAGGCATATGATAGCTATGAGACAACGATTAACATGATGATTCAGCCTCTATGGAGATAGGCATATGACTGTCATGTGTATTGCTTACGCAAGCCTTAGCTAATCTGAACTAAACATTGAATACTGCTTTGAACCAGTATTCCTGCATCTTGTGTCTGTAACCCTCTCTTGTATATAAGCAAGTCAAGGACACTGTTCTGGGAACTATTTGTCCCACGCAGCTCTGTATGGGATGACTACTTCCATTCTTGCAAGGATAATACCTACATGTATCCTGATATTGAAGACTGAGCCGGTGACGAGTGAACAACTTGCTCCGAGTGTCAATTAAAATTTAAAGAATTTTCAATATACTTGCCGCTTATGTTCATTTTTACATTTGATTTGTATCTAAACATGTTGTGCTTGACACTGCTGCTGGAACAAATTAATTTCCCAATTAGGGTTAAATAAAAAAAGGCTTCTTGACTTTTGCAGCATTTTGTTTTCATGTTTCATCTAGGCCTTTCCCTCCGAGTCTTTCAATTTAATGAATGTATTAGAACTCTTTCTGAACTAATCATAAGTAGTTGTAGTTGAAACTTTTGATACACATATCGAGAATATAACGTATAAAAGAGAATAATCTGATTTCCAACTTTGCCCTAAAACCTTAACTTCTCCTATGTCTGTATAATGCCGCTGAGTATGAAGTCAGTCCAGAGGCATGTACTGGGATTGCCTCAGCAAGTAAGCAATCTAATTGAGAGGAGGAGAACAGTAAGATGGCTTCTGCTCTGTATTGATTGCACAGCTTGTTTGGTTGCTGTTTTGATTTGTTATGTTTCAAAAGTTCACTACCCCAGTGGTTTGGCAGTTATTCTCATACTAGCAGTCTGAATCATACATGATCATCTGCCCACTGTGGTGGTACAAATGTTTGGCTGTTTGGAGTTCATCCAGGCATAACAAACCGAACACAGAATAGTAGTGATTTCACTGCTATTGACTGATTGTACATGGTTACAACAACTGTTGGATTGGCCACTATTCAGCACAGTGAATGTAATATATTGTCAATAGGTTTCCATGCCACGGTAGATTTTATAAGACAAACAGTTTATTTTCAGATATTTGGAAGTGGGGTTGTATGAGGTATTTATCCAATGTCAGTGTGTTAGACAGCACATCAGCAGTTTACAGAAGACACAACAAACACAAGAACATCTGTGACAGCAATACTTTTATTTTTAGTGTGTTGCTCTCATTACATCTGATTGGATAATGATGGTTAGACATCAACATAGGCTATGATTACCTTAGACCACTTGTGTTAGCAATGTGTATAATCATCCATTGGTCCTATATGTTAATTGTAGCCTGCATGATTTATAATTGTTTTTTTCAGTATGATCTTGAAACAGCACTCCCATACACAAATAAATGCGAGATACCAGTGGATTAATGGCTATAGTGCCAATGTAAACAGCTGTTTAAAGGCTAATTGACAAATCATCTCAATATACTTTACATTAAAAAAAAAGCTGTTTTTGGGTGGTCTTTTGTTTTATACACTTTGCTTCTGCCCCTGTTCTCAACAGTATATTGATTTGCTGCTGTGACGGTACTGTTTCTTTGACCTCCATCTAATACATTTGATATGGATAAGAACCTTATCCAACCCTAATTTAACAGACATGAATGCAAACAATGGCTACAGTGCTCACAGACCCTACAGAGTTAATCTGAGGTGAATCATTACTCTTCCAAGACAACGCCGCCAGTTCAGACGGCATTAACAGTGGTAACTTCACCAGGAGCGCAGTGAGAGCTACAGATAATAGCTAGCCAGTGAAGCACACCAACGGGACTCACATGCGGTAAAATTGACATTTGACTCAAACTCTCTCTCTGAATTGGTTGGACCAATCTCATCCTTACTGCTCCAAAAGCCATTCAAACATCCAACAAGCAGTTCTGATGGAATATACCGGCACCTTACCAGTCCTGACCTCTGAGGGAATAGTGAATTAGAGTATCCAACATACAGAAAGATATCTTTTGAGCCGTCTCATTTCACATTTGACTGATTACATTTTTACTTTTCCACAAAAGACATGTAGGTTTGACGGTAAAAATCTCCATGTCCAATTATGTAACTGTCCCGTTGATAACTGACCAACTGTCAGTACAGTATGTCACCAAGCTTTTCAGGACCCGAGCAAAGTCATTGAGCAGTAATCTGGGCTCATCTTAACACACTTGCCAGTAGTCCATGGAGGACCATTGATTGATTTTGACCACCTCTTCTGCTCCTAGAACTGGGCATCAATGACTAATAGACACCTATTGGAGGTTCAGCCCTCTCTTGCAGCCTCTCAATGTGTTTGGTCTCTGGCTGCAGCCAGGTGTTCACACTAGTGAAGGGATCATTGAGCAAGTCAGCATCATCCCGTAGATGACATAGGCTATGGATGGTTCGAGAGCCAAGAGTGGCCCAGCTGGGCAGTGACGCACCATGATCCCAATTAACCTTGTCCTATATCTGTCTCCCAGTGTGTGGGGAGGTGTGCCAAAATACAGGAGAAAGGATTATGTTTGATTTAGGCCAGGGGATCATATTGATAGGCCTTGCTTGAATTGGCTCCTGCTTTACAGATTGTTGGACCTCATACCGAGATGGAGTATGTTGGGTTGTATCTGCCGAGTTAATTACTGAGATGAGTCAGACCACTGCAGCAGGCTGAACACACGCAGGCAGGAATTTGCTCTTATTCAGAGAGCATTAGTGAGGTTAAACATTGATTTTGTGGGTGTTTCTGTTCATCTCTAATGTGCTGGATGGGATTGAAGTTATTAAAAATAGAAATGTTGTAAATAAGCAATTCTCCCTTGTGTTTTCGAGCACTTTTGTCATAATTGAAATAACTCAAAAGCCCAGAGGTGTCACATTAAGCATTGTTGTTTTTAACATTTTAGCGTGCTGGTAGCTAAAAGCACGGCGTCACAGTGCTGCTGGCATCTCTGTAGACTGTTGTCTTGTATTATCATGCAGTTTTCTTTAAATTGAAATACATTTGTGAAGTACATCCATTTTCTGCAGAGGACAGATGCTTATGACTTTGATTCCTTGAAATTCATTGATCATTCAGGGTGGCATGATGCTAGTGACAACAAATTGAAAGCCTATGATCAGGCAGCGTGTTGGATTCTTATTTCAAAACACATAATCCATTGTTCTAGGCTAAACACACGTGGTCCTTTATGTTCTATTGCCCAAGGTTTACCGTCTCAATAAGGGTTGTTTTGTATAAAAAGGTAAAGCAAACAATTACAGATATCAATGATCTTCAGAGCTGTCCGACTTTTTATAGTCATTTGTTGGTTTTATTATTACTTCTCGGTAGCAATTTGTTGGATTTATATTTGGTGCAGACAATCATGACAGTTCTCTGAATTGTTTGCATGCTAACACGATAAACTACACTATCTTATGTATATCTCAAGGCCAAAAAACAGCTTCATAAAGCACTGGAATGGCTGTGACCTCTAACTCTTGTGTCATTTTCCATCAAGCAATTCATGTCCTGCTAACTACATTCCATTTCTTTTTACATAAAGAATGCAAACATAATATCAATTCATGCTTTCAATTTCCTTTCATCGGCAAATGTTGCTTATTTTGAAAGGACAACAAGCTTACTTTAGTGCCAGCACAATGTACGATGTAGATGCTTTTGGAAACCTCTCACAAAGTAAAAGGGTTTTAAAATAAATGCTATCACCGTTATGATTTGATTCCTGAGGATTGTCATGACAGTCAGGATTTCACTAGAAACACAGGAGAATTTGTGCTGACTGTCCTTCATTTTAACATTGAATAACACACAGCACAGCAGAAAATGTCCTTTTTAACGCCTATGACTGTTACTGCAGCAATGTTTTAGTATTCATATCAGAGAATGGGCATTAGTAATAGAAACATGACATCTCATTAGAAAGGTATGGCTTTGTTCCAAGTGCCACCTGTCTGCTGTCTGTTTACTACCTGCTGACTCACTTTAGAAATGAGTCTGGAGTTTTTAACTCCCACATGTCTTCAATCTTGTCTGGGGTATACAGAATGGGAGGGTGGTGTTAACTGAATTATACTTTTTTTTAAGGGTAAATATAATATGTATGATAAATGGAGCTGCTGCTTACAAATATGTTAGACTGGGAGGTGGAACATCGGGACTGAAAAATTGCTATGAATTCAGCCAGTCAGCCAATTGAATTTGCCTTTCTAAACCCTATTACTCCTATTCTGAATACCTGCATGAGTCATCCTATGCTTTCTGCTAGATACATTACTCCATTCTTTTTTTAAACTAATACTTTCTAATAGAAGCACATTTCCATCACATTGCTGAAACTATATAAGAGAGAGAGTTGTGTGTGGGGCAAGTGCAGTGTGTCTGTTTTGCTCCATATCGTATATCATATCATCGTAGACGGATTTATCATGTTTTTTTTCTTTTTTATGTTTTTTACTGTAATGAACTTGCACTGAACTTGCACTGAACTTAGATTTTTTTAACACATGTACGAACAAAACAGTGACTTCTGTATACCATCATACCCCTAGTTGGTAGCCTGTTGGTTACCTAGAACTCTTTCCTAAACTTAATCCCTATGCAATTAGCTTAAATGGCTAGGGGGCTAACTTCAGTTATGAGATATCCAGGAAGCCTATCTAGGTTTTAAAGTCCCGGTTACCTAGTGTTGCTAGGATAGAATTGTAGCTTTATATTTAAAATGGGTCAAATAGAGCAGTGGTGGTTCAGTTATGTTGGGGTAACCTTCATAACATCAAACTTAACACCAGTGATCCACTAAACTACAAGTGAAAGTATCAAGACGCATGGTCTACTAAACAAGTCCGATTTCAAACCTTAACTGGATGTTTTTTTTGTTTTGTTGCTTCCCATTGTAAAGCGTCCTTGGGTTTTGTGAAAGGCGCTATATAAATTGAAATTATTATTATTATGTTTGTCCATGGAAAGTTTTGAAAGATTTTTTTAAAACATTTCATCAAGAAAACCACTTTACGATTCCTAGTCCCTTGGGAAGTATCACGTATGTTATTCTCTTTTAATCTGCTGCCTCATCATTTTCAATATTGCTATTTAATGTAGCTAAGAATTGTCTGTAAATGCTTAGAATGCCAATTGGCATCAGATTCTAGGAAGCAGTCACCACCCCAGTCTGCACACACATGCAGTACCAATCAATCTCACACACACTGGGCCAAAATTCACATAAATAGAAAAAACTAACATCTTTGTTCTCCAGAGGCCTATACTACGAAGCCGGATTTTCGCTTAGCGAGCTAACTTCAGGGAAAACTCGGGGTTTCCGGTCCTACGACGCTGGTTCACTTTTTAGCGGGCTAGATCTCCATGGTAACTTATACTGAACGGCTAGTCTGTTCCGGAGCAGGTTAGGTTGCAGGCTAAGAGCTCAACTCAGTGAAAGCACTGCCTGCTGACCAATCAGAGCTCAGTGTGCGGAGTTTAAAGCGATCAAGTCATATTACAGGAGAAAGGAAATACAGAAAAACTGCCATTGCAGGAAAGACGGCCGGCAAAAATCAACTGACTGTGTGAACGTGAAAGTTAATAGAATATCACCTCCTATCTTCAGAGCAATCTGACTATTATAACATTAGCGTTAAGAAAGCTTACTTAAATATCTGCCACAGGATCAGAGTAACATTACGTACAGTCCGCGGCACTGTGAGTGCAGACGTCGATGTGTCCCATTATCATTCATATCACATCATAATGTATCATATTTCCTTATCTGAGTCAGCTGAGCCGTATCTGGCCGTGCAACACTCACAGTGTCACATACTGTATGCAGAAGTATTAACTCAAATATATCCAGGTTATGTTGAACCGGCTTCGTAGTACAGGCCTCAGGACTAACAATCAGCCTGTTGATAAAAACCCTTTCAACTGTTAAATGGTATTTCGGCCTTGAAAACACAAGAGAGTTTCAGTCTCAGACGGTATTTGATTTCCTAGGTGAAGCTATCGCCCATATCTATCCAGGCATCTGTTTCCATTCATCTGTTTCAAGAAAGAGTTCTCCTCTGAGAGTAAATACAGCGACACATTCTCCATCTATTGCTTTTTTGATTTGCCAATCACATGTTGTTTTTTTCCTACAGGAGTGCCAACAATTGATGGTATATGGAACCGAAGCCCATGTTTTGATCAGATTACATTTGTTTATCTTCACATGTTCACATAACAGCACGCACGATGAAATGTAGACTGAGGAATAATTAAATTAAAGATAGGCTTTTACCTTTCTTCCTGTTAAAGAGACCTGACAAGAAACAAACATAAATCCAAGTAAACCATTGGTCAGTTAGAATGATGGACGCACACACAGTATGTCCTAAAGCAGATGCCACGGCCAGCTAACCAATACACCCTGTTTATTACAATAAATATCATGATGGATTATCAGTAATCATTTCAAAAGTGACACAGAGACATTGGATTAACCTTCAGCAACTTTTGATCACTAAACAGCAAAGGTAAGACATATTTATTGTTTATTGAAACCGGAAGTTGTTTTCTTGCTCTTTCCTGGCTGCTAGTTTAGTGAGTTTTGGTCGTACAGTAGGGGTGTAACGGTATTCGTACCGAAAATATTCGGTATGGGCCCTTCGGTTCGGTACCGTGTGAACGAATATAACGTTAAACGTAAAAAATTGAGAACGTGAAAAACTTTTTGGAAGTAATCTCAGGTGCTGCGTCGCAGCGTTCGAGTAGAATGTTCCTGCAGCCCATGCTCCGGGGGGGGCTGCAGGAACGCAGCGTTCAGTGTAATTTCAACGCGTCATAGAGCGAGCAAGTCATTTCATTGGACGAGAGGCATACTATGAGAGCTGGTCACAGGGATGCGTTCAAATTTAGTCAGTTGTTTGAGGAACTGTCGAAATGGCGAACGCAGATAAAGTTGAGCTCAAATCCTGCAGCATCATTGAAGTCTCCGGTTTGGGAACATTTTGGTTTCGCAGTTACGTACAAGGATGACGGACAAAGACAGGTGGACCGAACCAAAGCTGTTTGTCGGCATTGTTCAACTAAAATTGGTTACGCGGCTGGCAATACATCAAACTTGCACACTCATTTGGAAAGGCATCACCCGAACGTGAATATCACCGGTACCAAAAGAAAAAAGACTGAAGTGCAAACCCAACTCCCGCTAGCATTTAAGCCTCCGCCACTCGCAGAAAGTTCAGTATCACTGCCATGTTAGCAAAGCGCTACCTGGCTGTATCTGCTACCTCTGTCCCTAGAGAGGGTGTTCTCCACAGCAGGAGACATTGTTAGTGCCAGCAGATCTGCCCTTTCGGCAAGCAATGTGGAAAAGTTCATCTTTCTTTAAAAAAAACATGAAAATACAATGACAAGCAAGTCCTAATGTCAACTGGCTGCTTAGTTGAGTACTTTTACTATACAGTTCAAGTACAGATTATTTCAGTTCATCGAAATGCTGCACCTTAATGTTTATTTTATTATATTTGTATGTATTGGAGTGAATACTAGTTTTACTAGAACTATTAATAGTTTGGTCTATATGCTGTAAAATGTATTATCTCTTCGATTAACACACGGCATCTATTGCACGTCTGTCCGTCCTGGGAGAGGGATCCCTCCTCTGTTGCTCTCCCTGAGGTTTCTCCCATGTTCCCCTTTAAACTGTGGGCTTTCTCTGGAAGTTTTTCCTTGTACGATGTGAGGGTCTAAGGACAGAGGGTCTAAGGACAGAGGGTGTCGTTTTTCTCATTCTGAACAATCTGTGCTGTTGTATTTGCTGTAAAGTGTCTCTACTGTAGGCTATTTTTATTATATGTACAGCACTTTGGCTCGACCAAAAATCGTTTATAAATGTGCTATATAAATAGAACTTGATTTGATTTGAATACATTATTCACAGTTTAATAATAATAAAAAATATTTTATGTTTTGTGATCATTTTTTCTGCTGTACCGAAAACATACCGAACCGTGACCTAAAAACCGAGGTACGTACCGAACCGAAATGTTTGTGAACCGTTACACCCCTATCGTACAGTGATGAGACTTATACCAATGGAATCTGTGGAATCCCAGCTTTCATACGATATGTACGGATCATATATCAAAAGATGTCATAGTGCCACCTCAAGCTCAACCTTGACAAGACTGAACTGCTTTTCCTTCCGGGAAAAGAGTGTCCCACTCTTGACCTAACAATCAACATCGGCCCCTCTGTTGTTTCCCCGACTCAGACTGCAAGGAATCTGGGTGTGACTCTAGATAACAACCTGTCCTTCACTGCAAACATCGCTGCTACAACCCGCTGCTGCAGATACACGCTTTACAACATCAGGAGGATACGTCCCCTCCTGACCCAGAAAGCGACGCAGGTTCTGGTCCAGGCTCTCGTCATCTCACGCCTAGACTACTGCAACTCCCGCCTGGCTGGTCTACCTGCATGTGCCATCCGACCTCTGCAGCTCATCCAGAATGCAGCAGCTTGTCTGGTCTTCAACCTTCCTACATTCTCCCACACCACTCCGCTCCTCCGCTCCCTTTAGTTGGTTTATGGACCATGCGATTTGAGGCCAAGTACAGCTTCTACTGGCAAGTAGCAAGACACACAAACTGCTTTAATAATGTGACATACTCACTGTCAGCTAAACATCAATTAATGGTTGGCTATTACATTCATTCATCCAGTCTCAAGAAATCCAGCTTGGAGGTCACCAGTGTCTCAACAGTGCCTATTGATGTCCTTAATGAGGAAGTGGCATTATCAATCAAGAGGAAATACCCAGATGTGACAGAGGTTAATCTAGCCAAAAATGTCTCAAGTAATGGTTTAAACTACAGAAACGGAATGATAGTTGCTCATGGCTCTACTGGTGGGCTTTCAGAATTTGCTGAGATTCTTCAAATGTGTATTGTTAAGGACCAGTTGAGCTGCATTGTAAGGGTGTTGTGTGCTTGGTATAGGGAACATTTTAGAGCTTTTCAGTTAACCCCATCACCCAGTAAAGAGGTTGCCCTGATCGAGCTTGCAGAATTGGCTGATACATATCCACTTGCTGACTAAATGGTTGGAGGGATCCGAATGGTAACCCTAAAAAGGCACATAATCGTCTGAGCTGTTAAGTATGTCATTAACATATTACTTATACACATATGGATTTCCTGCAAGTACTGAGCCATGTCTTCATTACACTCTCTGAAACAGTTTTTCTTTCTCTTCAGGATGAATGAAGGCTGGACCTGTGACACTGCGTGTTGTCTTTGAAGAGAATGATGCAAGAAAACTTATCCTCCAGTCAGGAATGCCGGCTTCTCTTTGAGATCAAAACATTCTTTGGGTTGGATGATGTTGAATTTAGGATCCAGTACATGGATGTTGACTTTGACAACCAGTATGTTAACCTAACATCAACGAGTGAAATCAAAGACAAAAGTACTTTTAAGACTGATCACAACACACGGGCATCGGTCACGAGGACGTCCCGCACAAACATACGTGGACGTACTCAAGAATGACGTAGGAGCACAAAGTACCAATGAACTGGCCAGATGTATGGAGAACCGGGATGACTGGAAGCAACGATGGAGGGCTCGTCTGAGGACGACCTAGAGACAGATCACCGTTCAAGCCCCGGTCCTCATATTCCAGCCATGTCCCTCAACTTCATATCTGGAATTAGAGGACCCCTCCGTTTCATCTGGTGACACACAGCCATGTCCCACAACTTCATATCCGGAATCAGAGGACGCCTCCTCCATTTCATCACGTGGCACCAATGATACAGTAATACTGTTATCCTCTCCCGAGTCAAGATCATGCACCTGGCCGGATGTCTTTGTTATTTCCTCGTTTTCATTTGATACGGAGATGCAGCTTGAAAAAGGAAACCAAGACTTACAAGCAAATGGCACGCCACTTATTCCTGGCCCTAAGATGAAATCAGTCATTCTTGAAGGCCTATCAGAGAAAATGTTCAAGTACACATCATACCCCAACAATGTACTGATAAGCAATGTAGCTGAAGCTTTGGTCAAGACCCATCCATGTTTGACAGAGCGAGGGTCCACAACAGGCTTTGAAGGTTGGAAGCAGAGCTTGAAGTACAAGATGGCATACTTCAGTTCAAGGCTTGGCAAACTTGGCTGCGCTGAAATCTGTGTGAACTCCCTCAAGCACAAATAACGAGACCAGAGCAAGGCAGCCTTAGATGTGAAGAAACCAAAGAAGGCTGAAGTGAATTACTGTCAAAACAAAACAAAAGAAAGCCTTGAAAATGAAAGACTTGCACTGCTGACTGAGGTACAGAAGAGAAACAACCAGGTGGTTGTGAAGGAAAAAATGGAGAGGACCTTCTCATACCGACGACAAGAGGTTGTCCAGGACAAGCCACTGGTTGCAGATTTTAAAAGCAGATGGCCGGCTCTATTTGAAATGAATGAAGTAATATGCTATTCAATTTTGTACCATATGTTAATATTTTGACACTGGACATTTTGATTAAATGAGAATGGTTGACCAATTTTACTTTGCTTTTGGATGTTGCCATCTTCATGTGTTTTCAGATCAACAGGGAGTTCATGCGAATTACCACTGTCCCTCTGACATCAACATTCCTATCTCAACTTGATGAGTGCTCTGACCAGCTGGTAAAAGTCTTCATCAACAAAGGAGGTGCTGTAGGAACAGAAATCTGGAGCACCATTGCAGTCATGGATAAGGTAAATTATTCTGCTTTATTAATCTATCAAACTTAATCTTTACAGGCAGGCAGGCTGGCTGGCTGATACGTAGGGGAGCAGGTAGGCTGACAGGCAGGAACCAGAGGTGGCAGACAGAGATCACTATTAGTAACCAGCTCATAGATACACAACATATAAAAGAGAGCCAACAGAACTAACGTGAGAGTAAGAGTGGTTGAAAAGCCGGGGTTGATACTGCATGGTGGTGATAAGAGAGATGATGAACCACTGATGGATGTATCAACTGGAGCCTGCAGCCACGCCCACACAGAGACCAGAGGGGAGAGCTAGGTGGGGGGCGTGACAGGTTCAACACTAATTTTCAATTGATCTATTCTTCCTTTGTGCAGAGTGATGACATTGAAGTAAGACGGGAGTGCATCCTCAAATGTCTCTGTACATACCTCCATGAGGACAGTGGAAAACTTGTTGGGGAGTATTTGGTAAGTCATTTTTATCTTATTTTGTATTCATTACCTTGGAGGAGAGTAATGTCACGTGTATGGATTTGTCTGTTAGTCTGCAGGATTACACAAAAAGTACCAGACCAATGTTCATGAAACTCAGTGGAAGGGTGTAGCATGGGTTAAGGAAGAACCCATGTTTGCAGCGGATCCGAATCACGGGGCGGATCCCTAAATTAAAACAAAACAGCTCCCCGTGTGGGAGCACTAGAGACACAGGGTTTAGCCTGTGGTGTGTGGGGGGAGTGCACCGAACCGCTGGCTGCGACACGAGGCAGGCGCCACAGAGCTGACCAAACATGGCCGATGGGAGGGGGGTTGAAACGGCCATATCTTAACGTGGGAAGGTCACAGAGACACATGGTTTTGACTGGCATAAAGCTCTTGACCTAACACATGCAGCAATACCAAACATGTCCTGCTCGCATGCACGCACACAGAGCCACAAAATGCATTCATGGGCGGAGGTCTCTGCACCATTTCTAGTTTAAATTATTGTGGTGACCATGAAAAAGGAGTCATCAGTAAAATAAATGGTTTATTAAACAACAAAACTAAAATACACACAACACCAAAACGCTCTCGAATACACAGACTAGGAAGGGCAATACATACACACATGAGGGAGCGAGAGACAGAACAGGAAATATGGTCCCTTTTTATGTGCAAGCAGGACCGCCCCCCCCCCGGCAGTTCCACCAATTAGGACCCCCGTCCTTGCCAGTTCGCTACATTATTATGTAGATGTCTTAGTGTTCAAAGGTGTTAACAATTGTTGGACCCTTAAAATCTGATCAGTGCATAGCTTCATAATTTTCTGTTTGTGTTCCACAGAGCAGTGACATTGCTGAGGCCAAGAAGGAGATTGCAGAGACAGTGATGGGAATCTATTTCATCCGAAAAGAGGGAGTGGATGTCACAGAAAAGCCTGAAGACATCGGAATTGCCATAGAGGGTGTAGTAGTTCTGAATGACCTGGGGAATGTGGCCTGTGCATGTGCCTTGCTGTTTGGATTGATTTATATTCACTTAACCTGAGCTACCCATCGAACCTTAAGTTCACCTTAGAAGTCTTCCAAAAGTTGTTGATGAACCTGGATGGAAACAAGCTTTCAACCAAAGTCCAAGCGCTCAAAATAAAAATGGCCCAATGTAATAGCTGACGTTGTACAGTTTCTCTGTTAGGAATGTTTTTGAGGGTCAGTTATGTTAAATATCCCATGTCATGGCCATTTCTACTGATCATAATTCCATTGTTGAGGTCTACTAGAATAGATGTATATTGTGCAATTTCCCAAACTCACATTGGTTTCTCATACAGCATCTCTGTATAGTATGTGTATTCACTCTTTGTCCTAAACGGCTTGTTGGAGCTCCTGCCCCCCCCCTCCCAATGAGCCCAGTGGCCGTCAGCAAGACACAGCGAAACCCAGTCCGAAACCAGCCCGAACACACACACACCCGCAGCCTGGCTGGGAGTTTGTGTGTGTGCTCACACACCGACTCACAGCCTCGCTGTGTCCCGCCGTCTCAGGGACGAGAAATCGGCGGAGCTGCAGCTGAGAAAAGATTGAGTGTGTGAGGAAGTCTGCATCTCACTTCCGTATAAAAGGACCATCATCCTACACCACTCTTCAGCGAGCGGTATAGGACAGACAGTGCCCCAAGGTAGAGGGCTCCGCCTGTGTTAATATAACAAGGGTTACAATACGTAACCCGGCCTTATATCTCTCACAGGCTCCGCCCTCTACTGGACTCTATGTGTACAGTGGGCGGAGCCCCGATGTATGCACGCACTGTCGTCCAGCACACCGTTCCACCTCACTGTCCCTGACCGGCTTTAGCAGCCGCTGCGCCTCACTCACCTCTCCCTCGGTTGTAACAGTGGAGAAGTCTGGGCTGCGGCTGATAGAGCACACCCTGACACGCTTGCCACGCAAAAAAGTGTGCTCGAAAACAGTGCTGAGGGCTCCCCTGCGTCCACCTA
Source organism: Pogonophryne albipinna (assembly GCA_028583405.1). Lineage (NCBI taxonomy): Eukaryota > Metazoa > Chordata > Actinopteri > Perciformes > Artedidraconidae > Pogonophryne > Pogonophryne albipinna. The sequence goes on from CM053244.1 coordinate 7,865,527, forward strand.
TAGGTAGACAGGGAAAGTCCGCAGCCCTGTAAGGGTTCACTATGCACCTTCTCTCCTGAGTCCCTAAAGAGCACGGGGAGAGCGCAAGTGCCCCCTATATCCCCACACTCAGACACTGACCCCGTGCAGAGTGTGTATGGACTACAGTATGGAGGGCTCTCCCCCTCCTGCCCCCAGGCAGGCGAGGGGAGCCCTTTAGCCCTGTAAAGGCCCAAAGCGCATTACGTCACCCCGCGACCCTCCAAGGGTCCGGAGAAATGTAAGCGCATTTACGCCCGGGGAGGGGGTCAGATGCCCACTGACCCACAGCCCCCCCCCCCTCACCAGTCCTGTGTTGCCCCAGCAAGCACAGACGTTGAGAAAGAGTCAGACATATCCAAGAGATTAAACTTTATGAAGGGGCCTGGCGTTGACCTTTTGAGCTTTTCCAGTCACCCCACCCCTGAAGCACACAAACAGCTGTTCAGTGCGTCTCAGGGTAGCTGTGCGCTCTACATAACATGTTAACGCGCGCACCGGGCAGAGGAGGTGTAATTTAGCTTCCCTAGCCCCACCATGGAGTGGAAGACTAAAACTCCCCAACTGAATAACCCTCGACCTGAACGCACTCCTTAGACCGAACCCCTCCTTTGTGCCCAAGAACCTGAGTATCGCCCGCTCCGGTCACCCCGGATCAGGAAACAGCTCGGGTGCACCGACAGACCGGTTAACTCGGACACTCTTTTGGCTGACGTTAAGGCAAGTAGCAATGCTGTCTTCCACGACAGTGCTTTCAGGGAGGAGAGCTCCAGAGGCTCAAATGGTTCTGAGACCAGAGCCTCGAGCACCAGCGGCAGGCCCACTGTGGGGCGGAGGCACGCACTACTGGGCGCAGCCTCCTGACCCCCTGTAAAAACCGCAACATTAGTGGCTGACTAATTGACCTGCCGTCAAATCCCTCATGGCAGGACGAGATGGCTGCTGCATACACTTTTACCGTAGAATGAGCAAGCCCTCTGTCCACCAGTAACTGTAAAAAGGATAAAATAGAGCCTAACTCACAAGATAGGGGCTCTATTCTAAGCTCCTCACACCACCCCTGGAATCCCAGCCACTTTGGCCTGTAACAGGCTGTGGTGGATCCAGCTCTAGCTGCCTGGATAGACTGAATAATGCTGTCAGACAATCCACCCTGTCTCAGCCTGTCCCTCTCAGGAGCCAAGCCTGGAGAGGACGGCCCAGATTGGGCAACGTCCCGATTGCACCTGCCTCTTGAGACATCGCCCCCCAGAACTGGAGAACTGCCCAGGGCTAGCCCACCTTCACCTGCGTCATCTCTGAGTACCACGGAGCCCCGACTAAATCTGGTGCTATCAGAATGATTGCCAGACATTCTCGCCTCACTCTCCACAGGAGAGGGAGAATGAGACGCAGCGGTGGAAAGGCGTATAGCAGCTTCCGTGGCCATGGCTCGTGTGCAAACGCGTCCACCCCCAAGGGCTGGATACAGATCAACTTCATTCTTATTAGAAATTGTAGTGATCTGTGCATTATACAGGGAGGAGGCGGGATTCGCCCTCTCGTCCCGGGCGGAGAGATTTTGTCCCCCCGCCAGTCAGATCCGTAAAGATGGGCAGCCCGTCCCCGTGAGTGCCGGCACGCCGGTTCCACGGGGCGGGCCGAAGAGGTGGGGGGCGCCGCGGGCACGGGATCTCCGTGCCGGCACCTCTCCATTCGTCTCACCGTCGAGCTGCGCTCCGTCGTCTGCAGGAAAGCCTGTGGAGGAGGAGCGCCCACTGTGGTGACTCTTCTCTCTACTGAGGTCTTTGAACGCACCGCGGCCCGCCCGCAGGGGAGGGCGTGCAAGCCGTCACAATGCCGTCTCTTTGAAACGGACATTATGGGGAAAGGTGGAATTGTGGAGAGAGATGACTCTTACTCTGGGATAAATGCAATCGTTTTTACTGAATGCATTTTCCCCACACACACACATCACTCTAGAACTATAGTTTACAAACGTAAACCACCGTTCCCCTGCTAAGATCCCTGAACGCGCCCACGTATTAACGCTGTATTTCCCATTTAATGGTGAAATGCATTAATAGTAGCTATACCACCAGGCAAGGTGTGTTTTCTGACAACAGCACACCGGCAATAGCGTCTCTTGAACCCGCACAGTGCTTTGACAGCACACGGTTTATTCCACTCACGTGCACACGCCCACCTGCTGGCTCCCTATACTGGGGTTTACAGCGGGGGCGGGGAGTGTAGGACAGTGTTTCTTCCTCTGGGGATGGGCAAGAAGCAGCCACGCTGCGATTACTCCTTATCCCGTGAGCAAGGAGATCGATCCATAGAGCCCTTCCGTAAAGACGGGGGCTCCCAGGAGATCAACACAGTCCTCTTTGGAGAAATGCCATGCGACGTGATATCCCAGGGACATCACACGGCGGGCAGCGGCGGCACCCTGTGATGAAGTAGGGTCGACCCTATATCATGTGAAGCCACCGGTCCCCGGGGGAACCGGGCCTGGGGCAAGGCTCGTGGACCAAGCTACTTATTCGGCCTTGCGGCCCAATAATCGCTCTGACCTGGTGAGGCGGGGGCATCTCTAGCAATAAGCGAGTAGCCCACACACCCGCCGCCATGATCATCATCCAGGGAGAGTACAGCCCTGGGCGGTGGACTTCCATGGATGCCGGACTCGCCCGCTCGCTGAAGAGTAAAGGATGGTGGTCAGGAGGCGAGGCCTCCTTTTATACGGAAGTGAGATGCGCACGCATTCAGGTAGGCCCGTCCCGGGGCCGGCTACGTCTATAGAAATCTCAGTAGGTGAATGCTTGCATGATAAGGTAGTACCCATAGAGTCCAGTAGACTAGAGGACGGAGCCTGTGAGAGATATAACCGGAAAAGCATGACATGGGACCTTTAAGTGTTTTCAGACATTTGCTATTTTAAATTGGAACATTTGATGTCATAGTTGTTGTTCTCTATGTACAACAAATCAAATTCAAAGTCTTTAAAAGTACCTACCAGAATCTGCCCATGTACCCCAGAGGTTTCTACATGCACCTGAGGTTCCTGCATTAGGGGCAGAGAGTACACCTGTCCACTAGGGGGAAGAGTGAGTCCTCCAGGATGCAGGGAGTCTGTGCTCGCACACACACACTCACTCACTCTTTTTATTTTAGTATTGACTGCGATGAGCCTGACAATTGGCTTGTTGGGTAATTTGCTTGTAAACATGCCTAACAAGGTTCTCTGTTAGGAATGTTTTTGACTTTTGAGTTATGTTTAGTGTTTTCAGACATTTGCTATTTTAAGGAAAATGTCAGATACCATTTGAAGTACATTTTTGAGGTTGTTTTATAATGTGTTTTAATCAGTCAATGTTTGAGAGACAATGTTAACTTCTCATTTTGTGCTAATAAAGGTTTTTATTAGACAAATTGTGTTTCTGTGACTTAATGGTTCTGTTGTGTATGCTAAATGTATGTGTCAAAATGCCATGCTATTGGATTAAATAGAACCAACATGGTAAAAACATGTTAGTTAAGGTTTTACTGGAAGATATCAGCTAGACATTTCTCCAGTTAATGACTTACATTAAGACATTTGTTTATTATTATCCATTATCTCATTAAATATGCGCATATTTTAACACATTTCAGGAACACAATTCTGAACATTGGATAAAGCCAGGTTCAAAATTCTTGTTTCATTTTGTAGTCATATTAGAATCTAAGGATTTTACAGAAGGGATTTTGGATATCTCTTTTTATCACTCCATAAATCAGAAAATACTGTCAACAGCCCTAAAATATTCATAATATTTTTCGCCATGTTTTTAGGTATAAAATGTTATATAATTCAGGCTATGAATGATATGAACAAACCCTCCTGTTCTTTGGATGATAGCTTGAGCATCGACGCACTCCGTGAAGGTATTTCATATTCAGGGTCATTTGTTTTTTGTATAACCTTGCTTGCAAGAATGCCAAGGTCAATAAATGAGGGCTGAAAGGCAGAGAGGATTGACTCTCTTTTACACTTGTGGTTCTGTCTATACATCAGTTTCAATGCATACTTTCTTTTATTCCTTTGCTAAAACAATTATTTGTATGTCTCTATCACTATGTTCTCTTGAGGTTAAAGCTGAAAAGCGCTGTTTTCCAGCATTCTGTCTTTGTGATTGGTTCTAGCCCCTCTCACGCTGAGCCCTTTTTTTTGTTCAGTCAGTTTCTGTGATCTTTTCAGGGAGAAGGCGAAAGGTGCTGTGAAAGAAAATAGCATTTTAGTCTTCTAATACAACTTTTACTGGTCTCGCTTTACCGGCTTTGTTCAGAGCGAGGCACCATGCTTACTTTATTTCCTCACTGTTTCCATGACAGTTTTTGTCACTGTGTCAGTAAATGATCATCCTCCATCGTGTGTGTGTGTGTGTGTGTGTGTGTGTGTGTGTGTGTGTGTGTGTGTGTGTGTGTGTGTGTGTGTGTGTGTGTGTGTGTGTGTGTGTGTGTGTGTGTGTGTGTGTGTGTGTGTGTGTGTGTGTGTGTGTGTGTGTGTGTGTGTGTGTGTGTGTGTGTGTGTGTGTGTGTGTGTGTGTGTGTGTCCTTTGCTGCAACACCTCCAGGAACGTGCCAGAACATTACCCTTCCTACATCTTCACTGAACTCACTACACACACATTTGTTCCACAGCATCTCACCTAATATTTTCCCACCTCAATTACCTGCTGCTACCTGCCTCTTCCTTCTGTCATGGATTGTTATACATTTCAAACCTGTTATGCACATCTGGCGAAGCAAGTTAAATCAGTTCTTGTATACATGAATGTGTGTCCCCGGTGTTCCAGGGAACTCACCAAGTGTCAGAAAACACAACCCTCTCTCTTTTCCTCCGTACCCAAATCTCTAAAAACGGGGCTGCAACGGATCTGATGCAGACTGATCCAGATTTGAAATATCTCTGACGTCAGGAACGAGGAGCTCCGCCTATATGGGCAACTCTCCACCAATCAGGAGGAGACAGCCACGGCCATTGCCGTTCGAAAGCGCTGGAGACGCTGTAGTCTGCCACAAAAGCAGCGAAGAAGACTTCTCAGATTCAGCCCTTGCAAAAACAGGGCTATTTGGTATTTTGAAAAAAAAAAAGTGCAGACATGTTTTATATAGGTATGGCCCTACAATATATTATTCAAATATAGCATGATAGGTCCACTTTAATACTGAGTTTTTCCTAGTTTTTGGTTCCTGTTTTATTTTGAAAAGTTTTCTCCCCGTTGCATGAACAATTATGTTCTGTTCTGCCATGTTTTGCATTGTCTAGACCAGTGTTTTTCAAAGTGGGGGCCCCGACCCCCCGGGGGGCCGCCAGGGGGCACCAGGGGGGTCACGCAAAGTTTGAGGGAAAGGGGAATATTTTTTTTTTTTTTAAAGTTACATATTTTTTTTTTAATGTTATTAATAACTGCATATATATCAATCTGTGTCCTTTGATGCCAATCTTTTAATATTTTTTATTTATTAATATATATATATATTTTTTTTAAATCACACGACCGCCCTTCAAGCCAATCAGAATCGAGCTGCCGCTACTGAGAGTGAAACTGAGTATCTGCTCAGCTTTTGGAGCAAGTGAGAGCTAGTGAATATTTCGCTCTGCAGCTGGATGAGAGCACGGATGTAGCAAATATTGATGTTTATATATATATGAATATAAATATGTTTATTGTTAATATTACTGTTGAATATTATATATAATATTATTAAGGCATAAGTAGCTTTAAAAAATGCTAAAAATATATGTTAAATGTTCATATTACTGTTCAAAATTATATAATATTATAAAGACAGAAATCACTTTAAAAATACTTTATAAATATATTTACTGTTGATATTACTGTTTAATATTGTGTGAACAATGTTTATAACAGAAGACACAATCAATGTAATGAATGACAAACAAAAGATAAATACAAACATTTTTTGAATAATAACTGATTTTTAATTATTAATACAAATATATATTAAGAAAATGTATTGAGCTTTATGATTAATTTGTCATATTTTCCATCATAATGTACTCATCATTTAAAAAAAAAAATTGCAACAGGGGGGTCCCCGTCAGAGGATAATGCTATATGGGGTCCTTGGCATGGCAACGTTTGGGAACCCCTGGTCGAGACCACGCGTTGAAATAAAGGCTCCACCATGCTCCGCTTACCGTGTCAATTTTAGCTCAATAGCCTGTTGCCTTTCTTATGATGTAACTAACATCAAGCTTAAAACAAATCCATCCACTAATTCATAAACAAACAGTACCCTTATCTTTGCATAGGCTGCCTCGACACACAGGACAGTGTCTGAACTCAAGGGTTTTTACGTCACACTTAAGCTCTGAGACACAAGCCACAATTTGTGGAGACCTCTCCAGAAAAACAATAACCTTCATGTAGTTTAAGAATAGAGTTATTACCACCTCTGATAACTATCTATCTGTCTATTTCTCTCTCTCTCTATCTATAAGGAACCGCAGTAGACAAAAGGCGTTGCTATAGCAACATGTCATGTTTACGCTGCATTTTCTATGAGGTAAATATTACCCGCTGGCGGATATAGGTATAAATGACCATTTCTTTGGCTGTATTTACAGTCCACTTTGCTTTATTCCGTCTTTACGACCCCTACAAACCCCATGGCTGCTCTGCATTGTATGTACTACGGCCATCTTCCAACTGGCGACAACATCTATGTTCAGGCAGAGTACACTGAAAAACTGAAACATTGACTTTAGTTAAATGTATTATGTAAACATAACTGTAATAGGTTAGTTGAAAGAAATAATATTAGGTTCAACTTAATATTTCTGCTTTCAACTAACCTAATACAGGTTAGTGACATTTGATGACATAATACATTTAATTAAAGTCAACCTTTCAGTTTTTTCAGTGTACACAAAATAGCTTCTGTAGTAGTACCCCTACAGTAGGTGTCAACAAATATAAAACATTTCCATGAGACACACAAACGCACAAATACATCGATTCAAAAGTTGAGAACAATTCCAGCATCATTATCGCGGTTGGTCTTTACTTTTCTGTGCTTTGAAAAGTCTCCAAACAGTTCATGCTATTTCAGGTCTCTAACCTGCTGGCATACTTTCTGCTGTTTAATTCATGTTCATCTCTGTTTATTTGTGTGGATCAAAGAGTGATTGATTCCCTTTATCAATAGGAATTAGTAATGAAATGCATACAAGCAGCGAGCACTTTGAGCAGCTGTTTAAAGAACGACTGAGCAGGAATCATAAAGTTTGATCAATATGGAAATGTGCATTTGCATCAACTGAGACTAATAACTACAGGATGGTATTCTATCTGGGAAACTATGCAGCCGTATACATTTGACAGCTCCGACTGTTTGAGTTGTTTTCCATCAAAAAGAGAAATATTGAATGATCTATCATCATTAATATGGGCTCATTAAAAGAAATCAGACAGCTTTTCCAGTGTTATTGTAAAATAAATTGACACCAACATGACATCCACTGATAGAACTTTATATTTTAAAAGAGAAAATGTTCCCCATCATCCCTAGATCTTTGACTCCTGGCTATTGAGCAAAGAATTATGTCTGTGGTCGTACATGTCCTTCTCATGGATGATGTAAATACTAACCTTATATGTAACTAACATTACACGGAGGCTGTACCAGGGTATATGCAGGAACCCTGAAGTCAAATGTAATGCCTTTTAAGACCTTTTTTAAGACCTTTTCCGTACAAGACCTCATCGCCACTTCGAGTTTCAACCGGTTACCTTGGCGACACACTTCACCTCACATTGACTATATACAGTATTGATTGTCCTTCCTCCTTATCTTCCAACCATTTGGACGCAGACTTGCATTTCCCCATAACGATGCTGTTTAACAACCGGCGTAAACGGACCTTCACGCGCTATCAAGCAGTGAGCGTGCGATGTCCTGTTCAGATGACGTCCAACGGGATGCCATCAATAAACTACACAGAATCACACTACACACCTACGCAATGATTACATTCAGGCACACTGTAGAATACAACCTCTTTGGACAATTTATATACTTAAAACAAGCCACAAAATTTAATACCTTGGAAAATGCAGTTTAATACTTTTTAATAGCCAAATTTTAAATCATTTTTAAGACCCCGCGGACACACATCTAACTTTTAAGCGCCTAAGCATTGTGTTTCAAGATCTTGGTTATTGTATTTCATATTTCCTGTTTTGTGTCTTGTTTGGTTTCTCTTGGGCCCTTTCTCATTTCTCCAACTCCCCTCCTCGACTCCCCTCCTCGACTCCTATCCTCGAGACTTAGTCCCGCCCACAGGAGATGCGAGCCGAGGAGCCGAGGAGGGGAACCGAGGAGAGAGGAGGGGAAGCAGCAGGCGGTTAGAGAAATGAGAACTCCTCTCCTCTGAGAGGTCATTTTAAAGAGACGTCCATTAATGATGACAGGAGGCACAGCAGCCCTCTGTCTGATGGACAGATGTGTTCATGATGACTTATATATTTACTTTGAATTCATTCACAGTGCGGTATAATGAGACAATAACAGGCTACAGATGCGGACACACACACACACACCCCCCCCCCCCTCTCTGGTCGCTACAATGAGGAATATAAATTACGGGCCAAAAGTTTTATTTACAAGTATTAAAAGTAAGCAGAGGACACCAACCCAACTGAGACCTGTCTGTCCGCTGCATCTGCACACACTGTACCATACACACCTACACACTGTACCACACACACCTTCACCACACACACGCACATACAGTTCCTAAAACAGGCTACAGCCGTTGTGTATTTTATTATGTGAAGCACTAAATGGTTTTAGAAAAATATCGACTCTTTGTAGAGGCCTGTTATACTGAGTGATATATATTATACACACTGCTCTGCTTTCTGCACGGACCTCACAGCTGTTCTCTCTGGAAACATCGCGTCGCGATGAAAGCAGTTAATAAAATAATATCCAGGGGATGCATGCAGAGCTGTCATTGGCTGAGATAAGTCCGGCCGTGCGTCACATCTCTGTTGCCGGAAATGCATCCACGAAGGAGCCGTTGAGGACCGTGGAGGACCCATCAGTGTATCCTAGGTTATAGCTCCTCCAGAGAGCCTCCTCGACGCTCGATCCTCGGTCCTCGAAGTGCATTTAGAGAAATTAGATGTCCTTCAACATGGCGCGCTGAAATTCATTTCCGGGTCACTACCGGAGGACCGAGGAGTCGAGGAGGGGGATTTGATGAAATGAGAAAGGGCCAAGGTGTTTTCCCGCCTTTTTGTGATGATTTGCCCCGCCCTGATTCTATCTTCCTGATTGTAATCGTCGCCCTGCTTCCCTTGTGTTTCTGCCTACCCTCTGATAATATACCTGTGTTCCCAGTGTTCTCCGTCAGTGTGTGGTCGCTGTTCACCGTCTCTGTTCCCAGTGTTCTCCGTCAGTGTGTGGTCGCTGTTCACCGTCTCTGTTCCCAGTGTTCTCCGTCAGTGTGTGGTCGCTGTTCACCGTCTCTGTTCCCAGTGTTCTCTGTCAGTGTGTGGTCGCTGTTCACCGTCTCTGTTCCCAGTGTTCTCCGTCAGTGTGTGGTCGCTGTTCACCGTCTCTGTTCCCAGTGTTCTCTGTCAGTGTGTGGTCGCTGTTCACCGTCTCTGTTCCCAGTGTTCTCCGTCAGTGTGTGGTCGCTGTTCACCGTCTCTGTTCCCTGCTGTGGTTCTACCATGCTTCCTGTCTGTGTTTGTTCAAGGTTCTTTATTTTGTCATACGAACATAGCTACAGTAATGCCGATGAAAATCTTAGGTCTGTTCCCTGGATAATTCCTCGTGTTCCCTAGGGGATCAGCTTCCTGTGTTCGTCGTGCCATCCCAGGTTGTTCCTTGTTTTGTGTTTGTTGATTTTGGTATTTATTATCTTATTCTGCTCCCTTAGTTTGTACCAGCTCTATTTCAATAAAGGTCTTCTTCAGTTATACATACCCACCTCTGTTTTGTTACTGCGCCTTGGTTCTACTGCCTCCTACCCTTTGTCACGTGTTTGCAAAACAAACGTATAGCTCTACCTTCAGCAAAAGTACCTCCATTTATTACACCATGCCATACTTCAAACCCATGGTGGTTATGTCAAAGCCAATGACTAATAAAGCAATTTGGATTTTAAAACGTATTGTATAAAGTATGTTTAGGAGTTTCTGAACACCAAAAGTGGACTGGGGTGTTTTTTTCATCTAATGCGCAGTGTAAAACCCTGCTGTTTCTAAATAGACTCGACTTAGGTGCAGTGTTGGGCAAGTTACTTCCTAAATGTAATACAGTACATGTAACTTATTACTGTCAGTAATAAGTTACATTACAATATTACGGTCTCTGAAATGTAATGAGTTACTTTACCAAAATAACCGCAAAAGAATGGCTAGGTATTTTAAATGCTGAAATGTAGTTTAGTGCAGCTCATTATACATCCAGTGAAGGGCAATGTGGTATAGCATAACAACTGTGTCGGCCCTTAAGGCTACTAACAACTTGTATTACACGGCTTAGTTGAATACTCGATTCTGATCTTAAATTCTTAACATGTGACACGTTGTTAATACTGCAGTACAGACCACTGTCAAGGACTATAATGAAGGTTGCTAAGGAGGATCCAGAAAGAGAAAGGAAAAGAGGTTAAAAGACGTTGACGTCAGATAAATCACCAGAAGAAGGCAGAGAGGAAGTAAACACTAACAGGAACACGGAATGGGCTTTGTAGTTTGTTTAGTATGGCCGTGTAATAAACGGGATAATGTGCAGCGAGGCGGTCCTTATGGGGAAAAGAACACCCGACGGGCCGATCAGGGAACCCGACGCGAAGCGGAGGGATCTTGATGAGCCTGAAGGGTAAACACCAGGTTTACTAATCTACCCGCACAATTTTGCTCTGGTGTCGGAATGTCTCGCGATGTTAGTGAATTCTTAAAAAACAAAACACCATTTCATTTTGGGTTAAAATGTGTTGTAACTGCGTTACTGAGAATTTTAATAGTATATTACCCAAATTTCATTAGTACTGCGTTACAGCAAAAAGTAATACATTACTGTCACTCTGTTACTTTTGTAACACGTTACACGCAACACTGCTTGGGTGTATGGAGCAATGATGTCATGATTGCTCAGGCCTTAAGGAAGTAAAGTGAAGAGTTGTCAGTGTTTTGTCGGCCAACCTAAAAGTTAGCATCGCAAGGGCTCCCTTTGACAAAAAGCCAAGGTATTTTTCCATTGGAATTCAGAACATTTCAGAAATAAGATTTATGGCAAACACATATAAGAAATAAGACATATTTAGATACTTGCACGTTTCTGCAGGAGGATAATTACCACATATGAACACCACATTAACAAGAGTTGAAGCGCCACTGCCATAAGTAAAAAGCTAGCCTGGCTGGCATCAGAACCGCTAAGTGAAACACGGCTAATGTTTAGCGTGATGACTATAGTGGTCCTATTGATTTTGCAACCGCCGCTTTTAAGACGGATAGAAGCTTCAGACATTCACGTGTTGAGTATTTACTGATTTTATGTTGTAGAACTAAATGTGAAAATCTTCAGCAGGTGTTAACCACAGATCTTATTTCAGGTATCTAACCAAAAACAATGCAAATTCAAACTTTGAATTTGAAAGAGTTATTTTTCCAAAGTCCAGGAGTAAGTTAAAAAAGGAGACAAGATGGTGCCTCAGGAAGATTTAAGAATATTTAATAATGTAGCGTTGTAGTGGATTTTACAAAAAGTTTCACAGCTGTGATCGAAGAGAGCATGCCCTGTACACTCTCATATAATCCTGCAGTCTCCCTCCATTGGTTGCCTCGACGAGGGGCATGTCTTCCTCTCAGCTTCATGATGACGTGTCTTTAGATTTGTCTCCCGCGAGTGATTAATGACGTCAATAAGGAGCATTAGACTTTGTGTGTTTAATATGTAACGCCACAAGTCACTGTCCTCATATTCTCATTCATAACATTCTGTTTGGCTAGAAACAAAGAAACTCCGTGAAGCCGGAAGTCAAGTTAACACTGGTCGAGTGTGTGAACATCCGGTTTCAGAATAAAACAGTTTCAAAATAAAACAGTGTATTATTTTTTTTATTCCGGCACACATATATTGATTTTATTTCTTACAATGCTCATTTGTGATTCTTTTTTTTTTACTCATTCTTGCACCACTCCATACCAAGGCGAAGCATTCTTCCCGTTCTCACTAAGAATGAGTTGCATAGGCACTAATGTGGTCATTTAAACGGTCACATTTGAAACAACTGCAAATATGTGGGACATTTCAGCTTTTTAGGTCACTCCACTCTCTGTCTTACTTATCAGTCACTGCACTCACGTTGCTGCGCATGTTCACTGTGTGTGAACTGTTGGGTTGGCTTTGAGCACAACACTGAGTGAGTGAAGCGGCTCTCATGTGGCCGGGATGGAGGCCTCATGCTGGAGGAGACATATGGTCAGACTCCGGGGCCAAATCCTGCAGCTCCATCATCACAAGAGGAAGATGTCAAGTGCTGCCAAATCACAAAGAGGACGACCGTATACCTCTCGTGTCCATTTTTCTGCAATCCATATGGTATAGTTATATAATGCACAGTTATTTCATGCTCCACTGATTCACAAGACAATACAAAATAATCAATAATTGAGGATTAAAACATAATAAAGCCCAACATTATTGGCTGTTGATATAGTGACAGAAAAAGCTGTTACAACTCATATTAAAAACAATATAAGGCCTTTGCTCACAAGTGAGTGTTACTCGTGCCTGGGGGCAGAGTTTGCCCCTTTCGTTTCGGTCTGACCGCAAACTCTCTTGGCTCTGGACGGCCGTCGTCTCTCAAGGCACTTGTCTTTGTTCTGTGACCCAGCTTTGTACAAATAGTTCCTGCAAACATGTACCGATAAACTGTGCAGAATAAGAGACATTTAATATTGTCATACCGATGTTAAAACTTCATGGTTACCTCATATCATTTTTTACTTAGGATCACCTATGTCTAGTCTAGAAAATGGTAAACATGTTCATTTGATGGTAGTTTTAGATATTAAGAGACTGTTGCAAAACCAAGCACCTTATAAACATCACATTTGAACACAAAAAGAGGTTTACAAAAAAATATAAAGGTTTTTTGAGTTTTATTAAATTATGATTTATCATTTGTTGTCCAAGTGATGCTGATTTGAAACCGTTTTTCCTGTCAGAAAGAGGTTAGTTTGTCCCAAAGCTTGCTGCTAGATTATATGTACACGCCCCACCATAAAAAGGGAGCCTTGTTGAGCTGTGAGTGTCACTACAGACGGAGTTCACTCCATCACGGAGTGGTTATCGTTAGGGACGTTAGGGGCATAATCAGATTACTGTTACATTCCTGAAAAATTGGGGATTAGTAATTGTAACAGAACATTTTTAAAGTAACCCTCCTAACCCTGCCTTTAATGCGCGATCGAAGCATGGTGGTAGTAAAGAGGTTAAAATCAAACAGACTACAAACATTTCAAATTAAAAGAATGCAGTAAAATTCAAAATGGAAATTATAAAAACATAACACAACAATTTAAATACTTTGCAATGTGACATTTACATGTGCAGTTCTTATGTTGTCACAACGCAATTCCTCTTTTTATGCACAATATTTAAGTGACGTGGATGTGGATATATAATGGCATGTTTACCAAAATTGTAGTCTTTGACATGTTGACATAGTGTTTACCACTATGTTAATAATTGGTTTGCACATGCTAGCATTTAATTGGTCACTTGAAAGCATTTTAAATTCCAGGGGGCCGATTAGTTATTGGTTTGCATGAATCATTAATTTCCTGATACCTGAAAAATTCTTTCTCGAAATATAATTATTCTATGCTTTATCCACAACTATTGAATGATGCTATACCTTCATCAATCTGGGGTTAACAATTAATTGGGGTGAGAAGGATTTATTTTTGGTGAGGGTGTGTTTACCTGAATGGGTGTTTCAGAGGGAGATATGAACATATATTTTATTTGAAATTAATGAGATTTGGGATGAGGTTTGAGACTTTTCAATTATTATCATTATGCCATAATATTTGCCTGAACCTCTTAAAGTTCAAATGTTTTTATGGGAATGTGTGTTTAAGAGTGAGGGATGAACAGACCCTTTATTTTAATTAAATGAGATTGCAGAGTTTTTTTTATGATAATTATTATGACTTATTATTTGACTTTTAATTGTGGACCTGCAGCATTAGTAGAATAAGTGAACACCAGATTTATTTAGTGTTTTACTGCTATACTGTAGCAATGATAAGTATTTCCTTTGACAGTGAGCCAACAGTAGAAAGTGTGGAGCTGTAATATTGTATGACAATAAATAAATGAACAATAGCAAAGACATAACATAATGACTTACGACATTAAAGGCCTCTGACTTTGTTTAAGCCTCCTTTATTAATGCCGCTCCTGGTGTGATACACGCAGCAGTGACATTTAGCAAAAGGCCTCCAAACCAAACCAACTTTTGAATAAGTCGGACTCCGCCACAGAAAAGTGAGGTAATAAAGCGAAAAGCAGGCAACACAAGCTCGCTCCAGAATCCCCCTCTGTGATCAAATAATGAGGTCTGCAGCAGCTGATCTAAAGCGCCGGCCATCATGAAAGAGGAAAAACAATACCCGCTAAAGCCCCCCGATGCCCAGAGCCAGAGCAGATCAAGTGTCTGGCACAGAGATTACACACGCTGCAGTCATATCTATTAATGAGGGCGACTGAATAATTGAACTAAAAAAATATAAAGATAAAATATGAAGGCGACATCTGGACGCTGTTTTGAGGGGACCTTCTGTTCTCTCCCAGTGTCTTGATGTCCCTGTGTGTCCCGGGCAGTGTTGGGCAAGTTACTTTTAAAAAGTAACTAGTTACTTTATTAGTTACTAAATTATAAAAGTAACTAGTAACAAGTTACTTTACTTTAAAAATAATAACAATAAAAATACAAGTGTTTGTGTTGTTCTGTGGCACAGTCAGAGAAAAGACAACTCCCCATCATTGTGAAATAGTGGAACAATAAAACACAAAAGTGCGATTTAAAAAGATCGTTTTTTGGCTGTTTAGATGGTGTTGCTCCATCTGGGTCATTGCCGGTGGTTGAGACGGTGGGGTCTTTGGCGACTAGTTTTATAGCCCCATGTACATTACTTTTACGTTTACATTTTACCGTAATATTTTTTGCGTCCTTTATCCCCACAAATTGAAAATAGTGGTTATATCTCCAAGTTGTGAATGCGCTGCTGCTCTCGCTGATACTTCCATCTGCCATAGTGTGTGTGTGTGTGTGTGTGTGTGTGTGTGTGTGTGTGTGTGTGTGTGTGTGTGTGTGTGTGTGTGTGTGTGTGTGTGTGTGTGTGTGTGTGTGTGTGTGTGTGTGTGTGTGTGTGGCCCTGTATGCGTGTGTGTTAGCAAGTGTTTGTGTGTCTGTGTATTTTCCCCATAAGGAAAGACCCGCCCAACTCTGTCTCTGATTGGCTTACCCTGAAATGTTACCCCGCGTTAACCAATCATCACTCCTCTCTGGTCACTTTCACTTTTCCATGGTACTGTGAGAGGACATCGCTGTATTCGCCTGTAAGTTACATCCGCAGGGAGATTCGGTTCAGTTCCATCACATAATGTAACGCAGTAACGCACCCATTTAAATCACAGTAACTATAACGGCGTATAAAAACTATAACGGCATTACTAGTAACTATAACGGCGTTACTGAAAGGGAATTGGTAACTAGTAACGTTATTAGTTACCGCAAAAGGTAGTTGCGTTACAGTAACGCGTTGGTCCCGGATAATGATGAATTTTTGAACGCCTCTGTTGTCTGCAGAGTCTCTGGGACTCACGGTCGGCCTGAACCAGCATCTGACAAACACAGAAGACCCATGTCCCCTTCCTGTTTTTACTCAATTCCTTCCTCGTTCTCAATTTCTATCCGGTTCCCAACTGGTTCTTTGCTCATTTTTTGCTACCGTTTGAACTCTTGCGATCTGCCTCTGATTAGTCCTCTTCTGTTCTTCCCCCTACTTTCTTCCTCTTTCATCACTGGACTTTAATTGGGGTTCTTCCTGCTCTTTGCTTCAAGTGCGCTCCAATTCCCAGGCTGAGAAAAACTAGAAGAATTGAACATGATAGGGAGGGCTCGATCGAAGAAGCCATCGTGAATTATACAAAAAAGAAAAGAAAATAGTCTGGGCATAAATGCTAATGATGCACAAGTTTAGCTTTAAACGTGTACACAAAAAACTATTATTAAAGTGCGAGGAAAGAGCTCAGTAATTTCATAATGCTTCACTGATGAAAGCAGACAGTCTAAACACCTTCTGCTTATTTCTGTTTTCCTACCCCTTTGAAGTGATTGCTGGCATATAATGCATAACAATGGTCTAATTTCCCATCTACGTTTCATTTGCTGCACTGGAAACTCAAATGATTGCGTTTTGATTGTTTGTGTGAAAACACACAGCCATTTTCAGAGATGCGAATTGATGTTGTCATCTAGGAAACATTATTATAGTACAAATAAGCCTGATGGAGTATTTGTGGACGGCTTTTTACCAAGAAATGTGAGGTGTTCACATGCACAGCACAAAGTAGTCAGTATTATTAAATGTAATTGGTGCTATTAACTATAAAGGGATGCTTTCAGGAGGACCCGCTCTAAAACGTCAGGACCTCAGGACATGTGGCTTTCCGTGAAGTCTGCTCAAACCCCATGGTGGCATTAAAGCTGTAGAGTAATTATACTTCATTAGGTTATTCATGTTTCTATGGTTTTGTGATGCTTTTATGAAATATACATAGGAGAATACAAATATTGAAATATTAAATTAGTTTTAATTTAAAGAGAACATATTATTTGAATGTTCAGGTGTATAGTATATCAGTATGTAGTGTCTCTACTTTAAAGAGTTCTCTCCTGCTGATGTTCAGGTGTATATCAGTATGTAGTGTCTCTACTTTAAAGAGTCCTCTCCTGCTGATGTTCAGGTGTATATCAGTATGTAGTGTCTCTACTTTAAAGAGTTCTCTCCTGCTGATGTTCAGGTGTATATCAATATGTAGTGTCTCTACTTTAAAGAGTCCTCTACTGCTGATGTTCAGGTGTATATCAATATGTAGTGTCTCTACTTTAAAGAGTCCTCTCCTGCTGATGTTCAGGTGTATATCAGTATGTAGTGTCTCTACTGGGACATGTCTCCATGCTTTAATGTTCAAAAAGCTCTTTATTTTTGTGCTGCAGCACCTCTTTTCACCCTCTGTCTGAAACCAGAGCCCAGTCTGCTCTGATTGGTTAGCTGCAGTGGCGGCTGGTGCATTTTTCTCCAGGGGGGGCTCTACCAAAATGTAAGCAAACTTATACACAAACTCAAAACATATATTACAACGCAGGGCTAGCTCAAAGACACAGCACTTGATACGGTCTATTATTTTAGTGCCTGTTTTTGTCATCCTCCTTATTGTGCTTACTGATCCCTCTCCTGTAGCCTCATTGGACAGCTGTGTTTACTTTCCTAAACATGGCTAGTCGCATAGCATCATCCATGTGGACTCTGGTTTGTTCATGCCTTTTAGTTTTTTCTGATATGTGCTGATTAAGTCCCTCACACCTGTCTGGATCCATGCTGGGTCTGGTCCAGAGAGGGGTCTGATCCTGACCTTTGAAAATTCCTCTGGAGCAGAGAGAGGAGCTGTGGATTGTTGTTATTGATTAATGCATCAGTGTTTCTTAGGGTCAAAAACACTAAACTCACAACTTACAATGAAAGCGTTTAGTTGATTTAATAAAAGAGCACATGCTCAATGTGAAAATTGACAGTAGATATAGATTAGTTGCAATTTGGTGCTATATATATAATGTTTTTACTTTCAGCTTTCCCTCCAGTGTCCTCCTCTCAAAGGGTGTTTCTTTAAGTGATTAAACATCATTTTCCTTCTCCATATTCGCTATCTAGTTTTGTTTTCACTCCGTCTCCGTCCGTCTCATTCAAACGTCTGGCGCTCCTGCTGCCCCCTAGTTGTTGGTGGTGTCAACAGCTGCTTTGGGCGCAGTTTGATCGAGCTGCTCCTGTTGCATTGAAGAGGTGCGGACTGCGCATGCACCACTTATAACGAGAGTCAATGGACAAAGATTTCTGCGCCCCAAGCAGGAAACACGTCACTTATCAGTAACTTTAGACGTAAAACATTTTGTATTGATATTTTATCCTAGATTATACATTTAACTGACACCAAATATATAATATGTACCTTGTTCATTAAAAGAAAATGTATACAATTAAAATATTTTTTAATGACAATCTAGAATGTTGGAAGAGGTGGGGCGGCGCCCCTAGCGCCCCTATGGGCCAGCCACCACTGGTTAGCTGCTCTGTTGTGATTGGTCAACCTTATAGAGATGTCCCACCCCTTAGCCTATCGCGTACAGTGTGTTAGAATTCTAGCCAGTGTTTCATAGTGATGTCACTATGTTACGGAAGTAAATAACGTAGTCCAATGGAGGCGTTTCAGGCAGGGGGCGGCGAAGTGTGTGGGAGGGATCACAGGGATGTTAGCCTTTGCAGACCGTTTACATGCACAAAAACCTATATTACACACTACAGGAAAAGGAAACCCCCCAAAAGCATAATAGGGCCTCTTTAAACAACAAAGCCAAATTGTGCTGATTGTGCTGCTGCCTTACTGATCTTAAATCATGGCTGCAACATAATGTTTTCCAACTCAACTTCAGCAAATAAGAAATTCTCACCATTGTTCCAAACTGCCTCTACTCGCCCACCAATTCCTTCTAGCTCACCAACGCTGGCTCAAATGTCACCCACACCATCCAGATCTGGGTATTTGATCTTACTTCTGTATAAGAAAATGAAATGCTGATTAACAGATGTCTCTTTTCCAATGCAAGTCAATGGTAAGACGTCTTTCTGGTCCCAAAGGACGTCATAGATTAACACATAAGTTGTAGTACCACCATTGAGCCACTACGAAAATATGCGCCAATGGCTCATCTTCTTGGTCAAATCTGGAATTGGACTTTAACTAGATACAAAACAGGTTTCGATCCATAAACCTGGGTTGTACCTGGTGCTAATTAGTTAGCATGCTCACTCGCTGACAGGCTGTTTTCATATACTGTATTTTTCCGACTTTGAAAGGTAAAGCAAGTAGTCAGCCTATGTAGTCGTGAGCCAGGGCTTGTGACGTACTAAGAGCAACAACACGGGACTTTCACTAAAACACATATTACATACTGAAGTAACGCTATTTTTATTATTTCAATTCAAAACCACAATCTTTTTCTAACTCTAACAAAGCAGTATTGTGACCTAAACCAGTTCTGCACTTCAGGGGCTTGTACTGATTACTTTGTTGCCACTGTAGGGAAATAACAGTCAAATGAAACGCATACTGACAGTTTTAGGAAAGAGACTTGATGACCTATCTCTGAACCAGACACACAGAGAGGAGAAATACATATTGATCGTCTCATCTGACTGGGGGTTAGACAGCAAACAAACATATTTACCCAAATGTCAGAGCGTTTCTTTAATATCTAAATCCTGAATGCAGAAATTATGAATAACCTCCCGTGGTTACACGTTGTAAAGTGTGTCCTCTGTAGAGCTCATTACATATAATTATGTTATTATATGCTAATGTTGATTTTTGATTAATTGCTATTAGCACCCTGCACAGTGTGATAGCATCCCTTTTTACAGTGTAATGAATCCAAGGCAAGTGTCTAACATGCGCTGTAAGAAATGATCATCACACACAGCGAGAGAACATTATACGAGCAGTACTTAACACTCGTTTCACACTTTCACACAAACACAACCAGACGCAGTGGGAAGTACCCCATCTGTGGACCACCAGATAGCGCATGTCACACTTCAAACCCCTCTTGTAAACACACTCAGTGTACACCTCATCTTTTGCAAAGTGGATCACATTTGTATACACTTCACACAGCCAGCCCTGGACTCCAAAGGGTTTACAGCGTGTCATTTTTATCACAAAATGATGAAATGTGGAGCTTATTAAAAAGCACTTTGGACACTAAGCCGCACCAATACTAATAATAGTCTTCTATGTAAGTAACATTTGTTAGCCGTCACCAAACACGAGACCATGAGTCGGCAATAGAGGGCCCGCGCGCGGCCATTGGTGGCCCGCCAGCAGGCCCGGACTGGCCATCGGGAGAACCGGGAGGTTTCCCGATAGCCAGCTAAGTGGCCTGCTGGCCTGAGGATTTTTTTTTTTTATGTATGTATTGTGAACGCAACGCTGCGCAAATGTGGGTCTGACTCTGCCTCACAGAGGGTGACTGGCTGTCTACATGATGTGGCCTGCCAACATGGCCACTTTCATACAGATCATACTAAAGCCCTCGATTGGTCTCTGTGTGTCATTCAAGCTCGGGAGGGTGTGTTAGTGTATGTGTGGCGCGAGCGAGTGAGAGAGAAAGCGCGCGCACCGGTTACGTGTATTGTTGTTAGCATCTGGTGCTAGCTAGCTGCGCTAACGGATATAAGGAGCTGTTTCAACAACAAGGTGGAGCAGAGTCCTCTCCTGTCAGACTGAGAGACTGATAACTACAGCTCAGGTGAGGTAAAGGACTCTCTGAGTGTTTAGATAGTTAACTTAGTCTAAGTTATCTCAGTGGGTCTCAAACGGTTTGGTCACCATTTATGTAAACACATATTGCCATTTGAGGGGGGAGTGATTAGTAAAATATGCATGAATAAAATAAAAAAATGTTAACTAGGTGAAAAAAGGTAAGATAAACTTGTTGAGAGCTAAAACTAGTCTTTGCTGCTGCCTCAAAGAGGAGCAGGGGGGAGAGGAGGGAGACAGGAGAGGCTGGTTCAGGAGCACAGACACACTCACAACTATAAATGAACCAAAAACAAATAATTAAACAAGTTTCAATGTTTTTTCATATTGGATATGGTATGTTATTGCTTATGGCCATGTTCTTATGATTTTATGATTATTTAAATGTATATAGTTATGTTTCATATGGGTGTAGTCTCTTTATTTCCCCCTCAAAATGCACCAGATTGATGCATTTAAGTCCAACATTTAAAAACAAATCTTACCGGGGGAGCATGCCCCCGGACCCCCCTATAGGATTTGAGGTCCAGCCCCACTTAAAATATGTTCACATGGATAGGTTCCTAAATAGATTTGCACATTTTTTTAAATAGTAACCCATGTCCATATGTTTATTTTTGGGTAGTAGATTTAGAGGGCTATCACTATGGGCAGCAACGCTGTAAAAGTTGACAAATAAATCCAGCAAAATGGCACAAAAAACTGGTAGTGGCCTGGCTGGGTGTATATTTCCCGGCCTGACTTATTGTCCCAGTCCGGCCCTGCCCGCCAGCAGTAATATTTGGCCCGGAAAATGATTTTGAGAAAAAAATATATATATATTTTTTAAAAATAAATTATAATTTGTTTACAATATCGGACCGACAGTCGCACATATAGGCAATAATGTCCGAATAAAGAATCTACCTACACCTGAAGAATGCTTATTGTACTTTTATCCATGTGTGAGTGAATGACACACATCACAGGCACAATCTGGCAGCAGGGTGCACTGACGCTGATAGTGGATCAATAAGTAGATGGACTGCACACAGGGGCGCCGCCAGGGATTCTGGGCCCCATGAAAATATATCACGTTGGGCCCCACCACCAGGCCCAGGCCACGCCAACCAAGCACAATGCTGTAACCACACCTCCAGAACCCAACCCACTCATTTATGCTTTAAATAACTCTACCTGTACAGGCTTGCATCTATCTTGTAGTCCAATACTAACTGCACAGTATTTACTGACACTGAGCGGTGAACATATAACACTGTGCAGACGTGCAACATTCTACTGCAGTATAATTCACTATTTGATATAACATTCCTGACAATAGACCTCAATAGTCATCTTTTATGGTGTACATGCCTTTTTAATAACATTTTTGAATGGAACATTCATAAATCTAAATAAATCTAACTTAAATATACATGACCTCTTAAATTAAAATAAAGTGAACATTAACACCAATATTATCATGTATAAAATGCTATAACAAAAAAAATAACATAAGCAGCAGTTTTTTTAATTAAATATACCAACTACAAAACAAGCGGGTATTAAAGTGTAAACGGACAACAAAACGGAAATGGAAGTGAAAAGGCCTGATGGTGGTGCTAAATCAGAGCCTATTACCTGTTCTCAGTCTTTTTCTCATCATGCATCTTCTGTGTAGTGATCCAATATCGTTACCATAGCCTTGCCCTTTAACAGTTATTACGAGCCCTGGCTCAGCCTTACTCACCAAGAGCCCAGCGCCTAGCCTTCTTACAGGCAAAGTCACTGATCAAGTCCTTGAAGACCAGCTTTCTAGCCAACTGGCTTTCAATGGACAGCATGGCAAGACTGCAAAGCCTTATGGGGGACAGGGCTGCGGAGCCTAAAGATGGATCTGTTGGTCCTGGCACCAGGGGGAGGGACAACTGGTTTAGTATGAATAGCTGCTAAAAATGTACCTGCATTTATTAAATGTCAGCTAAAAGAGGAGTGAAATGAAAAACCTCAGCATTTTCTGTGAATATATTAACAGAACTTAATGTCAGCAAAACATTACAATTATTATTTACAATGGACTAAGCTTAACAGACTAATTTCCACCACACATGGACCACACCCACCTTTTCTTTTGAAAAACTGGGTGACATACTGTCGCTCTTTAGTCCCTCTCTCTTGTCTTCTCTCTTCTTTTCTTCTTTGAAAGCCTGACTTTGTTAGTAGTTGAGACATGGTGCACAACACACGTAAGTACTAGCATCCCTCCTCACATGCTCTCACTCTCTGCCAGAAAGTGCCGGTGCCGCACAGCGTTTGGAGGCAGGACCAAACCATTACATGTAAATAGAGGGGGGTGTACAGAGGCTTTGGATAATTAACTTTTGGAAGAAAAAAAGTGAAATGAATCGTAAGTTTAGTGAGTACATTATCAATTTAAGGTTATATTAATGTTAATTGTTGATGATTGATGAAAGGTTACTAAAACATTTGTTCTTAATGTTCTAAAAATGTTTGGGGCCCCTGTCAGTCATGGGCCCTTAGAATCGTCCTAACCTTTCACCCCCTTACGGCGCCCCTGACTGCGCGTGGTGCTGAAGAGACTGTCAAGTTTGGCTGTACTCAGCATTGATTCAAAACGCACTAAAGCTTTGGATCTTAATAAGCTTGTGAGCAGTGGCGGACTGGCCATCTGTAGACCGCAGCGAGGCTCCCCCCCCCCCCGCCCCGTTGACAGTTCACTAGCACCCCCCCCCCCAAACATGTCACATGTTTTAACAATCAATTACTTAATTATGTTCCGGCCCGCCATCTCGTGGCTCAGAAAAATAATGGCCCACGGCCAAACTTACTTGCTGACCCCTGCACTAGACCATGCCCTGGTCGTGTTGCGAAAGCACTACCTCTTCTACTACACTCATTTTTAATTAGAAAATTAAATGGATTATATGGCTAAAGAAAAGCCTCTGAGTAATTTGTGATGTCTGAATTTGGTTTCCACACGGTCGAAAATAATGTTTTGACACCAAGATCATTTCTATAGGACAAGTAAAAGTGTTTTTTATGGCAAAAAATGATATTCCCAAGCCATCATTGGTGGCCATCTGCAACATTGCCACCATCTTGGATTCTTGAATGGCTAACACGCTTTTTCAGAAGAGTAGCGTCAAAGGACTTTGTGCCAATTTTAGTATTGGTATCCACTTTCGAAAGATTCCCCTGGTATATTCATTATCTGCACTGTTTATATTACACTGCACTGCCTGGCTGTGTGCTGATAAATATACCAGATATTTCTCATTGAAATGTCTCCACACTAAGCATCCGAAGTGAACAGATATTCAGGGAATACGGGACCCAGCAAACAGCAAACGACATGATTTACAACCGTTTCTTTCCCCAAAATGATTTACTTTCAATTTGTTCAGAGGCTGGGGGTTTGTTTACATTTCGGGAAACAAACTCTGTACTTCGGAGGGAGCTTTAATGTTGCTTTGAATAAACTACTTTCGGCATCTTTAACAGTCTTGATTACATTGCCGCAGCCTGGTTCTGTAATGTATGCAAAAGGGAGTTTATGGGAACCCGCATGAGGAACGACTTCCTGGAGCGCGTTTGAAAGAGGGCGATTAACTCTAAAGTTAGTGTACCCAAACATCTGCTGAAGATATACAAGCAAAGCAGATGTTTAACTCTCTACAGGCATTTAAAGAAGTAAATAAAACCGTCAGGCTACTTTTAGAATTTTTTTTACTAAAATAATGTTTAGCATGTCCTTGGATGCCAAGTATTTCTTCAAAGATCCCTGAAAACATTCAAAAGAATTGCAATAAACAGAACTGTTATCCTCCTAATTTCAAGATTGCAAGTTAAAACTAGTCAACCATTAAACTTTGCAGAAAATAAATTACACAAGTTTAATAAATCACAATGTTTGCAAACATGGCTTCCTTGAATCGAGAGTAAAGCTTCAAGTACAGGAGAATGGAAATAAGAAATGATATATATATATATGTGTGTTATGGCCGCCGCCTCCCCGGTCCTGGTAACTCTGTTTTGCCTGTGTTATATGTAAATGAGCTGTGTGGTTGCCCTGATGTCATTGGCTACCCATCTCCTGGTCCGCCCCCGAAGATTGTGAGTGGAGCACGCCGGGCCCGACGCGCTCCACTCCCAGCGCACATCTAGCGCACACCTTCCGGAAACGACTGCAAAGCCTGTGGACATCAGTCGGGAGGCTCTGATGTGTGAACAGACGCCTCTCGCTACGTGCTCCTCGATCATAGACAAAGCTGTTAGCTGTGTTTAACTCGTGTGGTCCGTATTCAGTTAGTGTTGTTGTGATTAGATGTGCCTAGAGTAGCTTATAATTACGTTGACTATTGTCCTCTAGCTTGGCTGTGTTTTCCTACAGTCTCCTTATCTGACTTACTTTTTAAACACTTGGAGGGAAATGGATCTCATGCTAGACTTTTATTTGTTGATTTTTCCTCTGCTTTTAACACAATTCAACCTCATATTCTAATTGGCAGACTTTTAGAACAATTTGAAATAAGCAATAATCTTATGGGCTGGATTCTTGATTTTTTAACCAATAGGACACAAAGAGTGAGGGTGAATGGGACCTTATCTGATCAAGTCAGCTCCTCCACTGGCTCCCCACAAGGATTTATACTTGACACTAATATGTGTCAAAGTAGTTGGGAAAATAGGACTATTTTAAAGTATGCAGATGACTCTGTAATTGTTAGCTCCAGGACAATGAGACCAGCCACGGCCCTGTCATTGACGACTTTGTCAGGTGGTGTGAGGAGTCCTATCTACAACTGAACATAAGCAAAACCAAGGACATGATCATTGATTTTAGAAGACATCCCCACATACATGAAGTCTTAACAATCCAGAAAGTAGAATTTGTGCAATCATACAAATATCTCGGGACAATTATTGACTCAAAATTGAGCTCTGATCCAAACTGTGAAGCTGTGAGCAAAAGGGGGCACCAGCATTTGTACTGTCTTAGGACATTGTCCTATTTTAACAGTGACAAAACCATGATGATCAGGTTTTATCGTGCTTTTATCGAGTCGATTCTGTCTTTTTCACTAATGTCATGGTTTGGTAACCTGACTTTAAAGAGCAGGAACTCTCTGAGTCAGATCGTAAAGTGATCCAGCATTATAAAAGTTAATGAACACTCAAATGTTCTCATTTACATGCATCACTGCACTCCCTAAACATAGTTTCTAAAAGTATTATTTTCGCATCTTTTCAATCACTACATGAAGGGCTTGGGCCGGCTTTTCATGGCCCTAAGCCAGGGGTTCCCAACCTTTTTTCCCAAGAGCCCCCCCAAATGACTCCTGTTGGAATTTTATGCCTTTAATACTAACTTGAATTGTTATTCAAATTAATTAATCAATTATTTTGTATATGTTATTGTAATGTAGAGACAAGGCTTTTAGTGACAATCATGTATTGCGTTACAATTATATGTAAAAAAAAAAAAGATCCTTGCTAGCTTTGGCGTGGGAACCACTGCTCTAAGCAACTCATTGTCCTTTATGGGCTTGCCAAGTAACATACTGTAATCTCAGTCACAATTGCACAGATACAGAGAAGCATGGAAATCTGATTGTGTAGCTGGATGACGATCGTACAAAGTGGAGCAACAGATAACTTCTGTCTGTTGGCATGCTTTTAGACTGTGTACACTGCAGATTAAAGTTACACTGCTGAAATGTGTTGCATAGAAAAACATTTTAAAATAATGCTTGGCGTGGAAACGTTGACAGCAATAGCAAACTGTTGTGATATTAAACTGGTACCTTGTTATTGTGTATCATCCAATTAGCCTTTTATTCTTTTTAAGGAATGCACACATTTTCAAAGGGTATACAAACTATATAAAACCCTTTCTGCTGATCATTAAGCTGACCGTGGTGCATTATGGTCATTACGAATGTATCAAAGGCTTTTCATAATCCCCATAAAAGACGTGCAAATGTAATACAACTGTTGTTAACATTTGAGCATTTTCAATATATTTTCTTACTGTTGCGACTGTAATGCCATTACTTACACAGATCACGTTTATGCACGGCTTGAGTTGGCATAGATTTTACATTGGGTTTTTAATCATATCTCCTAATGCATAATTACGTTGTCCCAGATAGATCCAAACCAAACCAAATTGTAGTTCCATGTGAATAGTAAAGTAATATGTCCAGATCAAATTAAACCCCACTTTAATCAAAGCAACTAATTGGGCTTTTTTTGTAAATGTCTTCTTTTTGTCTTTTTTACAGGGCCCAATTACATTATACAGTGCGCTGTGAAGAAATGACACAAATCCCAGAGGTTAGAGGCTAATTAATTATACAGATAGAGCTGTGAAAATAGGACTTTAGGCGAGCTCTGGCAGAAATGTCCGTGCAGAGGTTCGTGGACTCGGTCAAATGTTAAATCCTTGGTCCTCAGTGTTTAATCTCCATTTAAAGGCAGACAAAGTGTGGAGCAGTGGTCTAACACACAGATCCTCTGTGACAGCGCTCTGACGGGTGACCTTTTGGCAGAGCGTTGTCTGCACTACCATGTGACTTTCCCTCCGTCAGCTGCGAGGACTGTGTGGATGGGTAATGATGGCCCGGCCAATTATGTTAATTTGAGAAAGGCAGCGCGGAGAAGTGGGGAGGGAAAGGAATTAAATCGTTGTCATTGTTGGACAGAAGCAATTATCACTGTGTGCTAGCGTGTTCGGGAGTACAGGCATTTACTGCACAGGTAGAAATCTACTCATGTTATGTAGGTTGAGAAGAGTGCAATAGGCATCATTTTTGGTCAAATTGACAGAAAGTCTAAAGTGTATATTGACGATACATGGTGTTGAGTGTACAATGATGACAGTACAGTTTAGATTGGTTCCCTATCAGCCTTGTTTTGCAATGCAATTCTGTCTGCCACCGAGTCACAATCTCCCTTTCACAATAAAAGCTATTGAAAAACACACTGCAGTTCTGCCTACCTGAGAGAGAGGTAACTAAACAGGAACTACTTCCTTTGTTGTTTCCTTAGCATAGTTTAAATGTTATTCCCCCTGGGCCTCAAGATCATCCAATCGCATGCTTGCCGACCTGCATCCCTCTCACAACCCAAGCCAGGTCACCTTTATGCGTTCATACAGCCTGGTGTGGTAGCACAATTTTGTCGATTAACCTTGAGTTCATAAGCCTGCAAGTTTTCCTGTCCAGAGCCCACTAGTCCGCTACCTGTCTGTCCTGATATGGCAACCCCGATCGTTGCCTTTAAGTGTTTGGAGGGTTTCAGCCTGGTTTTCACTGGATTTCATAAAAAGCACAGCAGATGGCGCGTTCACAATGAATCACAACTCATTGGCTCACTGGAGTCCACACAGCAACACGATCAAAGCCTTTTATGAGATAGAGAGACACAAGTGAGGGAAACTTGGCAGTGAAATAAGGTTTTGGGATGAACCTTGTGTCCTCTGATGCCCTCAAGACCTGGTTTTTCAATAATGCTTGAGTTGAGGTCGTTCCGCTTTAGGTCGTCCGATTCTTTCGCACTCACCCAAGATATTCTTCCCTTCACTCCATCTCCAATCACTGTTCACCAATAATCCTTCCTCAACTGTTACTTCCTCTTGTCAGTGTACCACGTTTGGGTTTATCTACTCTACCATTACAATAAGATAATTGTATTGCTTGAGAAGACATACAGAATGTGAATTTTATTTATCTAATCTTCTAATTGTTTATGCCTTTATTATTGAATACAGCTCACAGTCAACAACAACTGCCTGCAAGTGATATTTTGGAATAGAGCTTCTAAGGAAAAGTCTGCAATTAATATCTAATATATGAAAAACAACTACACAATGTTGAAACAAGTCACAGTATACCAGCACTGCTTGCTTTGGTAAGAATCCCTTATGTGGGGGGGAGATGATAACACAACGTAAACATTCCTTCTCACTTATTGCATACAACCTGGAACCAGGAAGCAGCAACAACTACAGCCAACTGTATGAACGGAGTCACAAGTACTGTCTGCTCCCTGACTCCCCCACAATTGAAGAATCGGTAGACATAGTTAATAACATATACATAGACAAAAATACTTTTTCTCTTTGCCTACAAATGAATAGATTTACTAAGTTCAGAAGGGGTTTCCTTTATCCGCCAGACACTTCTCACATTTCATAGAGTTAACAAACTGCTGATGAACTGATATCCAGTTCTACCACAAAAATAAAAGTTTGCTCGGTCTCCTTACCAAAATATTCAAATGTCTTGTTTGTTTGACTTTAGCACTAGAACCGCCAGGGGTCGCTGTATACCTAAAACCGCCAACGGGTTAAATGTACCCACTGTTCTTTTATTTATCATACTAGAACAGGGTTAACGATGAGTTTTGATCGCACAGTGATTAAACGTATACCAATATAATCTGTGGACTCTCTGCATTCATATGATATCTAGTTTGTGCAGATTGCATGAAGTATAACATATCGCTACGGTGAGTTATGTGCAAAGTGTCTCTCTATCGATCGATTTATCTATAACTATCTCTCTCTATATATCTATCTATCTTTATCTATCTCTCTATCTATATGGAACCGCAGTAGACAACAGGCGTTGCTATAGCAACAAGTCATGTTTATGTTTACGCACAAGATCAATAGCGCGAAAATCACTGCATTTTCTATAAGGTAAATTTACCCGCTGGCGCTGATGGGTATAAATGGCAACTTTTTCAATCTGACTTCATATTGACCATTTCTAACAACAGAGGGTGCTACATAACACACTTTCAGGAAAAGTCACAGACTGGGAGACATCAATATTTTATTGAAAAAAAGTTACATACAATCAAGAAACAGCTGCGGGTCAAATGTACCCGTTGGCGGTTCTAGTGTTAATAAGACCTGCAGGGTTGTCCCTCACTATGTTGATTACGCCTCTGTTACTGCACATCCCTCTCGTTATTGTATAAAGTTCATGAAAATGGTATAAGATTCAATTCAAAACTAAAAAGAAGATAATGAGAAGGGGAAGGTTTCAATGTATACTGTTCCCTTATTGTGAACCTTGACCACTCCCTATAACAACAAGTCTATATCATTGTAACGAGTTCAATGTTCTCAACTATATTCTAAATATAGAATTGTAAAAAAGAAAGAAAAGGAAAAGCTAATTTCATTAAGCGCCTGACCCACTCCCAACCCTCTTCTGTTCGTCAGACAGATGTTTAGCTTATGAGACACAGATCTTCATTTTATTGCTTGTCTTTAACATCACTGGCCGGTCCAGAGGGTTGGGATTAGGAGTAAATGTTGTTTTCTCGTTCCAAATCTTTCTTGGTGCCAGGACCAGAAATACTTGGTTTCTCATCAGCTTGGATTTCCTTTTTGTATTAGTTCCTCAAATTGTCTTTGACTCGCTTGATTTCCCAAAGCATGCCTTGACTTAGTGTAATAGTCAAGCAGTGCAGCATGGCGTTAAAACAAAACGGACCATTTATGCTCAGTCAATTGTGCCAACATTGATCTAAATACATTTATTTCCTCATCACCAAACACAGCTAACAGTAATGGACAAAGGTTCCAAAGACATCCAAAGTTCAAAGGAATGAAGTGGGGTGTCCTATCACTCAATAGGCCTCTTTAGAAACAGGTTTCATTCAGGGTCATAGAGGGATGGTTTGTTTTCTGGCTATTCTCAAATAAAAAAATGATAAATGTATGATTTTTTCCTATGGACCCTGTTGAATGTAGTTGTAAAAGTAGCAGATGTAGATACTTGGAGAGGATGTTCCTATTTGACTGGTTGTCATTACATGTCATGTCTTCCAAATGGTCCAGAACAACACACACAAAGAACACCTAGCCCTATTGAGTTATTTTGGGGGCGGGGCTATGGTAAGATTCCTACTGGTTGGCCTTTCGTTGATGGTAGGGTTGAGTTCATGGATGTATAATAAGAACTGGATACAGCGTCGGAGGCACTCTCGGCTCACTAGAATGAATGCAGAGAGAAAATAAATCTAAAATTTGGCTTTTAGTGCATTTTACAACTTTAAGGACCTAATGATTCTAATAAGAGCTATAACATAGTTCATACTTTCAAAAATAGTTCAAATAGTCTCTTTCCCAATGTTAGTCAATGGGAAAAAGTATTTCTGGGCCGGGTGACGTCACGGACTGATACGGAAATTGTAGTAACAGCGTTTGGACACTACAAATATTTTGGTTTCCTTTTTGAATTAGTTCCACAAATTGTCTTTGACTCGTTTGATTTCCCCAACCGAGCCTTGTCTTGGTATAAGCCAAGGATCTAGGGATGGAGGGTGTGGTAGACTGTTGAGACCCGTTTGGAACATTTTGTTTATGATATTGGTATATATATAAAATAAGATGATTTTATTGATATTGATTTCTCTGTAAATATCTCCTCCCTCCATTCATCATCATTAATCGAAGGATTCACTACTTCTAGACAAATTGCTGTTTGTATTCTTATTAAATTAACGTTTAAATCAATGAGTTAACTGGATTTGTAGGATATCATACAAATTCAGTGTGAATTTATCAGCATAACACTAACAAGCAAGACTGCAGAACGTGGTTTATGGACATATTAGGTGTTTCTGAGGGAGCCGAGTGAGGTATGAGGTAGTTTTCCTGTTGCCATTACAGCACAGCTCAGTCGAATTACGTTGGCCTCAAAAAGGCTGTTAAAGACCAGGAACACACCTTTTGAGTGTTAATTAGGTAGCTCATTGAGTAGATTGTTAATCAAAATTGGATTAAAGCTCCAATAAGAGACTCAGATTTAGATCACATTAAGAATGCAAAAAGGGTTGCCATGGCAATATGTGAACTTCCACCGGAGGGAAATAACCAGATGCAAATGAGTTTCATATGGGAAGTGGTTTTTTTCTTCTTTTCTCCACCTAGAAAGGTTTTGTAATTAAATGAGTTGAGATAATAATTAATAGAATCACCCTGCAAGGAATAATTGCATCTCAGGGCTCCTAATGATCCATGAATGGTCTCAAATGTCTAAAGCAACCCAGTCATATTATAAATAAGGCCAATTAACTGCAGTGAAAACAATGCACTGTTTCAGTTGTAAGAACCAACAAAAAGTAGCTTCCAGTCGATAACAAAAAAAGAAAACAAATCATGGCAAACAGATTTTCTGGCTCTGTATTTGAGATGTACTTTTCTGTTAGGACTGGCCCAATGAGTAGTGTAAGTGTTGAGAACATTAAATTAAGTGTAGTGAACTATTTATAATCTCTGGTGAGTTCATTAGCTATCTGATACTCATCGCCCAAATGACACATCAGTAGATTATTCTTCTCATTTACACACATCCTGAATCTCCGTAAGAAGTCTCATTAAACCTTCTTTGATTGCCCAAAAGTGAAAAAGTTATATATTTAGAAAAGTACATTAATTTGATTATCCCTTTCAGTCCCAAGCCTGTCGAGGTTTGTGATGTCGCATGGTTTGACTGATATCAGGCTGCTGAATAGGCGTTATCACCATCCGTCCCAAATATACGGGCTGGTTGAGGCACGTTAACCTGCTTATAGGTTCAGAGGGCTGTCATCACACGTCTCATCCAACATTATGTCCACTGATAAAGAGTTACTACAGTACAGCTAGATATGTGTTGCATTCCTTTATTAGCTTCTACGTCAAAAATAACAATAAGTTACTTACTTACTTACCGAGTGGTGTTTATTCAAGTTAACTTTAAATGGTGAGTGACATTGTCCAGAGGTGGGAAATAACTAAGTAGATTTACTCAAGTACTGTACTTAAGTACAATTTTGAGGTAATTGTATGTATGCAGTATTTCCATTTGCTTGTACTTTGTACTTCTACTCCACTACAGTTCAGAGGTACATGGTGTACTTTTCCTCCACTACATGTATTTAATACCTTTAGTTACTTCACAGATGTGGATGAATGATGTGAAATATAATCAAGTGTTAAATCAGACTTTCGTTCCACCTGGAGTAAATCCACAAGCTACCCTGCAGTATACAAAGCCATTCAAACTAGCTGCACCTTTACCAGCTTTGAGAACACTTTCATGATCAATCATTATAAAACATATCATATATATTATTCTGAAACGGACCAATCTGCACAATGAACACTTTTACTGTCGCTACTTTCACTATATTTTGATGAGACTACTTTTCTACTTTCACTTGAGGAACATTTTGAATGCAGTACTTTTACTGTAACAGAGTATTCCTACACTCTGGTACTTCTACTTTTACTCAAGTACAAGATCTGAGTCCTTCTACTTTTACTCAAGTACAAGATCTGAGTACTTCTACTTTTACTCTAGTACAAGATCTGAGTACTTCTACTTTTACTCACGTACAAGATCTGAGTACTTCTACTTTTACTCAAGTACAAGATCTGAGTACTTCTACTTTTACTCAAGTACAAGATCTGAGTACTTCTACTTTTACTCAAGTACAAGATCTGAGTACTTCTACTTTTACTCAAGTACAAGATCTGAGTACTTCTACTTTTACTCTAGTACAAGATCTGAGTACTTCTACTTTTACTCACGTACAAGATCTGAGTACTTCTACTTTTACTCAAGTACAAGATCTGAGTACTTCTACTTTTACTCAAGTACAAGATCTGAGTACTTCTACTTTTACTCACGTACAAGATCTGAGTACTTCTACTTTTACTCAAGTACAAGATCTGAGTACTTCTACTTTTACTCAAGTACAAGATCTGAGTACTTCTACTTTTACTCAAGTACAAGATCTGAGTACTTCTACTTTTACTCAAGTACAAGATCTGAGTACTTCTCCCACCTCTGAATGCATCCGATGAACACATCAAGTCATCCCATTGTTGTTGTAGTGACCAGCGCTAGCTGAATATATCTTAAGTTAAAAGATAACAATTTTACACTTTCAATGGAGCTGGCCGATAAATATAACTGGTCATTATCACAGAAACATAATATATAAGTTTACTTAATTAAAAAAATGTAATATAACGCAGTCAATTGGGAAATGCCCAAGCCAAAATGCTGTCTGCGAAGAGTCTACTTGCATAGATGTTTAATTAAAAAAGGATATGTAATGAAGTGAAAACATTTAGAACAAAAGATATGGAAAATCCCCTAAGGACAAATACCAATTCCACTCATCGGGTTCAGTAATTATGTTAACCATTAAATGAATTTAGGAAATGAATAATTACTCAGGTTACTTCCAAATGTTGAAGGCTAATACACTCCCACACAGACATGGTGGAAGATGATGATAACCTATATCACCTAATTTACCATCAGTCATTCTGCCAGCGTATTGTATGTCTGTGTGATGATTGAAGGCGTACTTTAGGTATACAACTCATTTTGGATAAGGCCACTTCCAAGGTTAACAACATTTCCCTCATGTTTTCAATCCTTTATTGCTATTCTCTCTTCCTAACTTCTTCATTTCATATAGCAGATTTACTCATTTAAGACAATCCCCCAATCAGGTTTTAAACGGCACCTGATGTTGAAATTGACGAAATTATACTATTTATTAATTATTAATTTATGGTACATGACAGAAGATTTTAGGAGCATTTGGAAAATATCTCAACTTTTTAAAGTATTTGTAGGGGTTGTCAGGCAAATAATCCATGTATCGAAGTAAACAGACCTCTTAAAATATATAAAACATATTTCATTTAAAGACTTTAGATGATATGTTCTGTGTTAACGCTTTTTTTCCCCACAGATGGTTCAGAGTCAAAGCTTCCCATCATTTGTTAATTCCACTGTTGCACGTAAACACATGCTTATACAGACATGTTCAGATGACATATGTATGCACTGACACACATGGATCAGCTCTCCCAGCCTCTCTGTAATTATATGGAGTATACCTGTGTTTGCAGTCGTGCTCAATTATAGCCATGATACAACTTATCTGCATATGTGAATAATTTAGCATAGCAACCCATCTCCGGATTCTTTCATCAAGCCTTCGGAGGCATCTGTGTGTCTCGGTCTGCCTCACATGTGCCCTAATTACAACATGAAGCAGCTCTTAAGAAGCAGACAGACAGGGGATGTCAAGAACCACAGTCAACCTGTTCAGTCTAATCCATTGGCATCAATAAACAATATGCATTAATAGTCTAGTTGCGGAGTGAACCCGGAAATGTTGAGTACCCCAAGGTTTTATTTAAAAATGTATAGTATTGGTACCCAGCACATAGAAACTGCCATATGTTGGGCAATTTGCACAATAAGCATATGTTCCGTAAATTAGCATTAATTACCATTAAAGCCTATGTGGAAAATTATTTTAAAAATGATTTCGCCGATTTGTACCATTTTTGAGTGGTTCTGGGGGTTATTAAGGATGCTGAGTCCATTTCTGCAGTTTTAACCCTCTGAGTGTGAGTGGGCTGATTTATACTACCATGAGTAGTTTTTGTGACTATTCGATACAGAGAGCACAAGATGAAAATGATTGTCTCTATTGTGGACAATTATTTTCCAAATGAGTAAGCAATCAGTCCAATCCAAAAGATCCAGAGCTAAACATTGATCAAAAGCAGCCAACAGAGCACACATATTGGCATTTTCTGTTCAAAACTGCCATTTTTGATCCTGTCAAACACAAGGCAATAATAGCAATTAAGTAACTTATGCAAGTTAGCATCCGGCAATTTCTCTGTGCTGGGGACCCGTGCTATACATTTCTAACATAAAACTTTGGGGTACTCAACATTTCCCGGTTCACAATAGGACTATGAGCTGGCCTATGATGAGATCAGTATGAAACCTGCCCTTGACGGAGGTTAACACCTCGGGGCAGAGGCTTGAACATCAGGTGGTAAATAAATTGGGCCCTCAAGCACCGATGTGTTCTGGCACCTTTCATTATTTCAGAGCGGGCCTGATGACTCCCTTGATTGTTATATTATGTGAAGCATTCAGAACACATCCTGCAGTAGTCATCAATTATTGGGTATTTTGCGGGGGGGGCTGCCCATTGTTATGAATGCCAAATGGTCCGAAAAATGTCTCAGGGGACCAAAAGCTAGTTTTTCTGAAAGCCGTTTATCCCAAATCATATGCACATTGCTCTGAAACACAGACTCCATATGCAACAAACAGAAGCACATGTTGTTAACTAATACACCCTTCCATGCAGTGATTTCTCCCCCCCATCAAACTGCTTACATATCTGTCATTCAAAATGAGCAGTAGAGCAGTAGCAGGTAAAAATAAATAAAGGTCCGGTCATTAAATCCCCTTTCCAACCGTTATTTAATTTGCCATGGACCCCCGTTTCTCCGATCTACAAATCAAAGTACTTGTATCATTTCTGACAAACTGTTTAAGGAAGCCGTCATCTCCACGCAACACACTCTCACTCCCTAAACGTCCAATAGCGACGCTTGGTCAGGGTCCCGTGGCGTGCAGTTGTGACGCGCCGAGTCTCCTTCAGCTTCATAAACGGACGCAAAGAGCTTTCAACTGATTGCAATGTATTCCCATCGGCGGCGGTATTTGACGCTCATGGAAGCACCGCATCGGTCCATGTCGGCGGCAGTTAAAGGCAATGTGAGCGTCCATTCCCATTGGATAATGGAGTATTTTACACCCGCAAGTAAGTATTCTCCTTACTGTCGATTGATTTTACAGTGATATCTCCACTACTCATCAACTCAAACACACCAGATTATCCTTGTTAATTACACAACATTGATTGGTTTAAATTGTGTGCAATGCTTTTGTGTTTTTCCCCTTCGATTCGGAGAAACGAGTATCTTTTAGGAGTTTAGGATGGCCGAAGACACTACACTACCCAGAATCCTCAGCTATCGTTTGAGACTACACCATGCGCTTTGCTCGACAAACCCCGTGATTAGTTCTCAAGCTCTGTGATTGGTTGACCTCCGACTGTATTCCATATGAAATAAATGTTTCGTAAAAGATAAAATTATACTTTATTCAGCAGTGCTTGCTTTACTCTTTGAAAGTCATCACATAAATGCATTGTAATAAATGGTTCGGCTGCATTAAATATATTACACATCTGTCGTAGTTCTTTATTTATCTACAGAGATCGGGCTCAGAATAGACCGGAAACTATTATTTTACCGTTCTGTTTTAATTTCACATTAAAGTTAGTAGTAATAATTTGTTTTGATATTATTGTTTTGTATTAACTACTAGACCGCTGGGTCATGTTAAGACCATCTTTTCTGTGTTGCTGTGGGTTTTTTTCATCGCTTTTGTGTTACAAATATCAAAACAATAACTAAATATATCCGTCGTAAACTAAACCGGAAACAGCAGTATATTTTATTTTGTTAAGTTTACAGAGTTGACAGCTTTTCAACCCGCACCTCCTACTGGTTAAAGCACGTTATTACACGTTTAGAGTAATTGCAATGCAGGTAGATTGTCTTTCATTTTGTAAAGCACTTTGAATTGCCTTGGGTTGAAAGTTGCTATATAAATAAACTTGCCTTGCCTAAGGTCTGTTCTATAGGGGGAAAGTAGAAGGTCAATTGTCAGGGTTGAGTGAAGCAGGCAGGACCCAAACGCAGATTTAAACAGAAAATACCTTTATTTCAAGGTTAACTAACAAACAGAACTCTTCCCAGTGAACAAAGTCAAGACAAACAACAATCCAACAAAGACAGACAGAAAAACCAGAACTTAAATGCACACAAGACTAATCACACAAACAAGACACAGGTGAGGAGAAAACACAGGGGCACCAGGTGAACACAATCAGGAAATCAGACACAGGAGGGCAAACACAGAGACAGGAATCAACAGACAAGACAGGGGGTGAACACTTTACAAAATCAAACAGGAAACCAGAGACAGACAAAACACAGACAGACCGTGACATTAATGATCGAAATACAGAATAGAAAATATCAAGAAGATACTGTAAATTATCTCTACAATAAAACAATTTAGTGCAGGACGTCCAAAGATCTTAATATGAGGATGTGCAAAACAGACAAACTAATTAGGCTTTATTAAAACATTAAATAATACTTTAGGTTAAGGTCTTCTTTTAAATACATGTAAGCAAAAAGCTTTGGGGGTATCTACAGATAAATATTAAGTCTGACAAAGTACTTAAAGTCTAATATACTGCATGGTTTGTTTTGGGACTTCACAATCAACTTTCCTGCAATGTTAACTATGTTGAAGCACATATTTTAACCGATATTATACATATGTATTATACTCTTATAAGATGTATGTAGATAGTATAAGAAATGTGCAGAATATGACAGTTTAATGGTGGAGGTACACACATATTGATAGATGTCTTGTAATGCACTGTTGAGGAACCTGTGACCCAAGTTTTTCATTCATTGCATAACTACACCATAGTTGTGTATATGATGTCAATAAACCTTAGAAAATCTTGAAATCTTGAAAGGGATGTGCAAAATAGCCATTATGTACAGTTTTTAATTAACTATTAGTAGAGAATAACGAGTAATTTAATGTAAGGGTTGTTTATATTTCACATCATTAATCCAAATCTGTAAAGTAACTAAAATAGTAAAAATACCAGATTAACCTTAAAGAAAGCCCTCAGGATTACAAAAGACCCCCATCACCCCAACCACAAAGTGTTCTGTCTGCTGCCGTCTGGCAGGCGCAACCGCAGCATCCGGACTAAAACCACCAGACTCAGGGACAGCTTCATCCCACAGGCCATAAGACTGTTAAACACCTGAACTTTGAAACAACATCCATAACATGCATCTGCTACTTAGAAGTTATTGATCTAATATATCATATTCCAATCACTTGCATATAGACTCTTATTGCACTATTTCACTTTTTACTATTTTCCTTTTTGTATTTACTTGGGGGGGTAGGACACGTTCGAGTCCTGTTTTGGATAGTGTGCCTGCGATGGGTTTCATTCCATTTCAAAGTGCTTTTTGACGCTCGGCGTAAACTTCGCGCACTGCCACTCCAACATCCAATCACAGAGCTTGAGGACTAATCACGGGGTTTGTCAAGCAAAGCACATGGTGTAGTCCCAAATTATAGCTGAGGATTCTGGGTAGAATAGTGTCTTCTGCCATCCTAAACTCCGAAAAGATATTTGTTTCTCCGAATAGAAGGGGACTGTAAATAAATCGACAGTAAGGAGAATACTTACTTCCGGGTGTAAAATCCTCCGTTATCCAATGGGAATGGACGCTCACATTGCCTTTAACTGCCGCCGACATGGACCGATGCGGTGCTTCCATGAGCGTCAAATACTGCCGCCGATGGGAATACATTGCAATCAGTTGAAAGCTCTTTGCGTCCGTTTATGAAGCTGAAGGAGACTCGGCGCGTCCCAACTGCACGCCACGGGACCCTGACCAAGCGTCGCTATTGGACGATCAGGGAGTGAGACTGTGTTGCTCCACAACAACGGAGAAAACCCAAACTAGAACAGACTGACTAAATTGACTCAAAACCAGAAATCCTTAAATCTATCAAGTGAAATTAGACAATTGAAGAATTAAGATTTGCTTCTCGTTAATGTGAGGACTCTATCTACCTTTTTTATATTTTTGGCCTTTTTGAAGGAACTGAACTGTATGTTCTGGACTGTTATTGTGAAATGTGTACATCTCGGTGCAGTTGTGACTGACCCATCCTGAATGTCAGGAGAGAAACATGGCTGGCCTGTACAAGGTCAAAGTGTCACAGGTCACTGCTAATGTCACAGGGAGCCATGGTCTCTGCATGTCTATTTATGATATGGGTTTACACCATAGGTTTACACTCACTATTGGTGGTGGGCGTGTTCACTGGAGCTTGGGGTTGGTGGTGGTTTAACCGCATTCAACTGATCACTAGGGTAGAAAGGTGGGTTGTCGGGAAGTGACATTTTCTGTTGACCGCAATTTTAACACTGCCGGATATGTATTGAATTGTATTGTATTTTTGCCTGTTTGTGCAAGAATACATGGAAGGAGAAGAGAAGCTTTTGTTGTGCGCGTCAAAGTGTTTCTTACCTCGTTTAGTCCCCTGCAGCTCTTGTTTTCTGCCTATATCCATAACAGTGTGTATTATTATACCAATGGGCTAAAGCCTAAAGGTCTAATTGGATAAATGTTCTGACTCTTGGGGTTTTGAAACAAGAGGCAATTGGAGACTTTGGCATGAAGTAGAATTCCTTGGTAGACATCGTCTTAGTCAAAGAATGTCATTCCACTAAACACTGAAGGGGTTAAAGCAGTGGTTCTCAAACTTTGTCTGTCATTCCCCGCTTTGAACAGGTGGGCCTTTTCAAGCCCCACCTGTTCCTCATCGCTCCAATAAAATTGTAGGCCAAGCTTAAAATTGTCAAATGTATCGTTCTATAACAGGGGTCTCCAACCTTTGTTAGGATGAGAGCTACTTTCAAAACATAAAAGAAGTCGTGAGCTACTTTTACTCCTCTCTTTTTTAGTTTTTTGCAGTGTATATGTTTAGCACATTTTAACATTATTATATTCTGACCTTTAACCTTTGTGTGCCGTTTGGGTCTGTGGGACCCGTTTCCAGTGTTTACTAAAAGAACATGTATTCAATTGAATTATTTTAACCTGCTTTATTTGGGGGTGGACCTCACCTCCTCTAGGGGGGTCCTCACCTCCTCTAGGGTGGACCTCACATACTCTAGGGGGGTCCTCACCTCCTCTAGTGGGGTCCGGGGGCATGCTCCCCCGGGAAGATATTTTTTTAAATGTTGAAGTGAAATGCATCAATCTGGTGCACTTTGAGCACAAAATGAATTTATAGATACAGCTCTCAACACTCATATGAAAGGGAGCTGTATACTTTTCAACAATCCAAACATCTTTAGAATATGATCACAACCAATAACAAATCCTTTAAACTTGTGTATTCTGATCTTATGTTACCTAGTAAGCATTATTTCTTTTTATTTATGCATATTTTACTAATCACTCCCTTTTTTTTACTCTCCTATAGTACACATTGGAATGATTTCTTAATTTATTTTATTTATTTATATTAAATAGATAAAGGTGTGCTCTCTCGCTCTCTCTGTCTCGCTCGCTCACAGAGGCTGTGTGCTCCTCCGTGGCGATGACGGCTTGCGTTAAAAAATAATAATAAACATATTTGTAAAGTGGGGGGACACAAACGGGATTTCGAAAAGTGTCACGGTTAAACTCCATATGAAGTGGTGAGGTGCCGCTCCACATTGCTTTTCTTTCTGTGTGTGTGTGTGTGTGCACCTTTGTTAATTAAGAGGACTTTTGGTATGAATACACACCGACATTAGCCAGACATTTTTTATTAACAGGACAGGGTCGGTGTCCTGCTAATAAATACAAATTCTAAAAGCGTAGAAGTGTTTCTATAGGTGTAGAAAGCTTAAATAACCCACTCATGAATATTCACACAGAAGGAGCTCTGATTGGCTGACTGCCGGATGGTCCTGACAATTCATGTTTCTGTGAAAAATGCTGTGTGTGTAATAATAATAATAACATAATAATGAATATTATTATTATGTTATTATTATTATTATGTCTAATACTACCTACATTTCATTGCAGTTTAGACATTTAATTATCAGGCTTTTGTTTAATACTATATTATATCATTATTGTATCATTATTATGTCTAATATTTCTATAATTCCATTGCACCTTTACTATAGCTTTTATCTGATAATATACTTTAATGTACTCAGTGTTTTAAGAGTCCATGTCGGTCTTTGTCTCAAGACCACTTTTTTGAGGTCTTGTCTTTGAATTGACTGCATTTTACCATTGTATTGTTTCATTCTTAGACAAGGCTGAATTTATTCCAAGACTGCTCAAGATCTTAACTGCGGGAATATTACATAACTTCCATTGTCAGATGTAATTGTTTATTTGTTATTTATTGTTATTGGATATAAAAATGCATGCCCAACATACAGTACACCACCTTGTGCCCTTAGTAAAAATGTGGATGCAAACAACATTCCCACTCATACGACACTCATCTCTGCAATACTTCTTGAATAGAATTGGGAGGGATGTAACCCTCTTTAATGGTCACACATGCAGAGCACACAGCACACACAGTGAAATTTGTCCTCTGCATTTAACCCATCCTAGTACCAGGAGTCTAGTACTAGGAGCAGTGGGCAGCTAGTGTACACCGCTCGCGGAGCAATGGGAGTGAGGGGGGAAGGGGGGTGTCCGGTGCCTTGCTCAAGGGCACCACGGCAGAGCAGGAGGTGAACTGGGACCTCTCCAAGTAGCGGTCCACACTCCATATTTTAGGTCTGGTCGGAGACTTGAACCGGCGACCCTACAGCTCCCAGTCTAAGCCCCTATGACTGAGCCACTATCTATCCAACACATTTACAAACCGAAATTCAGGTGAAGTTAGGATTTTGTGTACAACATAAATAAAAACAGACTACAATGATTTTCTAATTGTTGTTGACCTATATTCAGTTGAATCCACTACAAAGACAAGATATTTAATATTCTCTCATTTTGAATTTGATTACTGCAACACGTTTCATAAAGCTGGGACAGTATCAACAAAAGACTGGGAAAGTTGAGGAA
Source organism: Pogonophryne albipinna (assembly GCA_028583405.1). Classification (NCBI taxonomy): domain Eukaryota; kingdom Metazoa; phylum Chordata; class Actinopteri; order Perciformes; family Artedidraconidae; genus Pogonophryne; species Pogonophryne albipinna. Next base: position 7,907,840 of record CM053244.1, read on the forward strand.
TGCTACAAAAACCCCAGTTTGGAACATTCTCCAGGTCAACAGGTGAACTGGAAACAGGTGAGTGTCATGATTGGGTATAAAAGAAGCCTCAAATATTTTCAAGCAAGGATGGGGCGAGGTTCCCCACTTTGTGAAGAACTGCGTGAGCAAATAGTCCAACAGTTTAAGAACAACGTTTCTCAACTTACAATTGAGAGGAAATTAGGGATTCCATCATATCGGTTTAGTGTGAAAGTGGCAACAGAGAACTGTTCGGGCTCCATGCTTGTTCAACAGCGGTTCGCAATTGGTTCTCAACGTTGAACCAGTTTGCTTTTCCACTGACCTAAGCCTCCTGTATGAGCTACGTCATCACGTCGCTGTTAACGCCGCCGCGTAAAGCCTACATCACAACAGCAATGGCGTCTTACATTGGAGCCGTGCTTCTGTTGCTCTTAAGCTTACGAAGCATGATTGAATTGAAGAACAACTTGTGCACCTTTCAGGGATGCAAACTTGTCACCTTTCTCATGAGCTAGCTAACTAGCATACATTGTCACTATCTGCTAACGTTAGCTTTAGCCTTCGTTTTCTAAGTATAGATCTTGTACTTGAGTAAAAGTAGTTCTGCACTCAGATCTTGTACTTGAGTAAAAGTAGAAGTAGTCAGGTCGACTGTAGGCCTACTCTGTTACAGTAAAAGTACTGCATTCAAAAGTATTATCATCAAACTATAGTGAAAGTAGCGACATTAAAAGTAGTCATTGTGCAGATTGGTCCATTTCAGAATAAAATATATGATATGTTTTATAATGATTGATCATGAAAGTGTTCTCAAAGCTGGTAAAGGTGCAGCTAGTTTGAATGACTTTGTATACTGCAGGGTAGCTGGTGGATTTACTCCAGGTGGAACTAAAGTCTGATTTAACACTTGATTATATTTCACATCATTCATCCAGATCTGTAAAGTAACTAAAGGTATTAAATACATGCAGTGGAGGAAAAGTACACCTTTTACCTCTGAGCTGTAGAGGAGAAGAAGAATAAAGTAGAAAAACATTGAAATACTTAAATAAAGTGCAAGTATCACAAAATTGTACCCAAGTACTTGAGTTTATGAAGTTATTTAGCCTACTTTACACCACTGGCTATAAAGATAGAAAGACTAAGCCTTGCACAGAGGCATGAAAATACATTTTCAAATGCTCAACAGTGCTGCCAAAATTATAAACTGATTTTTATATATTTCTATTAGATGTGACTCTGTAGCGTTTCTGTTATTATGAACACTGCTGCTTTAGTTGTTCTGACTGCTAAAATCCTCTGTTATTCCTCATTTTAAAGCCGATATTCCGTGGGGTCGGGGGGCTCGGGCCTCGGATCCTTGTCACCTTTTTCATACCTCATGAGTTTACATCCCTGACCTTTGCACATACAGTTTATGCTTTAATACTGTTATCCAGAGTGACGTGGTACATTGTTTGCCACTATTTAAGTAGCATTTGCCGACGGCCGTGCTCCACCGGCGATTTCAGCTTCCGTTTGCTAACTGGAGATACCACTGGAGAGGAATAATTCACTGTCTGACTGTCACACAAGCAACGTCCCCTGATACATATTCCCCAATACATTCACATGTTTGTTAGCTTTAAATGTACACTGTTTGGTAATATAGAAATGAAAAGAGTTTCTGGACAGTGATAGCTTAGCCACCGCAGACGTCTCGCTGATCAATAACAAGCTGCTTTTGCTGTAGGCCTACCGGCGTATTTTCAAATCTAATTTGTTCTAATGTTTATCCTAAGTATTAATAACAGCTGATAATCAGACAAGCCTGTATAAAACAACAACAGAAGAATGGCTTGTGCCGCTGTTATGACGGTTAATGATAGTAACGGATAGTCAGCTAAAATGTGGTGGAAAATGTACGGGTACTGGTTAATGTTACGTAACATTACTACATATGTACATTAATATGTGGGGTTGTGTTATAATCACTGCGTTCTCGGCTCTACTGCTTATGTAGCAACTGTATTGTTTTCTCCGTACTCGCTGTTCAGGTTAATCTCTCCACAGCCTGCAACGTAACCCTCTCACGTTTTGGTTCGCAGCTCCAGCCCATGCACCAGCCAGGCACGTTTTTAGTTCGCAATACTAACCGAGAGCCGATGTGTGCATGCATCCAATCGTGAATGTATACATTTGCCCTTAATAATATGTTGACGTTTGGGAATCAGCAGTTCGTGGAAATTCACAAGGGGGAGGGAATCCCCGGACTGCGGCCGGTGACAGTCAGGGCATATTCGCATTTCATTCCCCAGACGTCAGGAGAAGTTCAAGGTAGGACTGGTGTAAAAACTTAAATCAATCAATCAATCAATCAATGTTTATTTATATAGCCCAATATCACAAATGTTACATTTGTCTCAGTGGACTTCACAGTTTGTACAAAATATCAGTATGACAATACGACACCCTCTGTCCTTAGACCCTCACATCGTACAAGGAAAAACTTCCAAAGAAAACCCACAGTTTTAAAGGGAAAAATGGGAGAAACCTCAGGGAGAGCAACAGAGGAGGGATCCCTCTCCCAGGACTGACAGACGTGCAATAGATGCCGTGTGTAAATTGAAAAGATAATACATTTGCAACATAGGTAGTCCAAATGTTTGGAAATGCATGTGTGTATAATAGGAAGATGAATCCACGAGGATATCCATCCAGGACCTATGATCCAGGACCACAGCCACGACTCAAGATCCAGGGCTCGCGATGCAGGACACAGGACCGCAGGATCATCCATGACTCCGGATCCCAGCGTATATAGACACCAAAAAGAAAGAAATTTGGGGAAGCTGGGTTAATCGGAACATGAGAGTACACAGGTATAGACAGAGAGAAGGAAGAAGTAAGATGTCCCCCGACAAACTAAGCCTATATCAGCAAAACTAGGGGCTGAATCTAATCAGCCCTAACTATAAGCTTTATCAAAAAGGAAGGTCTTAAGCGCACTCTTAAAAACGGATAGGGTGTCTGCCGCCCGAACACAAACTGGAAGCTGATTCCACAAATGTGGAGCTTGATAAGAAAAGGCTCTGGCTCCCATTGTACTTTTAGAGACTCTAGGAACAACCAACAACCCTGCATTCTTGGAACGCAATGCCCTAGTACAGAGGTGTCAAACTCAATTTCATCGCGGGCCACAACAGCATTATGGTTGCACTCAAAGGGCCGGTTGTGACTTTAAGACTTTATAAATATACATATATATATATATTTAATATATATAAAATAATGTATTATAATACATAACTTCCTGTGCATTGGATTATTACCGGATAGGGTAATAACTTCATAATTAACTACGTCTGAAAGCAGAAGTCCAGGGCAAATAATTGCAAGTCTCTTCAGTGCGCATGTCACAAAACAAGATGCATCGTGGGACATATAGTTTATGGGCAACGTGCTCCTGTAAAGTGGCGTATAACCGTATAATAAACTTATTATATTCTTTGTATGCTCTTGCGGGCCACATTGAATTAAGTCGCGGGCCGGATTTGGCCCCCGGGCCTTGAGTTTGACACCCCTGCCCTAGTAGGACAGTAGGGTATAATGAGTTCTTTAAGGTAAGATGGCGCCTGCCCATTAAGGGCTTTGTAGGCGAGAAGAAGAATTTTAAATTATATCCTGTGTTCTATAGGGAGCCAGTGTAAGGCAGCCAGAACAGGAGTAATGTGGTCCCTTTTCCTAACTCTGGTTAGTACACGAGCTGCAGCATTTTGAATCAGCTGAAGCGACTTGACTGACTTCTTGGTACACCCTGATAATAAAGAGTTACAATAATCCAGCCTTGAAGTAACAAATGCATGGACTAGTTTCTCTGCATCGTTTTGAGGCAAGATATGCCTGATTTTTGCAATGTTACGTAGATGGAAGTAGGCGGTCCTTGAAATTGATTTTATGTGGGCGTTAAAGGATAAATCCTGATCAAATATAACACCAAGATTCCTTACAGTCTCACTGGAGGCCAAATTAATGCCATCCATAGTTAGTATATCTTTAGATAATTTGTTTCGTAGATTCTTCGGGCCAAGTACAATAACTTCAGTTTTGGTCGTGTTTAACATCAAAAAGTTTAAGGTCATCCAGGTTTTTAAGTCCTTGAGGCAGTCTTGAATTTTATTTAGATGATTAATTTCATCAGGCTTGATTGATAAATATAGTTGAGTATCATCTGCATAACAATGAAAATTTACAGAATGATTCCTTATAATATTGCCTAACGGAAGCATATATAATGTGAACAAAATAGGTCCGAGCACTGAGCCCTGTGGCACTCCATGGCTAACTTTGGTTTGCGTGGAAGATTCATCATTGACACGTACAAACTGAGAGCGTTCAGATAGATAGGACCTAAACCAGCCTAAAGCAGTTCCCTTTATGCCAACTAAGTGCTCTAGTCTTTGCAATAAGATATCATGATCGATAGTATCAAATGCAGCACTGAGATCGAGCAAAACAAGAATAGAGACAAGTCCCTTGTCAGAGGCTATTAGAAGAATTTGTGACTTTAACCAGAGCTGTCTCTGTGCTATGATGTGTTCTAAAGCCAGACTGAAAATCTTCAAATAAATCATTGTTTTTTAAGTAATCACACAACTGTTTTGCGACTGCTTTCTCAAGAATTTTTGAGAGGAACGGAAGATTAGAAATAGGTCTATAATTGGCTAAAACCTCTGGATCGAGGTTGTGCTTTTTAAGAAGCGGTTTTATCACTGCTACTTTGAATGATTGTGGAACATAGCCTGATAATAAAGACATATTCATAATATTTAATAAAGAAGTGCTAATTAATGGAAAAACTTCCTTCAACAGCTTAGTTGGAATTGGGTCTAACATACATGTTGATGGTTTAGAAGAGAGAATCATTGAATTTAATTGTTCAAGGTTAATGGCTGAAAAGCATTCTAGTTTACTATCTAGTGTAATATTAGAACTTACGTTTCCGGGAGCTGTTGATAACACTATACTGGTCAAAGGCAAGAGGTCATTCATTTTGTTTCTAAGAGTAACAATTTTATCGTTAAAAAAGCACATAAAATCATTGCTACTGAGTGCTATGGGAATAGAAGGCTCAATCGAGCTGTGGCTCTCTGTCAGCCTGGCTACAGTGCTGAAAAGAAATCTTGCATTATTCTTATTCTCATCTATTAATGAAGAGTAGTAGGCTGCTCTCGCTTTACGCAGTGCTTTCTTATATTCATTGAGAGTAATATGCCAAATTAAACGAGATTCTTCAAGTTTAGTGGAACGCCATATCCTTTCAAGTTGTCTCGACTTTTGCTTTATTTTGCGGGTTTCGGCATTATGCCATGGAGCTAATCTATGTTGTTTTATTTTCTTCTTTTTCAAAGGAGCAACAGAGTCTAATTTTATTCGCAGCGCATCTGTAGCACTATCAACAACATGATCAATTTGGGGTGGTGTACATTTTGTATAAGTTTCCTCCCCTACATGCAGACATGCTATCGAGTTAAATATTGGTGGAATCTCTTCCTTAAATTTGGCTATAGCACTAACAGATAGGTTTCTGCTGCAGGAGCTTTTGACTAATGCTTTGTAGTCTAGTAACAGTACTTCAAAAGTTACTAAGAAATGGTCGGATAAAGCAGGATTATGCGGTTCGACTAATAGTTGCTCAATTTCAATACCATAAGTCAGAACAAGGTCGAGAGTGTGATTATAGCAGTGGGTTGGTTTATTTACACTCTGACAGAAACCAACAGAATCTAATATAGAGTTAAATGCAACAGTAAGGCTATTTTTATCATCGTCAACATGAATATTAAAGTCACCTACGATAATTACTTTATCTGTTTTAAGAACCAAAGTTGATAAAAACTCAGAGAATTCTGATAAGAATTCTGAATAAGGACCTGGTGCACGGTACACTGTAACAAATAAGATTGGCTGCAAAGTTTTCCAGGTCGGATGCGTAAGACTAAAAACGAGACTTTCAAAGGAGGTATAATTTAATTTTGGTTTAGTATTGATAAGTAAACTTGAGTCAAAGATTGCTGCAACTCCACCTCCTCGGCCCACGTCTCGGGCAATATGAGTATTGATATGGCTGGGTGGAGTGGCCTCATTTATGCTGACATATTCTTCATGTCTCAACCAAGTTTCAGTGAGACAGCATATATCAATATTATAATCTGATATTAAATCATTTACCAATATTGCTTTAGATGCTAGAGATCTTATGTTTAAGAGACCACATTTAATATTCCTGTTTTGTTGCACTGTAGTAGTTGTAACATTTACTTGTATTAGGTTATTATGTATGACACCTCTATTAGGTTTTACCTTTAATTGTCCTTGGGCAGACACACACACCGCTAATATTGGGTATTTTATTGGGTTCAGGATTCTTATGGATGACTGCCTAGGAGAGAGCGCAGAGAAGCGTGTAAGACTGCGACTCCGCCTCCTGGTCTCAACTCCAGTTTGTCATGGATTAAGTCCACAAAGCCCTGAAATGTTTGCCGAAATGAGATTTGCACCTTCCAAAGTAGGATGAATGTCGTCTCTCTTAATCAGACCAGGTTTTCCCCAGAAGGCTGTCCAATTATTTACGAAGCCCACATTGTTTGCTGGGCACCACCAAGACAACCAGCGCTGAAATTATGACATGCGGCTATACATGTCATCATTGATCAGATTGGGGAGGGGACCAGAGAAGATTACGGTGTCCGACATTGTTTTAGCATAACTACACACCGACTCCACATTAAGTTTGGTGCATTCTGATTGGCGTAAACGAACATCATTACCACCGACGTGAATAACAATCCTACTGTATTTACGTTTATTTTTAGCCAGCAGTTTAAGATGCGCCTCAACGTCGCCCGCTCTGGCCCACGGAATGCATTTGACTGTGGAGGCTTCGGTCTCTAAATTCACGTGTCTCATAATAGAGCTACCAATAACCAGAGTTGGCTTCTCAGCGGGTGTCTCGCTGAGTGGGGAATATCTGTTAGATACGTGAACGGGTTGGTGGGGACCTGCGGGTTTCGGGTTATGCCCCTTCTGAACAGTCACCCAGTCTCCCTGCTGCTCGGGAGTTGCCGGGGGACGGATAATAGGAGCTATCTTTTGTCGGTCCGCACCGGCTAACATGGGCTTTACTGTAGCTGAGTTACTTTCTAAGATGCGGAGCCGGGCTTCTATGGCTATGATTCCCGCCTCCAACCTAACAACTATACTACATTTAACACATGTATCGGTACCAGTAAAGGAGGTAGGGAAGTAACCAAACATGAGACAGTTAGAGCAGGGAATAGCACCCGAGGGTGGGGAAAGAGCCATGGCTAGCTATCAAGCTAAAGTAGCTACCGTTAGCAAACCCGAAAAGAGTGTAGGCAACTGTGGAGTTACAGTCGCTAAGAGAAGGAGAGTTGTGAGTGCTTAAGCTGTAGTAACGTGTGATTACAACGTCAGGCAGTTGCCGTGATCAAGAGTTTTAAAACGATCGATTAAGTTAAGATAATAAGCTATCAGCAACAGAACAGGCACACGGGATACCCGGAGATGACAATGACAACAACAACCGGAAGTTACAACATGCTTACCGCAATAGTGGTCCGTGTAGAAATGACACAGCTAATCTTTTAATTCTTGTTTCAAGGCTTATCACTGTGCTACGTTAGCAGCTACGGCTAATGCTAGCTTATTTGGGGACATGTGTCAGCATTCATCTAGTCAGTAGGCCTACATTTGCGTTTTTTATTCAAAATAATGTTATTTAAGGCAGTCTTTTCCATACATGTATTGAGCAAGCATTTGTAGATAATATTGATGAATTTAATTCATCCTGGTAAGTTCCAATTCCATGTGAGTAAAACATTGTAAAAGTAGCATGCTTCACAGACATAGCTGTTAGCCCGTTGCTGCGTAAACAGTGAACTATGCTCTGATTAAGTTGATGAAATATCTCAGATATTTAGCGTGATTGCTGATTGTTACCTATGTTATTGCCATCTTATAATCACAGCATTCCATGTCTTACGTTTGTCTGCACTTTTCAAGCTGTTAGCTGCTGGAAGCAGCCAGTTAGTTAGTCATCTGTTTCTGCATCTGAGTGTAAAGTACATTTAAACCCATACAGCGTAACAGCGTTAACACTGTGGTTGAGATTGTGAGGGAAGCATCCAGTGAAAATATGAAGCTGAACAGTTTATTTTGTTTATAGATGCCAAATGCACTGACTTAGCAGCCATTGTTACACATATTGAGCTGTTTCAGTGGCATGGCTTGCGTAGATAATCAAAGGGTCTGTTTTCTCACCAACAGTGAAAATGAACCCTTTGCTGGATATGACATCAGCAAGACCCCGGAGAGCAAAGATTAAACCTAGAGAAGAGGCTGCACATTTTTCATCCTTGTGCGAAGACAAGGATGGATTTGATGTGAAGTTCATTAATTCCTTCAAAGGTGAGTGACAAAAGTATTTGCTTACTATTCTTGTCATTAGCATGACAAATTTGTATTGTTGTTTAACCTCATCACTTCTCCTGACCCATCCTCTGATCTTTGTTAGGTCGAGGAGTGTTCAGCTGCCGACCCTTTCAAAACGGAGACGTCCTAATTGAATATAGAGGAGAAGTCATAACTAAATCTGAACGTGAAAACCGGCAAAAAGTATACCATAATACACTTAAGGTTTTCATGTTTGACTTTCGTTTAAATGGACAATAGTTATGGTAAGTAAATATTGTAATGTTATTTCTAAATGTGTAGTTACCCAGACATACAAACGCTGCTATCTTGATGTTAAGTTGGGCATACAGTGTACATTTTGAGCCTTTTTTGTCTATATGTATTTTATCTAATGCTAGTTTGCTGTGGTTGTAATAATGTTAGTTTGTAATCAGAATTGTGTCCTTGCCCAATCAGTGTTGATGCTGCCAAAGAGGACAACTCCCGAGGGAGACTTGTCAACGATGACCATGTGAACCCGAACTGCAAAATGAAATTGATCAAAGTGGATGGAAAGCCCCATCTTTGTCTTTTTGCACTCAAAGACATCAGTCCTGGAGAAGAGATAGCTTATGACTACAGTGATTCTGATTGGCCATGGAGATGCAAGGTATTTATGAATGGTGTCTTGTATCAACACTGCTATGTAAATCTATCATTTAACACTATTTTCACAACAAACTTAGCTCTGCCATATCCAATATGTTAGTCACATGGAAAATTGAAATGTCAGAAAGTTCAACAGTTCTATACAAAATGCTATTAATACAAAAGATGATTTTAAATTATGGCCATTGACTTGATGACCTGTTATTGAACTATGAGGTGGATATTGCGTTGTTAACTCACAACAAGAGCCAGTAAAGCATTTGTGTACTACTCTGGATGTCTAGTGATTAAACTTGGTCCTTCTTCATCCACAAGATTTCCACTGAGGCAGAGACTCAGCATGAAGATGCTGCCATGACATCTGAGTCCCACTATGGGACTCAGATGACACACTTGCTTATAGATAATATGTTCAAACACTTGGAGTAATCCTCTCTTGTGCGGAACAAGATACTGAATAAAGTGCAACACTGAATAAAGATACTATACTCAATAACTCAAAAATAGGTGGTTTTAGTAGTTTATTTGCATTATTTTTTTCAGTGTTGCACTTTGTAGACGGTCCCTGACCCCTCCTCTCTCCTCCGGCTGCAGACAGACACATGTGTTATGTGTCCAGCTCAGAGGGCGGCGGGTGTGAGGTTGTTTTGATGAAATTGGATTGTGGATAGTTGTTTACCTTATTACGGTAGTTAGTTTGTGTTTTAGCAACGTTTTGTTTATGAGTTATTGATCCGTTCCAGTTCCAATCTGTCAATATAACTTCCTTGAAGATCTGCTGCAACGACCCCTCAGCCCCCGGGATAATTTCATCTTTATTCTCCTAACATAGCGACTTTAATCTCATAATTATGACTTTATTCTCCTATCTTTTCTTTTTTGTGTGGCCCTAATCCTCTGTCGTACCAAGGTAATGCTGGAAGGAGAGTTATATGTTTCAAATAATAAAGATTTAGTCTTAGCTCAATTTTCATGTGAGAAAATGTTATGTGAAAATAACCATTAAACTTGGCTCATTGTTCACTGTGCAAGGTGCCATATGTCCTTTTGTATCAGCTTTTGAAAGGTAATGCTCCAGGTAGATGAGCAGTCTTGTAGGGCAAATAGTATTTTGTATTATTGATAAACCAGTTCGGTCACTTTGCTATAAAATGGTTATCGGTTCTTTTTATCGATGATGTAATTGCAATTAGCAGTGCTGCAAATATAAGCATTTACTTGCAAATGGATTTAATTTGTCCCGGAAGACCTGCTTGTAGTATACCCCTCTGGAGAAATGTGGTTCTACATTTGCATGAAAACAACAGATTGCAAACAGGAGGCAAGCAATAACTAAAACACATTAACATACTTTTAAGCTATATATCTATGGTGCACTATATTGTCTATTAAAATATTACATAACAAATCAGGTATTCCTATGCTGTATACATTTTGTCCGTTTCTAAAAGGTTTGTTCTTGTAATGCACAATCCAACACTTGTTTGTGTAAAGTTATGTTCCATTTAATCATGTTTGTCCCTTTAATACACTTCAGTGACATGTTTGTGTGTTGTATAGCTACTGTCCTCACAAATAACCATTGTGTCATGGGCGGGGCTTATGCAGCTCATTATCTGCTGTCCTCATAATTAAGCATGGTGTCAGGTTGTTGTATTTTGAGTTGTGATATGTGTATTTCTAATGAAGGAAAAAACGTGTTTGGGTCAAAGTGTCCTTTTAGTTCACAAAAACCTGTGTGTGTGTGTGTGTGTGTGTGTGTGTGTGTGTGTGTGTGTGTGTGTGTGTGTGTGTGTGTGTGTGTGTGTGTGTGTGTGTGTGTGTGTGTGTGTGTGAGCAGGCTCGGATTGGCCATCGGGAGATTCGGGACTTTTCCCGGTGGGCCGCTGCCGTTGGTTGACTGCTGCCTTCGGTGGGCCGCTGGCTCTGGCATAGGTGGGACGTGGACTTTCACAGCGTCGGTTCCGCATCCGCAAACACCCGCCGTTGCGGTTCGATTCCGGCCTGAGGCAGAGTCCTGCATCGGGTCGGGTACCCGCGGGTACCCGACGGGTGACCCGCAAAAAAGGTGATTCGCGGGTGGTATTTTTTCAAACGCTTTTTTCCGGGTTTGGGTCTGGGTAAAACAAAGAAGATGCGGGTCGGGTCGCGGGTGTTGCATAATATCTATATTAAAATAATAATAATTTAATGTTTAAATCCTCAGACCTCTCCCCCGCGGGACCGCACATAATCATAACCTCTGCAGCGCATCAATCTGCTGCTGCATTGGAAATGGCTGAGCTGAAGCTCTCAGCGGAGAATACAGCATTTTCAATAACACTTCCTCAAGAGCGAAACCCAACGTCTGGAGGCTTTTGGTTCCTAGATGAGAAAATAACCAACATCCCACGCTTTGAGACAAATATGCACCTGCGTGTGTTAACAATTGCACGTTTTCACTGCTCATATATAGGCGGGTTCGGGTCGGGTTGCGGATCTTGTGCCGACGGGTCGGGTCGGGTTGCGGAACTAATTGGCAATATGTGCGGGTAGCGGGGCGGGTTCGGTATTGCACGTCGCGGGGCGGGAGCGGGTCTTGAAAATCAGACCCGTGCAGGACTCTGGCCTGAGGTCCAAAAAATGTATTAAAAAAATAAAATAATCATCTCCCGTTCATCGCGTCCATTCGCGACCCACCTATAACATCTCTGCGCCCCACACTTTGAGAAACGCTGGGTTAAAGGCTAAACATGGGTGAATGGATGAATATGTAAGTGAGTAACAGGATCAATAAAGCTGTTAGCAAGGGAGCTTGTGTTGTACAAACATCACAACATCCTACTGATTGTATCAATAGTTTTAATCATTCAATATGTAGAATAGGAATGTCCAGCTGGTTGCACTGGAACATATTGGCCATAGGCCATTTAAATGCTGTTTTGACATGAATCAATACAGGAATGTAGAGCTTTAGAGAGCTCAGGCGGCAGGGTTTGTTATTCAACATGTTTGCTCAAATGTAACGTTCATCTATTTGTCTAGCTCTGTAAATAATTTGATCAAGAGCCGGTACTGCAAATTACACAACTGTGATGATGTCAGCATCACGTTGTAATAATTCTAACCTTTTAGGCCAATGAAATATGTTTCATCACATGATAGCATTCAACAAGGCTTGTTCTCGGAACCAATAACTCATCAGATTGTTGTCCCTCACCTATAAAATACATTTACATTATGTCACAAATGGCCTTCTTATATGTGGAATTTCATTCATATTGATGAAAGTAATTACCTGATGATCATACAGGGATGAGACTTACCTCCACATTTCTTTTACAGTGTATTGACTCAGTGCTGCACAGCTGTGGAGCATTTGAATGGTGACTCGTTTCCTTAATGATTTACATACAGTCATGCATTTGCACTTCTGACTTTGATGAAGTACATTTGAATTGTAACACATGTGTATATTTTAAATGTAAAGGAATTGAAATCATGCTTTCTCATTCGGGGATGGCATTTCCTGAAGCAGATTTTAGCAGCACCTCTGGTGTTGTAATTGGCCAGCGTTCGCTGAGCGGTGTCCGACTTCATTAGGATGACAGCTGACAGCAAATCACTGGCTGAACCGGAGACTTTTGACTAAATATGGAGCCAAGTGTTGGGTCTCTCTAATGTAGACAGGTCAGTGTAACGCGAGCAGAGGACACTCTCCTGCTGTTTCCATGGAGTTATAAAACACCACCTTTCACACCTTCCATTTCACTCTCCCAAACCAGCCTGCAATTACACTAGTGTCGGTTTCAAAGGTATTATTTTCGGTGTATGTTTCTGAAATGTCCAATAGTGTGCAATTCAAGTTTCCTGACAGATTTGATTAGAGATCTATGGTTGTAGCACGCTCCATTATGAGAAACATGGCCCCTGACGTAGAAACGCCATCTGTTTCTAACATTTCCCTTACTATGGGGAATTATGCTAATCACTGGCTGCTACACGGCCCGAGTCTGGAAGAGGTTGAGAAAGGATGAAGGGAGAAATCATGGAAGCGAGAGGAAGAGAAGGAGAGATTGAGAAATGGTGCGAGACCCAACGTGAGCAAAACATTTGAAAAAGGCACAAATGAATGTGTTATCCTGGTTCCAAGGTTGGGATGCGAGACCAGTGAAAATCAGTAATTAGTCAAGTTAGAATGTATGGGTGAAAACTGAATATATGAACCACAATGAGTCCAGGTTCTGCAGGATACACCAAAAACCAGTCGGCACATAACTCCATTTAATCAGTTGAACATATTACACCTTTGCTGGTTTGTGGGAAGTTTGGTTAGAAATAGTTAAAGACCATTAAAGCAAATTGCATTTATATAGAAAATGACACCGTGAATGTGGGAGAATGGGAGAAACCTCAGGGAGAGCAACAGAGGAGAATCCCTCCCCCAGGACGGACAGACGGGCAATAGATATGTTCTCCTTTAAGATGGATAATGTGCCTATAAAAGGAAATGAAGATGGGTCTATGTAGATGTCAACAATCCTCCGGGTGCTGCCAGAAAAGGAGTTAGGTGAGCGTGAGGCAGGACCACAGCATCGTTTTGCTAGTGATTGAGCATTGATCATGATACAGGGAGTGTCCTTATAAGTGATTGAGGGTGAGTGTGTTTGAGAAGCTCAGCACGACACACAACATTTTAGGAGAATCCACCAGAACACCGTGACCAAAACGGTTATACGGTGTCCCCAGCCATGGGTCCATATTGGCAGAAACCTCTTTAAGGCCTCCATAGGTGTACGACTCTTCCTGTTCCTCATCAAATACATCTTGGTAAGATTGCAATCATTTGGGCATAAATGGCTGCTGGAGAATTGTCTTCTTGAAGTAATTAATGACTACCATGTTTTATGACTTTGTTGAAGGCTATACATGTATCCATGTAAATGGTGATTCTTCAACAACACCTCTACAACCACAGCAGCTTTCAACTTTCCAAAGCCTAGTTTGCTGAGCAGCACCGTGGGAATGATCTTAAACCGTGATTCAGGAGCGTGGCTCTAAAACAGGTGTGGGTGGGCGTTTCAAAGACACGTTGACAAGCTTCTCCAGGTGGCTCTGCTGTAAGCCCTGGCAGACCGCTCTCATCCTTGTGTGCGATCAGTGCTCTCAGAGCAGCATTGAGGGCCTGGATGCAGGGAACAACGGAGGAAACAGTTGCATCATCCTGGTGAACCGCGTGTGTTGCCTCTTCAAACGCTCCAGCACTTTGACAACGTCCTCCACACGCACCCAGCTCTGTTTCTGCTCCAGCGGGCACTGCAGCGGGACACAGAGATCCACCTGGTTGGCGCTATAGAAACCAAACTAAGTAACACATCTAGGAAAGCGCTGGGATCATCACAAAGGTACAGGAAGATTTGTGTTGTTTCCTTTAGTAGCCCTAACCCCAGAGGCCTGTAACCGCTCCTCTGTGCTGGATTAAGGAAGGCACTTCTTCCTCTCAGTAGTTCTGCTTGCTTTTGGTTGAGTCAGGGGTCGGCAATCCGCGGCTCTTTAAGCCCTCTGCTCTGGCTCCCTTGAGCTTAGACATAAATAAGAAGGAAATTAAATGAAAGTATTTGTAGGACTATTTAAATGTTGTTGCACGGTTGAAAATGTTTCGTATCTTGTAGTTTGAGGTGATACTGTGACACATAAATAAAAAACAAAAGGGTTTTAATTAGGTCAACTAAAATATGCGTCACATCCTGCTACGGTCCCGCGCCAGCGCCTTTTCCTGCAGGTGAATAACCTGACCCCCTGCTCGATGAGCGAACTATGGATACATTAAAGAAAAGAAAAGTATGGGATTCACAGACGGTTTGATTCTGCGTGGACAGAGTTATCTGCTTTCACAGCAAACGATGCTGGTTTACCGGGATGTTTGATATGTGGAGAGAAGTTATCAACGGTGCTGCAGCTTTACGTATCGAGGAACAACACGGGAGAGGAAGACAGCTGACGATCTTCAGTCATAATTCAATCAGTTAACTCTTTTTAGGGTGCAGCTATATGTTTTATTTATTTCAAAGTGGGTCCATTTTAATTATATTAATTTTCTTCAAATGTGCAGAGGACTCTCCAAGTGCTGTTTGATTTATTTTAAAGTAGGCCTGTGTATTTTTTGTTATTCTCCTTATAAGAGTTCTTTGTTTCTTATTAGAGGTAAACAGTTTTATAAATAATAAATGCAAAAAACTGTAGTTTTTGTCTATGATATAACAATAAATACAACTTTATAAGCTATCAAATATGTTTTGCGGCTCCAGACAAAAGAAATTGTTGGAAAAGGGGGCAAAATGGCTCTTTTGGTCCAAAAGGTTGCAGACCCCTGCGTTAAGTCAAACTCTTGCACCGTATGGTATGCTGAACAATGTATACTAGGTACATCTCATCTTGCCTTGCCTGTATTACCTAATATTAAAGATGTTCTCTGTGTAGACTACCTGTTTCTTTTATTTGGTTCCACCCTGCTCCACTCCACCTCGATACATCGTCCTCCTGTGTGAGGCTGCTCAGACGAGACCTTCCTTTTACATTAATATGATGCTTAATTGTCATTCATATTATTCTGAACATGTTCTTTTCATCTTAAAACCATCACTTTCTATTCAAAGCTGCCCTTTCCCACTCCACTACACAGTAAGTCAGCTATCACGGTTCCATCTCACTCAACCATTTAAGTAACAAGTCTCAAACTACAGCGATGTATGCGTAGTTACGGGGTGAGGCTCAGGACAGGAAAGGCTAATATTTGACCAACTATTATACTGTTTTACCGACCACACATGTTCATATCTGCACATCTTTGCACTGGATGAACAACCATAACACAGAGAAACTGTAGCTACAGAGGGCTGGATAGTTCAGAGCAATTGCTAAATATGAAGTGTTACACAACAGTGAAAACAATCATGTGAGTTAAGATTTGGGTGAACAAATGAAATGCATGCAAATCAAGCACAGACCCCCCTATTTCAAATCAGTCACAACAGAAGGTTCCTGAGGATTCACATCTGTATATATTTAACTCTCTGAAAGTGCTTCATTCTCATAAATGCTCTGATTTAAAAAGGCATTCTTTAAATGATGAAGCCGTAAGACGTTAAGGGAACATCTGTATATTAAGTGTCTACAGAGGAGTCACTAATGTAGGCTTAGCCACCGCTGGAATAGGCAACATTTAGCTCACAATAGGAGGAGCAGACGAGTGCTGATGTAGCATGGTACTTGTGCAGAACCATCACTGGGGTTTAAAGGGGCCAATTTGTGCTCATATTCAGGTTCATATTTGTATGCGTATGTTGTCTCTCTACTCTGACATGTTTCCATGCTTTGATGTCCAAAAAGCCCTTTCTTTTCATCGAACTGCCTGTGCTGCAGAACCTCTTCTCAGCATTGTTAGCTGGCCGGCTCCGCTAGCCAATAGAAGCGCAAATGTAACATAGTGATGTCACTGTGTCGCTAGTGCTCCGGGATATGGTAGCAAGCAGGTAAACCATGCAGGGGATTGTAAAGATATTGATCCTTAATTCAGGTAAAGCAACAATAATGGAGATATAACTATAAACGGTATGCATGTGGAGACGCCGCAATGAAGTGGCCATGACTGGAGGGAGGAGGGAGGGAGGGAGGGAGGGACGCCCCCGCAGCACACAAACAGAAGTCAGTGATGAACACACTGTGTCTCTGACTGTGTAAACTATCCATTAAAGTCAACATCAATGTGTCCTTCTATTCCCAGATTATCAGGGCCGCTTTATGTCACTCAGTCGAGCTGTACAGTTTCTTCTTTGCAAAGTTCACCTCAAATCAAATCAAGTTTTATTTATATAGCACATTTATAAACGATTTTTGGTCGAGCCAAAGTGCTGTACATATAATAAAATTAGCCTACAGTAGAGACACTTTACAGCAAATACAACGGCACAGATTGTTCAGAATATCAGTATGAGGAATACGACACCCTCTGTCCTTAGACCCTCACATCGTACAAGGAAAAACTTCCAGAGAAAACCCACAGTTTAAAGGGAACATGGGAGAAACCTCAGGGAGAGAAACAGAGGAGGGATCCCTCTCCCAGGACGGACAGACGTGCAATAGATGCTGTGTGTAAATCAAAGAGATAATACATTTTACAGCATATAGACCGAATGTTAGGAAATGCATGTGTCTGTAATAAGAAGATGAATCCACGAGGATGTCAGCTACAATCCTGTGGAAGCCATCAGGGAAGCAGCATGACGAGACCCAAGGCAGGACCGCAGAGACAGGTTCAGCCACGACCCGAAGTCCACGACTTAATCCAGAACACAGGATAGAGGATCCAAGACACAGGACTACAGCAAGAGGATCAGCCTCGACTCTGGATCCCGGCGTAGATATAGATACAAAACAAGAACAAAGATTTGGCTGGGTTAATCGGAACAAGAGAATACACAGACACAGACAGAGAGGGAAAAGGTCATTGGATAAAAGTTATTCTTGATAACCCTCTAGAAAGATCTCATGAACTTCCCCACTCAATCTATCGAGACCCGAGCAGTTCTATTAACAGGCCGGCGCATATCGCTCATGGAATCCCTCACCATATGAACTCTGACCCCTCAAGTGTACAAGTGAAGAGACACCATGTGTCACCTACAGCTGCTTTGCTCTGAGTTCCTCCACCATACATTTATATCCGTCACTCACCCTCACAGAGGTTAAGGTCTCACATTATGTTCCCCTTGTACCAACAATGTAAGATGTAACATGTAGAGTGAACTTAACCAAGCCTCGTCCATTTTTAGGTAGTATTGCGAGTACTTAAACTTGGATTTGAGAAAACTGCATTAATCAGAGTCAGTCTACTCTATGCGATGGCAGTCTGTTGTTTTTTAGCAACTCTATGAACAACTTTGATTACAGACTCAGTTCCTTACAAATCAAGTAAGGATTCCTTTCCAAAAGAGAATGCCTCCTTCCAAGATCTGTATCCATAGTGTACATTTAAACTGTGACGATGCATATTTTCCTTTATAGTGTGTCCGTCTGAATGTTGCTCTCACAAGGAATAGTGGGGCGGCATTATCTCCTTTCTTAAACCTGTTAAGCCCCATAGCCCCCACCGGGGGGTACAGGCTTTTTTTTTCACGAAACTGTGTCTCAGGGCTTCTTAACATTTAATAAACTATGAATGTGTCATACTCACTTAACGGGAGGAAACTTAGCTAACTGACGATATGAACAATTTTTACCGAAACAAAACACAAGTCTCATAAGAAGCGTCTAAATGAGCCCTGAGCGAATAATGCTAACACACTTAGCACAGAACTCTAGTTATAAATACTTTATTACTTATCGGATCTGCACAAACAAGATTTGCTAGCAAGCTGAGATTCCACAGATTCCAGACATATAAGGATCATCACTGAGCGATCATCACTGAGCGATCAGAACTCGCGACATGGGAAGCAAATACAGACATCACACGACGCAGCTTTAGGCAGCAAAAACTGAGATATTCTTACCAAAAGTTGTGTTCAATGGCATTAAAACGATAAAAACGCTGCTGAAGGTTAATCCATCATTCCATTTTTATGTCAAAAACTGAGTTTTCATATTAGCTGCTAATGATAGCTACCAGAGTGTATGACAGCTTCCTGTTTTGGGTATTCTGGCTACGCATCACTCACACTGTGTGTGTGTGTGTGTGTGTGTGTGTGTGTGTGTGTGTGTGTGTGTGTGTGTGTGTGTGTGTGTGTGTGTGTGTGTGTGTGTGTGTGTGTGTGTGTGTGTGTGTGTGTGTGTGTGTGTGTGTGACTTCCCCTTGATTGTATTGGGTCTAAAGGCCCGGACACACCAAGCCGATTTTGTCTGATGAGCGTCGACACGCCCTACTCAGATTGGTGTGTCCCGCACCGTCGTGTCTTTTCAGCCGTGCCGACACCCTTGTTGAAGCCACTTTAGAGAAATTAACCAGCTCCTATTTTAGCTGCTACCTAAATAATTATTGTTGATTTCATCAGTTTGCAACCTTCCTTAGCAACAAAGGACAACCAGAAACAGCCTTGAGACAGAAGATGCTTGTTCTATGAAAAAACACCACACCAAAGTACACTTTTAGTTTCATTAACCCTGGCAACCTTTATTAAACACAAAAAAACCTGAATAATAAAATGCCATGGTATTATTTTAACACATTCTAATGAGTGTACAACCAACATAACTGACATTACACCAAGCAAAACAATAGTATTAGTTATTTTGTAGGGGTGTAACGGTTCACAGAAGTCACGGTTCGGTTCGTATCTCGGTTTGGGGGTCACGGTTCGGTACGGGTTCCTGTACAACAAGAAAAAGCAAAAAAAAGTCCCAAATGCATAATTCCAGGTTTGTTGTTATTTATTTTGAACAGTAGTGCAAGTTTCAGTTTAAAAATAAGGAACTCTGACATTTTGAATAATTAACTGTATTAAACAGTTAGAAACAAACCATACACAGTACACTCAGATGGCCAGATTATCTATAATGGCTGATGTCAAACAAAAAGGTTCAATAAGCGGTAAAACTAAAAAGTATGTATGTCTTGAAAATATTACATCATAAATAATAAGAAAGTGTTTCAAGAGCGCATAGTCGTTGAAAAACATATGCCAAAAGCTTCCGTTATTTATTTTGGTCTCACGGGTTTCATGTCTATTGGCTTCTTAAAAACAGCGGGGATCAGCTGTTGAACTGCTGTTGTCTTTTGCCGGGCTCTGTGATTGGCAAATCTGGGTGATGCCTTCTGATATGATTCAGCATGTTTGGCGTGTGTCCATTAGCATACCGCACCGCTGTCGAGCCACGCCGACACACTGTCTTCGTCCGATCCACCACTCGCACACTTCATCGTTATTGTAGTCCACAGGGAACCCGAAATGTTCCCACACAGCTGATTTAAAAAGAAGCAGGTGGGTTCTAGCTTCTGTGTGTTATCTGAAATCGCCATACTAACTTTTCTTCTTCTTGTATTTTGTTCGTTTTGTTGATGTGTTTTCTTCTTGTTCTTCATTTGTTGTTTAAGGGCGGCTGGCAAACAGCTTTTAGGCGCAATACCGCCCCCTGGATTATAAATAGTGTAGTGGATACTGCCCTGAATGACAGGCCTTTTTCCCACTCGTAAAAAAAAGGCGTATTCGTCGTGTGACTGCATGTGCCGAACCGTGACGTCCGAACCGTGACGGTACGGGACGAATACGGATACCGTTACACCCCTATTATTTTGACACCAACAGTAAGTTAGTATAATTGCAGTTCATCATCCATATTGATAAACTAAACATGTGACCTCATGTAGGTGGGCTGAGGGGGGCTGCTGTACCATCATTACGGCTCGTCCCCACGGCGGCATGCGTTGAAGCTTCAACGCTTCTTCTCATTCACTTTGAATGGGGTGACGTCACGCTTTGCCGAACTGCATTGTGGTTCTGTCGCTTCGCTTTGCTCGCATTGCTCGCTCCAAAAGTTGAGAAAAGTTCAACTTTTGAAGCTTCGACGGAAGCGTCAGCCAATCAAATCATATGCCAGTACAAGCTCTAGCCAATTAAACCGCGTGCTTGTGTGTCCGGGGTGGGCGACAACGCACGCTGCCGTGTGGACGCTGCGTTATAGTTCCTGCCTTTTGATTCCTATTGAAAAGCCTTTTGAAATCCAGGCCTTTCTTTCTTAAATTCAACACATGCTGAATGCCAAATACTTCCCATCTTTCAGCTCTGCAGGTAAACCTGCCACACTTTGTGCTTTGTATCGGAAATAATGTGCTGAAGGAAGGTGGCGCTGAGCAGAGAAAACAGTTCCCTGTGGACAGCCAGCCTTCTGAGAGAGAGCAGCAGACAGAAGAGAGGACATTTTAGGAGGGAAGAACGCAGGAGACAAAGGAGCCATGGAGAAGAAGAGAATCAAATTTGTGAGACGGGAAAAACAAATAGCGGGGGTTAAATTATAGGATATGCTGCATGGAGGTGAGCCAGAGAAGATGGATGGAGCTACCGTAGGATAAAATGGTTCGTAAGCAGCTAAGGTGACTCAGCAGAGGAGAAGGGGTGTCATTCGACCATATGCAAGAACGATGAAGAAACGGTAGGAAGATAAAGGCATTATGGGAAAAGGGCGCAGTTAGCACCATGTAGTATGAAAAATGTATGCATGGCCAGAAGGGCAGTGAAGGCGTCCATATGTATTCATTCCTTTTATTTCCCAAGAAACCCCCTGTCTCATTTATCAGGACTTTCCCTTGAAGAAAATGTAAAGTGAGAAAAAATCAGAGGAGACGTTCCCCTTCATTAATAGAGTAATCTTCTCCATGCCATTTTAATGTGCAGAGTGATTGATGAAATAAAGATCTTAACAGGAAATGGGTCATTTTAGACTAGAAACTGTATTGTGTTTGATATTTGTGGGGTGTTGGTGACCTTACCTAACCCCGTCTCTTACTAAATGACTGACCTTACCTAACCCCGTCTCTTACTAAATTACTGACCTAACTAACCCCGTCTCTTACTAAATTACTGACCTTTCCTAACCCAGTCTCTTACTAAATTACTGACCTTATCTAACCCCGTCTCGTACTAAATTACTGACCTTATCTAACCCCGTCTCTTACTAAATTACTGACCTTACCTAACCCCGTCTCTTACTAAATTTACTGACCTTACCTAACCCCGTCTCTTACTAAATTACTGACCTTATCTAACCCGTCTCTTACTAAATTACTGACCTTATCTAACCCCGTCTCTTACTAAATTACTGACCTTATCTAACCCCGTCTCTTACTAAATTACTGACCTTATCTAACCCCGTCTCTTACTAAATTACTGACCTTATCTAACCCCGTCTCTTACTAAATTACTGACCTTATCTAACCCCGTCTCTTACTAAATTACTGACCTTATCTAACCCCGTCTCTTACTAAATTACTGACCTTATCTAACCCCGTCTCTTACTAAATTACTGACCTTACCTAACCCCGTCTCTTACTAAATTACTGACCTTACCTAACCCCGTCTCTTACTAAATGACTGACCTTACCTAACCCCGTCTCTTACTAAATTACTGACCTTATCTAACCCCGTCTCTTACTAAATTACTGACCTTATCTAACCCCTTCTCTTACTAAATTACTGACCTTATCTAACCCCGTCTCTTACTAAATTACTGACCTTATCTAACCCCGTCTCTTACTAAATTACTGACCTTATCTAACCCCGTCTCTTACTAAATTACTGACCTTACCTAACCCTGTCTCTTACTAAATTAGTGACCTTACCTAACCCTGTCTCTTACTTAGTTACTGACCTTATCTAACCCCGTCTCTTACTAAATTACTGACCTTACCTAACCCCGTCTCTTACTAAATGACTGACCTTACCTAACCCCGTCTCTTACTAAATGACTGACCTTATCTAACCCCGTCTCTTACTAAATGACTGACCTTACCTAACCCGGTCTATTACTAAATGACTGACCTTACCTAACCCCGTCTATTACTAAATTACTGACCTTATCTAACCCCGTCTCTTACTAAATGACTGACCTTACCTAATCCCGTCTCTTACTAAATTACTGACCTTACCTAACCCCGTCTATTACTAAATTACTGACCTTACCTAACCCCGTCTCTTACTAAATGACTGACCTTACCTAACCCCGTCTCTTACTAAATTACTGACCTTAACTAACCCCGTCTCTTACTAAATGACTGACCTTACCTAACCCCGTCTCTTACTAAATTACTGACCTTATCTAACCCTGTCTCTTACTAAATTACTGACCTTATCTAACCCCGTCTCTTACTAAATGACTGACCTTACCTAACCCCGTCTCTTACTAAATTACTGACCTTACCTAACCCGGTCTATTACTAAATTACTGACCTTACCTAACCCGGTCTATTACTAAATTCCTGACCTTACCTAACCCCGTCTCTTACTAAATTACTGACCTTACCTAACCCCGTCTCTTACTAAATGACTGACCTTACCTAACCCCGTCTCTTACTAAATTACTGACCTTATCTAACCCCGTCTCTTACTAAATTACTGACCTTACCTAACCCCGTCTCTTACTAAATTACTGACCTTATCTAACCCCGTCTCTTACTAAATTACTGACCTTACCTAACCCCGTCTCTTACTAAATTACTGACCTTACCTAACCCCGTCTATTACTAAATTCCTGACCTTACCTAACCCCGTCTCTTACTAAATTACTGACCTTACCTAACCCCGTCTCTTACTAAATGACTGACCTTACCTAACCCCGTCTCTTACTAAATTACTGACCTTATCTCACCCCGTCTCTTACTAAATGACTGACCTTACCTAACCCCGTCTCTTACTAAATTACTGACCTTATCTAACCCCGTCTCTTACTAAATTACTGACCTTACCTAACCCCGTCTCTTACTAAATTACTGACCTTATCTAACCCCGTCTCTTACTAAATTGCTGACCTTACCTAACCCCGTCTCTTACTAAATTACTGACCTTATCTAACCCCGTCTCTTACTAAATGACTGACCTTACCTAACCCTGTCTCTTACTAAATTACTAACTATATAACTAAACTAGACTTAACTTGTACTGCAGTTGCTTTACCGCACCACTGTGATGAAGAGAGAGAGAACCAGAAGGCAAAGCTCTCAATCTTCGTTCCTACCCTCACCTATGGTCATGACCGAAATAATCAGATTGTGAATATAAGCAGCCCAAATGGGATTCCTCCCGAGGGAAGCTGTCATCTCTCTTAGGGATAAGGTGAGAAGTTCAGTCATCAAGGAAGGACTTGGAGTAGAACTGCTGCTCCTTTTCGTAGATTTCCCTTGAAAAAGAGATCTATGGTCTCAAGGGACAATCTGGATAAATAAAGGTTTGAAATGAAATGAAAAACTAGTCTTCCTTTTTCAATATTTCAACACATTTTCTGTTGTTTGAAATCTTGTCATGGAGCATATTAGGACGTATTCTGCACATGTTCAGGTATATATCAGTATGTAGTGTCTCTACTTTAAAGAGTCCTCTCCTGCTGATGTTCAGGTGTATATCAGTATGTAGTGTCTCTACTTTAAAGAGTCCTCTCCTGCTGATGTTCAGGTGTATATCAGTATGTAGTGTCTCTACTTTAAAGAGTCCTCTCCTGCTGATGTTCAGGTGTATATCAGTATGTAGTGTCTCTACTTTAAAGAGTCCTCTCCTGCTGATGTTCAGGTGTATATCAGTATGTAGTATCTCTACTTTAAGGAGTCCTCTCCTGCTGATGTTCAGGTGTATATCAGTATGTAGTGTCTCTACTTTAAAGAGTCCTCTCCTGCTGGTGTTCTACTGGGACATGTCTCCATGCTTTAATGTTCAAAAAGCTCTTTATTTTCCTCATACTGCCTGTTCTTCAGCACCTCTTTTCACCCTCTGTCTGAAACCAGAGCCCAGTCTGCTCCGATTGGTTAGCTCGCCGGCTCTGAAAATCCCTCTGTAGGGGAACACCGGGATTTTAGCCTTTGTAGACCATTGACATGCACACAGAGTGTCCTGACTGGCTGCATCACGGCCTGGTACGGCAGCTGCACCGCCCTCAAATTATTATCTATTTACCTATATATCATATTTCAATAACATATAGACTCTTATTGCACTATTTCACTTTTTAAAACTATTTTTGTATTAATATTTAATTTTTCTGTTTATCTGTGTTTTGTGTTGCACTGTTGGAGAAGCCTGTGACACAAGATTTTCATCGCCATAACTACTCTGTAGCTATGTTTGTATGACTAAATAAAGACCCTTGAACCTCACGTGTGTGATCATGCACAGCTGTGGACTATTGATGCTGTGTGTCTTAAGAAGGTTTCATGTGGGTTTCGCTCGTTTAAATAAACCAATGATAAGTGTGTGCGGGAATCCTTTTTTCTTTGAAATGTTTCCGTCAGAGCCCTGTGTGGACTGCGATTGAGCTCCACATCATGAATTCAAAGGGTGGTCCATATGTGATTCTTCATTATTACTTTTAACAGTTTATTGTTAAGTATTCATTTATTTAACAGGGACAGTGCACATTGATCAACATTTCTGTAAACGTACCACAGTTAGCCAAGAGGCCATTTTTCATCTGTGGTCCCAGGAAAGATTTTTTAAGTCACCCTAAAGACACATTTCATTTTAAACGAGTAAATACAATCTAATAAAAACATGCAAAATACAGTACTGAAAACGTTAAAACAACTATAAAACAGAACAAATAAAACAAGACAAATGACATGTTAAAACACGGGCAGTGTAGGCACACAGTGGGTTGGAAGGTGCAGAAGATTGCATCAGTGTTGACAGTTGCAGTAAACTTCATTTAACCCTGGGTAAAGAATGCTGCCATATAATAATAATAATACATTTAATTTATATAACGCTTCTCACCTGGCAAGACAAATCTCGAAGCGCTTCAGAGCAAAGGACACTGATACAATTTGAAAGATTAAAAAAAAAAAAAAAAAAGATAAAAGTCGGAGATAGCGATACAAATGGCAATACTCCAGGTGTACCATGCTCATATCATCCTCTAACACCAGGACAGGTATGATGATCATTGATGAGGTTATATTTTAAAGTATGGGGTTGCCTTTAACCCCTTAATTGGTTATCAACGTATGCACAGGTACCTTCCACACTTTATATCAGTTACACCTTTGACCACTAAAGAAATGGAAAGGACAGAAGAAACATGGGAGGGAGAGGAAAATAAAAATCAAGTGTGTGCGTGTGTGTGCGCATGCGTGTGTGTGCGTGCATGGAGAGAGACAACAGCAGGATGGAGACTCACTGCGCTTCAAGGTTGGTTTCATTTGCTGGCTGTGTTCACAAACAGATGGACCGATACAGCACTCAGACTGTGTGTGTGTGTGTGTGTGTGTGTGTGTGTGTGTGTGTGTGTGTGTGTGTGTGTGTGTGTGTGTGTGTGTGTGTGTGTGTGTGTGTGTGTGTGTGTGTGTGTGTGTGTGTGTGTGGGGCCATGGTGCAGACAGTAACTGATGGTAGGGAGTCCAGGTGGAGCCATAACTCCGGAAACCAAACTCACAACGAAACAATAATCGTTTATAGTTGCTACTCCAAGTGTGCCTGTGTCTGTGTGTGTGTGTGTGTGTGTGTGTGTGTGTGTGTCTGTTTGTCATGGTACTGTTAATGTCAATATATCTGAGTTATACACTGTATGTTATTGTGTATCTCTGTAGTTTGTCTCACATCCTTTGTACACCGTCTTCTCTGTGTCTCTGCTGATGGTATTTAGATCATTTTGTGTGTGTGTGTGTGTGTGTTTGCAGTTTACATAGCATCCGCTTTCCTCCTCCAAAGGCCACACTGCTGAAGCATTTCTCTTTGAAATGGAGACAAGCGATTTGCTCTCTTGTAAATGGTAGAAAACAACAACTTTCCCCCTCACTACTAGCGGGGGAAATGTCATATCCTTGAGATGTGAGCTTTGTTATAAATCTGGTGGCTCTTAAGAACAGACTCAAAGTGGGAGAAGCCTGCAAAGTCAGATTGAATGTACTGAGATGCATGTAACGACTGTGCAGTGCATCCTTAAGGTTATGACATTTGGGCTCTAAAATGTCACATCACAACACTGATCTGGAGTAAGGGGAGGGGGGAGGGGAGGGGGGGGGGGGGGGGGGTGAGACTGAGCATGAAAGGCTTTGTCCATCTATAAACATGACCATCTGGGTCCTGCTCATGGCTCGCGCTCCCATGGAAATCTTTGTTCAGCACAGTGTTGGTCACCACAGTTCAAGAAAGACAAAAGGAGATATTAAATGGTTTAGTTACATACTCTAGCTCTAGCGACTCTTGCAGTCATCGAAACAAATACAATCTGGTCAATTTAACATCAGCTGTGGCCAAAACAACATGTCCTCTAGTTCCTCTGTCAGAAAATATAATAGCAGATGCTTCTATTGCCACCAATTTTCTTGGTTTTTTCTCAAATGTTGTCTGATGTAAAAACCGTGGTTGTGTGGATTTTTAAATGTTTTCAGTGAACAGTGTGCCAAAACGTGTGCGTTTATTTTTGTCTCTAAACCTAACCCTAACGCTTGATTGAGAGGATATTGATAGTTTCAGTGGCTTCATCACAGCTTCAAAGTCTCAAAATGTGTTAAAATAAGGTAACAAATATACCAAAAACTATTAAATGCATGTCTTATTCTTTAACGTCTTTTTTCTTTTAACATCTGCCTTCCTTTCCTCTTTTTTCTACCCTAACTTCTCTCATGAAAAGTTGAAGACCTTTTAGAAACCTCATAGAGGGATTTTGAGAATACATTCAATGCTGAAGCTGTATCTCTGCCTTGGCGTAAGCAGAGGCTGAAACACTTCGAGGGGTTTTGAGTTTCAGGAACCTTTCCAGTCTCTAAGTGACTTTGTCTACCCTTAATAACTTAGAATTGGAATTGACTCAGCTCTGCTCCCGCCCCACAGGCACATCCGCAGTCTCGATAATGAGTTTCTGTGCCCCTCCCCCCAGGAGGCCCGTGTCAACTTTACAGCATTTCACAAAACGCTACAGCATTTCACAAAACGCTTCAGCATTTCAACTTTTAAGGAAAGGGTATTCCTTTAGGGAGAACACTTCTTGTTTGTGATTGGACAGAGCCAGCCAGAGAAGCACTGCTGTGATTGGTTGTTTTTGCTGCCAGTCAAGAAATCGACGCTTCGTGATTGGTCAACACCCGACAGCGCAACATGTCCCAACACATCAGCCGTTAGCTGTTAGCACTCAGAGAGTGATCACAGCTCCTCATATCTGTTCAGAAACTGGACAAAAGTTAAACAAGTACAAACCACAGACTGCCTGTGTCATGGAGAATACAGTCGCTGCTTTATTTATGTCTGTATCATGTTGTTGTGAGTCCGGACGGAGCAGCTACAGGTTAGTTTAGCCTGATCGATCCGATCTCCATTCAGAAAACACGCATTTTAAAAGGTTTTTCGCCTGCCGTCTGTCTGCAGACTTGTCGAAGCATTAATTCATGGTTTTTACTAACCGTTATCAGTATGTTGTTCCTTCGGCATCATTTTAAAACGTGTATTACAATTAAATCACGGTCAAATATGTTAATTTTGTTGTAGTATCTACCATAGTATTTGCATGGATATAAGCCCCGCCCCCTCTCCAGCGCGCCTTGTTTGAATGACAGGAGTAAACACAGCTGACAGCCACAGTGAAACTCGAGCAATTAGAGCGATGTGAATATTCGGGGCTCATCTCCATGTAAATACTATGGTAGTATTTACATTTATTTTTTTGACCTTTCAGATGTTGTTGTAGCCTCTGGAGCAGAATGAAAGAGTTTTCACATTTTGGTAAGTTTATAGGGAAATGTTGTAATGTTGCAACGTTGGGCTTAGGTGGGAGCAGAATTCCTGTATTTCTACTCGCATTGTCTGAATAAATATATTGAACAACTAAGGGTTGATTTGCAGGATTGATTGCTTACTCAGCCCTATATATATCTCAATTTGATATTGCTGTGAAAACATGGCTTAAAACAACTGTATTCATTCAAGTTCATCGAGAAAGACTACATTTTACAAGAATACATTGGAACAAATCATCTTAACATCATAATTTAACTTTGCCTACCTGTTGGACCTTGAAGACGCATAAACCTTGAAGGAGAACAAAGATGGAGTAAATACGGTTGAGGGCCGTAAGACCCTACAGAGGGTCTAAATTCGAAAACCACCAGACTCAGAGACAGTTTCCTCCCACAGGCCATAAGACTGCTGAAAGCCTGAGCTCTGTAAAGTGCCTCCATAACCTAGAACATTTATCAGTCAAAATGTGTTTAATTTTACACTCTGTTCTTGTAAATCTTATTATAGACTCCTGCATTTACAACAATCTCTGCATTATTTAGCTTATTGTATTTATTACTTTTTCTGACATGTATTTAGTTGACCTCATCTGCATTACTTGCACGTTGGTCTGTAACATAAATTGCCCTATTTTATTTCAAACTATTCTACTCTGTTTCTATTTTATTTTGTAATCTGTTGTATTGTTTTATACACTGTAGCTACTGTGCATGTGACATTAGAGCCTTTGAATCTGGAATCATATAGCATACGTCGTTAGCATTTAGAATCTTGGCTGCTCTTTCTCTGCTCAGACTTACTATGTTCAGCTTCGCAATGTTGGACCTGGTCAGCCATGGAGACCAGGTATTAGACCTAAAATGTCAGAAACAGGTATGTAGCAGCTGGTAATCCCCAGCCACATCATCGCTGTTTGCCAGCCGGTGCCATTGTGCTCTTTAAAAAAGAAAAAGTTTTGATAAGGGTGAGACTGGCCCAGAAAGACAAATTCTGTCAATAAAACTGGCTTTATCACGTGATGAAAATAACAATCCATTTCTGTAACACATCCTGCCTGCATAAGATATCATTTTCTTGTAGATAGCATGAGGAGGCTGATGTAAAAAGGTTTTCCCAGTTGACATGGTGTTTCTATCCAATATGCACCAAACTAAGCCTGGAGGGTCCTGGGGTGATGTAATATTCACTTGGTAAAATTCTATTTCTAGGGCCACCACTGACATTATTCCAACACACAGTTAGATGTAAAGCTTGGGTTATGTTGGAAAAAGGTATTTCTGGAATTTGTTGTGGTTACATATCAGGCAGGAACTTTGTAAGCTAGTATTAAAGCTCTACAGTGAAGTGTATTATTCTGAACACAATCAATCATCACAATGGCAACTTGTAGAAAAACACTGAATAACCAGAATTATTCTTTACAACAGTTACTGACGGGGAAAATTGAGAAGGAAATTAGAGGAGATGAAAGAAAGAAAATAGTAGTGGGGAAGGTCAAGACCATTATAAGACAAGGAGAGAAACAAAACGGTCTGCTGCACTTCTAAGAAATCTGTATAATGACACAACAAAATCAGAAGGAGAGATGAAGCACTGGTAGCATGGAGAAAGACTTGAGAGAAAGTGGAAATCAAAAGTTGAGCAGACGTTCCTGAAAGACAGGAGGAAACAACATGCCAAAGAGAACAAATGGCCCCCATCAGCGTGTGTGTGTGTGTGTGTGTGTGTGTGTGTGTGTGTGTGTGTGTGTGTGTGTGTGTGTGTGTGTGTGTGTGTGTGTGTGTGTGTGTGTGTGTGTGTGTGTGTGTGTGTGAGTGTGTGAGAGAGAGAGAGAGACTGTTTTGGTATGACTCCAGGTGATATAGACTCCAGGTTTATACAGACTTGTAGCCTGAGCGTTC
The DNA here is from genome assembly GCA_028583405.1 of Pogonophryne albipinna. Taxonomy (NCBI): domain Eukaryota; kingdom Metazoa; phylum Chordata; class Actinopteri; order Perciformes; family Artedidraconidae; genus Pogonophryne; species Pogonophryne albipinna. Next base: position 7,938,270 of record CM053244.1, read on the forward strand.
TTTGTGAAAATATCACCCTTAAACAATAAACTGTTATGACAAGGGCCGGATACATGTTGTTTACAGGCCTTTCATTTGTTAATTGCACAGTTATTAACATTTGTTCAGAGTTCAATGTTCCACATCAAGTTTCTGTTGACACAAAAAAGTAAACATTTCAAAAGGTTTCATGTTGCCATGGACTCATTTACAATGTACAGCCCCATTCTATGTTCCCTTCGACGAGTTCCTACAAAAGCTCGTGTCAAGTTATATTATATATTTACCGGTTCTCATGAAGTGCTTCAGAGCTGGAGTACAAGCCTGGTCACCATCCAAGGTTGGCAAAAATACACTTATTGAATCCAAACCATAATATTTTTCTCAACCCAACCAAATGGTGGTTTAGCCATAACCTAAATTATGCAAAGGAGTATATCATGCGTACAAATAGGAATTCCAAGGTCTGGAACATAGAACATAGAACCCTGGATATAGGACTCTGGGAACATGGGACCTATGGAACATAAAACCTTAAGAACATCAATCAATCAATGTTTATTTATATAGCCCAATATCACAAATGTTACATTTGTCTCAGTGGACTTCACAGTTTGTACAGAATATCAGTATGACAATACGACACCCTCTGTCCTTAGACCCTCTGTCCTTAGACCCTCACATCGTACAAGGAAAAACTTCCAGAGAAAACCCACAGTTTAAGGGGAACATGGGAGAAACCTCAGGGAGAGCAACAGAGGAGGGATCCCTCTCCCAGGACGGACAGACGTGCAATAGATGCCGTGTGTAAATCGAAGAGATAATACATTTACAACATAGGTAGTCCAAATGTTTGGAAATGCATGTGTCTGTAATAAGAAGATGAATCCACGAGGATGTCAGCAATCCTGTGGGAGCCATCAGGGAAGTAGTATGGTGAGAGTTCAGTTCAGATAGATAGGACCTAAACCAGCCTAAAGCAGTTCCCTGTATGCCAACTAAGTGCTCTAGTCTTTGCAATAGGATATCATAGGACTTTGAGAACATAGTACCCAAGGAACATAGACAATGGGTATGTTAGAGCCATTTTCCTTTCATCATTATTAATATAAACTCTTAACTATTTATTTGTGAGTCACACTACAGTTTAAAAGACGTTAATTTAAATCTCCCTTATTTGCTGTCAAATGTGCGCTGTCAGGTATGACGTGCATGTCTCTGCCTATAGATGGCAGAACAATGGTACACAGCTGAGTGTGTGAAGCGGTATAGTCTTTTGGCCGCGTTCTTTTTTGATACGGAGAACTTTTAGTTACTTTGAAGCAAGGAAGTTTGTCTTCATGTTTGTATGTCGCCTGGACCAATGAATAAACCTGATGTGATTCAACGCTAGAATGATCTCCACAAAATTAATTTGGATGCAAAGAGAGGTGCGTCATAACCCCGATAGAGGAAAGTGGAAACAAATTAAAACGCCACGTCAGGGTACATAGGACCCTGGGAACATAGACCATTTGAATGTAGGGCCTTAGGAAACTAAACCTTAGGAGCATCGGACCTTGAAAGCATGTAACCCTAGGAACATTGAACATCGGGTCATAGGACCTTGGAAATAGGACCGTCGGAACATAAAACCTTAAGAACATCGGACTTTGAGAACATAGTACCCTAGGAACATTGAACATCGGGTCATAGGACCTTGGAAATAGGACCGTCGGAACATAAAACCTTAAGAACATCGGACCTTGAAAGCATATAACCCTAGGAACATTGAACATCGGGTCATAAGACCTTGGAAATAGGACCGTCGGAACATAAAACCTTAAGAACATCGGACCTTGAAAGCATATAACCCTAGGAACATTGAACATCGGGTCATAGGACCTTGGAAATAGGACCGTCGGAACATAAAACCTTAAGAACATCGGACCTTGAAAGCATATAACCCTAGGAACATTGAACATCGGGTCATAAGACCTTGGAAATAGGACCGTCGGAACATAAAACCTTAAGAACATCGGACCTTGAAAGCATATAACCCTAGGAACATTGAACATCGGGTCATAGGACCTTGGAAATAGGACCGTCGGAACATAAAACCTTAAGAACATCGGACTTTGAGAACATAGTACCCTAGGACCATATGACCCTGGGAACACAAGACCTCTGGAAACTAAAACCTTGACCTTGACGGATTGTATAACCCTACAATGACACTCAGATCCTCCAATGCCTTTATTTTTAGAAGTACCTAAAGTATTTCACAAGAAATCTGGGGAGGGTGCTTTCTGATTTTATGGCCACACACTGTGGAACAGCCTCCTATTGGATCTTAGAACAGCAAACTCCATTGGAATTCAAAGTCATTAAAGACCTATCTTTTTAATTTTGCTTTTAATTAGGGGTTATTTTAGTGGTATCACTTTTCAGGGTTTATTGTTTTATGGTTCTGTTAGACTCTTTCTGTTTGTGTATTTATCAATTGTTTTTAATGATGTTCCTCACTCTTTATTTTGTATGTTGTCTGGCTCTGTAAAGCACTTTGGGTTTTACCTTGCAAGAAAGGTGCTATATGAATAAAGTGTATTATATGATTTATTATTAGGAACAAAGGACATTGGATCACAGAACCATGGAAACAGGACACTGGGAACATAGGACCTTGACAACCTAAAACCTAAGGAGGGAACAAACAACCTGAGCAGATAGGACCTATGGGAACATACCTGGGAAGCTATGTGCTTTATAAATAGGGATCATATCTAGGTCCTATGTTCCCCAGATGTATGTGATATTTTAAGTGAGCCAATATTTAAAAGAACTAACTGTTGGCTAGCACCTGCTTTGTAAAGTATGGTAGTTGGAGAGAGATAAACAACTTTGCATGATTTATTACAGAGCCCCTCATGGTTTTCAGATTGATAGAAAAGAAAAATATATATTCTGTAAATCCAGGGGAACACATGTGTAATCTGTGCCCTTGGACCCACAGTCCATGCCGTGGGAAAGGAGTCTACAAACAATTGCTGATAATCATTTTAGAAAATAAAAAACAACCAGTGTGGAACTTAATTTACCACCTCCTTCCGGTTAAAATCTATATCAGAAAGCAAATTTGATTTTGTACTGTAATGTGATTTATCATTTTGTAGCAACGAACTGGTGTATACTTTATTGAAGCCTTGTGTATTCTTCCACAAACAGTCACCCCCTAAAAACAGTACTAAGGGGTCCTTAGACACTCTTACCCAAACAGTTCTCATCTTCCATTCCCAACTTTGTGTGTGTGTGTGTGTGTGTGTGTGTGTGTGTGTGTGTGTGTGTGTGTGTGTGTGTGTGTGTGTGTGTGTGTGTGTGTGTGTGTGTGTTTAAGTAGTATGTTTTTCACCTCTCACTGTATAATTGCCTCTCCTGTATCTCCACAGTGTATCAAGTGCATCGTCCTTGGCGGCTGTGTGTGTGTCAATTTCTCTGCATGCATGTACATTTCTCTATTATTCAGTATGTGTGAGTGTGTGTGTGTTTACACTCCCTTTCCCTCGTTGATCCAGCAGCGAACAATCTAGGTTAAAGATCCCTGGCTCGCTGGATCGATCCATCCCTCAGCCTCCATCGGCCTGCCTTTAATACTTCATGAGAAAAGGTGTTGGATGAATGAGAGCCAACCTGCTCCCTGTGCGACCTATTAGCACTGCTTTACATTCATCTACAGGGCTTTGGGCTAACACTCCTTGACTGGCCCTCGGCACGATGTCTGGGGGTTATGTAAGGTTGACTGGCAATGAAAGCCACTTTGTGTGATCGACATTCGCTTCTTTTCTACCCAGGAAAATACTAACTTTGTATCTATTGGTCCTGTGGCATTTTAAAAAGATATGGATTCAAGTTTTAAATAATGTCAAACTCTTCTAGGAAAAAGGTCTTAAACGGAATTTAAACTTTAGATGTGCGATACCCTATGAGGACATTCTAAATATGAAGCAGGTCTGTCTCTAGGCAACCCTTCCATGCTCACAAAAGGATGAATTCTTATGTTTTCTTTCACAGAGCCAGAATTTGCATCCATCAGTAAAAGTTGGCCTTGCTATAAGACTGCTACGTGAGCAGGAAACCAGGGTGATTGAGGCAAAAAGTTAAATTAGGTGAGATGTTGGATGCAGAGAAATGGAGGTGATTGAATTTTGTGAGAGCAAGTTGAGCTGTCTCTCTGCACTGATGCCTCAAAACACCAAACTGAATTATATAATATCTCCACTTTTACTCAGAAACAATCCACCTTTTGTGCTCACTGATTTTCACCAATTCCTAATGCTTGTTTATCTCACTTCTCAACAGTACGGACCTTGTTGACTGTCCAATTCAAGTTGTATTGTCAAACCGTCTTAAGGGAAGAACAAGACCAGGAATTAAATGATAAGAACTTTCAAACACTCACTGTATGAATTCATCTCTGTCAACAGAAACTGATCTTGACTGGAATGAAAGTTGATCCGATTAGTTGTGATGTATAGAATATGATTTGATATACTAGACATTTTAAAGATATATACTGTAACCCAAACACAACATGCTTGGAGTGAATATAACTCAGGCTAGTCGGTTCCATGGCGCACCAACGGCTCCGCAAATATAAAAATGTATATTCGAAAAGTATCCATGGTGTTTAGTGATGGTGAAAAAACTAATGTTTATCGTCCACAGCTGTTACATTTACTAGACTTCTTCCCGCAGATTGATATGATTGCAGATAGTTCTTTTATCCTCGTTAACAACAATCTTTTATGCTCAGCAGTGTTTATGAATGAACAACCTCTGAAATGTTGAAATTGACCATCAGAATTAAGTATTCAACGAAGCTATATTATAATAAGTAATATCGTATCCAGTCCAATTGATAGTTATTGAATGCCGCTGAACTTCAGTTCTGAATCACTGTCAACCTTGAGTTGGTATTTTCCCACCGAATGTTGCCTGGATTTGTAGTTGGGTTTCAAAATAACCGTTTCTCTCACCGTTTTCTGATACCAATCCAATTGTGATAAAGAATTCATTTTGTTTTTGTAATAGTAGTTTGAAAATGGTTCTTCTTTGGTGAAAGGTACAATACTTTGTGCAGGTTGGCCAAATACGTTTCTTGGTGCATCAAGCATAAGGCCAGAGGGCAGAAAGCACCCACTGAAAACTAATTTGGAGAAGCAAAGGTGATTTATTTCAATTATTTTCAAATAGTATATTTCGTTTTCACATGAGAAATGACTTCAGGGACGAGGTCGTACTTGCTTGAACATTCTCAGCCTGCAAAAGCATTTATCTGAGAAGCATCAAGATCTCTCTCCTACATAAGTGGATGAGACGGCCTGAACAGGGCTAATACAAGGCTGGAAAGTTCAGAACAGTTTTATCCATATAGTTGTTTAGTTAAAAATACACAAAAAGAGGTTTTCTCAAAGGTTGCCTAGCCATTGCCTGAAAGCGGTGACAATTTAATAAGCGCACATGTTTTTAGATAAGGGGTTGAATTTCAAAGAGTTTGTTTAGTTTTCACATGAGAAATGACTTCAGGGACGAGGTTGTACTTGTTGGTTTGGGAATATCTTCATGCTGAACACAACAACCTGCAAAAGCATTTCTCTGAGAAGCATCAAGAACTTTCCTACATCAGTGGATGAGACAGTTCAAACAGGGCTTAAATCTTTAGAAATATTTGTTTCTCAAAGGTTGCTAGCCATTGCCTGAAAGCAGCGTTGCCAATTGAAAGAGCAAACTTTTTCTTAGATAAGGGGCTGCATTCTATGTTAAAGAGTCTCAGGGCACCCAGTCTGAGGAATGAAATCCAGATTCAGCAACACCCACTTGAGTGTCATTAAATGTCCAGACAGTATGGATATTATGTTTTAATATTGAAGGATATTGATGATTTACAGATTATCTACATCAGTGGTCACCAGCCACTCGATTGCGAGTGTGGTGCAAAAAAAACAAAAGAAAGAAAAATAAAAAAATAAAAATGTCAGCCTATCATCCACCACCTGTTAGCAGGTGCCACTTGATTGACGTATCTTTGAGACATTCCCTGTCGCTCCCGAAAGTAATAGACTGACTTCAAGTGATGCTGCATGTTTTTGAACTCACTGCACTTATGGTAGATACCAACTACAACAAAATGAACATATTTTACCGTGATTTAATAGATAGATGATTACATTGTAATACACGTTTAAAAATGATGCCGGAATAACTACATACTGATACCGGTTAGTAGAAACCATGCTTTAATGCTTTGACAAGTCTGCAGACAAGACGGCAGGCGATGAACCTTTTAAATGCGTGTTTTCTGAATGGAGATCGGATCGATCAGGCTAAGCTAACCTGTATCTGCTCCGTCCGGACTCACAACAACATGATTCAGACACAGATACAGCAGCGACTGTATTCGCCATGACGCAGACAGTCTGTGGTTTGTTCCTGTTTAACTTTTGTCCAGCATCTGAACAGATATGAGGAGCTGTGAGCTCTGAGTGCTAACAGCTAACGGCTGATGTTATGGTTTTCTGATTCACCGTCAGTGACGGCAGGCTGAGATCCTCACCGCTGATTGGCTACAGTTTTTTCCCAAGAGCCATCATTGCTCTTAACACCTGAAATCATGTGAATCAATGTGACTCTGTACATATATACATATATATCATTATTATAAATACACACTATTATTATTATTATTTATTACATTACAGATTTTATTTTTATACTCCTGGACATAATTACTGCACTTTATTCCTTATTCCTAAGTATGTATGCTGCGTGTATTTTGTTGTCTTATGTTGTGATGGCACCCTTGAAAGGGAGAAGCATTTATTATTATCTCATTGTACATGTATAATGACATTAAACGATTCTATTCTAACACCAAGCAACGTATTATCACACACAACTATAGGAGTGTGTCAGCAAATCACAATTAAGGGCCAACATATAGAGACGATAGAGAGTAAAGGAAAGCAACATTAAACTTTCAAAACCCTTCATAATCTTTGTTTGGTCAATTTGGAAAAACTCCCTTTGGAAAGACAAAATAGCATCCACAACGTCGTCCATCATTATCAAACTAATAATTGAGTTTGAATGCCGTTAACAGAATTCAAACTAACTGTTCTTCTACGGACAACATTTTTATTATTCCACCGACTTCTTTTGGCCCTCTTCTCCTCCCGCATTGAACATCGCAGAAACTCCGTTCAAACATCAAAACGTTCAGCTCGGTCGGGAATCGATGGCTATTACCTTTCTCATTCATAACTTTCATAATTCTAGAGATACATCCCATAATGCATCACATTTTTAACATTGAAGTCAATGGAGGAAATCTTCAGACTTCATCAAATCTTCATGCGATTTCAACTGCTAACTGTTCATTCATACTTTCACTCAGAAACCTCATTCCAACTTTAAAATGTTACACATCTTTCTGACATTATTCGTGTAAAACAACTTTTAAATCTGATTCTTACTTTTAGAGATATTAAACATTGTTCAGACCTTGTTTTAGAGGTTTTCTTCACATTTTAACATTAACTAGAGTGCGTGATGTCACAGCTAGAGGGTAGGAAATCTTGAAATTTGCCTTCATATATTTTTTTAAAACTGCCATAATTCCCAAACCCTACATTCCTTTGACATAATTTTTCATGACAAACGTAGGAAAACATCTCATAGCTTGAAAAATGACAAATAATTAAGCAAAAATAATTCAACAAAATGCCTCTTGAGGGCATGAAGTGACAAAAACGTTCAACATGTCTCCATTAAACCCCATTGTAATTTCAGGCTGATATTTCCTCACAGCAGCAGCCGCACACCTTTAGTTAAACTGCCAAAAAGGCCACATTATTAACCCGAAACTACACAAAAATTACACTTCAGATACTCGACATGCTTCACGTTTTGAAATTTCACAGATATCTGTTACGGTTCTTCCACAAAACGTTCACATGTAAGAGGTTCATCTCTCATTCAGAACAATGGAAACCTTTGATCTCTGGACGCCTCGTTAGCTCAAATATAAACACCTGTGTAATGGAACACGATGATGTCATCACTCCAGCTGACATGCTCAGAGCAGCAGACTTCAGATAGCAGTGTGCCAACAGTCTAGCCTTGAAGACATCTACGGGACAGTTTGGAGAGTTCTTCAAATGCCGTTGCCATGGCAACACAAGGCTCGCCTTGAAACACGGTTTTCTCTTAACTTCAGTGAAACTGCTCCAAACGCCCCAAAACTTCACAGGTTTGGTAACGATGCAGCCATCAATGCATCTAAGCGGATTATGGGATGTCATCAAATGCCGTTGCCATGGCGACAGATCATTCGCCATCAAGTTAGTTCAAAAGTTTGCAGTTCAAATATTCTGCTGCTTTTCCAAGCCTTTTAACTTTCTTTTCTTCTCTCATCACACATTCAAGCCCCCAGTGTTCATGTATCATTTCTAAATTCTTCACTTTCTTCTTACACATTACATTTCAGCATAGCAGTTTAGCGTCAGCTTTTCAGCATAAAGCATTCCCACTAGCAATTTCTTCAGGAATTGCATTCTCTAGTTGAATTTGATATTATTGCCTGCTGCTGCTTTTATAATGTCTATTTAAGATATGTATGACTTTTTAATAATTTAGAACTTTCTCTCCAGCCGTTTGGCCCACTTATTAATTATACATAGTTTTTATCTCATGTATTATAGCCCATGGCAGAGGACGTTTTTAAGTGTAAGCATGTCTATGAAGTGTATCTCTTTCAATACAGCATGTCTGTGAAGACAATGAATATTTCCATGTGAGTGGAAAAAGTTGTCAATAGTACATCTTTCTATTATTCAACTCCTCACTTCATCACAGAGAAGAAGAAAGCTACTCTTCAGAAATGAAACATCCCAAAATCGAAACTCAGAAAACAATATATTTTCTTAACCCTCCTGTCAAGTTCGGGTCAAATCTGACCGATTTAGTACTTTCATCCATCCTAAATATTGTTTTACATTTGATTGTTTCAAGGCCTTATGATAACCTCCACAGTTGGCATTTGACTATATAAACTTGCCAATCCGATATAATTGAATTTTGAGTTGTTTGGTAACAACTATGAGGTTCCCAGTCAAATGCCATAGAATGGGTAACCCTAGAGTATGTTGATCCACCAGATAGTACACACCCAGATTTACAACCATGTTAGTTTTGGAATACATTTTCAGTGTCTGTTCTTTGTATATTCACTGCAGTTATTCAAGTAAACCAGTGGTCTGAAACATTGTTTACAGCTTAAAAGGATGTTAAATAAAATGTGGTGATGATAAATGTTTTTAGTGTTAATGTTAAAGCAGTTAAAACCGACTGTTCAAATTTGACCGGGAACACCAAATAAGTGGGGAGAAAAAAAACTTTTTTTAGAACCGCATACTACAGTATGTAGCCCCATTGTAGTGATGGTGGTGTGGTCATCAGAAGTTTCTCATTTTAAGTTGGATGACACTCGAGCATTGTTATAAGAGATTGTACTTGTTATCCCATTTTCAATACAATTTTACCATGATGGATGTTGGGTGATGTATCTTTTGTTATTTGTGTCACGTAATTGCATCAGTAGGAGAATGCTCTTGATCTACACTTGACAATCTAGCCTTCTGACTAGAGATTCTTCACATATATTGTATTTTTAAGTATCCAGCAAATCATTGATCCTATTTGCAGGTAAAGATGAAGAAAATCTAAATAATGAGGCATGACAGTGAAATCCCAAGTGGTTGATATTCATATCTTTCTCACAAGGGATGAGTAAATGAAAGTAAATAAAAAACATCAAGATGACAATGAATGAAAAAGATGAAGAATAGATAAATGACATCAAATCTCAATTGGATTAGTGGTGAGGCTAAGAGAGCATAATATGTCCAGGTTTACTAATAATATGACCTTCTACATGTTTTAATATAGTGTAACAGACTGGTTGAAATGCGGACATCCTTAGGTGTTTTGTTGTGAACATTTACAGTGGCAGTGAACATGTCACAGTTTGACGGACAGTTTAAGATCTTTTAAAAAATAATAATGTTATGTTGTAATTTTATTACAACCACAATAATTATTATTTGTAGTTGTTATAATATTGTTTTATTGGAATGACATGCATATTTTGTACTGTAACAAAAATATCTGATTGCGAGAACTGTCGTTGTCATGCCGTTCAACCGACACCCTGAGGATCAATCATGTTGAGCCATTATGAACCCAAAGCTAATGGTAAGACAATAACTTATTTGTTTATGACAAAAACATGAATTATATTAAGCAGCATGATGAAATTGGTGAAATGTATATGTTTCATTTGAAGGTTAAACACCTTCTGGCAACTTGCCTACATTTCCGCAACTGCATGTAAAGACATTATTTAGGAGTCATCTGTGTAAATGACACCTGGTGACAACCTCCTTTTAAGAAAGTATACAACTTGAAAGATCAATACATTTTGGTTACTTTTGAGAGTGAATTTGACAGTATTTCAAGTCAAATCTATTGTTAATAAAAAATAACTTGTTTTGATTTAAGACCTGTGGTTGCTTATTGTTTTGGATTGCTTTTTGTCAACCCCCAATCTGTCAGGTTGGGGGAAATAGGACCCAAGTGCAGTTCAAAATACAAAAAGGTTTGGTAACAAAAAGTGAGCTTTATTAAAAAAAGCTGAAGACAGAAAAAACAAGAAACAAATTAACAAACAAAAGCATAGACGAACATAGACATGAAGAAATGACAGGTAGCAGGGACATGAAACGACGACGAACAGACATGGAGCACAGGGGAAGACAAGACTAAATACACAGAAGGGTAATCACAGGACAAGACACAGCTGGGCAGGGGAGGCAGAAACACAGGGGCAACAGGTGAACACAATCAGACACAGGAGGGAAACTTAAGACAGGAAGGCAAACACAGGAAGTAGGACCAGACAAGACACAAGGAGGAACATATTTCAAAATAAAAAAGGTGGAAAATGAAAACAACATAAATCCAAAACCGTGACACAATGGAAGAATTGTTAGCCTTGAAATGAGACATTATGAAATAGCATAAGATAAGACATGTATAGTACATGTATTATCTTACAATATGCTATTCCATAATGTCTCAAGATGTTAGTGTTCAATTGTGAATATTCAACCCTATTTCTGAAAATACAACTTTACAACAACGTCTCTCATGATACTTTTTTCAGCAGCAGAGTTAGCTGATCAGTGACAAAGCTCTGATAAACCTTCTGTACTCAGCAACAAAGAAAAGAAACACAATGCAGCTGAAGAGCCTGATATTTTTCTGGAGATGACAATAGAGCTGAAAGCAGACTAATAATAGATGTATCAGCTGAATAGAAACTCTGCCAGAAAGCGCTTATAAGCTGACATATTCCGTTGTCTACGTATTGTACATGCCTCCTATAATCTGAATCCATCTGCTGAGTGAGTTGAAGCGGAAAAGGCCTTCGGCTGATTTAAGCGACCTTTTTATGGTCCATATGGAGTCAAATAGGCTTGGGGTCAGATTTTATTAACATGGTAAAAATTATTTACTGGAACACTTCAGCCGATGTAGTCACAGGTTACATATGTTCTCCTACCTTTGAAATGAACAGGAGCAATCGTTAAAGTAATCTAATCTCATTTATGTTAGTTATCTCTGGAGCCATTGGAACAAGTATCACATAAATACAAATAACATCTACCCAGCACCATATATCCTTATTGGACCATGATGTCATTTATTTTTCTCTGATATAAAGCCTTCTTTCATACATACAGTATATACTCAATACTGTTGAACAGTTTAGCTATCTCTAGTTAGGAAACAAACATAACTAAGTCCTCTCTACTACCTTGGCATCCTGTAAGAGGAGAGGGATGTGCATATGTTATATCCTATAGTTTCTCCTTTCCGTATATAAATGTATTACATATGCATTAACTACAGCTAATGGAACACACTTTTATTTCCATCCATCCACACTTCTTCCTAAACTTTATTTCTGATGAGGAAGCACTTACAAATACAATCTACTCCAGATAGCAATCACAATTTCCTCCTACATTAATGTGGCGAAGCTTATTAGTACAACATTTACCATAGGACACAATGATGGAATAGTTTAATGTGCATCAGAGGTATTAAAGAAGGTCCATGTTCATCAGAGAATACATTATTCTAACAGCAGCTTGATTGTTTGATATTTCCATTTCCACCGTTCACAAGTGACTTCTGTATAATTTAAAGTTGACCCGCTCCTTGGCCTTTACAGCTTATTAGTCTGCCCTCCCTGTTCTTCCGCAGACAACAGAATGAATCCCCTCAATAAAGTCCGGTCTCCAGCAGATGTCCAGCCTGTCACGGTTCATTTTATCATAATTGGTAGTTCTACCTCAGGGGAAGAGAGAGACATAAAGGGAGTGAGGGCAGAGGACGAGACAGACAGATCAGGGAGCTGGGAAGGGGTGAGACAGGAGTGGGTGGATGGATGGGCAGAGACTCATACAGAGGGGAGGGGAGGGGAGGGGGGGGGGGTTTGTCTGATGGAAAATGAGGGAGAGAGACAGAGAAGGAAAGTACAGAGAGAGAGGAGCCTTCAGCCAACATTTGAACAGGCCTGGCGTGACGTTTAGTTGGTCAGGTCTCAGAGCAGATGGTTTAAAGATTCACTGTGGGTCTCACATTAGCGAGCAGAATATAGCACTATGAAGCTGGACACAATGCACAGTCTCTGCCAGTACACTATGCCATGACTTATGAGGTAATGGGTGGAATAGATTGATACAGGAGTCATGGTCAGTTAGTGTCAATATCTCTTTTGTTGTGATCACATTTAAGCGGACCAAAGGTCCAGGCAGCTTCTGTCTGTGAGTGTAAGTCAATTATCTAAGCAGGACAAGTAAAGCCAACTACCTAGCTATCCCTTTCCTGAGTAAGATACTACACTTAAGTGTATAAACTTTATGTGTGTCATTTGGTAATGTCGTGCAGCCATCTTGCTTGTACACAGTGGCCATACATTCTAGGCATCAAGCGGTTTCCTCCAGGTCTAAAAGGTGAAGCCATGAAGGGCCTTAAAGGGGCTTTATGATGCTCATTTTCAGGTTCATATGTGTATTTTGTGACATGTCTCCATGCTTTAATGTTCAAAAAGCTCTTTATTCTTCTCATACTGCCTGTGCTGCAGCACCTCTGTTCACCCTCTGTCTGAAACCAGAGCCCAGTCTGCTCTGATTAGTTAGCTGGCCGGCTCTGTTGTGATTGGTCAACCGCTCAGAGATGTGTCTGAAATGTCCCACCCCTTATCCTATCACGTACAATATGTTGGAGCGATTCCAACATATTGCAGTATTGAGTGTTACATAGTGATGTCACTATGTTCCGGAAGTAAACAAAGGAGGGGGGGAAACTCCCTCTAGAGTCTAGAGGGAACACAGGGACTTTAGCAGGGGGCATATGTCTGGTTACAAGATGAAGTCTTTTTAAATATAAGTCTGTACAAAAAAAATTCTGACTTGACAACCTCAGCAAACATTTTCCTGATGAGTTTATGGTCTTAGTCGCTAGTTTTCTTCGGAAAGCATGTTCATTTTGTAAATGATCTTCCTACATAGTGTAAAATAAAGCAGGGATTTATTTAAGGTGTGGCTATCTTTAGCTACCACTACGTAACTACCACTGTGTTGTTCATTGTTTGGTTATACTTAAAACAGTGTTCATTTCTTACAGGTAAGTACATTTTGTTTTAGCCGTGTTTTTATAGCCAAAATGTGCATCCCAATTAATAACACAGTTATTGTGTATTTGCTGCCACACTAGCTAGCTAATGTTTGTTAGTTACTTAGGTGGTTTGCTTTTCCTCAGCTCCACCCTGTAGTCTTGCTGCGTCTGCCTCCAGCACCGGGGGCAGACGCAGCATCTTGTAAGAAACACCATCCCAGGGCTTGGTAACATTTAACAACCTATTAATGTGGCATACCCACTTAACGGGACGAAACTCAGCTAACAGACGATAATAACCATTTTCACCTAAACAGAACACAATTCCAACACCAAGCGTCTAAATCAGCACTTAACGGAAACATGCTAAACATATAATATATGGCGATAGCGATTTTTCTACCTCATGTCATATGAAAGCTGAGATTCCAAAGATACCATGGGTATACGTCTCATCACTGTACGACAACAACTAGCAGCCAGGAAAGATGTCTTACCTTTGCTGTTTTGTGATCAAAAGTTGTGTTCAAGGGCATAAAAACGCTGCTGCTCAATGTCTGCGTGTCACTTTGAAATGATTACTGATAATCCATCATCATATGGATGGAACACTGAACACGGTGTATAATGTTGAGCAGGCCAGGGCAGATCAGGGCATGCTGTGTTATTTTAACTGACCAATTGTAATGTTTACATGGATTTATGGACTGCCCCTCGATTCTATTGGCTCTAACGGTTACAAAGAGGTGTCAATCACCCAATTTGACCAATGGGAACCAGAGATAGGGCCTCACGTAATGTGTAGGTCTGACTGGCAGCTCGCGCATCATAACGCTTTGTGACGAACAATGTTTGGATGGAATGAATACCTATAGTGATATTTCAATGAAAATCATTAGTTTTACAGTCTGGTACCTGAGAAAGGTCAAATGGCACTGATGGTACCCAAAGGTGAGTCCGCCTGGACCTACCTGTTCTAAACCCCTCTAAAAAATGTCAAGTTTCACTAAATGTGCATCCATCCTGACACAGGGTACTTATGATGTATTGTGGCTTAGATTCCTAAAGGTTCTGGGCTACTATCCCTTCATTCAAGGGTGGTTTTCACTCTAAATAATGGGGAGATTAGAATTTTAAAAGAATTACTATGTCCAATCTGAATTTACTCTGACACAGCAACATCTATTTTGATTCTGACACTAATAAAATCAACTCACAGGTGTATCATTGCTTTGATAACAAGATTATTCCTATACCCCTTTTAGAAGTGAAGATATATTCATTCATTCATTCTGGGCATGTCATTTTCACGCCTGAGGCCTGAAAAATAGGCCCCCACAGGTTAATATGGTCCTTCTGGTTGAAGCAATACAAACAACATGGTGGCAACAGCCAAAATGCAACCAGTTGACAATTTAAATAATATCATTTGAATTTCAGCGATGTATCATCACAAAACCAACTGTACCAGATGGTTGACTGTGTATGCAGAAGTTTGACAGGATAACAAGAATCATCTGTCCTGCTATTGTAAATGTTCTTAGCTTGATTCCACATGAGTTCACACTTTAGAGAACTTAAGCAAAGAGGAAATAGTAGACATCATTATAACTGGCTGCAGAGAA
The DNA here is from genome assembly GCA_028583405.1 of Pogonophryne albipinna. NCBI lineage: Eukaryota > Metazoa > Chordata > Actinopteri > Perciformes > Artedidraconidae > Pogonophryne > Pogonophryne albipinna. The sequence goes on from CM053244.1 coordinate 7,953,653, forward strand.
ATGGTGAGCTCCCACAGCAGATGGTTGTAAAGCCTCTCGGGGTGTCACATTATCAGCGACTGCAGTGGCTTTCAAATCAAATCAAAAGGCAACTACTCATTTACTGAGTCTGCCTCACTGCTGCTTTTTATCACAGCAACAGCTAATTATCTCAATCAAAAGCTCGTATTTTATAGCCTCTGAAACTTGGATCCTAAATCTGAAACATTGCTCAAAGTGCTGGAGGAGTATCATAATATGAGAGGCCTTAATCACATAATGTCTGAAATTAAGTACAGTTAATCAAATGTGGCTCACATAGTTGAACTGCACTTCTATTAAGATAAAATAACCCAGTTTAACAAAGATGCACACAAAAAAGGCAGTTATTGTGTTTTGCTGGCTATTGTCATTGTTTGCATGGGAGCAAGTGTAGAAATAAGTCGGTAGAGTGCTACACTTCTTTATCAGGGCACTACAGATGTACTTGCACCTTGTGAACATTTTTGAGCAAGGTAATACAAATCAATTCAACACATTGCAATGCAATCTTCTCCAGGTGAGATTAGAACAAGGATACTAGTCATGCGATGACTGTGCTTCCTGCTACGATAAGCCACTGCACTGCTATTTACACCGAGCACAAAAATAAACACTTACAATATTACAATGTCTATCAATAATGCATTTAAAATATATGTGGTATTTATTTTTTATCTTTTGCAATAAAGAAAAAAAGACAGATCTCCGTTTGAAATTGCTTTTATCACGGTCTGTGTGGAGAGGGTTTTTATGTCCTGATGTGTCATAATATACATGAAATAAAGCAGATGATACAGATGCCCTGTGTTTCAGCAAATGCACTAAAGTGGCCAACTGAAACTTATGCCAATGTGAAAAATAGGCTGATTGACAGTTTAATTAACACTTCCTTCATTACTTGTTCCTTAAATGAGAAATTCCACACAGTAAAGCCACAGGGTGCCTGGAGTGTTCATGCTAAAGGGTGTCCAAACATCATTCTAATGTGTTCCAAATGTCCATGTTAAAGATAGGGTCTTATACAGTTGAATTTCAATGCTTATAAATGAAACGTTCTCTCAACACAATCTTCAAAAAGCATCTGAAATACAATCTTCACAAAACTTCACAAAGCTGAAAAAAACATTGATTTCACAATCTTTGCCTCTCAGTGGGAAGAACACAGCATCGTGGTTAACAAACCGGCTGTAGGGCTTTGCACCAAAGCAAACCGAGAGGAACAGAGAGGCAAAACGATCTAACATTTGTGAGTCCAGTTTGCTGTGAAAGAACTCCTGCTGAGGACACCGTTTACACAAACAGATGAATTGAACGGCAGAGCAATCATTTCCATAACCACCAGCAGAAAAACATTTGAGAATGTCCTCAGCTGTCCTTTGGCCAGGACAGTTTCTGTTACAGATGTCTTGGTGTTTGCCATGAAACTCTTGTTGAAGTCTTAGCTAATCAGTATGCTAATCTGGGCAATCATCCATAATACACTGTGTGCATCAGTTAGCCTGTCACCATTCAAATGCTCTATCCACCCCCGTAAAAATGTATTGTGCAGCATAAATGTTTGTCCAATGACGAATATGCATTATTTTTGCTCATTTGACATATTCCCCTTCGCCTCATACAGCAGATATATTAACTAGACAAACATTAGCTATATGACAGCTAGCGATGTGCATACTAACCATGCAGGTGCCAATATTCCGATCTCCTTTTTCTTCAACTCTAATAGCAAAAAGCTAGTTTGGCTGAACAAATGCAGCTGTTTCCAAGGCCAATTGCCCCCGTAAATACACATGGATAATTATTATGTGGCATGACCCGCACCCCTCTACCCTGATAACGTTACTGTAAGAGTTATCTCAATCCTCAGTCCCAAAACCAACCAACACAAACAAACATACATAGCTGGGCTTGCCATAAAAACATTCTTCATAATAATTAGCCATGTGCAGAAGAGTTTGTGTACTGTCATTGCATCATAGTTGGTGTTGTGTACATTTATTATATAGTTTATATATTTGACATATTATGTATTGTATTCTGATTGCCTTATACTCTGTTCAATTGTATTGTCTTACAGTATATGTGTGAAACATAGACGAATGTTAAAATGTCGGGTAAAATGTGGATTTGCAAATGGTTAAGAATTGAACGGTTGTATGGTTTAATGGTGGGATGTTGAGACAGTGCCGATTTTTCGGCCTCTTTCTTTCTTGAATATGATGTGACTGTTAGAGGTGTTCGTATTCAGAGCATCTCATCCTCTGGGGATAAAGATGCTTGTTCCTGCAATTTGAGATCGTTTTGAATTGTATATTGATTTTCTTTATTAAACATAATAAAAGACAAACTTGTTTATGACTCATTTATTCGTTTCTTGCCACTTTTGCACCAAACCAGTTCCAGCTGTGCTCGTGCTCTTCTGGTTCCAAACTGGTTCTTCTTTTTAGCCCCAGTTGTGTTTCCACCGCCCAGAGCCCGACTGGTGCTGCTGCGTCATGACATCACCGTTTACGTCATTGTTTATTAATGTGGTTCAGCGGCATTTACCGACCAGCAGTGCTGCTCGTCCACCGGAGTTTAGTCTCCCGTTAACTCACGACCCCTGTAAAGTATTCACTGTCTGACTGTCACACAAGCCGCTGATAAATATCCCCCATCACCTTTTTTTCCATGACGAAAACGAGACGGTGACGAGACGGCACCGACGGCAGTAAACAATAACTGTAACGAAATCATCATGCAATATCGTTGACGAAAAGTGACGAGACGAAAATGTAGTTTACTAAATAAAAACTATGCCAAAATCTCTCTTTACTTTCGTTGACGAAAAATGAGGAGACGAAATATTATCAAAGATAACGTTACATCTCTGATAGTCAGTTTTTCTCCCAGCAGTTCCATTTCCGGTGCTGCGCTGGGCAGCAGCTGTGTCTGTGCTGCGCGCGGCGGTACATTTGAATTATACCGGGCAGCGGCACACTGTGAACTGTTAGGAAGACTCGGGTCTAACTCATGGTCTAACTAACCTTATTTAACAGAAAATGAAATGGCAACAACAGGGCTTGGGAACAGTGGTCGCACTCGCGTTAACCGAATACCCCCCGTCAGCGCAAGTGATTGATAAATTGTGCACTCGACGGATAATAATGGATTATGACGGAAATGTTACGATCCTGTCCGTCAAAATGACTGACAACGAAAAACTCTAAAGCCACCACTGCTTGGGAGAAAGAAACAATGTGATATTTGGGCCCTTTTTCGCTACAATGAGGCGGAGAAAAAAAGCGAATGCATTGTTTCATCAGAAGGGAAGCAATGTGGCCATAACACAGGTACAAACACCACAAACCTGACCGGATACTCTCTGCAAAGCTTCTTAATCATTCAACCTGTGTTTTTCATCAAATAAGGACAAGATATAATCTTATTGTGAAATACGTTTGACTAAAATGACAAATTATTGGTTTTGGCTAGACCAGTTTGACTGAAATGTTCTATATAATCTGATGACTAAAAAAGACTCAACAATTTTCATTGACAAAAATAATTAGTTTTCTTTGACTAAAATAAGACTAAAATACTCAGACTTTTAGTCGACTAAAACTTGACTAAATAAAAACAGGATGAAGGTGACTAAATATGACTAAAACTAAAAAGAAAATTTAACGCAGGACTAAAACTAAATAAAAAAATAGCTGACGAAATTAACACTACTTTATAAAGTGTGTTTTTTTGTGTGGTCGCGTTCTAGTCACTTTGCTCAGCGCTGCTGCTTGTTACAACTTTGATTTGCCGTAATCGCCATGAACTGTTAGCTCAGGTTAATCTCGCCCCCCTCAGAAGTAAGAGTGACGTATTGGTTCTTGGTTCTCGCAGAGCAGCCGAGTGGCTTAGAGCCGCGGTGGAAACAGGAAGAACCAGAGCTTAATCCGGCTCTAGCCCGGAACCAGCCTGTGTGCTAATTTCCGACATTTCTTTAAAAACATGTTTGGCTCCAGTGACGTCACAGACTGACCCAGAAGCTGTAGTAACATTGTTTGGCCACTATGAAAACTTGCTTCCACACTCACTTCCCTATGGTACTTTAGTATTTTTCTTGATTCATTATTTCTCACTGTTGCTATCCCTCCAGCCAAGCCACAACGGGTGGAGAGCGGCGTTCTCTGCAGGCAGGGGAGCAGGTCAACCATTCTGCCCCCTGGATGTGTGAGCAGTGTGGTGCTTCTGCCTTTGCACACAGTCATTGCTTTGAGCCATGGCACAGCTAAAGAGCAGGACTACTTTTTTGAACATTTCAAAAAAGTGTTTGATGTGTATTCATTATATATTTTATCGTTCGGCCAAGGTTCCCAAGACTTGGAGAACATTTATCTGAAGCCAAAAGTTGTGAAGGTTATTTATGTCATTGTGTTGCTGAACACTGAGTTTCAAGTTCAGTGTTTTTATTCTGGTCTAGACCTTAGGCAAGCACTGTGACATTAGGAATGAGAAGCTAGATTTTTACAGGTGAAAAACCTCGAGCAGAACAGGACTCAGGGAAGAGGATCATCCGCCTCCACCTGTTTGGTAGAGAGGGTTGGTCGTCCATAACAGTTGATCCTTATGATTGGCCATTGTCTCGCATGGTCACATTGGTGTGAATGAGAGGCACATTGTTAACGTGGTTTGATGAATGTTGGACCAGTGTTTGGTTTTAAATACGTTCCAACCTTTCTACAGCTTTTGTATTGTGGATTATGACAGGATTATTCTTTTGTGAAAACAGACGCATCCTAGACCCTGCTGTTTTCAATTAAAAATGGAATTATCGCACCTTTCAAAATGACATGGCAAGACTCGTCTTCGGGCCATTTTTTTCCACTTCTGTCAAAATGTTATAAAAGTAATTTTCCATTCTGTTACCTCCCTCGACTGATAAGTCTTTGTGTATGTCATTAACCACCCACATTCATCAGCCTTTCATGTGTTAATGTTGCATTTGAATTGCCTTGTCAAACAGTAGGTGTTCCTGCAGTAACATGCACATTGTTAACATCCAGACAAAAAAGTTCTCCTGGAAAATGTGAAGAAAATCAATTTGGGCTTTAGTAAAGCTGAAACATGACTTGAACTCATATTTGTATTGCAGTGGAAAGGGTTCTACACCAGTATTACAATCACATGACATTCATTTGGCTGAACCTTGAAACACTTTATTAGTGACTGTCATGTCAGGGTTAGCACTTCAGAGAACACAAGTGTGAAAGGTTTACCCACGGATGAGAGCTTCATTCATTGTATTCTCGCTGAAACAGAATATGTTATGTAAATACCCTCAATGGCTTAAAACAGTTGATGAATGCAGGTCTTTATATCATTTGGTTTTCGATTCCAATACGCATTTGTAAGCGCCATCTGAAGTACAACACTCTAGAAATCACAGAAGGCTCATCAGTCATGCTGTCTCTCAGTTAAAAGCAGCTTTATGATAATAACTGGACACAGACCTGAACATTATTTGTCTGAGAGTTGTAATATGCCATGAGAGGGACATTAATTCGACTACAAATTGCACCACTAAAGGAGTCGGCCTGGATACTGTCAGAGTCACTTAACATGGTTTCCAGCTCATTTCCCAGCACTGTGCATTAGAACGACGGCACAGCAGATGAGAGGATGACACACCTGCTCTCACATTAGTGTTATATTGATATTGACCTTTTTTAACAACACTACCTGTTACTGGCACACGAGTAAACTGAAGGGTTCAGCACTGTCTTTTCCACATAGTCAGACAAGATGCTTCTTCACTTAACAGGATATTGTCTGGTACAAAGAGCAATGTAAAAATTAACACTTCTGTATCCTTCTTTTTCCTAATGCTTCATATTGTTGTGTTTTATAACCAGGGCTGCACATAACTGGTGCGCAGGTGCGCATGCGCACCTACGCCAAAAAAAGAGCACCGGGTCATTTGAAAAAAGGCGCATTTGCGTACCAACATTGAGAGAGAGGGAGAGAGAGAAGAGAGAGAAGGGAGAAGAGAAAAGAGAGAAGAGAGAAGAGAGGAGAGAGAGAGAAAGATATTTGCGAGTTGCATATGAACTCAGGGCCGGCACGTAGCACTGGCGTTATAGATGTTCGCCTAGGGCGCCAGATCTGGGGAGGTGCTGCGCTGGCAGCTCTGGGAGGGAAAAAAACATTTTTGACCGTTGGGGCTCATCCTAATTTTCGGCCTTGATGTAACAACATTCATAATTAAGTAAATGTAACACCCTTTTCACCCCGGTTACACGTTTCATTTGCCCTGTATGATGGGCGCTGTAAGTGATGAAAATGGGGGATGTTGCCTTATCTGGCGCCCGCAGCTCACAGCCAAAGTGCGAGGGAGGGTGCACCGGTTCCGGCGCTGTTGTTATTAGAATCTGGTGCTAGAGCTCTGCTCTAACGGATATAAGAAGAAGATGTTTCTACAATGATGTGGAGGGAGAGTCCTCTCCAGTCAGACTGAGGCTGATAACTACAGCTCAGTGAGGTAAAGGTCTCTTGAGTGTTTAGATAGTTCACTTTAGTCTAAGTTATCTCAGTGGGTCTCAAACGTTTTGATCACAATTTATGTAAACACATATTTCCAAGGCACTCCTTTATAATTATTGGGATAAAACAGGTTTGAAATCATTCCAATGTATACTATAGGACAGTAAACCAGACATATCGTTTTAAACTGGAAAGATAAAAAAAAATGCATAAATAAATAAATGTTAAGGTAAAATAAGATATGAATGAACAACAAAAATAAAATAAGTTCCATTCATTTGTTATTGGCTATGGTAGGTTATTGGTTATGTTCACATACTTATTTGATTACATCCACTTGTCTAAGATGACAACAGAGACTTTCCACCCAAACCCAGCTGTTGACTTGTGGATGCAAGCAGCTAATCGCAGACTCAACCAGAGAGAAAGAAGTAGGCCTATATCATCAGCTACCATGTCTGACAGAGAGGAAGACAGTCAGGAGAACAGTCAGGAGGACAGAGAGGAAGACAGTGAGGAGAACAGTCAGGAGGACAGAGAGGAAGACAGGAAAACAGTCAGGAGAACAGTCAGGAGGGAAGTGATGACAGCTTGTAGGATTACTGGTCGTGCTAATGTTGTCTTGTGTTCACCTCTGCATGTGTGTTCTGTGTTCACCTCTGCATTTGTGTTCAGCACGTGTGTCTGGCAAATAAAGTCAAGACCCCCTCAAAAGTTCCGGTTTATTTCATTTTAAGGATGAGCACCAAGCAACATCTCCAGGTGCTCCTTTGAGAACCAGGGCAAAAAAGTTATGTGCACCCCTGTTTATAACATCATTTGTAATGTTTCACTAGTACATTGTTGTAGGTTCTAAGGAGCCAATGGTGGCTGGCTAGACATGATATGCGATTTTCTCTCGCATACCGCGGGTGCTGAACCTTGCAGTGAAAACAGCAAGTTAAGTATTGTTACAATAATACAAATCTACTACAGCTGTTAACTGATTGGTAAAGGTCAGCATTAACAAAGTCTGCGTTTAAATAATTTTATTTGGGCGGTGTCGCTTTCTAAGGAAAATGTCTGAACAGCAAACATTTCTTCACTGCAACCACTTCACTGTAGGAATCTATGAACTTCATCTGATTTAGACTCAGGGAAAGTGCAACCTAACACCAGTCAATGTATTTCCTGTCACTCAGTTTTCTGCTGAGTCATGCTAGACGATCAGTTACCAGGGAACCTTCTGATTCAGCTTTTTGCTCAGTCTAGAGCTGGAATGGAAGAGATAGGTTGTCTGGTACTCACACAATGTTGTTCAACAATAAGACTCACGATGGACAGTTAGAATAATGAAACAAATTGTCTATTTATTCCACACATTTGTTTTCTTGTCAATACCACAAACCACACACAGTTTGGTCCAATATTCTGCTGTGTTTGCTCTTAATGAAAAGTTGAAGCAGACAAAAGTATATTACCAGTTGAACCAGTATGTCGGTATGCTGCAAGCTATTTCTTTGCTCCATATGATCAACTTCAGTGACAGCTTTGAGCAAAAAGGAAAAATCGAGGGGAAGTTGCTGGATTTCTGGCTGAACAGCCACCTTTCCTCTTCTATATCACTCAACACAATAGAGAGCATGGTCTATGTGGAGTTTAGTCCCAGAGGGAGCATTTGAGGGCAGAAGGCCTGAGACCTAAGTGTGACCTTCCTTGAATGCAGTCTGGAGGGTAAGAATAGACAGGAAGAAGGTCTGGAACTTGTCGGAGTTGGCCACTTTCTGCCCCCCTTCCTGTCTGTTCCTCTCTGGTGGTCTTGTTTTTTGTTTTTAATTTATTTTCCCTCAGGTTTTGGATAAACTCATTGTATTCGCACCAGTTCTCTTTATTTATCTGAAAGGCTTTCTCTTCTGTTTTTATATTTATTCCTCTAGCCTTGAAATCTGTCAGTAATAAAAACATGTTAATGAGTGTGAATGATGTGCAATCATAATGCTATTATTTAATTGGGAGGTTATTTTCAGAACCAACAAATAGTCGTAGAACAATCGTGAGAACACCTGTCTGTTGTTAAACCTGTGAATGAGCCAGTTGAAGAAATTGTTTTAGCATAACTCAAGATCGCTGAATTCCCACTCAGAGGCACAATGTTGCCATCATTGGTAGAATTGATTGCCCAAGGTATTAAAATAAAGCCAAAGTTAAAAGAAATTAGAATTATCCCCTGAAACAACTTAGTTTAGGTCCAGGCCATTTTTATCCAGGGATTGTTGGACGTATCAACAATCAAACACATGCAGCCATCAATTTACACATTGAGCACGACCTCATCTGTAAAAGGCAATCCATTACAGCCTATCGACACAAAGAGGACTGCAATGTCCTCTTCCTGTCAATAGTAGCTCAAGAACGCTTACATCGATCTGAACTTTACCCTTGAGTCTGTACATTCTGATTGTCAAAAAGCGAAGTAAGTTCCGTCCTTGGCATTTCCCCCACCGGTTGTTAAAGGTATTTGTTTTCTTCTGTTATGTTTTGAAATGTTTTATTAATGAGCACCAATCGTTTGCTTTCTTATCTCCCTCTCCTCTCCTTTTCTCTCTCCATCACTGCTCTTTCCACCTCAGTGACCACTCGCCTCGGTTTACCTTCATGAAAGATTAACGATTGTTCGTGAAACCCTCTGAAAAAGAATTCTAATACTTCTCATGTTTGACTCGTATCATTTAACCCGCATGAATGATTCATCAATGCTCATTGAGGTGTGAACTGAAAAATGATCTAACTTCTGCAAACGACACTATGAGTAAGAGGTTGGATTATAAGTGTATGCATGTGTATGTATGCAAGTGTCTTTGAGTAAAATCCTCACTTTGGGGACATCAATTCAGCACCCTTACCCCTAGTTTCCACTGGGTCCGTCTGCGGGGCGTTACGGCTGCGCCGCGGTTTTGGTCCGGCCTCCTCCGGCGTCATACCCTACTGGGCACGTTTCACGAGCGTTTCAGAAGCATTATGGAAGCGGAGCGTCGTGCCTGCCGGCTCGCAGTTCTTGTTGATTTGGGCATATTTCCTGGACATTTGTACTTCTACAAGAAAGTAAGTAGGCTACGTAGTTAAATGGTTTATTTTTGTGTCTGTTTAAATCGTGTTTATTGTTGTTATTTCCTATTTTGTTGTGTTGTAGACTACAGACATAATTAATAATAATTGTAATAGTCCAGTTAAAAACAACATGAATCAAAGATGGGTTGCTGTATTTTAGTGGTAAAAAAAATGCATTCATCATCATAATTATTCTATATAATTTACACACAGTGCCTGTAAACCGAAGGAGAACGCTGGCCTTTATTCTCCTACTGGAAAGACTACAGAGGAGGGATGGGGGGAGGAGAAGGAACCGTTTTTGGGGGGTGGGCCGGATGCTGTCACGTTCCACTTCCTGCCCGACATTACCTTACGGCTGCGTCGCGTCGAAAAATATACTTCAATCCTATTTCGAGCGGAGCCCAGCGGCGAGACGCTTCTGGGACGCTTCTGAGCCGTAACGCGGCGCGTCTGGTGGAATAGCACCCATTGACTAGAGTGGCCGCGATCCTTGGGGCGCAGCCGCAACGCGCCCGTAACGCGCCGCAGACGGACCCAGTGGAAACTAGGGGTTAGGGCACTGCTTGTTTGTCTGTGTATATCACATTACATGTTACTTGTTAGTCGCTTTTATCCAAAGTGACTTCCATACTCAATACTGTAGGCAATCCCCACAGGAGCAATTTGGGGTGAAGTGACTCAGGGACACAACGACATGCTGACTGCAGTGGGGTTTGAACCTGCTATCCTCTGATTCGAAGATCAGCGCATTGCGGCACATGCGCACTGCGCCACACGCCGCCTTGTATATATTACCATTTACATACTTCGCATTGATGTACTTGGAAAAACACACACTTGAACAATTACTTGAAGCAGCCACGGCAGACAACGCAAAATGTGTACACGAATCAATGGGTTACATTTCGTGACGATATCACTATAATATATTATAATAGCGCATCACTTGCAACTTCTATCTTTATTTGGGTTTGATGCTTATTCCATATAATGCATGATCACTGGAAAGGTTAAGCAGCAGCAATAGCCACCCAATCTTTTGAGAAGTGTACCACAATAGTGCAGGAGCTAGGCAATGTGTACGAACATAGGGTTTCAAATCTTAAACTTTAAAACCTTGAGCTGTAAAGTTCCATCATATTAGCTTGGTATTACATTTTTACAATACAATGACATATTGTCTCAGCACATTGAGCTTGTTATTAGTTTAAAAGAAAATGACAAATCAATGTTCATTTCTTTGTATCTTCTCTCCCCTCACAGCTTCTTAATCACAACTCCTAATCCCCTGATGATGGGGAGTTAATGAACCTTTGCAAAGTGTGTGTGTGTTTTGTTCCATTTCCACACATCACCTGTTAATATTAAGAAAATAATGACTAAACCTTGTAAAGCAGCAGCACTACTCAATAAAGTGTGTATGTATATATGTGTGTGTGCACTGCATGTGTACAGCAGTCATTTCCTGGGTCTGTGTCAGAAGGTTAATGTTGCGTGGAGTCATTAATCAAGGCACAATGAGGAGCTGCTGCAACAAGACCTGTAATCGTGTGTGTGTGTGTGTGTGTGTGTGTGTGTGTGTGTGTGTGTGTGTGTGTGTGTGTGTGTGTGTGTGTGTGTGTGTGTGTGTGTGTGTGTGTGTGTGTGTGTGTGTGTGTGTGTGTGTGTGTGTGTGTGTGTGTGTGTGTGTGTGTGTGTGTGTGTGTGTGTGTGTGTAGGCTTGCATGTGCCTTACTTAAGAGTATACTTGAGTTTGAGTGTTTTAAGTGTGAGAGTTATAGCGGTGCAGTGATGACGTATCTTTGTAGGCCGACCAGGAAGAGAAAAAGCTTTGTGGCAAACACACTTTGCACGTTTTGTTATGCTGAATACTCTGCACATATTAACACCACTTTGTACATTTTGAAGTGTAAATACATTCGCCAGACATTTAAATCTGATATAAGGCTATAAATAGTATTTTCCGGGTTTTAGGACCACTCTATTGACACTGCACATTGTTTAGTAAGTTTTCAGTGACAACAGGAAGAGTATGAAAGAAGAAAGTACTTAAATTGCTTTGGAGGTTAACTCTGGTGATACTGTTTGTTTTTCATATGAACCGAGAAAAGTCCTAAACCATCTATTAATAGATTCAAAGAACTAGGGATGCTCCGATCGCCAATGTTGGGGCCGATCGCCGGAATCAGTATCGGCCGATACCGATCGTCGATCCGATCGAGTGGGCGGGGCCTATGGGGGTCTTCCATTTAAAGTGATGTTTAAAACTCAGTTAATGGGCTCATTCACTGGCGCTTCAACAAACAACAACCAACATCATTATTACATTCAAATGAAGTACATTATTCAAGTTTACATTCACTTTGGATAATAACACGGGAGAAATGAGCGGTCTCTCTCTCTCTCTCTCTCTCTCGACAGCCTGTCAGTATCTCATGCAGCTCACTGATCCAGTAATGAGTGACCAGACAGTGAAGAATTAATATATGTATAACTAGTGTAGCTTGTTCCAGAGGTAGATAGCTAAGTGTGTTAGGTCTAACTCTTACGGCCCCTACACACGGCGGCGTGCGTTGCTGCTTCAACGCTTCTGCCCATTCACTTTGAATGGGGTGACGTCACGATTCGCCGAACTGCATTGTGGGAGCAAAGCGTAGCTTCTCTCGCGGTGCTCGCTGCAAAAGTAGAGCAATGTTCTACTTTTGCCGCCTCGACGGAGGTGTCAGCCAATCAAATCCCGTGTATGCAAATCTGACAGTACAAGCGCTATAGCCAATCAAACCGCGTGTATGTTGGGAGAGCCAGACCGCAGTTATTTCCCATATGTCAAAAAACGGAGGAGAAAATTATCGTGGCGGTAGGAAATCACCCGGTACTATATGACCAGTCCCTCTTTACATACAGGGATACAAACTGGAGGAGCCAGGCATGGGGGGAGGTGGCAGGAGGTGGCAGAGACAGTGGGTGAAACTGGTAGGTTTTCGCCTGTTTGGGGAGTTTATATCCAGTGTACTTCGTTTGAATGGACAGCTAGCAGACATAGACAGTATATTTAGCCAGCATGGATGTAGCATGAATGCTTTGCTTTGTATGTCCGGGGCGGGACATTCATGTGATTGGTTGTTGGTCGCGTTGCTCGCGTTGACTCCCCAAGCTCAAGACACGCCCACCGCCAAGCGGCAACGCACGCCGCCGTGTGTAGGCTCCGTTAGTGTGTGTTGCTGCGCTCACCGGTCCGGCACAGCAGGCGGAGCTGCAGGATTTCTGCTTCACACACGTTGCATTCCGCTATTTTACTGTCATTTTCGGACACCTTGAAATACTGCCAGACCGGTGAAGCCATTTTGGCGAGCTTGTTTTGCCGCTCACAGAGAAAAGTGTCATGTATTTTACGTCATGTAATCGGCTCTCCCGATCGGCATTTCTAGAGAGCACCGATCGATCGGCAGAGAGTGGATATCGGCCGATATCGATCGGAGCATCCCTACTAAGAAGTATTATCTGTGTTATAAATGAGCCAAACTAGGTGACATGGTAAGTCATTAAAATGAACATGTGCACAGTAGAAGTATTGTGGGCCAATTAAGCATCACTGGAGCTCTACATTTCTTATCCTTCTGCTGCTGAAAATAGTACTCAATGGATGAACTCTTGTTTCACCAACATTTGCTAACAAGTTACCTTTAAAAAAAGTATATATTATGAAGAGTTTTAAAATATTTCCGTTCTCATTAGGAACGTGTGATTGAGGCTCAGAGACACATTCAGGGTAGAGAAGTCGAGATGCTGATTTCATTTCATACATTTAAGCTTATATCATTGGCATATCTTTAGTAAGTTATTGTTCAAATAAAAGCAGAAAAGGAGCAAATACAATAACATCACTACTGCATCTACTTTGGGATCCGGTCAGATGGATTCCCATAGATTGTGTTGATGAACTGACTGCTGATCCCTGACCAGGAATGTCACAATACCAGCAATTGAGTAACCAAAACCAATAACAGTGAAATGATACGATGCTTCATATAATGATACATTTATTATTGCCTTTAATCTAATCAATATTGGTTGAAACAGCTGTGTTTATTCATGTTTCTCGACCCAAACTAAATAGATTAAATTGAATGCATCACGATTACGTAACAATTCTCCATTGTCCAATAGTATTATAAATTGAATGGGGTCCATCTCAACAAGGCTTTGCTATTCACAGCGCTACTTTACAGGAAGAAAAAAAGAGTGTGGATTGATGTGTTACTGCGGCATTGTGGGAAAACAAGTACCATTGTATTTTCACAATGTTGACATTGACTTGGTACAAAATGACTTTTTTGACATCCCTTATTCCTCATGTCACACCAGATTGTTGACATTTTTAGCTTTTAGGGAAATATTCTCCATCCTCTGAGTTATCCTCTGGCACCATCATCAGCTGCCTTATTTATACCTGCAGGATTAAAGACATTCCCATCAGCCTCAGCCATACTGTGTTTTATGTTCTAATTAGAGAATGGGATAACGCTGACATGGCAAACTGAGAGCGTAAACATAATATTCCTGCTAAACAACTGCATGTTCAAATTGCCATTGTTAGCATATATAAGAATGCTGACATCAGCATGTTGCTCATAGCCCTGCTGTGAGACAGAAGGGATCCATTATTTTATTTTTGTTACCAGTAAATCTGGTCCAATCTAGTAAAGAAGAAATCATTATATGACGAAAGGCTTAATCAATACTATTAAAAAACATTATGGTTTTATATTTAAAGCCTGCCTTTATAACTAATTTAAATGTAGTATGAAATGTGCACACCACCTTTTCCAAAGAATGGAACTGTTGTGCCGATTCAAGATAAACTGTGGTCTGTTGTCCGGCCTTCTCAAATGTCTCTCAATGATTCTATAATCGAATTTCACTTTGAGTAGTCTTCAAATGAACCCCGAGGCAGCGGGCTGATTTTCAGTGACACTCAACACTGGCCTGAATCTTTTTCCCATCATTATCACCGGCTCTGTGAATGTGCTGCTCGTCGGTACCAAAGATGATTTACGGAGGAGGCTGGTCATTAGCTTTACAAAGGCTCAAATGTGCAGCACGGGGGTGTGTTGGAGTGCTCCGGCACATATGGCACATTATTTATGCATGTCTGCTTTGCCATGGAAAAGAGCCAGTGTTCATACTAGTGTGCATACAACATGCACTGCTATGCTAGTATGTTCTGTACCCTTCTTTTATTATGCTTATGAGAAAACATTGAAAGCCTTAATCCAAAGCGACACTTTAACACCATGTCTACAGGAGGACCCAAGGACACTTCTTTACTGTGCTTAAGACATTGTTAGTTCATGTGTATTTTCTTTATGCGTGACTGTGGTTGTTAAAATTTAATTATTTACAAATCGAGTGGTGCAGAAACGACTCCTAACACCTGGAAATAGCTTAGCAATATACCACTTCCGGTTCCCTCCATTAGTTCTTGGTAAGCCTGAAATTAGGTGTGGTTAACACAAGCTGAAGAGATTTCAAGTGTTGTTCTATGACATCAACTACGTCAGTAAAGACCCCTCTGGTGAATGTCTGAACTACTACGAACGATTACTAACGTTTCATGTGGAACATTAGCCGTCTTTGGCTTAGCGGTGGTGAGATGAGGTTGTGCCACTGGTGAATGTCCGAAGCTTCTGTGTGTCATAAAAACAGCGGTTGCAAACAAGTGACTAAATGAGACTACTTAAAGTCATCAAACTGACACGAGACCGCCTTCAGCTCACTGCTGGTGAAGCGCAGTAAAGTGATCATGATGTAGTTTATAGCCTAGCGTTAGCTTCTTACAATTTCATTTAACACTACTTTAATTTAAGTAGTGTTAATATGTGGAGATTATCCTGCTGAACAGTAACAATACAACAATAATGTGTGTTTGCCACAGAGCTTATTTTCTGCAATATTCTGAAGTCCAATGGGAACATTTTGTCACGGGAGCCCTTGAGATGCTAACCTAACGTCCCATTCGGCCTACACAAACACAATCTATTAAGAATGGATTTGAAGTGTAAGGGTTAGTGTAATCTGAAATCAACACAACATAGATTGAATATATTTGGACATCTGCATAACAACAATGCAGAACTAACAAGTTTGGAGTAGTATCAGAGCGTACAAGACATTTACATAAAACTAGTTTCATACATGTTTGTGCCTTTGCATCACACATACATCATTCAAGTGCAGCTCATTTTGCCTGTTCATTAGTGTGCGTGTGACTGCCAACAGTTGTGCTGCTGATGAGGGCTTTCTGTACATGCAGGGTGAATAATCCCTACTTAGCGGGATACACGCTGCACCCACCGGGTCGTGAAAGTCACTTTGAGTCGCAGTAATTGGCAGGGTGATCCGCCGCATGGTGATTAAGCAGCACGGCTTTGCTAAAGATGTCTGTGTATCCAGGAGAAATCGTGAAGGCGGCTGTGGAGAAGGATGTCACACTGGTTGAATACATACTGTTATAGAAACCACTTAGTGTAGGAATATTCATCCACTGTAGGTGTAGTCATTTCTAATAATATACAGTGCTTGTGGTGAAATCACTATATGCCCATCTCTGATGCATTTCAACACCAAAGGTAAATGAAAATAATCAATAAGACCTCGTACTTCCATTTTAAAGGGGTCCTTTTCTGCTAATTTTCAGGTTGTTATTTAATGTAAAAAAGGTCTTTATGTTTCTCATACTGCCTGTGCTGCAGCACCTCTTTTCACCCTCTGTCTGAAACCAGAGCCCAGTCTGCTCTGATGTGATTTTTCAACCACTTAGAGATGTCCCGCCCCTTAGCCTATCACGTGTTGGCGCACTAGCCAATAGACGTGAAAATGTTACCTACAGGAAAGAGAAAACACTAAAAAGCATAATAGAGCACCTTAAACCTGTATTCGCTAATAAGATGAATCCCCAAAACTCAAATTGGACTCATCAGCCCTCCGCAATTAGCTGACCTGATTCACTATTCATCCATATAGTGCGGCAGTGATGACGTATGTCTGTAGACTGACCCAGACGTTAGCAAAGCAAGGGCTCCCTCAACAAAAAGCAATGGGATTTTGGAAAATTGCAGAAAATAACATCTGTGGGAATGCATGTTTATACTTACACCATATTTAAAATAGTTGACGCATAAATGCAATTAGCAGAAGTAAAAAGCTTACAGTAGGCTACAAAGAAAGTACATCATGTTCTCAGGACTTCACATGAACACAGCTAAGCTACATGTGGCTAATGTTTGGCGTAATGACATTTACCACTGGAGTATTTACTGACGTATTTTACAACAAAAATCTGAAACTCATTTTGAGATTCTAAAATAAACACTTTCCAAAAACATTGACTTGAGGAAGGAACAGATGGTGCTAAAATGCTAAATCACCTAGATGTAAGTTCATTCCTGCACCACTCTATTGGAACTCTGATACTTACATGAGCGTGTCATTTTAAATGTATGGTCTGTCCAAAGAGCAGTGTTCTTTTGTGTATTTAGTTTAACACACCAAACACTCGCATAATGACACACACACACACACACACAAAGGCAGCCCGGGGGGCAAAGCAGAAGCCCAGAAGTTTTAGTAGGCAAAAAATATAGTTATAGTAATACTCAGTTAAAGTACCCTGACATTTTATATAATTACAATAGCTGGGTACATTTACTTCATTCGATTCCACCACTGTCCGACAGCTACTTCTTTACTTATATTTGTTCCGCTTAACTTTTATACTTTGAATGTGAACTTATTTAAACGTTTTAATTTGTGTGCTTGCTACTTAATTCATACTTTTGTCATTATCTGTACCATCTCTTTGCTGTAACAATGTAAATGTCCCCTCTGAGGGATGAATAAAGGAATTCTGATTACCTTAACCAAACACAATTTGAACCCCAAGCAACTTGAAGAGTACAAGCTAATGTCACACTAGAGATTCTTCTACCAACATGTCATATAAAAAGCTACTTCCAACAGTATAACTTATCTTCACAGAACTTTCCTCCCTGAAAAAGCAGCTGCATTATGGCAACACACTAACCTCACCAAGGTAACGCCCAGTGTAACCTTGGACTGGCAGCTTATCTTCCATTATGCACTGGAGCAGAACAGAGCACCTCCTACATTGTTGTTTTTTCACTTTGTTACATTACATTACATTACATGTCATTTGTTAGACGCTTTTATCCAACGCGACTTACATACATTCAGTTCTGTGGACAATCCCCACAGGAGCAATTTGGGGTGAAGCGACATGCTGACTGCAGTGGGACTTTGAACTTGCTCCCCTCTGATACGAAGTCCAGCACTGTATCCCCTTAGCCACAGCCGCTCCCTTGTTATTGCCATTTTTCTCTCAGGATCCGCACACCACATAATGTTTCGAGGAAATAATGGCCAGTGTTTTTCCTCTCGACTCTTCGTTGAACAACAAGGACATGGACAATAGCAGTGACTCATCAAAATACATCCGCAAACATTTCAATTGCTTTTTAATATGGTGTCAAATCTATCTGCCTTATTATCCTGCAATTATTCTAAGAAATGCATGGACGAAAAATGAAGGAAACCAGATTTTTTGTTGACTCAAGCCGTACACAGCTAATTTCCTCCCACATATTGTTGTCCATTGAGAGTTACATCATAAAAAGTGGTGTAGGCCAGTGAGTGAATACATTTAGTTTGTTGAATTCCCTGGCACAGAACTTGCTTACCCCAACTTATTGTTATGTGTGTTTTAAAGGGGCATGATCCAAACTAGGCCAGTGAAGGAATACGTTTGTCTCTAATTCACATTTGGCTCCATAGTGATGATGAGAAAGACAGAAGACAAGGGTCCGTATTCACAACGCTGCCTAATTCTGTAACGGGGGTAGTTAGGACCCAATAGAGTGGTGCAGGAATGAGTCCTAAAACCCGGAAGTGAGTTGGATTTGACCACTTCCGGTTCCCTCGTCTGTGGTTGAAACAAATTAAAGAGACAGATCACGTTTTGTTCTACGACATTAAATCCATCAGCAGTGACCCCACTGGTGATTTCTGAAGAGTTTGAAAAACGATGGTTGTTACCAAGTGGCTGAATAGGACTACAGAAGTTGTCCAGGCCGTTTTACGTCATTACACCGAACACGTAAAACACTCCCGCTAAGTTTGTTTGCCATGTTCTGCTTGAAAGCAAGTCCCTGCCTCCTGCAAACTGTTCAAACAAACGCTTCAACTTGTACCATTTTGAAACTGTATTTTTAAATATGGATCTCAAGTTGGCGTGATGTTGAAGTCGTGCGACCCTGCTACCCGGCTGTAGTTCGTTCATAGCATAACGTTAGCAATTTGCTTCTGGCCATTAGATTTATGATTCGAAAATGATAAAAGTAGGGTAGACGTGGAGATTATCCGGCTGAACAAGATGTGCATTTATCAAACAGGTTCGTTTTCCACAGACCTTATTTTTTACAATATTCCAAAATCCAATGGAGATATCCCATTGCTTTTTTGTCGAGGGAACCCATGCGCAGCTTACTTCCGGGTCGGCCTACAAAGATACGTCGTCACTGTACCACTCTATTGTAGCATGCTAGACGGGAGGCGTGTGGCGCAGTGGATAGAGCCTTGGTGTTGGGATCAGGGGGTCACAGGTTCAAACCCCACTGCAGTCAGCATGTCGTTGTGTCCCTGAGACACTTCACCCCAAATTGCTCCTGTGGGGATTGCCCACAGTATTGAGTATGTAAGTCGCTTTGGATAAAAGCATCCAACAAGTATAATGTAATAGACAAGAGTATTAGTTTTTTATTGCTTTTATTAAACTGGATGTAGGTATATGTATAACAAGCAGTGTGGAATGTCCAACACAGAATCTTCCACAGAAACACTCAGGAGAACTGATGTTGCTCTCAGTTCAGGGCAGGATACATCTACAGCAGGAAATAGAGAACAAATTAATGCTGGAACACGAACCGGTGAGACGCTTAGCAGCAACCAGAACAGGAACCAGGGAACACGGGCAGGAATCGAGGTCGGGATATAATGCTGGAGTGGGGAATCCAGATAACCGGTAGTTCAATGGGGAATCAGTGATTCAATTCAGAATAAGAATAATCACGTACAAACAATTATCCCTTCCCTTTACCAATCTGTCAGGAGGACTCTAAAGAGTTCTTAAGTTTAGAGGAGAAAATGGTGAAAGACAAATAGGTAGGACGGATCCATGCAGTAAATGACTTCAGTTTGTAATGTTCACAGGTACGGATTTGAACCCAAAAGAAAGACACAGATACAGCAAGAATGTTCAAAATGTTCAGTTCACTTAAATCAGGTGAAGCAGGGTCAAACCCAGGATATCCAGCAATTAGGCAAACCAATCCAATAAAGGGGAAACAAATATAGCGTACAAATTTCGCCATGATTTGATCGGGCCTATTAATTGTACGAGCCATTTCCATTTCTTTATTTTGTCACACCTCTTTAATGTGTCACACCTACACACACCAATCCATCAATCACACCACCAGTATTCTCGAAATGTTTATGAATACGGCCCCCGACCCACTCACAGTCATGCCACCAAGAGTCCCTGGGTCCACATATACCATAACTCATTATCAACACAAATGACAAGGCCGTCAACAGAATATAGGTTGAGAGGAAGTTTGTGTGACGACTTTCCAACTGAAAAAAGCAAAACACAAGAAGTTGAGTACGAGAGATATTGAGAGAGAGAGTGCTTAAGTGTGTGTGACTGTGATTTGTTAATTATGGTTTTATTAAACTGCCAATCTGCCACCACAACCCACAAATCATTTCAGTCCAGCCGACGGTACCAGGGTGAGCAGTGAGTTTGAGCTCAGCAGTAACACACCCATGCAGTTAGTAGTTTGTTTGTCTGTGAATAAATGCTACCACTGTTTGTAAAGGAAAGGGATTTGTGTAGGTTTAGTCCACTTGATAAATCAAACCGGTATAAATCCTGTATCCCCATTCAGCCTGGAAACACAAGGGTATGATTTTGGGTCCATATGGCCAGCAGCCACTGAACAGAAACACGTATCTGATAAAGCTTAACAGGGTCATTCAGGTTTGTTTAGGGAACAACATTGTTTGTCATTGTCAGGCATGTTCATGCGTCAGATGCTTAGGGATTAAGAGGTTTGCTCTTAAAAAATGGAAAAGGTTGCAGGAGTTAACATTCTAGTGTTTCATATAAAAAATGTTTCAAAATAACCAAATCATTTAATGTACTAGGTTCTATAAGGGTTCATTATCTTCCTCATTAACGCATGATTTTCCATTTGCCGTTGATTTTTGGTGCTCCCCGACAACAATCCCAGATCAGAGGCAATTTGGTCTGTGTAAACCATTTAAAGCCGACGCATTGTAAACACATCCCGGATATGTAGCAGGATAAATAACTGGACCTGTTGGGGATTTGTCCAAATGTATGTAGACACAAAATGAGTTGCAGTGTTTTTTCCCGCCAGATATCAGACGTAATTGTCAAATGTTAACACTTGTTTCTATCCCCAGTTTGACAATGCCTCCCCTCAAACTGATTTCCTTTGGGGAGGGGGATTTGATTTCAATTGGTAGCGTCAAGTCAACAATGATGCATAGCCATGGCAATATGCTGGTTTTGAAGTGCAGCCCAGTAAAACAAACTCCGATGTTGGACGTTAGTGAGAAGGCATATTTCTATGTAAAATCCAATTGTAGATCAACTTGAGTCATATCATATTTTAGAAATATTATTCGGCGGTCCAGAATGCGCACAGCTTGATAAAGTTGTAAGTCCAGCCTGTGGCACTGATTGGCTAATTGTCAGTCCCCCAGTGTTTCCCATTCGATCGACTTTTTTTTCTTTCAGACTTGAAACCCTTGTTTCCTGATAACAGACAAAAACAGTTGAATTTTGTTTGATCATTGCATGTTTAGAAAAGCCCATTCAAACACAATATGAATAAGAATGGATACTTTTATTATGAGACAGTTCAGAGGCTCGTTTCACTGTTTACCACTCTTATTAAACCCAGAATAAAGGTCTTGTGTCTGGGTGTGCGGTGGTAGACATTTCCATGGTGCGTTTTGTCATTCTCTCTGTCACTCTCTCCCCCAGGTTATGTTTGGACAGGTTAATTGGTCCAGATTGATTCTTCACCCCTGAGGGCACGGGCGTGCACACACACTCCACATATGTTACTTTTAATACTCTGTACTGGGTACTTCCAGACAGCATTACCTATTGATTGGTGTATGCCCCTCTTGTGCAGCCTTCTTACAGTGTAGACGCTTTTCTGCTTGCTCTTGCCTCTGCTTACTTTTTTATGCTGTTTTTCTATTTTTCTTTTCTGAAAACTTCGAGCAGCGGCTCCTGGACATTAACCTATCACTGGGACAGTTATTCTTCGTAAATAGACGGAGGGTTTCAGCCATATTTCAATATTTTTACGACGACCTCAGTCTTACAGTAGCGTGGCCTAGCAACAGCTAAAGCCTGGTACTGCATGCTATTTAGCTTAAGCTAGCAGCAAAATGCCTCCGTTCTCTACAGATGACTTCCACAAACTTCTACAGAAGATGGCCGTGTTGGAAATCAGTATTATGAGTTAGGAAAGAATGCATAAGAAAGGTGGTGGAGTAGCTATTTTGTTCAATGATTCCCTTCAAAGCAGGAAGACATCTTATGGGAACTTTGCTTCTTTTGAATATGTGGCCCTTCAGCTGAAATGCTCCTCTCGAGCTCTGTTCCTAAATATCTATAGACCACCCAAATACTGTGCAAGCTTTTTTGATGACTTTACTGAACTGCTGTCTATAGTGTGTATTGACTTTGACCGTCTAGTCATTGTTGGTGATTTTAACATCCATGTTGACAACCCCCAGGACAGAGGGGCAAAATAACTGTTTTGTGTTCTTGATAGCTATGGACTGACTCAGCATGTGACGGAGCCCACGCACAATAAGGGGCACACTCTGGACTTAATTATCTCAAAGGGTCTGAATATCTCTAAGGTTGTGGTGACTGATGTTGCACTCTCTGACCATTCCTGTGTTTTCTTTGAGAGCTCTATTTCTGTTCACAAGAATGTTCAAAAAGAGGTAACCACAAAGCGATATTTAACTGAAAATACTAGGGAAATGTTTACTCAGAATTTTTCTTCCACACCTGCCCCTGCTAACATCTCAGTAAATGAGCTAGTAATTCTAATTCAAAAATTAAAAATGTTATAGATGCCATTGCTCCAACTAAGGTAAAGGAAGTGACTGGGAAGAAAATATCTCCAACAGAAAAAAAAGAGAATGTCGAAAAGCTGAACGTAGGGGGCGAAAAACAAATCTCCAGGTTCACTTTGAAATCTATAAAGAGAGACTTGGCCTTTATAATTTGGAATTGAAAAACGCACGACAGTCTTTCTTCTCTGACATCATTACCAAAAACAACGCACCTGCCTTGTTTGCTACCGTCGACAAACTAACAAACCCCCCAGTGTCAGTAGCCTCTGAATTTCTATCCACCAGGGCGTGCAAAGAATTTCACTCATTCTTCACTGACAAAATTCAGAAAATCAGACAAGCAGTCAGTGCCTCTGCATCAGGAACAGCAAATGTGTTGTCCCTACAGATGTAGCGCTTCATTTCAGACGCCTTCCCGTGCGGGTCCGTGATCGGCACGGGGTGGGCCCCTGCTGAAAAGGAAAACCCCCCGCAGGACTTGAAACGCCCCCTTGATAAATAAATGTAATTATAATGAAACCAGCTGCAATGGATCATGGATCCACCAGGGGGAGCCGTGAAAAGCTGCCACACTGGAGCTCATGTGAAATAAACAGCTGATCTACAGGTATCTGATATAGCGGATATTTGTTAAGATCCATATGTCACGGAGAGGATCATATTCTGTGCTAAATAAGAGACATGTAATCATTTACTAAACATCACCATGTTTTTATTTAACAAAATAATGTTTAATTCACGTAGGTGTAAGTACAAAACCATCGCTATGTTTTTAGATCAGGAAATGCATCCCGGCTCAAACAAACGATTTTCAATCATCATCCTCACGATCATTTAATGTATCATATGTTCGCGAATTGAAATTAATGCACTAATACATGTAGTTTAATCCACGTGAGTTTACAACAACAAAAATAATCACTTTGTTTTTATATCACATCCGACCGGAGGAAAATGCAGCACGGCTCTCACTACCGATCATCCTAATCCCACGGGCAAACAATAATATGTACAGTGTTAATAGTTTACTGTATTATTAGTGTCTAATATTACTGCTATAATAATCACACATTGAGTTGTTGAAATCAGACCGTCGTTTTTTTTAAACAGTCTGAATGAAACGGCAGCTCTCAGGTGATCAGCTGTGTGTTTACACAATAAAATATGCATAGTAATTTAATACCTTCCAAGACACATTGTAAGAACAGTTCTGTTTCATATGAGTGTTGAGAGCTGTATCCACAAATCTCTTAATTTTGCCCTCAGTGCACCAGATTGATGCATTTAACTTCAATTTAAATAAAAACATCTTCTGTTGTAACAACAATAACATTATAAAGAGTAACATATTGCACATTTAGCTTTGAGTGTTACTGGCCTGAGATTTTTTTATTAAATGAATTAAGGTGACTGAGGCTTTTTAACATAGACTTTTCAGTGTCCCACATTTTGCACAGAACTGTCCCACATTAGGAAAAGCAGATTGTCTGAGACAACTTGGCACTAAGAGTACTAATATGTCTACCATTTCTTTTATGAGTTTAATATCTGCATTTTCTCTTTTGGTTTGATTAGGACACATCCTGGGGATTTCAGAATGGTACTGGATTTTGATGTATTGTATCGGCTTCATGTCGCAATATATTCCCGAAGTCTGAAATGCAAAAATGTCCCACATTAGGGCAATTCACCCTACATTTAATCATTCAAACAAAAATTATATTTTGTTTATTTTTAACGAAATAAATGTGGTTTAATCCATCATGAAATTAATATCTATATATTTTATACTATACTTGTCCTGCTTACCGTTTTCATACTTTATATATCTTAGCATATTCACACACTGTTCATACTGTTCATACTGCTCACAGGCTGATATCTAGTGTATTCATACCCCTCCTCACTTTTTATTCATCATTCAATGCATTCTATATTTCATTCTGTAGATTGTGTACATTACTTTTCACTTTACTGCTTGTTGCACCTGGTTAGAAGCTAAACTGCATTTCGTTGTCTCAGTACCTGTAATCTGTGCAATAACAATAAAGTTGAATCTAATCTTGAGCAGGAACTAATGTAGGCTATTTACAGGGTTGGGTTGTAACGGAATACATCAACACATCCTCACTCCCAGGTCGGCCTATGTTGACGTTATGTCAAGTCCCCTGTGTCGGCTTTTTCCAACGCAAGGGGGGGCCCTTAGCGTCCATTTTCAACGCAAGGGGGGGGCCCTTAGCGTCCATTTTCAGCTTTCCGGGATGTCCATATGTTTCTATGGACGCTCATGGAAGCACGGCATTCGTTTGTGTCGACTGCCCTTAAAGGCAATGTGAGCGTCCATTCTCATTGGATAACGGAGAATTGTACACCCGGACGTAAGTATTCCCCTTACTGTCGATTGATTTTACAGTGATATCTGCACTACTCATCGACTAAAAAACACCAGATTATCCTTGTTAATTACACAACATTGATTGGTTTAAATTGTGTACAATGCTTTTGTATTTTTCCCCTTCGATTCGGAGAAACAAATATTTTTTCGGAGTAAAGGATGGCAGAAGACACTACACTACCCAGAATCCCCAGCTATCGTTTGGACTACACCATGTGCTCTAATTAAACTAATTATTTTAGTCTACTTTTTGTCAATGAAAACTGTTGAGTCTTTTTTAGTCATCAGATTATATAGAACATTTCAGTCAAACTGGTCTAGCCAAAACCAATAATTTGTCATTTTAGTCAAACGTATTTCACAATAAGATTATCTCTTGTCCTTATTTGATGAAAAACACAGGTTGAATGATTAAGAAGCTTTGCAGAGAGTATCTGGTCAGGTTTGTGGTGTTTTTACCTGTGTTATGGCCACATTGCTTCTGTTACGGAAACTTCAGAGCGGTGCAGGAAACATGGACTCTGGAATCATTGTTTAATCAAACACCTTGAGATTTATTGAAAGTTCACAGATTCTCGGCCGGAGAGCTTCGCTCAGTTTATCACAGATGTTAACTGGAGGCCACCACGCGAAACTCTGAAGACACAAAGAATAGATTCTAAATATATAGAAGAGGGTTGGACCGATTCTAACTCCATCTAATCAATGCCAGATAGTCAGTACAAAGGCTCCTCTGTGTCTACCATTATTCATCATCCAGAAGAAGGAAGATGAACCTTTGACCTGTTACCCAGTCCAAGTTGCCGCAAGGGGATATTGCGATTTAATGGGAAGCAGATGTTTGTAATAAAGACAGGTTCCCAGGAACGCTGAGAAACCCAATATTCCAAATGATCAGGTTAAAATATTCTCTGACAGCTTCCCTTCTGATGAAACAATGAATTCGCTTTTTTTCTCCGCCTCATTGTAGCGAAAAAGGGCCCAAATATCACATCGTTTCTTTCTCCCAAGCAGTGGTGGCTTTAGACTTTTTCGTTGTCAGTCATTTTGACGGACAGGATTGTAACATTTCCGTCATAATTCATTATTACCCGTCGAGTGCACAATTTATCACTCACTCGCGCTGACGGGGGGGGTATTCGGTTAACGCGAGTGCGACCACTGCTCCCAAGCCCTGTTGTTGCCATTTTATTTTCTGTTGAATAAGGTTAGTTAGACCATGAGTTAGACCCGAGTCTTCCTGACAGTTCACAGTGTGCCGCTGCCCGGTGTAATTCTAATCTACCGCCGCGCGCAGCACAGACACACAGCTGCTGCCCTGCCGCAGCACCGGAAATGGAACTGCAGGGAGAAAAACTGACTATCAGAGATGTAACATTATCTTTGATAATATTTTGTCTCCTCATTTTTCGTCTACGAAAGTAAAGAGAGATTTTGGCATAGTTTTTATTTAGTAAACTACATTTTCGTCTCGTCACTTTTCGTCAACGATATTGCATGATGATTTCGTTACAGTTATTGTTTACTGCCGTCGGTGCCGTCTCGTCACCGTCTCGTTTTCGTCATGGAAAAAAAGGTCGTTGACGAACATATTTCGTCATAGTTTTAGTCAACGAAATTAACACTACTATGTCCACCTAATATCAATTCAAACACCATGACACAATTCCATCAGATTAATGATAAAAACCTAGAGGACATTATTCAACTTCTGAAATCCTCCTCCTGCTGCCTTGATATTATTCCAACAGGATTTTTCAAAGATGTTTTTCGTTGCATGGCCTCAGATCTACTTCATATAGTAAACAAATCTCTTCACTCATTTTTCCACAGGCCCTGAAAACTGCAGTCATTAAACCGCTCTTAAAAAAGAATAATCTAGATGCTTCAGTAATGAACAATTACAGGCCCATATCAAACCTGCCATTTCTAGGTAAAATCACTGAAAAAGTAGTTTTTCAACAGTTGAGTAATTTCTTGCTTTTAAATAACTGTTTGGATGTGTTCCAGTCAGGCTTTCGTCCAAACCACAGCACTGAGACTGCTCTTGTAAAGGTCTTCAATGACATCCACTTAAACACAGACAGTGGCAGAACTTCAGTGTTAGTATTATTAGATCTCAGTGCTGCGTTTGACACTGTTGACCACAACATATTACTCGACCGACTAGAAAACTGGGTGGGAGTTTCGGTAACAGTTCTAAATTGGTTTGAATCCTACTTAAAGGACAGAAAAAACTTTGCTTCTATAGGTAAATACACATCTGAGTTGACAAATATGACATGTGGGGTACCTCAAGGCTCCATCTTGGGGCCTCTTCTCTTTAACATCTACATGCTACCACTGGCTCAGATAATGAAAAACAACAAAATAAGTTACCATAGCTATGCGGATGACACACAAATTTACATAATCAATCAATGTTTATTTATATAGCCCAATATCACAAATGTTACATTTGTCTCAGTGGTCTTCACAGTGTGTACAGAATATCAGTATGACAATACGACACCCTCTGTCCTTAGACCCTCACATCGTACAAGGAAAAACTTCCAGAGAAAACCCACAGAGGAGGGATCCCTCTCCCAGGACGGACAGACGTGCATAACAATTTCACCAGGAGACTATGCTCCAATTCAAACACTGAGTAAGTGCATTGAACAAATCAATGACTGGATGTGTCAGAACTTTCTCCAATTAAACAAAGATAAAACCGAGGTAATGGTTTTTGGAGCCAAGTCAGAACGTATAAAAGTTAGTGCTGAGCTTCAGTCTGCAATGTTCAAAACAACAGATAAAGCCAGAAATCTAGGTGTAGTCATGGAATCTGACCTGAGTTTCAACAGTCACATTAAAACAGTTACTAAATCAGCCTACTATCACCTAAAGAACATATCTAGGATTAAAAGACTAATGTCACAGCAGGATTTGGAAAAACTTGTCCATGCTTTTATCTTCAGTAGACTGGACTACTGCAATGGTGTCTTTACAGGTCTCAATAAAAAATCTATTAGAAAGCTGCAGCTAATTCAGAACGCCGCTGCTCGAGTCCTCACTAACACTAAGAAAGTGGATCACATCACTCCTGTTCTGAAGTCTTTACACTGGCTTCCTGTGTGTCAAAGAATAGATTTCAAAATACTGCTGCTGGTTTATAAAGCACTGAATGGTTTAGGCCCAAAATACATTTCTGACCTCCTGCTAAATTATTAACCATCCACACTCTAAAAACGAATTCAGGCGACCTTTCACCTCCACTTAATTAAATGCATTAAGACAAATAGAAATATACAAAGGACATTTTAAGGTGAGTGTCATCTGTTGTCCTTCAAATACAGTAGATGGCCTTGTAGTTGCACTGTATAGGCAAATTGCTGTTTGACCAAAATCAGCAGCCTTTGAACCGTGACTAGTTCTGTGAGAGGATACAAAGTAGTAGAGGCTACTGTGAGAGTAAAAATACTTTGGTTACTATTGTGATATCGCTTTTTATTCAAAATGAATCTCGGTGAAGCAGATCAAGGACATGCTTCTTGAGGTAGGATCCTTATTTAGAGTTGTCATTGAAATGCAAGTTGTTGGCAGTCTCCCATTCAGAATATATTCATTTAGGTCATTTCTCTTTTTTTCCTTTTTCAAAAATAGCACAATACAATTGAAGTACGCAGAGAACTATAGCCATCCGCTGCCTTGTCGTGTACCTTGGAGAAAAGGAAGAGGACCTTTTCAAGGAGTTTAGCGACAAAATCTTGAAATAAAATAAAATCCACGGGCACAAAATGTAGCAGACAGAGAGCAGTGCTTTTGTCCTGTGTTTTTAACACAGGACAAAAGCACTGCTCTCTGTCTGCTACATTTTGAAGCATATTGCACTTTTGGCCACACCCCAATCAATAATATCTTAGCAACGTTCAGCATGGATAGGTGTTGACAGCAATGGCATGGGAAAAGAATTGTGTAACATTTGAAAAGTGGCTTCTGCTCTTCACTTAACAAGTTCAAGTATTGTATGGAACCTGCAAAACAGATGAGAAGGTACACTAAAACTTGCACGGTTGTGTTTGACAAAATCTGTCCACATGCATTTAAACACTAGGCAAAGTACTCAAAAGCACCTCTGTGTGTCTTCAGGACCACATTGCCATGATGACACACACATGCAGACTCAATAGGTGAAAACAATACCAGCGTTGCTTTAGCAGCTGGTAATAATGGCTCTGAATTCGCTAACGGTTTAAAAAGTATGCAATTACCTAATTCGTGATCTCTTATGCGCTAACCTATTATTTAATGTGCTTCAAAAGGACATGAATATCGCCTTCATCAGTGACCGGTCCACCCCAGGATCTGACCATACGATGGCAAACATTGTGGTGGAGGGAAACAAACAAATGAGCAAGCATTCTGCGTTAAATGTGTTCATGCTGTTTGAAATAATGACTGTCGGCAGCAGAGGTTGCGCTAGACTTTTTCGCTGCCCGTCATTTTGACGGACAGGATCGTAAAACTTCCGTCAAAATCAAGAATTACCCGTCGGCCTTTACACAACTCTGACGAGGGGCGGGGGAGGGACAGTTCACATGCGCCGTGTTATGCATGGCTGCTGCACCTCGCGGGAGCGTGCACAGCGTAAAGCCAAAACTCAGACATTTCAATGATTTGTACGGCACAGTTAGGTTTGGAAACGGTATGATTTCCTTTTTGGAGGGCATGCATAACACGGCATAACACCGGAGCCTCGCTGCGGGGAAACTTTGGCGCTGTTCCGAGTTTGTTCTAATCTGTCAAAATGACGGACTGCTTTCAGATTTGTCCGTCATTGTTACAAAAAATCCGTCATAGACGGAAAATATTCGGTTAACGCGACCTCTGGTCGGCAGTGTAGACATCTTTGTTACATCTTTTGTCAAATGGATGTGTGTGATCTGCAGACTGGTGGCCATTGAGTTTGTTTCTGTAGTTTTACAAAAACTTTACAGATTTGACAGATTTGGCACTGGTTTTAAATATGCAAAGGCCTCTAACTTCGATGTGATGGCAGCATGTATTTGCTGTGTCCCCATGTCCCATGGTAATATGGCTAATGTGTTTATTTATTATTTGTGGGGCAATTTACATTTGTGTTATTTATCTTTTTTCTCAATATTGAAATGAAGCTCAGTGCAAGTTCTTTCAGGAAGACTGGGTGTATATACATTCACTCCGCAGCTGCATATAATCAGCTCATTCACCTCATTCTCCAGCAGCCAATCAACGTGCTGCAGCCAAACTATAAAATGGTTCTCCTCTCTCCTGCAGTCAGCTGTGATTTCAGGTGTTCATGCACCTTATCATATGGCATGTGTCAATAAATGTTCAAACCAAATGAATTCTCTCCTGATTGAAACATCATGTGTTGAAATAAACAACTGCAGTTCAAAATAAAAAGTGAATTGCCTAATATTCTTGTTGTGGAATCAATTAATTTCTTTCTTTAAAGGCAAAAACATGAAAAAGCTAAGAAAAAAAAACTATTGAAAACAATATATTTGGAGCAACTTAATTTATAAATGGTTGTCAACTTAAAAACGTGTGTTCACAATGATGGTAATTAAGTACATACAACTTAAAATTATTTTAAATCATGCGGTAAAACAAGTTGGAACAACTTAATCTTTTGAGTAATCAACTTCAAAACTTGTGTTTATGCTAGCAATTATTAAACACCTCTGATTGTAGAGGAAAAGCCTTCTCCCCTAACTCAAATAACTTTGTTGCTTTAAGACAATTTCATTAGAAGTTATCTTAACTCAATAAACATTGATGCAAACTGTTGCGTTGATTTTCTTTGTTGAGCCAAGGCAATTGTTTTTAGAGTCCAGATCTCTCAGGTCTTCAGGGACTGGTCAGCTTTCTGTCCCCAGAGTCAGAACTAAACATGGTAAAGCAGCGTTCAGTTATTATGCTCCAAATATCTGGAACAAACTCCCAGAAAACTGCAGGTCCGCTGCAACTCTGACTACTTTTAAATACAGGCTGAAGACTTTTCTTTTTGTCGCTGCTTTTAATTGAACTATTCATATCTTAGACTGCACTGTAACTTTTATCCATGTATTTTTTCTTTTAATGTTTATTTTATTATCTTTTCTTTTTAATGACTGATTTTACATGCCTTTTTTGTAAAGCACTTTGAATTGCCTTGTGTTGAAAGGTGCTATATAAATAAACTTGCCTCGCCTATGTCAGCTCAAACTGAACATTAAAATACACAAACAAGAATGGTCTTCATCATCATCAATTTTATTTCTAAGCGCACTTTTCATTAGCTTAAACAAAACTCAAAGTGCTATTTGTTGTGTGTTGCTTTCATGGTTATATTGGCAATCTTTTCTTTTGGTGATAGTTCACAGGTTTCTCGATTAACAAGGCATCTTTCATCATGTGAGTGTGTGTGGGATCACGGACATGCTCTATCATTTTCAGTCACATTGATTAAAACAAATGTTTTTTTGGACATTGATGGTCATGACATTTCTTAGCGTTCCAATATTTTCTGTATTGTTTGTGTAAAATAGATCAAGCTAAAAAGTTGACATTACATAGTGATGGTTACTGATCCAATGCTTGCTCCTTTGTATAGGCCTACATCAGAGGTGGGGGACTTGAGTCGCATATTTTTGGACTTGAGACTTGCTTGACTAACATTGATAAAAGACTTGACTTTGACTTGGTATGCATGACTTGAGACAGATGACTTGAAAGGACTTTACTTTACAGCCGTTTCATTGCAGACTGTAATGTTTATGTTGGGAAATGGCAGTGCATACATTATTTTAGATATATTTAGAACTCGGACTCTCAGTCACTTCATGAAATCGCTACAGCACCAGCAGGCAGCGGGACGTGTAACTCCGCCTCTGAGAAGTGCAGCACCAACGCGCAAAGAGCTGTGCCTTTTACGCAACGCCTTCACTGCGTTTACTTTCATTAGAACAGCTAAAGAGCGACCGCAGGCTGCTACGTGTTAACCACACACACCTCTACACACATCGAACTGCCCGATTAATCCCCCTATGAAGGAGATGTCCGGTCAGGGCGCTTGAAGTGTGTGTGTTTGTGCTCAGCTCTGCTCTGTGTGTGTTCGGTGTGTTCGACAGTGTTGGGTGTAAAGAAATGTGGGTAATATACTACCCGTTACAATCAGAGCCGGCCCGACCCATTAAGCGACATAAGCGGCCGCTTAGGGCCCCGCGGCCGCTTAGGGGGCCCCGCAGCCACTAAGGGGCCCCCTATTCAAAAAATATATACCGTCACCGTGATAAGTATGTTTAATTAATTGTGTTAATATGCCTAGATTGCCTACTCTCAAAGTCATGTATTATATTATTGAGTCAATAATATATGTGACGACCCCTCCACACCGCGTGGGGTGCCGTCTGGTTGTGTGTGATTGCAGGTTCCAGCTGCAGCTGTTTGATGAGGCGCACCTGCCTAAACAGGATATAGGAGGAGCCCAGCCGGTTACGTTTCTCTCACTCCTCTGGGCACTCTCTCTGCACCAGCTTCGGGGACCTGATGCTGGTGTTTTAGTTTGTTGTGTTTAAACAAATAAACTATATTATTCTTACCTCTCGTCTCGCCTCCCTGCTTTATGTTACAGCCCACGAGCCGGGTTGTAACATATAATACATTAACCGCAGTGGCGAGCCGTGACTTTTATACCTAGGCCCTCTGACCCCCCCTCCCCTCGAAAAAAAAGAAGAGATATTACGTCACAGCGTAGACTTCAGCGGAATATCAAAACAGCGGCCCGGGGTGCAAAACGCATCAATGACAGCGACCCTCTACCACACAGAACAACACCATTTATATAAACACCTATCATGACAGGGCACCCACAGCCAAGTAACAATTACAAATGAATTAAGTCGGCACGGCGGCCCACATTGAAAATGACTTAGGCCTACCTTTGATGATAAATCACTGAAACACAAAGTCCATCCTCCTGTCCTTCTGGATGAAGCACTTGATGGCGGGTCATGCAGCTGATCCTTTGCCACTCCAGTTTATCATTGTAACTCAATCTTGAAAATCACTCTGTTAATAATTTCGCAACGATGTCATCACTGAAGTGAGCCATCATAAACGATCATCGATCAATCGTTTAGATTTATGATTCGAAAATAATAAAAGTAGGGTAGACATGTGGATATTATCCGGCTGAACAAAACAGGTTTGTTTTCCACAGACCTTATTTCCAGCTATTTTCCAAAACCCTATGGAGAAATCCCGTTGCTTTTGTGTCGAGGGAACCAGCAGCTTACTTCCGGGTTTTAGGACGCGTCACTGCACCTCTTGCATAGACCTCACAGCGGGCGGAACTTGTCAAAGTCCGCGAAAATAAAGCCCGCCCATTTAGAGGGAAGATATGATTGGTCAATTGTACTGTCATTTGACATTACTCTCTCGTTGAGTTACTATAGCTGGCCCTCTGTGAATGTAGAGAGGGACCAACAAGCTCTCCCGTCTTCACAGTAACTCGCAGAGACGGCATTTAACCCTTCACATTCCAACAGAAACTGAACAGGCAGATTCGAAGGATTTATTTCTTTGGACATTTTATTTTAAATACAATTAAATCAAGTTATTTTGGTAAAACTAATGAAAAATGTAACAACAAATTATTATTATTTTTTTTTTTTTTAGTTGTTGAATATCTTAGGCCCTCACAGAGGGCCTAGAGGGCCCTGACGGCTCGTCACTGATGAACCGTGCTTTACCTGAACCTCATCATGACACGAGAGGACAGCAGGATTGTAATTTCCCGTGTTCAGTGAATGCAACAGAGGCAAGACACCAGACCAACCAGAGAGTTGAATGGAAATAAACATCTGTCTTATTGGCTGATAGGCAGTGTTGTGCTAGTTACTGAAAACAAGTAACTCAGTTACTTTACTGATTACTTTCACCAAAAAGTAATGCGTTACTGTGAAAAGTAACTTTTTAGTTACTTAAAAAAAGGGCTCCCATTAATGCCCTTATAGCCTTCATTTCAGTACTGTTATTGCATTGGAGAATAATACAATCTGTTGATCAACTTGACATGCATTATATGCAATCTGGATTGCATCGATATTAGCTGGCTTTCCATTTTTGTATATTCTTTCTCCAGGTAGTTGGAAAAAGTTTTCCGTCCCATTTGCCGTGTGCCACCCGGACATGCTAACTAGCTCCCTGAAAGCGGGTGACTCCACTGTAGCAATAGCCTGCATGTGTTCTACAACATACCGTGCAATGGCTTTATCGACTTTTCCCTGGCTAGCAGTCCCTCGGTTAAAATCCAGCCGCTGTTGCTTAGGTGGAGTGGCGTCGGCTGAGTCTGGGTCTGTGCCGGTCTTAGTTACTAGCTTGGTCCCAGCATGTTGTTTTTGCAGATGTTTTAAGAGATTTGAATTACTGGTTTGGGCAGTAGATAGGCTCTTTGACCCGCCAGGACACAACTTACATTTAACAGAAACTCTCTTTTCTTTGTGCTCGACAAAAGTGAAATAGTGAGAATATCTCCAGGTGGAGAAACTAGACTTGAGCTCCGCTGCCGCCATGATAGTCTTGTTAGTAAACAACACAAACACGCCCACAGCGCGTCTCTGCATGTGACACAGGAAGTATCTAAGTACATTTACTGAAGTACTGTACTTAAGTACAGTTCTCATCTCTGTTCGCCTGGCTGTTGACTATATAAAAAAAACTAACTGAGTAACGCACCATGTAGTAACGGTAA
The DNA here is from genome assembly GCA_028583405.1 of Pogonophryne albipinna. Taxonomy (NCBI): domain Eukaryota; kingdom Metazoa; phylum Chordata; class Actinopteri; order Perciformes; family Artedidraconidae; genus Pogonophryne; species Pogonophryne albipinna. Next base: position 7,988,704 of record CM053244.1, read on the forward strand.
CTGAGTTAAAAAAGTAATGCGTTACAGTAACGCCTTAGTCCCAACACTGCTGATAGGTACCTATCCTGTGAGCTGTGACAATGTTTAAAATAAACTGTCAGTCGGACTCAGAGTTTTTGAAGATGGACATAAGAACATTTGTTCTTAAAAAAGACGACAATTCTCAAGTGGTGGCTCACACAACAACCCCAGAGCCACCACTTGAGCCAGGTAAACAAGGTATGTAAATGTCAGTAAACTTCCAAGTTATGCAAACATGTAAGCAAAGCATAAATTACAGCTATGTTGACGTTACTTTGAATCGCGGGGGTAAGCTAAACCGTTAGCAAGTAGCTATAGCTAGCCAGATATATTAAATAAACACTTTGTCATACAATCTAAATGTTATGTTTTTTGGCATTACCTGATGATTTCAAAGAAAGGTCTCTGGGAAATGTTGACTTACTGTTCGACTAGAAGCTACCTTACAGTACACAGTTGATCCGGAGTCCTGTCAGTTAGTGTTTCATAGTTAGCTTAGCTAAGCATCAACCTAGCACTGAAATATATGAATGTTATGTGACAGTATTTCTGAGAAAAAGTCAGCTGAAATGGTTGAACGTATTTGCAGCAGTAAATGTGGCTGTTTGGCCACTGACGTTGCCATAACAACACCTGAATTTAAAGGGGCAACCTCTTTTTGTGACAGCTAGTTTCTATGTGAACATTATGAGATGGACAGCCAGAGAGAATAAATGAAAAACAGTTATGAAATAGACAAAACAAGAATACAGTTTAAGTGATTTGTAAAATATCCATAAAGAAAAATCTGTTTACAGTTCTGTTTCATATGGGTGTTGAGAGATGTATCCATAGATCTCTTCATTTTGCTTTCAACTTCAATATTTAAAAAAAAATCTTCCCGGGGGAGCATGCCCCCAGACCCCCCTACAGGAGGTTAGGTCCACGGTGTTTACATGCTTATGCTAACATCATAAGACAAAAGTTGGTTCCGAGTTGTGTGTAGTGAGAACGTGCTAGAGTGAGGGGGGCCCCCAAGCCAAAGCTCGCTTAGGGCCCCCAAAAGTCTAGGGCCGGCCCTGGTTACAATTCTCAGTAACGCAGTTACAACTAATTTAACCCGAAATGAAATGGTGTTTTGTTTTTTAAGAATTCACTAACATCGCGAGACATTCCGACACCAAAAAATGGTGCCGGTAGATTAGTAAACCTGGTGTTTACTGATACGAGGAGTGAAGCAGGTAGGACCCAAACGCAGATAATACCTTTATTTCAAGGGCTCTTATCGAACATATCACATGGAAACACAAAACACTCCACGGTGAACTCAGTCACCAACAAAAGAAGCACCAACACTGAACACAGGAAGAGACAAGACTAAATACAGGGCGGGGTAATCACAAGACGAGAAACAGCCGGGCAGGGGAGGAGAAACACAAGGGCCACAGGTGAACACAATCAGATAACTAGACACACCAGGGAACTAACGACGGGAGGAAAAACACAGGGAAAAGGACCAGACAATAACCCAGGAGGAAAACATGACAGAGAGAACAGCAAAAACACCCAAACCTAGACATAGAAATGTGACATGACATGAGAATCGTGACAGAACCCCCTCCTCAAGGGACGGATTCTAGACGTCCCTAAACACCAAAACAAAAATCCAACAACGTCCAGCAGGGTGGGTGGAGGGGGTCCGGAGGACGGGCCTTGGCTGACGGGCAAGGCAGAGTTCGAAGAGGGGGTCTCGGGCGGACGGCCCGGGGGCAAGGCAGAGTTCAAAAAGGGGTTTTCGGGCGGACGGCCCGGGGGCAAGGCAGAGTTCGAGGAGGGGCGAAGACCGGACAGCTCCGGAGGCCGGGCAGGAGCCGGTGTCGACCGGACAGGATCCGGAGCCGGTGGGACAGGTGTCGGCAAGATTCCCCACGGAAGAGGACACAGGGCCGGCAGGAGAGCAGTCGGCGGAACCTCCAACGACACGGGACATGGAGTTGGCAGGACCCCCAGTGGAAGAGTAGTCGGCGGGACCTCCAACGGCACAGGACATAGAGTTGGCAGGACCCCCGGCAGGAGAGCAGTCGGCGGGACCTCCAACGGCACAGGACATAGGGTTGGCAGGACCCCCGGCAGGAGAGTAGTCGGCAGGGCCTCCAACGGCGCAGGACCCCCAGCGGAACCTCCAACGACACTTGGGTAGGGACTTGAGTGGGAACTCGATCAGAGACTCGAGAGGGGACTCGAGAAGAGATTTGAGAGGGGACCTGAGAGGGAACTCGAGAGGAGACTTGAGAGGGAACTCGAGAGGGGACCTGAGAGGGAACTCGAGAGGAGACTCGAGAGGGGGCTTGAGAGGAGACTCGAGAGGTGACTTGAGAGGGGACTCGAGAAGAGATTTGAGAGGGGACCTGAGAGGGAACTCGAGAAGAGACTCGAGAGGGGACTCGGTTAGGAACTTGAGAGGAGACTTGAGAGAGGACTTGAGAGGGAACACGGGAGGATACTTGAGAGGGAACTCGAGAGGAGGCTTGAGAGGGGACTCGAGAAGAGACTCGAGAGGTGACTTGAGAGGGGACTCGGATAGGAACTTGAGAGGAGACTTGAGAGAGGACTTGAGAGGGAACACGGGAGGATACTTGAGAGGGAACTCGAGAGGAGACTTGGGACGGTTGGTTCGCCAACAGAACACGAGGGGGACGAGGTGCTGGAGTCGGCCGGTACGCCGACAGGACTCTGGGAGCTGGCGTCGGCTGGGGAGCCAGCAGGAGACGAGGTGCTGGAGTCGGCCGGTACGCCGACAGGACTCGGGGAGCTGGCGTCGGCTGGAGAGCCAGCAGGAGACGAGGTGCTGGATTCGGCCGGTACACCGACAGGCCTCGGGGAGCTGGCGTTGGCCGGTACGCCGACAGGACTCGGGGAGCTGGCGTCGGCTGGAGAGCCAACAGGAGACGAGGTGCTGGAATCGGCCGGTACGCCGACAGGACTCGGGGAGCTGGCGTCGGCCGGTAAGCCAGTCCTGGAGCCGAAACTGGAGTCGGGACCATGGCTACTGGGGCCGGTACTGAAGCCGGAACCATGGCTGCTGGGGCCAGGACTGGGGCTGGAACCATGGATGTGTGGGCCGGTTCTGTAGCCGGAACCATGGCTGCTGGGGCCTGTACTGGAGCCCGAACCATGGCTGCTGGGCACAGAACCGGAACCCGGATCCATGGCTGTGTGGGATGGTACTGGAGCACGGAACCATGGCTGTGTGGGCCGGTACTGGAGCATGGAGCCATGGCTGCTGGGGCCTGTACTGGGGCTGGAGCCATGGCTCTTGGGGCTCGGGCTGCTAGCTTAGCCTTGCGACTCCTTCTCTTAGCAGCCGCCTGAATACTCCGTGGACCTCCATAAGCCAGCCGAGTTCCAGAATACGACTCCTGGACAGGAGCAGGAACTGGGGCAGAAGCATGGGTTGACTTCAGACGGAACCCAGCGAGGCGTATGGTACCAGGTTGGGAATTGGGAGACAGGGAGCTAGCATGCCTGGGGCTAGCAGGCCGGGAATCACACACCGGGAGGATCTTTGAAATCCAGCCAGGTATGAACTTCACCAAACCTGGTTTCTCTCTAGCCATCTGGCGCGCCTCTGACAACACAGCCTCTCGCTGCTGAACTCCGGGTGCTCTCTTCCATCGATCCGAGCAGTTAGCCGGAAAAATTCAATAATTCCAGCTCGAACGGATCTGCTGGGCCCATTTCTAGGTTGGTGCTTTCTGATACGAGGAGTGAAGCAGGTAGGACCCAAACGCAGATAATACTGATAATACCTTTATTTCAAGGGCTCTTATCTAATATATCACATGGAAACACAAAACACTCCACGGTGAACTCAGTCACCAACAAAAGAAGCACCAACACTGAACACAGGAAGAGACAAGACTAAATACAGGGCGGGGTAATCACAAGACGAGAAACAGCCGGGCAGGGGAGGAGAAACACAAGGGCCACAGGTGAACACAATCAGATAACTAGACACACCAGGGAACTAACGACGGGAGGAAAAACACAGGGAAAAGGACCAGACAATAACCCAGGAGGAAAACATGACAGAGAGAACAGCAAAAACACCCAAACCTAGACATAGAAATGTGACATGACATGAGAATCGTGACATTTACGTAATCAGTCAGGCTGATCTTGATGAGCCTGAAGGGTGTTCTTTTCCCCATGATGACCAAGTCGCTGCACATTATCCCGCTTATTTCATGGCCAGATACTAAACAAACTAAGGAATCGACTCCCAATATTAATTGAAATGATTTTATTGACTTAAAAAAACACTACATTCCACGGCGCACCAACGGCTGGAACTGCGACAACAACTTTACGGCAGCAATGTCCAACTCTGAACAGTTTCTGATCCACTCACCCCCTAATCCCACCAGGAGCGTCTGCGCTGCGGCGTTTTTAGCGATCGCGGCCACTCTAGTCAATGGGTGCTATTCCACCAGACCCGCTGCGCCGCGGCTCGAAGCGTCCCAGATGCTCCTCGCCGCAAGGAATTTCTAAAATATAGGATGAATCCTATTTTTGACGCAGCGCAGCGCAGGCAGGAAGTGGAACGTTCATCCAACAACTGCGAGGCTGCACACACAACGCTCCGCTTCGAAACGCGCCTGGTGGGTTATGACGCAGGAGGAGGTCGCAGCGCGCCGCAGACGCTTCCGGTGGGATCAGGGGGTTACAAGTCCTTAAACACTGCAGAGCCCATACCGTGTTCCTGTTAGTGTTCACTTCTTGTCTGTCTTCTTCTGTTCATTTATCTGACGTCCAGCGCTCCGTCTTTTACTTTCTTGATCCTCCTTAGCAACAGAATTGACCAATCAGAATCGAGTATTCAACTAAGCCTTGGAATAAAAGTTGTTAGTAGCCTTAAGGGCCTACACTGTTGCTGCGCTGCAAAAATGACAGTAATAAGTCATATGTAATGTATTACATTTTGGAAGTAACTTGCCCAACACCGGCGTTTGTTTTCAAATTACCATGAACAGTCATCTGTCATTATGTTGTATGTGTCCTTTTTGTTTTCTGTTACATGTGTAACCAATGTGCGGCAGGTCTCCCTTGTAAAAGAGATCGTTGATCTCAATGGGATTTTTTACCTGGATAAATAAAGGCTACAAACAGTAATTTCACACATCTGGCCAACTCCATATGTATATGTGGGTGTTCCCAAATAAAATAAATGTGTTTAATCTTAATGTCGCACTGTCTGCACACAAACACACATCATGCGCCCTGGTACATACACTCCTCCGTTGTATTGGCTTTGATGCAATATTTCTTTGTGCACAGACACAGTTAGGAAAACAATGAGACAGTGTCATATGGGAGCACCTTAGACAGACCATGGAGAAATGCTGTCACCCTGCTGAAGGGGAGCTAGGGCAGGTTAACATGTTGATGTAACATGTGTGTTGTACTTATTTCAGCGCCCCACTCTCCATTTCTGTTTCTATTGAAAATAAAACTAAACTTTTCTTAACCACAGTATTTGAACTGATTTAAATGCGGAAACTGGGGTTATTCATCAGACTTTCATATGACTTGACTTGTGACTTGCTTGACTGTCACCACAGTGACTTGAGACTTGCACATGTAGGGCTTACTCCCACCTCTGGTATACATAAATGTATTAAACATTCACATTCCCATATGCACATTATTTCTCACATGCTTCCCCATTAATATGAAATGAAAGTTTAAAAATGTTTGCACGGCCATACCATTTAAGATCATTGATATACAAGGCTATGCTAACTAATCACTAAACTAGTAGCATGGTGGACGGATAAAGATGGTTTTATAAAGAGAACTGGATACAGTGTTGGAGGCGGGGTCATGATCATTCCTATGATCGCACATGCGTTTTACTTAAGCCCTGCCTCCTTGTGAGTCAACTGGAACGTTTTTTTTGCTTCGTTCATTTCCTTGGAGCTTGGGATAAACCATTTGTCCTGGACCCTGCCGTGTTACCTTGTATTCTTAGTTTCAGGTAGAAATAGCATAAAGAGAGGGGCAGCAGTGCTCAGTAGGATCAAAGTGCAGGTTGTTGGTATTTGCTGAGCTTGTCATCTTTCCTTGTGTAGTAATGTATTTATCGTCTGAATGTGACAATCAAATAGTTTCACATTGAGAAATCCAATACTTTGCTTATTTTAAATCAGACTCAACCATAAAACAAGCAGTTGACATAACTCCACATTTATCTAGAAATTAGCCGTTGCATCACCCTTCTGATTTTGATAGAGCATGCCACATGTACTATGCCTTCACCAATCAATTCCGAGCAGCTGCTCTTCCCTCACTCTGAGGAATATTGATGATGTACATATCGTTTTTCTCCACTGCTTGGTGCAGATGCAGTGCAATAATTATTAACAGCTGCATCTGCAGAGTGATCATCTTACTATAATGGAGAGAATCTGTATGCACGTCCATCCATATTCTTGACAACCACTTATCTCATATGCTCCACAGTTGGCGGGTAAACTGCCGAGGACCCAAGAGAGCGCAGCATCGAGTTCAAGCTTTCAAGATCCAGGGACATATTTATAGGTAAATCGTTATGTACTCACACAGGTACACAGTACACACCTGTGCAACACAGTGAAGGTTTCTCATTTCCCCTCCTCGACTCCTCGGTCCTCCGGTAGTGACCCGGAATTTCAGCGCGCCATGTTGAAGGACATCTCATTTCTCTAAATGCACTTTGAGGACCGAGCGTCGAGGAGGCTCTCTGGAGGAGCTAATCGAGGATACACTGATGAGTCCTCCACGGCTCCTCCGGCAACAGTGATGTTTCAAAGAGTCGTGACGCATATTGGATTAGTTTTGTATCATAAAGATAAAGCAACACTATGAGTTTAAAAGACAAAAAAACTGAGTCAAGCAAAATAAAATACATTTCAAAAATAAAACTATAAGTTGCAAACAAATCATTTGTGTAATCATGTAAACTATAAGTCTTTTTTCTTTGTTTTAACATAGGTTTTTGTTTGCAGTTCTTCTTTCTCAATGATCTGACTTTTGCTCTCCTCGTTTGCGCTCCCTAATTTTTTGTTTGAGATTCTGACACAAACGTCCCAGGTGGGCGGGACTTTCAGGGGGGACTCCCCATTGGCTACTCAGTTTTTGAGTGACAGCCCACTACACCACAGATCATACAGTGCAACTCATGCAGCAAACTCCGGAGTCCACTCGGCCACGTTAGTGTCGGTGTCTCCTGGGGAGTTTTCATGAACATATCGGACTTATCTTATGGATTGCAGTGCATTATACTTGTGATGTGTAGTTTATACTTTATTCCAACTTTAAATATTGTAATACCTGAACACACTGCTGCTGTTAAATTATTTCCCATTGATAAAGTGTGTATCTATTTAAAAAAAAAAACACATCTATGTATTTTTAAGCTAAAGGTGATACACAATATAAACTGTATACTATTATTTTTCAAAGACATGTTACATTTCAAAAGCATGTATTGCTATGTTTAGGACAAACAAATAAAGACTGCTTTAATTTAACAAATTCTGCAATATAAAAGTGGCAGATTTGCTTTATTAAACAGAGCAGACCTAGGTTGCATTCCAACACAATTAGGAACATGCTCACATCTTACTATGTTGGTCTGAAGAGCTGAAGCATTCATACACAATGGATACAACCGATGTTGTTTCATTCTATATCCTGTGAGAAAATGATATACATTTAGCATAAAAACTCCACATACTATTCCATGCCTGAGGAAGATCTGAATAATCAACAGATTTGAATGGAATCTCTAACATTTTCATGTAGAATAAAGACAAAAGAGTGATTATACAAATTACATTTATTGAAATTTGAACCAGAAGATGAAGTCTCAAAGAATGTTTTAAATAAAAGGACATAAAACAAAAAGGTGGACAATAATAAAATCTATTAAATGTATTATGTAAAGACATTTGGTCAAATGAAATGACACTGAGCCAGTGATAACAGTAACGCCAGCGTGGATGAAGCTGGTGCAGGTCTTTCTTCATGCCCCCCTCCGTGCTGTCCCCTCAGAGGAAGTGGGGAAACGGGATAAGACTCTGGACGCCACGCTGTCTCAATGATCCACACTGTTAATATGAGAGGAAAATAAATGTTTTAGGAAATGAAAAATATGAAGTTAACACAGCTCAGGGGCATCATGGACGGTAGGTTTTCCTACAGAGTTAACTCAGCCTCTAATTATCCAGTCTCTGATTGTGTTACGTTATTATGAGAGTGCTCTCATACTTGTTTTAATCAGAAATTGGATATATTTATATAAATATATGTGTGTGTGTCCCCGCATCTGTTATTGTCTCATTATACCGCACTGTGAATGAATTCAAAGTAAATATATAAGTGGTCATGAACACATCTGTCCATCAGACAGAGGGCTGCTGTGCCTCCTGTCATCATTAATGGACGTCTCTTTAAAATGACCTCATTGCTCTTAACGCCTGCTGCTTCCCCTCCTTTCTCCTTAGTCCCGCCCACAGGAGAGCGGAGGAGCCGACTCCTCCGCTCTCCTGTGGGCGGGACTAAGTCTCGAGGATAGGAGTCGAGGAGGGGAAATAGAGAAATGAGAAACCTTCAGTGAGAAATACCTCATGTTAGGCTAAGGCAGACATTACACAACTATATCTTTACATAGCAAATAGATGTTTGCTGCTTGAATAATGCTCTTAATGTTGAACTGAGAACATCTAAAGTACAAAGTTGTATGGTAACTTAAAGGTGGGGTAGGTAAGTTTGAGAAACCGGCTCGAGATACACTTGTTGTTATATTCCATGGAATGCTCTTAACATCCCGATAGCAATGAATATCTGAAGTGCTTTGACAAAAAATCCATAAAAAAATGTCATCTGTAGAAGCCGTAGTACTGTAAAAAGCACGACCAATCATCTGAGCCGGCCCGGCTAAAATAACTGGATGGCCTACCTGCCTGTCAGCCTTCCATCTGTGCACAAACTTGTCATGTGCGCGTTCGTGTGTGTTGGAGGAGGGGCTCTGTATGGAAGCGGCAGATTTCTTCCGGCTGTATATTTTCAAATTCTAGTGCACTCGAGCTGGTTTCTCCGAAATTACCTACCCCACCTTTAACTCATATAGCAATTTGCTGTAGGATTTTGACTCCAGTGAACAAGGAAATTAAATGAAGACATCATTATAATCTGAAAATGCTATAGGACTAACTGTCTCCCTAATGTTGTTTCCGTAGCAATATTTATTTTTTCCAGCTGTAGTGAACAAGGAGGAGAGCCTAACTCTTCCTTATTCTTTAGTATATAGTTGTTGTTTGATAAGACCCTCTCCACTCCAGTGCTGGTCCTGATGAACCAACCACACTTTGGCAGTTGGAATATATCCAGGTCGTCAACATATAATATATAATATACGGGGAGAATGTTGGCAGTCTTTCCCGAACGGTTAACTGTTCGCTCATTCCCCGAGTTTATAGGTTCTCCATGTGTTTCAATAAAGACTGTTAGAGTTGTGCTGTTAACATTGCTTCTGTTGCTTCTGAGAGTTTCATCAAAAAACCCTTGTGAGTTGTCAATGGAGCTGTGCACCAACAAACAGCTTTTGAGGATTGCAATATAATGTGGAAATTCCAGAAAGAAAGCTGAAAATGCAACAACAAAAAAAACCGGCAGCTGTGTACAAAGAGGGGAGGGCTCCGTAGGAAGGTTGTGGCTCCTCAGGCTGAGGACCCAGATCCTACAAGCACAGAATATACCCCTAATGAAGGGGAGGTGGGTTGTAACTAACAACAAAGAGGAAATGAGTTCATCATGCGTCAATATCAGAAGATAACATCAAAGCGATACAAAAGGTGCTGGATGTTTACACCCTGGAGAGGCTTTTATACAAAGTGTGGTTTGATGTTCCACTACACTGGCACAGGGGGAATTAGGGCAATCGGCAGCTCAAACCTATCAAACCGAGCCCCTCACCAGCAAAAGAGATGAGTGGACTGCAGTATGCAACACTTGTCTTCCATGAGCAACAGAGCACCACAATCACCCAAGGAAACCTAAAATAGCACAAGGAAAAGAAAACCCTCTTCATGTAATCAATGATCTGTCTCCACATACCATTGGACACCTCCAGCATTCTTTCCCACACAAAAAGAAAATTGATCTGCGATGTTCAGGTTATTTTGAAGAGGAAAATAATTCCTGTATACGTCCACAGATACTGCAAGAATATCTGACTATTACTTTATCTACTATTAAGTAGAATTGCGAATAAACGAGACAATTTTTTATCATATATTTGAAGCTTTTCAAGACAAGAAGGCCAACATGTTTTGTGTTCTTATAAATTATTATTAGGGAAGTTTGAGGGAGGAAATGATGGTACAAGAGGGTCCTCCAGGCTCCTCTTTCCCCTTCTCACATTTATAATAACACTGGTTTCTTCCGCTCATAACCAAGAACAACTCGGTCTTTAAATCCTTGGAAAACGTGGAAAGCCTGGAACTGCACTCAGGAAAACATCAAGATAACTTATAGATATGAGTTAATTTGTCTTAGTCTTTCATAAATATTACAACACAGAGCCATTTGACTCCCTGGCATTGTTTAAATATGTATAGACAAAAACCCAGCAGCACGTAGCTCCAGACAACGTGGATGATATTAAATACGAGACATCGACAGTAATGACGAAGGAGTTTCCCACTATCAACCTGACAGTTGTTTATTTTCCTACATTTCGTGGCCTATTTCATTGAAGTACTTAAATCCACAGACAATAATTCCTAAAAGTAGAACTCCTGGTTCACCTGATCTGTACTTTGATACACCAAAGTGTCAATGTAGCGAGGGTCACTTTGTTGCTTCTGACTGTAGGCTTTGGGGTACGTATAACTTTCTTACAGTTTAACCTTCATGATTATGTTGGCCACTAGCAGGGGCTGTCGAGCCCTCTGCTCCACCTGAAAGACAGTGGAGTTAGATTGGACTTCAGTGACATTGTGTTTACGTTTTGATCATGGTTAAATTATGGTACTAGTTCTGTTCAATCATACAAAAATGGTCTAAAACCTGTGCGATTTAGTTTTTACATTTCATCGTAATGAATATCCCTTTTGGTTTTGGTATTCAATGTATTTTTGTTTTTAAGGTAGAGTTGAGCCATATGGCGGCCCGTATGTTATATTTTTTATTAAAACAATTCTGAATGCAGGTCATTGACATATTACCACTTTTTTCTAAGCTGTAGTGCAGTATCCCCTCGGTCTCCCCCTATGTTACTTTAATCGACTGGTGACCTGAACAAAAAAGATGGTCTGAGAACCTTTTCCCCCCCTGTATCTAATTCCAATCATCCACTGATCCAGCTCCACCCAACCTCAGAAGGAGAGGTCCAATGGTGCTTTTCCGTTGTACTAGGAACATGGAGAATCCGAGTTCCCAGTCTGACATTTCAAATGGAACGCACCCTGAGGTCAGACACTTGGAAACTCGGAGATACCTCGCCATACTTGAGGTTATCCGAGAACCTCATTCAAAATGGAGTCTCCGCGTATGAACATTAAGAGAACACTTTATATAACATTTTCAGTTCTTCTGCAATATTTTTGTCACATAATTCAACTGTACATATGGTACTGCTCATATTTATCTCTGGATATGTTGCTACGATGTTTGTATTAAGACAATAGGGTTAGGGTTAAACTGGTATGGCTAACTGGAGGTGACTGCTAAAGCTGTAAACAAGGCCAACAACTTTCCTGCCTATGTCCCTCTTTTTCTGTCTTCTGCCACAGGAACGCAGTCAACTTGAATGTGACCTCACTCCCAGTGTAAATTAAATGCAGCATAATCCTTCACATTTATAACACTTGTGGCTGTTCTTTGCCTGAAATCAACCAATTATGTGTAATTTAAGATAGATTGATGTTTTAATTTCAAAAAGCACTAGGTTATGTGTGAAAGCTGCCTTATTAAAGCTTTTTCAAATACACAAGAAACTCTGTGAAGCTGACCGTTGAGCGGCCCGACCAAGCAAGGAGGCAGAGGCAGAACGTTCCAAATACAACTCGGTGTGGGCATTTATTACTCACGGGCACATGACACAGCTCAATCTCGCTGTTCACGTGAGCATAGTCACCAGCCACAAGGATCTCACACACCACCCAACAAAACAGAACACACAGAGCCTAAATACCCACAGACTAATCAACCAACAAGACACAGGTGAGGGGGGAGGAGACAACACAGGGCATCAGGTGCACACAAGCAACAGGGGAAAGGGAACACTTTTCAAAATAAAAACACATGTGCAATATCAATCAATCAATGTTTATTTATATAGCCCAATATCACATTTGTCTCAGTGGACTTCACAGTTTGTACAGAATATCAGTATGACAATATACAAAGCCCGAAGCCGACAGTCCACAGTGACAAAGCCATCTTCGTCACAAACTCATAAATCAATAGCCTGTAGATGGAAGGTTTGGAACGGATTAAGGAAATATGTTGTTTGCGGCAATGTTTAATTCCTTTTAAACAGCCTTGCAAGCAGAATAAAAAATATAAAGATATCTATTTTTAACAGCATAAAAAGACAGCGGAGCGGTCAGCTATTTGATCTCTCGGTTCAGTAGCCGAGTAGGATTTGAAGTTGCCGCTGGAGGTTTGTCTACTTTAAAGTGGAACTGTGTACCCATGCTTGTAATTTAGTTTGGGTCTGTGAATACAGCTTGGGAATGAAGAAACAGAAAAATATGAAATGTTGTTTATTTCCCAATCTCCCTTTGCGTATGTTTGTTCGTGTTCTCTGTCTGTCACCCCTGCATCTCTGAACTCTCTCTGGCTTGCTCTCTTTTTTTCTCATTGCCTAGCTCTTGATCTCCCTCCTGTTTACATTGTCCATCTGTGTCGCTTATCTTCCTCTGTATTTCAATTTTTCTGCCTACCTTTATCCAATTTTGTCCCTTTCTCCTATTCCCTAATCCATGTCTTATCTTCCATCCATTATTTTTATATCTTTGCAATCCACATTTACTTAATTAAAATTAGAGACTTATTGCCTGCATCAACTGAAGTCATCTGAGACCTATAACCAGATAACTGCCGATAAGAAAATGTGATTATCTGTGTTATAAGTAATACTGGAATATTGAAATCTATGTTAGTGGAAGGTGAGAAAAATGTAGACCTATAGGCTGGGAATAAAGTGAGGCTTAACATATACTTTGACATACTGTATACAAATGATGCACATTGTGTGTATGCTTGAGGTCAAACGAACATGTTGAATACATTTCAGGAAAGATCATTATCTTTAGACTGGGCATTGTTCGCTCTATGCGGATAATGATGATACATTGTTTTTAATCAATTATGTTATCATAACCTATAATTATATGGAGCTATCTTCAAATATATTGCAAGTTGAAGCCGTTTACAGTGTCTGCAATCAGTGTTATTATCATGTTTGAGCGCAGGCGTAGTGAAATGATTGCGTTCTCTCTTGAGATGCTATTGACACATTCTAACTGAATTTAGTGTTTTAGCTAAAGAAAGGACCTGCTGATTATCTACCTCTGTAAATATACTCTATATCCAAGACTTGCTGAATTGTAAAAGTTGATGCATTCATCATCACCTTAATGTTTCAGCTAATAAATTAGGAGCTTATTTTTTCTATATACACTGATGGTTGGGCCTAATGTATATCATATGTTAATACGAAACATAAATAATCTAAGTAATTAGTAGCCTAACTTAAAATGTTAAATATGTTGCTCTGTAGTGAAGTACAAGTATAATTATAAGAAAATGGAAACACTACTAAGTACTTAAAGTGCAACAAAAAATTGTCCTTAATTGTACTTGGATAGATATGTAAATTGTAATCCCTGTAATTTTTTCTGTATGATGTCCTTTTGTTGTTCATGTCTTCATGTGGAACCTACTGCTGCAGGTCTCCCTTGAAAAAGAGATCAATGATCTCAATGGGATTTCACCTGGATAAATAAAGGTTTTGAATTGAATTGAACTTAGTTATATTTCCTCATTGTATTTTAGTAGTTGTGTAGATGGTGTGATCGTTTGATGGTAGCAACATCTCTAGTACCTCATTCACACCAACACAACTCCGGTTCAAGCTCCGTGCTAGAGCTTTTCAGGTTCAGAACCGGTTCTTCGGTTTAGCTCCGGCTGTTTTCACACCGCCCAGAGTCCGACTGGTGCTGCGTCATTGCGTCATCGTTTGCGTCATGACGTAACCGTCTGCGTGCCTGCTTCATAAAGTCAAACCGCACGGAAACCCCTCACAGCTCACACCGACAACAACAACAATGGCTGATTGTGCTCCAGCTTCCTCTGTACCTCTTCGGAAGACCAGATTCCCAGTAGGTAGCTGGTCTCTTCAGTGGACCACTGCTGCTTGTTACGTTTCTCCATCGTTGTGTACAAACTGGATAAAACGCTGGCTTTTTGTTGTTGTTCAGGAGTTGATCCTGCCCCTGCCCCCGCCTCGACGTAAGCGGTGCTTTTGCTGTTGTGGCTGCCTCTGTAGCTCATTTCTAATGCTGCGTTCACACCGGACACAATGAGAATATTCATCGCTCTAATTTCACCGCGGCTGTCAGCTGTGTTTACTCGCATCATTCAAACAAGCGCTGGCGAGGGGGCGGGGCTTATTTCCATGTAACTACTATGGTAGATACATTTTATTAGTTTTACCAAAATAACTAGGGCTGTCAGTCGATTAAAATATTTAATCGCACATCTGTTCTAAATGTACCTTAGAGGGATATTTTTCAAGTTTGTAATACTCTTATCAACATATGAGTGGACAAATATGCTTTATGCAAATGTTTGTTTATTATCATTTGAACAATTACATATTATCATGAATATTTAACACAACCTCTGAACATTACAAATATTCGCCTCAATTCAACCTGGAACCTCTCTCATACAATACAAAGTGTGTGTGTGTGTGTGTGTTCAATTCATAAGTGCAGTCGTTGGATGCGACCCGAATTATATCATGCAGCCCCTCGTCCTCCACAATGTTAATTGGCCTGCAAGCTGTAGCTTTAGCGATCTTTGTTGGAAGTTTGCTGCTCGTAGACGTGTCCAGGCGTCTCCCCCGCACACTTTCAAGTGTGGTCTGCGGCAAGCAGGCGGCAGGAGCGGGGCTGTCGGCATCAGCAGTGTGCTTGGATTAGATGGTATTTTAAACTCGATGCGCTCTGAAACTACGGGGCGGCCGAGGACAAAAAATGCACATGCGTTAATTGCGTTAAAATATTTAGTGGCGTTAATTAACTATTAATTATTAACGCGTTAACTTGACAGCCCTAAAAATAACATTTCCGAAGATAAATAAATCCTTCGAATCTGCCAATTCAGTTTCTGTTGGAATGTGAAGGGTTAAATGAAAGAAGCTCCTTTGGCCGTCTCTGCGAGGTACTGTGAAGATAGGAGGTGATTGTTGGTCCCTCTATACCAGTGTTTCTCAAACTTTTTCATACCAAGGACCACTTAACCAATAAAAAAACACTCGCGGACCACCTAACTCCACAAATATCCAAAAACACAGTTTTTTACAAATCGCCTGAAAATTGTACAAACAAGTGGCAACATGTGTGATGAAGGTGCTTATCTGGGCTATATCATGCAATCGAAAGTGAAACTTAAGCTCGTTCCATTGCGGAGATATTCCCGCGAGAGTGCGAAAAACTTAAATACATTTATTTATTTCAAATGTTACATTTTACCAATATACTCACGGACCACTAGGGGGCGCTCACGGACCACCAGTGATCCGCGGACCACACTTTGAGAAGCACTGCTCTATACATTCACAGAGGGCCCGCTATAGCAACTGCACGAGAGAGTAATGTCAAATGACAGTCCAATTGACCAATCATATTTTCCCTCTAAATGGGTCGGCTTTATTATCGCGGACTTTATGACAAGTTCCGCCCGCTGTGAAGTTTATGCATTTGTTATAACAACGGGTCAAGCTAGGCGGAAGTAGCTAATTAGCATAAGTTTGTTCATGATGGCTCACTTCAGTGATAGTGATGACATCGTTTCGAAAATGTTAACAGAGTCATTTTCAAGATTGAGTTACAATGATAAACTGGAATGGCAAAGGATCAGCTGAATGACCCGCCATCAAGTGCTTCATCCAAAGGGACAGGAGGATGGACCCCTGTGTTTCAGTGATTTCTCATCAAAGGTAGGCCTAAGTCATTTTCAATGTGGGCCGCCGTGCCGACTTCATTCATTTGTAATTGTTACTTGGCTGTGGGTGCCCTGTCATGATAGGTGTTTATATAAATCCGAATAATGGTCGAAGTCTTGACTAATGATATGAATGTATTGAAATCTCCAATATCAACAGTCAAGTCTTCGACCCTTATTCGGAGGGAAATGCTACAGTAACGCTGCGTCCACACTACAGCGTCGACAGCTTCAAAAACAGTTTCCAACGCGTCACGTTGCCTCGCTTTTCGCCGAACTGAATTGTGGGTAGCATAGCGGTCCGTCTCCGCCGGAGACGCCGGAGTAGCCAGCGCCAGCCAATCAAATCCCGTTTCTGAAAATCTGACAGCTCAAGCGCTAGCCAATCAAACCGCGTCTAAGCTGGGAGAGATATCCCGCCGTTGATTTCTATATTTCAAAAAAAGATGGAGGAGAAACTATTTATCGCCGTAGCAAATCACCCGGTTTTGTATGACCAGACCCTCTTCACCTACCGGGATACAAACCGGAAGAACCAGTCATGGAGGGAGGTGGCAGAGACAGGTAGGTTTTCGCCTGTTTGGGGAGTTTATATATATTGCTCACATTAATCCCCGGGGTTTTTTGCTTTGTATGTCGGGGGCGGGAGATTCATGTGATTGGTTGCTCGAATAAAATCCCCAAGCTTCAGACACGCCCAGCTCCAAGCTTTTTTTGAAGCTGTAGTGTGGACGCTCCGTAAGAGCTTGTGCCTCTTCGGGGGGTGCTAACACTTTAACAAACTTTATCCTTTACTTTCTCTGTCTTTATATGTAGATATTACTTTTCTCCATCACATTGTTTCCATAGCAACAACAACTTCCTGTCAACAGCGTAAACTCGCCTTCAAAATAAAAGCATGTCCATTAGGGGTGTAACGGTTCACAGAATTCACGGTTCGGTTCGTACCTCGGTTTGGGGGTCACGGGTCGCATAGCCGTTGAAAAACATATGCCAATAGCTCCCGTTATTTATTTTGGTCTCACGGCTTTCATGTCTGTTGGTTTATTAAAAACAGCGGGGATAAGCTGTTGAACTGCTGTTGTCTTTTGCCGGGCTCCGGTGATTGGCAAATCTGAGTGATGCCTTCTGATATGATTTAGCATGTTTGGCGTGTGTTCCCATTAGCATACCGCACCGCTGTCTAACAACGCCGACACACCGTCCTCGTCCGATCCACCACTCGCACACTTCATCGTTATTGTAGTCAACAGGGAACCCGAAATGTTCCCACACAGCTGATTTAAAAAGAAGCAGGTGGTTTCTAGTTCCTGTGTGTTATCTGAAATCGCCATACTAACTTTTCTTCTTGTATTTTGTTCCTTTTGTTGTTGTGTTTTTTACATTACATTGCATTTAGCTGACGCTTTTATCCAAAGCGACTTACAATAAGTGCGTTCGACCAACAAAATAGAAACTTGAAGAAAACAGAATCATATAAGTACATCAGGCTTCATAGAGCAAAAACATTTCAAGTGCTACTCAACTGGCTTTAGATAAGCCAGCTCTTTATTAGTATATAAGTGCTTTGTTAATAGTTCTATCGCTCGAAGTGGAGTCGAAAGAGATGAGTTTTCAGTCTGAGCCGGAAGGTGTGTAAACTATCTGCTGTCCTGATGTCAATGGGGAGCTCATTCCACCATTTTGGAGCCAGGATAGCAAACTCACGTGTTTTTGCTGATGGGAACTTGGGTCCCCTTCGCAGCGAGGGTGCAGCGAGCCGTTTGGTTGATGCAGAGCGGAGTGCACGTGCTGGGGTGTACGGTTTAACCATGTCCTGGATGTAGGAAGGGCCAGATCCATTTGCAGCATGGTACGCAAGTACCATTGTCTTGAAGTGGATTCTAGCAGTTATCGGAAGCCAGTGAAGGCAGCGGAGGAGCGGCGTGGTGTGGGAGAATTTAGGAAGGTTGAAGACCAGGCGAGCAGCTGCATTCTGGATGAGCTGCAGAGGTCGGATGGCACATGCAGGTAGACCAGCCAGGAGGGAGTTGCAGTAGTCTAGGCGTGAGATGACGAGAGCCTGGACCAGAACCTGCGTCGCTTTCTGGGTCAGCTGGGGACGCATCCTCCTGATGTTGTAAAGCGTGTATCTGCAGCAGCGGGTTGTAGCAGCGATGTTTGCAATGAAGGACAGGTTGTTATCTAGGGTCACATCCAGATTCCTTGCAGTCTGAGTCGGGGAAACAACAGAGGTGCCGATGTTGATTGTCAGGTCAAGAGTGGGACAGTGTTTTCCCGGAAGGAAAAGCAGTTCAGTCTTGTCAAGGTTGAGCTTGAGGTGGTGAGCAGACATCCACTGAGAGATGTCAGCTAGACAAGCAGAGATGCGTGCGACGACCTGGGTCTCTGAGCGGGGAAAGGACAGAATTAATTGGGTAGCAGTGGTATGAAAAACCATGCGGGCTAATGACTGATCCGAGGGAGTTTGTGTACAAGGAGAAGAGGAGGGGACCAAGAACAGAGCCCTGAGGGACCCCTGTAGTTAATTGACAAGGGTCGGACTCGGACCCTCTCCAAGTAACCCTGTAGGTGCGGTCTTTGAGGTATGAGGTGAGGAGGGAAAGTGCAGAGCCTGAAACTCCAAGTTCTTGGAGAGTGCGAAGGAGGATCTGATGGTTCACCGTGTCGAATGCAGCAGACAGGTCCAAAAGGATGATGACAGAGGAGAGGGAGGCTGCTTTAGCAGTGTGCAGTTCCTCAGTGACAGCAAGGAGGGCAGTTTCTGTGGAGTGACCTGCCTTGAAACCAGACTGGTGCGGATCCAGAAGGTTGTTCTGATGGAGATAACAGGAGAGTTGTTTAAAGACAGCGCGTTCAAGTGTTTTAGACAGGAACGGGAGGAGAGAGACAGGCCTGTAGTTTATAACATCAGACGGGTTGAGAGTGGGTTTCTTTAGGAGAGGGTTTACTCTTGCCTCCTTGAGACTGTTTGGAAAGTGACCAGAAGTTAGAGAAGTGTTGATGAAATGGGTGAGAAACGGTAGAATATCAGGAGCGATAGTCTGAAGGAGGTTTGAAGGGATAGGGTCCAGAGGACAGGTGGTAGGGCGGGCAGAGGTAATGAGGGTAAGAACCTCACTTGGAGAGAGAGGGGAAAAGGAGGTCAGTGTGTGGGTGAAAGGAGGGTCTGGTGACCCAGCGGTGAGTAGAGATGAGTCAGAAAAAGAAGAGCGAATATCATCAACCTTTTTTTTCAAAGTTTTCTTCTTGTTCTTCATTTGTTGTTTAAGGGCGGCCGGCAAACAGCTTTTAGGCGCAATACCGCCCCCTGGATTATAAATAGTGTAGTGGATACTGCCCTGAATGACAGGCCTTTTTCCCACTCGTAAAAAAAAGGCGTATTCGTCGTGTGACTGCATGTCCCGAACCGTGACGGTACGGGACGAATACTGTTACACCTCTAATGTCCATACAAAATAGGAAGCCAAGCCAATTTACACTTAAAGTGGACCTATCATGTTATATTTGAATAATATATTGTAGTTGTATTTTCAAAATACCAAACAGATCATGCATTTTAGCCATGCCTCATTTCGCTCCATTTGCTCTTTTCCAGCCCAGTTTTAGCAAGGGCTGATTCTGCTTTTGTGGCAGACTACAGCGCCACTTACAGGCCTGGCATATGTACTACAGCGTCTCCAGCGCTTTCGAGCGGTCTCTCATTCCCCTGATAGGTGGAGAGTTGCCCATATAGGGCGGAGCACCCCTTTTCTGACGTCAGAAAAATTCAAATAATAATCAGCTCCGTTGCAGCCCCGTTTTTAGAGATTTGGGTATGGAGGAAAAGAGAGACGGTTGTGTTTTCTGACACTTGGTGAGTTCCCTGACACACCGGGGACACATATTCATGTACAAAAGTGCATTTTGCATGATAGGTCCCCTTTAACTTCTCTTTTTGTTATGAATAGTTTTTCCTCCTTGTGAGCGCTTTTTGTTAATTCCAGTACCTACTCTGTTAAAAGGAATTTCCTGACCTTTGAAATTAAAAATAGTTTTTTTACATTTAAGACTTTGTCTCTGGGTCGTGCATTTGGGTCCATCAGTTTGTGTCGAGGTCCTAACTAAATGCCGTGAGACTGGGTTGTCTATTTTGGGGCCCATTTTCTTTTCTTTATACCTTCTCCCCCTTGGACTAATTTTTAAATAACATGGCGTCTCCTACCACCTTTATGCGGACGACTCCCAAATATATTTACCCCTAAAAATAAAAAATAAACACCAGCTCTCTGATGCCCCTGGTTGACTGTCTTAATGACAGAAAGGCCTGGATGGCGCTAAACCTTTTAAATATGAATGAGAGCAAAACGGAGGTCATTGTGTTTGGACCAAATGGTGATGTCCCTTCCATTGACCTGGGTTCCCTGCAACCGTATGCAAAACCCATGGTCACTAATCTTGGCGTCAAAATCGACAGTGCTTTTTAAATGAGAAACAGATCTAACTGTAAGTCCAGTTTTTATCACTTGAGGCTCCTGTCCAAAATTAAACCGGTGTTATCCTTTTTAGACTTTGAGCGTGTAATTCATGCCTTTGTTTCTACGCGTCTAGATTACTGTAATGCACTTTATGCCGGCCTAAACAAGACTTCGCTGGTGCGCCTGCAGCTTGTACAAAACGCTGCGGCTCGGCTGCTTACAGGAACACGCAAGTTTGACCACATCACACCAATTCTGGCTTCCCTCCACTGGTTTCCGGTCCATTTTAGAGTTCATTTTAAGATTCTATTGTTTATTTTTAAATCGCTTAATGGGCTGGCCCCTCAGTACATCTCCGACCTCCTACAGGTGCTTTGAGGTCGGCTGATCAGCTGCTGCTAGTAGTCCCTAAAACAAAGGAAAAGACCAGGGGAGACAGAGCCTTCTCAGCGGTAGCCCCCAGGCTCTGGAACGACCTGCCCCCTCATGTCAAATTGTCGCCTCCTCTTCAAATGTTTAAGTCCCGCCTAAAGACCCACCTCTTTTCCCTCGCTTTCGAGTCAGTCTGAGCTCTACCTATTTGTATGGTTTATTGTCTGTCCATAGCCTTTATGTGCCTTTTATCTATACTTCTAATATAAACAAAAACAGCAAGAAAAGAACACTAATGGGTTTACAAAACCCCTCTAGTCAAAAGGAGTTTCTCCCGTTACCTGGATATAAGCCATTCATTATTTCGACACTAAACCTGCCCTCAGACCCCATTTCCCGATCCCGGGGTCTCTCGGGCTTAACCGGTACCAACACCTGGTTAATTTATTGTACTCATTTTTAACTGTCCTTCACCACTGTCCTCCACCCTCATCCCCTGTAGTCCATATTCAACCCTGCGGGATATAGTGACCCCAATCTCCTAACCCACCATCTCTCTGCCCGCTGCCTATCTCTGATTTCCCAATCCGGGTTGTGTCTGACCCCACTCAACAGAATACTCTGCACCCCATGTTTAATGAAATGTGCCACCAAATGGGTAGGTTGTTCCCCACCCCTCTACTCCCCCGCACCGTGTATTTGTGGTTGGCCAACCGGGCTTTCAGAGTGTTTCTTGTTTCCCCCACATACAACATCCCACACTTCTTACACCTAATGCAGTACACACAATTGGAAGACTCCAAGGTTAACCCCCCTTGCAAGTTGAACCTTTTCTTGGTGATCGGATTAGTGACTGACCTAGGTAACCTTGATGCCTGCACCCGGGACCCCACCAAGGGAAGTTTAGCCCGGATCAAAAGGTCCCCCAAATTTTGGTTCCTCCTGAAGGCCGAAATCACCCTAACCGACTGACCCAGTGTGGTTTCGCCCAATACCCTCTGGAAATGTTGGGTCACCAGTTTTATAGCCTGAACCCCAAAAGGATCAAACATTTGGACACACGGCACCACTCGTTTCCCCTCCACCCCCTCTCTCAAGACCGGCCTAGCCGAGGATCCTTCCCCAAACACTGTCGCTCGACTCCCGCGCAGCAATGACCTGGAGTATCCCCTTTTTTTTAACGCTGACACCAGTATTTTAGTTGCTGCATCCCTCTCCAGGTCCGTAGAACTGATCCTCTTAAACCGAGTCGGTTGCGATTTAACAATCCCTTGAAGGGTATGCTTTGAGTGAAAGCTAGAGTGATGTAAGAGGTTATGGGCATCCGTGGGCTTGAAAAACACCTTTGTGCTCAACTTTTTAGTGACCCCGAAATCTAACCCTTTATAGGTGACCACATCCAGAAAAGACACTTCCTGGAACCCCACCGTGGGTTTCACTTTAATGGACGGATGATGGATGTTAAGTGCTCCCACAAAGTAATCCCACTCCTCCATCGTGTGAGTCTACACCCCCCAAATGTCATCCAAATATCTGAAATAGTGCTTGGGGACTTTCAAACACCCCACCACCGCGGATTTTTCCCATTCTGCCATATAAATATTGGCATATGCTGGTGCGAACTTTTTCCCCATCGCTGTGCCCTTGACCTGCAGAAACCATTTATTGTTAAAACAAAAATAATTTCTACTCAGGCTAATGTGCAGAAGTCTCAGGATGTCTACATCCGGACGAACTGGATCCGGAAATTGGTCCATCACTTTCCTGACTGCCCGCAACCCCATCTCCGTATCAATGTTAGTAAACAAACGAACCACATCCATTGAAAACAGAAAGCAGGGCTCCACTAAATCCATAGCTTTAACCTTATCCTAGAAGTCATAGGTATCCCGCAAATAACTATCATGACGAATAGACAAGGGATTCAAGTGGAAGTCTAGCCATTCGGCTATCCTATAACTTTCACTATCACAGTCTGAGATTATCGGCCTACCAGGAGGCATTCTGAAAGGAACTGACCACACCTCTGGATCCTTATGTATTTTAGGTAACATATAAAAGACCCGAGGTTTAGGCACTATTGGCCCTGAAAGAAATGTCAATTGTTTTTTCGACAAAAAATGCCCTATGACCATCTCTTTCAGAATGTCCCTTATCAACCCTGCCGTTTCCTCATATATCGGGGATTCAAGAGGCCGGTAATAATTAACATCCCCCAGCTGTCTCATCGCTTCTTGAATATACTGGCACCTGTCCATAATTACAACCGAACCCCCCTTATCCGCTGGTTTCAGAATAATCCCACTGTTTTTCTGTATATCATCCAGCGCCTGATGTTCCCCCCCGGACATATTGGAAGGCACCGCGGAAGGTAGGATTGTCCTAGCTGATTCCCGGTCTGCCTGGATCAATTCCAATAACTCCCACGGTACCTCTGTGTCACCCGGCTCCCAAATGGATGGCTCCTGGAACCGTGGTCCCACATCCCTCTGTTCCTGGCCGAAAAATGCCACCAGCCTCAACCGGCGATGATACGTGGCCAAATCCTCCTGAAGTCCCCCTCTCTCCAACCTGAAGGTTTTTGGCACCGGTACGAAGGAGAACCCTTTCCGTAAAAGCTCCAGGACCGAGTGGCTCGGCCGGAAAGTGGAAGATAAATTCACCACTGCCCTGTCTTCTAAGGATGGTAGGTCTGGACCCCCTACCGCTAGCCTAAAAAAGACACCCAATGGTCCCACATCGCCTGTGCTGTAGCCGGAGACCAGTGAACCTTATCCTCCACTGTAGCGAATGCGCTCCTCCTCAGCTTGGGTATGGACTGCCCCGTGCGGAAAATGATATGGTTTAATCCCCTGATGTTCTCCTTGTGCCTCGGTGGGGCCTCCGCTGAGATGTTGATGATGGGGACATGGATCGTAGCGTTTGGGAATGTATCCTTGGCTGCCCTCCAGAGCTTCAAGAAGTTGGACTCCAGTAAAGTTGGATTCCCCTGTTCCCGATCATTCAGACCGAAAGCCAGCACCACCTGCTGGACCATTGGTGAGGTTGGCATCTTCCTCCTGATCAGAGTAGCCGCTTGGGACAAGTTCGCCCCCGGGAAACTGTCTACCTGGATCCGTGCAACCCGAACCCGGGGCAGACGAGCGATGTTTGATGCTCCGATAATCAGGATATCCCGGCTCGGCGTCAAGTCCCAGTTTAGGCTCTTATTTCCTCTGTGCTCATGCCGAGTGAACAACGGAATCCCAATGGGAGTAGGAGTAGGTGCAGGTGTAGGTGTAGGTGGGCGGCAGGAAGGAGGAGTAAATGGGCGACCGGAATCCCCTTCCCTCGATGGTGAGACAACCCCCAGGATACCACCCAAATAATTCCTTCCCTCATCCACCCTCTCAACAGTCTTCCCCCCTCCTCCGGCCGGAAAACCTCTGGGCACGGGAATCCTCTCCAGTCCATATCCCCGCCATCTGGGAAGTAATCCGGGAACCTCCCTCCGCCCAATGCCAGCCCCACCTTGAGGGAATCCCCCAGCTCTATACCGAGGAGCCAACCTCAACACTGTATTATATAGTGGTTTCTGCTCCGGGCCCACCCCTACACTTTTCCTCCCCGAAGCCACAGGATTCTCCCGACCCCCCTGAAGATCCAAGGGACAAACCCGAGCAGGTAGGCCCGCCTGGTCCCCCTCCTGCAGAACTTCCGGCACAGCCCCAATATTATCCGGCTGGACCGACCCGGATAATGGTTGAGTAGACGGAAGGGGTTGAGTAGACGGAAGAGGAATATCCGGAGAGGGAGGAGTGGTGGTCTGGACCCAGACTGGGGTAGGAATAATCCGTCCGATTCCCACTTCCTCCGCTCCCACCTCTAACCCCGCCCCATTTAATGGATCATTCGGCTCCTCTGGGTTGATAGGGTCAGGGCCCCCGGGAACTGGCAATTGCATCCCCAACAAGTCCAGATCCGTCCGGACCAAATCCTGTGCATGCGGATATTTAGATCTCAGCCATCTACAGGCTACCGCCCAGGCCCTTTCCCCTTCCACCTGCGGGAGTGATACCAAAGCCCTCCGTAATTCCGCCGAGGTACCTTGGTAATGCTCATTCAGGATTTGCAGTCCTGTCTGCAACCAATTATTGGCATTTCCGCCCAAGAGATCCGCTGTGGTCCCCTTCGGTAAAGCAGGTTTTAAAGAATCCATCAGCCAATCCCTGGTCTGGGCGATGTTCCTGGGAATAGGCCCATTCCCAACCATGGCTCTCCTAATTGGTCCCCAACAATGGTACGTACGCAGAAGCTTGAAGATCAGTCGGGTAATCTTCTGGAACTCATTCAACTCCTTGTCCGCCATGGTCTCAATATTCCCACGTCTACGACAAGAATTAACCCCGAAGGGTTAAATTTGTTACGGTTGGGGTTAGGAATAGGGTCAGGGTTAGGGTAAAGAAAAAATCTAAATATCAAAATTAAAACCAGGCTTTCCCAAAAGATGGTAATTAACCCCAGCTCACCCCAGGGTTTCAAATGTTTTTAGGTTTAAAGTCAAGATTTTATTGACAACCTATTCAACCAGCCACATTTGCAGGGGCGGTTCTAGGGGGGCCAGTGCCCCCCTAACACTGACCTGTGGCCCCCCTAACAATGAAAAGTTTTTATTTTTTATTTTTTTAAATGTATATTTTCTGGTACTCGGTTTGCCAAAAACCGCAGGATTTTGTTGCTGTAATGTGAGATTGTGCAGACACCCTTATGTAAAGTAGAGATGTAGCTGTTCATTGCCTTTATTTTTATATAAATATGGTGTTAGTGCAAACATTGTACTATAACTTAAGCTGAAGCTAACAGAAATAACTATAAGATCTTTCTGAAATAAATAAGTGTACTGAAACAAATACCAATAACTGTATTTCATTGTTTTCTTATGCGCAATTACTTCATACTGTCTAGTTCTCTTTTTCGTCCTGCATTTATTGTGCCCCCCTCAGAAAATAACTGGCCCCCCAGTGGCCCCCCCAGTCAAATTAGTCTAGAACCGCCACTGCACATTTGTACCCAATTAACCCCCTGGTAAATGTATAGGATAGTCCCTTCAAAAAACAACCCTCAAAAACAAACGCCTCCCCTCTGCACATGCCCAAGGACCGAAATTGGCAATTTATAAGCACACGTTAAGGGTTAGACAGTTTAAGTTTAGGGTTAAAGTTAAGGTTTAGAGCTAGAACCCTAGAAATTATTCAAAGCCAGCTAGAGTTAAGGTTAGGGTTAAAGCTAGAACCCTAGAAATTATTCAAAGCCAGCTAGGGTCAAAGTTAGGGTTATAGCTAGAACCCTAAAAATTATTCAAAGCCAGCTAGGTTTAGGGTTAGGGTTAAGGTTTAGAGCTAAAACCCTAGAAATTATTCAAAGCCAGCTAGGGTTAAAGTTTAGGGCCAGGGTTAGAGCTAGAACCCTATAAATTATTCAAGGCCAGCTAGGGTTAGGGTTAGAGCTAAAACCCCAGAAATCATTCAAAGCCGGTTAGGGTTAGAGCTAAAAAAAGAATGTATTCAAAGCAAGCTCAAACTCAATTTTTAGGCATCCATTTATACACCTAAAAAAACTCTCTCAACCAACAAACCCACAAACAAACAAAAAGAAAGAGAGCGGTCAAAGTCAACTCGGCATAAAAGAAACCAGGCTGTCCGAGGGCACGGGCAATATTTTTCTAGAAAGATCTCCTGAACTTCCCCACTCAATCTATCAAGACCCGAGCAGTTCTACCAGAAGTCCAAGGTAAAGGCACAGGCCGGCGCATACCGCTCATGGAATCCCTCACCATATGAACTTTGACCCCTCAAGTGGACAAGTGAAGAGACACCATGTGTCAGCTCCTTTTTAGAATAGTATTTATTCTCTTCTCTGAGAAACAAGGGTAGGAAAAGAACAGCCAGAAACAGAGGAAGAGAGGCACAACGTGACTACGTAAATGCACTCTCCTAAATATTAAACGAGTAAGAGGTGAAGAAACACAAAGCCAGAAATTGAAATGAAAAGGCACCATCATGCTTCCCCTTAGAATAGGGTGGAAATTATGAAAAGGGGACAGGGGATACTAGTGAAGAGGGACAACAGTGAAAAGGCCCAACGTATCTAACGTAATAGCACTCTCCAAAGAGACAGAAAGTCAAAGTATACGCCGAGAGGCACAACGTGACTACGTAAATGCACTCTCCTGTATAAATTAGTTCAAGGGAAAGGGGGTGAAAAACTAAACTAATCAAAAGAAGGAAGTAGAGAGGCCTAAATGCCCTCTCCTAGATTCAGTTAAAGGAAAGAACTGGGGAACAAAAAAGTACAGGAGGAAAGGCCCAACGAGTCAACACAGAATAGTTCAAGGTAAACGGGGTAGGAAGTATATAGTAAGAAACAGAGCTGAAAAGGCATCCAAGAACGCTTTCCCTCTAGTCCAGGGTGAAAATGTATGATAAGAAAACAGAGAGAGAGCACAACAACCTATCTCTTCGTCAGATGCACTCCCCCGCCTGGATAAGCGACTCTGTACCCCATCCCCCTCTACCGGACCTTAGATCCGCAGAGGGAGAGGGGAGGGACCAACCCCAAAAGGGGTTTAGTTTTTTTTTTTTAAACCCGCAGAGATCCAAAAATGGATGAAGAAGTAATTACAAACGGTTTATAAAACCAAGAGGTTATTCCTCATCTCTAAAATGTACTAATCTAATTCAGGGTTTTACCAACTCAGCTCCAAGCAACCAGTCAGTCCAGTCAGAACCTTCTCTAAGGTTTCCCCGCCCCCAACCTACTAATCATAAAAAACTGAAACCCCATAACACCAATAACCTTTAATAATATTAATAGTATCAAACACATTCTCAATAGTGGACCTAGAGATCATTGAGTGTTTCGGCCCTTTATCACTAGACACTCTCACCCCAGGAAGGCCCTGCCGAGGCTGATCAAATCCCCACAGTGTGTTCAATAACATCAACATTAAAAAAGCATAAGTCTGAATTACCAACATTTAACCAGATCCCATATTTTTTAAAGCCAAACTACGGTGTCCCATACAACGCACGACCCCAGCAGAATGACCAATACCAAATAAGATCAAATATTAACCCCAGAAACAGTCAGTTGGGTCAACCATCAAAATGACACAAAAGGACCTACTAAAAATAAAAAATCCCGGTCACCGCCAGAACTGTCCGATAAAATATACGTAGTCGATTTATCAACCTAAAAAAACTCTCTCTAAACCAACAAACAAACAAAGAGAGCGGTCAAAGTCAACTCGGCATAAGAGAAACCAGGCTATCCGATGGCACGGGCAATTTTTTTCTAGAACGATCTCCTGAACTTCCCCACTCAATCTATCAAGACCCGAGCAATTCTACCAGAAGTCCAAGGTAAAGGCACAGGCCGGCGCATACCGCTCATGGAATCCCTCACCATATGAACTCTGACCCCTCAAGTGTACAAGTGAAGAGACACCATGTGTCAGCTCCTTTTTAGAATAGTATTTCTTCTCTTCTCTGAGAAACAAGGGTATGAAAAGAACAGCCAGGAAGAGAGGCACTACGTAAATGCACTCTCCCGTTTAAATTAGTTCAAGGGAACAGGGGTGAAAAACTAAACTAATCAAAAGAAGGAAGTAGAGAGGCCTAAATACCCTCTCCTAGATTAAGTTAAAGGAAAGAACTGGGGAACAAACAAGTACAGGAGGAAAGGCCCAACGAGTCAACGTCAACACACTCTCCTAGAATAGTTCAAGGTAAACGGGGTAGGAAGAATATAGTAAGAAACAGAGCTGAAAAGGCGTCCAAGAACGCTTTCCCTCTAGTCCAGGGTGAAAATGTAGGATAAGAAACAGAGAGAGAGCACAACAACCTATCTCTTCGTCAGATGCACTCCCCCGCCTGGATAAGCGACTCTGTACCCCATCCCCCTCTACCGGACCTTAGATCCGCAGAGGGAGAGGGGAGGGACCAACCCCAAAAGGGGTTTAGGGATTTTTTTTAAACCCGCAGAGATCCAAAAATGGATGAAGAAGTAATGTTTAACTATTAAATAATATTAAATAATATAAATAAATATATAGATCATTTTCACAGTTTGAGCTATATAAAGGCAATTGAAATTATGTTCCATCACATTGCACTTTGAACTGTAGATGTTAGCTTCTATGTTTATAGCAGAGGCCTCTTAATTACACTGAACAAAAATATAAACGCAACACTTTTGTTTTTGGTCCCATTTTTCATGAGATGAACTCAAAGATCTAAAACATTTTCTATATACACAAAATAACCATTTCTCTCAAATATTGTTCACAAATCTGAAAAAATCTGTGATAGTGAGCACTTCTCCTTTGCCGAGATAATCCATCCCACCTCACAGGTGTGGCATATCAAGATGCTGATTGGACAGCATGATTATTGCACAGGTGTGCCTTAGAATGGCCACAATAAAAGGCCACTCTGAAACGTGCAGTTTTGCTTTATTGGGGGGGGTCCGAAAACCAGTCAGTATCTGGTGTGAGGGGTAGGGTTAGGGTAATGTTGTGAATCGAGTGGCCCATGGTGGTGGTGGGGTTATGGTATGGGCAGGCGTATGTTATGGACGACAAACACAGGCCACTAGATTCACAACATTACCCTAACCCTAACCCTACCCCTCACACCAGATACTGCCTGGTTTTCGGACCCCCCCAGACCCCCCAATAAAGCAAAAATGCACGTTTCACAGTGGCCTTTTATTGTGGCCCGCCTAATGCACACCTGTGCAATAATCATGCTGTCTAATCAGCATCTTGATATGCCACGCCTGTGAGGTGGGATGGATTATCTTGGCAAAAGAGAAGTGCTCACTATCACAGATTATTTCAGATTTGTGAACAATATGAGAGAAATGGTTATTTTGTGTATATAGAAAATCTTTTAGATCTTTGAGTTCATCTCATGAAAAATGGGAGCAAAAACAAAAGTGTTGCGTTTATATTTTTGTTCAGTGTAGCTTTGTAGAGAAAAAGTACTTGTAATACACTGAGCTCACTTTTATTTCTCCTTTTTTAAGGCTCATGGAGACACTCTCGAGGAAGCCATGAAGGGGATGCAAGTTGGTCTACTGATAGGCTACGAAGGTGAACGGGATGCCTTTCCTCAGCAGATATTCAATGTGGCAGTTGTGGTCGAGGAGACAATTGTGCTCCACAACCTGAAAGATGTGGCTTGCGGCTTTGCGATGCTTCTTGGACTAATATATTGCTTAAATCTTCAGTATCCTCTGGAAATGAAATATTCATTTGAGTTTCTCCAGAGGGTTGTTATGAAGATACAGCCAGACCAAGCCTTTGCCAAAATACATGGACTAAAAAACAAACTAGGTAGATCATCAAAGAGTGTAGAAAGTGAGTTCAATTTGGTATTGTTCATTTGTATGTTCAAGTATTTTGTGCCTCTACAGTGACATATTTAAAAAAAAAAAAAAATGTTTTAGGTTAGTGAGAATTCCATTTATGTTGGAAGTGTCACGAAGAAACTTGCATTTTAAGGACATTTAATGTTCATTTCAGTATTTACTAGTGTCTTGAAAGAGTCCTCTCTTGCTGATGTTCAGAAAGAACTTAATGTTCAAAAAGCTCTCTGTTTCGTACTGTTTGTGCTGCACCCTCTGTCCTATTTGTAAAATTAATAACATAAATTAGATGTTATAATTTGTATGTATGTATATCTGTTGTATACTTATGTTTATTCTTGAAAAATAAAAATATTTCAGCATCTGAAGTAACTTCAAGCCTTGATCTCCTTTTATATACATTTGGGTGATGTATAATGTTCTAAGTTCAGTCAGTAAGAAGTTTAAGGAAGCTGGGGAACTTGTCATTATAATAAGTGTTAGGGTTAGTGAAACAGGCAGGACCCAAATGCAGGTTGAACAGAGAAAAATACCTTTATTTCAAGGTGTAGGTGAAAAAAAACAGAACACTACCCTGAGAATACAGTCTCAGACAAACGAGAAACCAACAATGACAGACAGCAAAAACAGAACTTAAATACACACAAGACTAATCAACGAAACAAGAGACCGGTGAGGAGGGAGGAGAAAACACAGGGGCACCAGGTGAACACAATCGAGGGAACAGGTAAGAGGGAACACACACAGACAGGAAACCAAGGACAGATCGTGACAAAGAGTTAGAAATAGAAAACACTAGTTTACTTAACATGAACATGTAAGTTCAATTGCTTGAAAACATGAGTCAACATAACTTGAATTTGTCAGTCGGTATAAATATAGTTAAAGTTATCCTAACTTAGAATTGTGAGTTAAGATAAGGTAGAAGTTAAAGTTGATTTGACTAGATAATGACCATTTCTTGAATCTATAATGTAAAATTGTAAGTTTCTTTAACTCAAAGTAGTTATAACAATGAATGATCATTAGTCAAATAACTTGTAAAAGTTAAAACACCCTATTTATTTTTACAGTGGACAACCCGTGAGCCACAGGAAGAATCGGTGTCTTTCCTGACCTCAGCTGACCGAACGCACACGCGACAGGCAACAGCTGAATGGGAGAGCGCCTCCACTCGCAATTTCATTGTATATCACCGCATCATTTGTGTAATTAAATGCTGTTAACTTTTATAAGCTTCCCTTGACTCTTTTCAGTTTGTCCTGCTCTCAGGGTTCTGAGGTCGGCTGATCAGCTGCGGCTGGTAGTCCCTAAAACAAAGAGAAAGACCAGGGGAGACCGAGCCTTCTCAGCGATAGCCCCCAGGCTCTGGAACGACCGCCCCCCCCCCCATGTCAAATTGTCGCCAACGTTTAAGTCCCGCCTAAAGACCCACCTCTTTTCCCTCGGCTTCGAGTCAGTTTGAGCTCTACCTGTTCTATGCTTTATTGTCTGTCCATAGCCTTTATGTGCCTTGTATCTATTCTTATGTATGCCTTTTATCTATTCTTATGTATGCCTTTTATCTATTCTTATGTATGCCTTTTATCTATTCTTGAAATATTGTATTTTGCTATAATGTTATGTTCGTTGTGAAGCACTTTGGCAAACCCTCTGTTTTTAAAATGTGCTATAGAATAAAGTGGATTGGATGTACTAATTGAGCAATTAACACATTTAATATACAATATATAATTGTACTGTATTATATTTATTATTTATAGATGTTCTTTTAAACTTTCTCCATTTTATTTTCTGCTATATACTAAATGTATATTGTTATTTACTTCGTGGTTAGAAGAAAGCATTGATTTAATGACATTAGCTGCATTCACACCTAACAAAAGAGAGCTAATATAAATGTCCTTCATAAACTTACCCCATCCTTATCGGAGTTAAAGGACACTGGATAATCTACTTACATGCTGAATGAAATGCCCACTTTAATGTAATGAGTCTCCTCTACAGTAACTTCAAAGAAAAGTTATAGTGTAATGCATCTTAACACTGATTCACATGTTTTGACAGGATGTAAGCAATGACATCATCAAAGGAGTCTGCTGACCCATGGAGATGTTTGTCCTCAGTGAAAGTGTAGTCAATGTGTCCGTCGTCATCGAGGGAACTGAGCTCCTGGATCACTGCGAATGTGTGGCAAACGCTTGCCTTCTGCCCATGGGCATAATCTATGCCATGAATTTAGCTTGCCCACCAAAGTTAAAATACATTTTGAGTGTTTCAGAAGCTCTTTCTTGAGTTGAATTCCCTTAAGATGTCTCCCAAAGTCCAGGCTTTGCACACCAAACTTTTAACCTAAACAGAAGTGGAATGTAATAAGTACATTAAGTTAAGCCCAACTGTTGTTACTTTACTTTCATAGCACTTCTACTTTACTCCATTTAAAAAAGGGAAATAGGGTTATTTTTTACCTAACTACATTGAGTTACTTCATAGTTCAAAATGTTGTAAGGGGGCGGTGGTCGATGTAATAACGTAACCAGATGAGTGATTACAGCACCCGGGATCATTTTACACACATTTGTATGATGCAGGACTTGCACACGCCTGTTATCTAACCGACAGGTCCGCACGCACTCTCCTCGTCTTATTAATTCAAGCAGCCTGGCTTCCCTTGGCCTCCAGGAGAAACCGCCACTGGTGTTATCCCTGTATCAGTTTCACACGGTTTTAACTTCCTTTGTGTTGTTGCTATTCTTGTTGCCGACACGCAACTAATTCATGAGACCGCTATTGCATTTCACCCTGGCCTTTACCTTTTGTGGTGTGAACGTTTCAACCATGACTCCACTAAACAAATGAGATTGCTGAGAATATCTGCGGAGCAAAAATACATGAAAATAATATGACATTATTCCAGTGTCTGCAATGGCTTAATAAGACCGGAATTGAAGAGAAATGGAAAGCTAAAGAAGTTACTATGTATGACAACGTTGAATTCATTTCTGCCTTTGTGTATGTTGTCGCATCCCTGGTTTGATTGAAACAGTTGTTTTGAGTTTTCTGTATAATCTTGGCTTATAGGGAGGCCGTGGCACAGTGGACTAGTGCGTTGGGTTCGGATCAGGGTTCAAACCCCACTGCAGTCAGCATGTCGTTGTGTCCCTGAGACACTTCACCCCAAATTGCTCCTGTGGGGATTGTCCACAGTATTGAGTATGGAAGTCGCTTTGGATGAAAGCGTCTAACAAGTAATGTAATGTTATATGCTCTGTTAGTGGGCACAACTTTGACAAACTGGTCAAAACTTGGTCTGGACTCATGGTCCATCATTATTTTATTCTCCTGCACTATTCCTGGTTATTTCGCTGTGTGCTTTGGACCTCAAGCTAAAAGGCCACATTTACAGGAACAGTGGAGAAAATCATTTGTTCCAATCTAAAACAAAGCACTACAATTTAATGTATCACAATGAGGAAGAGATGTGTCTCAGCGTGAGCCATCAATAGGCTACATTGCTGCAGTAACATGTTTTCTATTATTCAGCTCTCTTGCACTTGTCCTTTTATTATATCTATGTTTCTCTTGCTGTACCTCTCCACTCCCATCCTCCTGCCTGGTGTTTCTTTAATTATCCTTCTCTGCATCCCACTCTCGTTCTCCTGCCACCTACTTGCATTCCTCTCCTACACCGGCTGCTACATTTGGACCTCTCCTGGTACTCTGATTAGTATTTCCAGCCTTTTTTACTCTGAGGCTGGCTGGGTGTTCTTTTCTGTTGACACCATTTCTGAATACTCAACTGAAACCAATAAAAGGTCCCTATGAAATGGCAGCAGGGGGGGCAAAGTGACACGCTGAGTTAAAGTACAGGGCTGCACAGCTATTGTGTTTCTCTCTGTTCAGCAGAATGGTTTCAACAGTCGGCCTGGCCTTTGATAAAGTCAGACAATTGTATCCTAGCTTGTAATTTGGTATAGCCAGTTGTTGAAAACAGTCCTTGAATAAAGCTTCAGCTCATATTTTACCAAAATAAAATGTAAGTTTAGGGAATCTACCAAGGTGTGAGACAAGGCTTTGTCTTTGTTAAAGTTGTATTTAAGTGCATTATTATTGTGTTCCGAAAAGTGGCAGAAATATAGGGTACCATGTTGCTAACTGAACATTAGTTAGAGGACTTTGAAAAGAACAGCCACAACTGACGGAGGCAGGTAAAGGAAGTATAAGGTGACAGAAAGGAAGTGTTGCGGGGGGGAAGAAGACAGGCCGATAATTGGAGGTGAGAAACAGAAATAGATCTGTGGAAAACGATCTGTATTCCTATTCTTCAGAAAAAGATAGATACATTGTGTCTTGTACTGTGTGTAGAATTAATACTCCAGACTACGACGTGCTCTATTTAACATTTATTGATATACCGGAGACATACATATTCATGTATAGTTCACTTCACTCAAACTGTCTGGCCGCGCATGCATACTCGTACTACGTCACATTACGTGAGCCAATCATAAACAAGCATAGATAAACATTGTTATCCACATATTCTGCAAGAATATTACACATTGTAAGCAATGATGTCAACAGTAATATTTGAATTGTAAAATTAGGAAGCAGCCTACAAATATTTCTTCATCATTGATCAAAGAAGGCAATTTCTTTAAGATTTAAAGGGTCATCAGTTCCAGGATATTTATAGATAGTAATCTGTAAAAGGTGGTTTTACGTTCTACCAATAAACATGCAACAATCAATTGTGATCTAGCATTTGCAAACATTAATCGTTAATGCTACATATATTGTTAGGAATTAAGATACAGAAAATATATATTAGGGACTTAATATGTTTTTAGGGTTAGTTTTTTTTTGATTACCGTAATGGTGTCTCGGATCAGTACCAACAGGTGCACAATGTGATCTTAATATAGGGGTTAACTATTCTTGATTCTTCATCTACTTCTGTATTATCGATGTTTGCATCTTCAAACCCTGAATGAATGTCACTTCAGAGAAGTCGTTTCTTATTTTGGTAACTGAACATCATGGAGTAACCTTTCTCCTTATTGAATCCACCATGCAAACTGACAATATGAGGATTACCTGTAAGATCCAAACCCAGTCTTTTTTAAACAAATGAACTGTTAATAGACAAGTTATTTGCCTTGACCTTCCACCAGCTCAAATCTTCAAAAGTCCAAACATTTACACCAAGACGGAGTCATTCTTTTTCACATGGCCCTTTGGAGGCAGAGCTTCTCAGAAAGGGTTTTATGGATGGATGACTGAAGCGACATCGTAAAAAACAAACCATGAGAGGTGGCAGAGACAAACAGAATGCCCCAGTCGACCAGAAGACAAAGAGGCTGAGAGGAAAGGGAGGCTTTTATGGACATTGGCTCATTGTGACAGACACATTGGCAGTCCCCTCCACTCTCACAGGCAAGGAGCCGGGTGTATCAAAACCATAACTCTTCTCAGGCAATTTGCCTCTTTCCTCTGTTGCATGAACATCACAGTGAGACCCAGAGAGGTACTGCATGAGGAAAGCAACAAGGGAAAGGAGGTCGACATAAAGGAGAGGAAGCGGCAGGTTTTCCATTTGGCTCAGTTTCTGCAGCTCCATTTTCACCTGAAAAAGTCTCCTGTGCTCTGACTCTTATTTTCTACCTTTTTGTACTTGCTCTTCCTGTTCCGCACTTTGCCAGGAACGTCTAACAATGAGAACTGTAGCTCATGTGTTCGGTCATAAAAATATGGGGGCAAAAAAGACTGGGGATAAAGGCGGGGTTTTATGAGGATATTTTTCTCATTTATGCCGCTACACTTTCAACACTAACTTGCTTTTTCTCCCCAACTCCTGATTCCTTCATTACATTATTGTTTCGTCTGCCTCTTTATTCCTATCCCTGGCTGGTATTAAATATGGAGCAATAAAGAGTCAGACGGATGGAGCGTCTGGTCAGAGCTTATGGGTAAAGTCAAACTGCAGGTTTTGACAGACATATCGTCCAGTCTGCAGCTACAGTATGAAGGCTGCATTTTTAAAATAACCTCTATATTCCCTCTACGTCTTCAACACTACTTTTCTTTCCCTGATGAATGGCTTCTTTCACCAAACCAATAGTACACGGAGCAAAGTCTGATTGAGTATCTCTACACACATGTCTGGGTGTGCATATCACATCTTATGTTCTCATCCTGACTTGTCATACTTTGCTGCAGAAGGTAGGCACAGGTTTTACTTTGTTGTTTTATGTTGAGAACGGGTTTTTGCAACAAATTCGCTTTTGGCAATGAAACTACTCGGTTATGTTAAAGGAGACCTATCATGCAAAATGCACTTTTTGATGTCTTTTATACATAACTATGTGTCCCCGGTGTGTCAGGAAACCAAACTCTCTTTTCCTCCGTACCCAAATCTCTAAAAACGGGGCTACAACGGATCGGATAGGTTTAGGCAATAACAATACATGGTTAGAGTTAGGGTTTTGGCGTTAGGTTTAAGTTCAGGTCCCGTGTCCACATAGCTGCTGGGAGGCACCTGCTCTAACGGTTTCATCAACTCACATCGGTTTTAATGACAACCATATCTTGACAACGTATGACAGACTAGCTCCGCCCCCTTGGATGTTATTATCTGTTTGTGTTACTATGTATTGTTTGACATTGTCTTTTCATCACTACAACCAACCAAAAGATGCTAGCTCTCACACTTTGTATGAATTAGCTTCACCGCTCAGAAGATTTGCGTAAGGAGATAAAGTCACACACTCAACAGCAGCGACATCCAGGGTCTGCCTACCCGACTTGCTCCAACAAATACACTCTTTGGTCTTTTTGGTAGCTTTCGCCTGACGACCACGGTCAAAAACAAGCTCCTCCTCTAATTTACTGCACGAAAAAAGACTCGGGGTGCTGTGCTTTTTCTGCTTCGACAGCATGCGCCCTGTTCTTATTGGAACCAATTGAAATAAAGAGCTGTGGCTCAGTGCATTAGTGCACTGATCTTCGGATCAGCGGCGCACCGGTTCAATTCCCACTGCAGTCAGCATGTCGTTGTGTCACCCCAAATTGCTCATGTGATCGCCCACAGTATTGACTGTATGTAAGTCGCTTTGATAAAAGCGTCAAACAAGTGACATGTGAAGTACTTGGTTCAGTTGAGGCTAGATTGGGGTAAGGATTATGGCATAGGTTTAAATGAGCCACAGATGTAGCGTCATTTGACAAAGTTACACAGCGTCTTGGGGACATCAGTAACAAAAAAGCCTTTACCACGGAATGCCGGTCCCCTAGGTAGTCCTGTTTGTTTGACCCGTTCTCCACTCCCTCCCACCTTAAGCATACTTTCCTGCTCTTGATGCTACGTCTGTTGCTCTGACTAATAATCTAATAACGCTGAGCGTCTCATACGGACAGTAAAGGGAGCCTGGTATCATACGCCTACTGCCTGAGCTGAGAGAGTTTGGCGCCCTGAGAGAGAGAGCAGGCTGCTGACGGATGCTTCTGTCTGCATTCAGCTGTGTGTGTGTGTGTGTGTGTGTGTGTGTGTGTGTGTGTGTGTGTGTGTGTGTGTGTGTGTGTGTGTGTGTGTGTGTGTGTGTGGAGCAGCAGCAGCAGCAGCAGCAGCAGGTGGTGTGTTCCACTGCAGATGTAGGAGTGGGATGTTAAGGCTGTCGACTGGCTGAAACATCTCATGAGCAAGTGAACAGTCACTTTGAGAAACAAACACAATCCATGTTCACATGTTGTCGTTTTGAATGCGTTTTAGCCACGGTGCTGCAACTGAGGCTAAACTTCAAGGTCGATGAGGGGGGGGGGTAAATGTTGTCAGATTGAGGAAAACATTCACCAGGAGAGTTTTCTTGACTAATAGAATGAATTCTGGGGGTTGGAGCTTCGACTTTCAATTTTAAGGTCACCCTACTGAGGCTAAACTTCGAGGTTGATGAGGGAGGGGTAAATGTTGTGGGAATTAGAATAAAATTCACCGGGAGAGAATTCTTGACTATCACAACAAATTTCCGGATGGTTGTACGTGGCACTAAGGACCACCCTACTGCACATATTTTATCATTCTGAGAAATTTGCATTTGTATACTCTCCGTAGTTTCTTGGTATATTCATATTTCATGTAAATAATATTCTATATTTTTAATTAAATTAAATGTTTTTCTTACTTTGTATCTTCTACTGTGTTTATGTATACTCCATGTACACCAAGAAACAAATTTGGATTGGTTTTATTGACAACGTATCACCGCTTAGACTTCAATATCTGGTTGCGCTACTTAATGTATAACATATGATTGTAAGAGGCGGTATTTTATGTTTATGTTAAAATGTTTTCTTTCTGCCAGGAATTGATTGTATTAATGGACTTTGAGCAAACAATGTGTAGTGTGGAGCAGGACTGAAATCACAGAAACATGAATAACTAGCGCCTTGCTTCCTCTCACCTGTGTTATTCTTATTTTTTCTTCTTCTGATCTTTTGCCATTTTATAATACTTTAACCAGTTTAGCCGTAAGCCTGTTTTTCAGGTCTCAGGCTTGAAAATGACATTCCCAGAACAAATGACCATATCTTCTAAAAGGGTTAAATTAATAATCTTTTTTCTCAAAGTGATGATAAACCTGTGAGTTGGATGTAGAAAAGTCAGAATCAATATAGATGTTTTTTATTTTAAAGAAGATTCAGATTGAACATGGTAAAAAACTGTAAATTATAGTGTCCGTCCAAAAAATATTTGTTACTTATAGTGAAAACCACCCTTGAATGATGGGATGGTTCAGCTTCAGGAATCCAAAGTACAACATATAATAAGTACTCTGTATCAAGATTGATGCAAAACATGTGACATTTGACCTTTTTAGAGAGATTTAGAAAAAGAAAAAAACACTTCTGGGGTCCTTTGGGTGGCTTTTCCATATCTCTGGCCCCCCTTCTTCGATTTTGCTGATTGACATCTTTCTAACCGTCAGAGCCAATGGAATCGAGGGAAAGTTCCACATACACACACAACTTACCAAATAAGGAGTGAGAGAGACGCGTAGAAAAACCGGAAGCTGCGCTAACCTCTGGTGGCTACCATTAGCAGCTAATTTTTCTTCTCCGATTGTTGCATAAAAATGGAATTATGGATTATCAATCATTTCAAAGTGACAGACACATTGGATTAACCTTCAGCCGCGTTTCTCGTTTTAATGCCATTGAACACGACTTTTGATCAGAATAACAGCTGAGGTGATCTCCGTGTCTTGCTACCTAAAGCTACTCGTGTGATGTCTGTATTTGCTTCCCCTGTCACGAGTTCTGATCGCTCAGTGATGATCCTTATATTTCTTTAATCTGAGTACTCTCAGGATCTTATCTAAGCTTGTTTGTGCAGATCCAATAAGTATATCGATCAGTGTAGCTAGAGTTCTGTGCTAACGGCCTTAAGATTGTTTCGCTCGTAGCTAATTCAGAGGCAAAGCTAGCAGAGGCTAGCTTTGTGCGTTTTTTTGAAAAAATAAATAAAAGTTATCAGTTAGCTGAGTTTCTTCCCGTTACATGGATATAAAACATTCATAGTTTATTGAATATGAAGATGCCCTCAGACGCTGTTTCCTGCAGATGACGCATTTCCCCCCCCCCCGGTATTTCATTTCATTTTTATTTGTCCCGCTCATGGTACGCAAAACAAAATGTACAATAATTGCCACAAAACATGACTACCATTGAGCGAAAAGGAGCAGGGAGAAGAATAAAATCTTATGTGACCTGCCCCTTTCTAAAAAAAACAAAAAACAAATAGATGGTCTGCCCTTCATAATAATAATATATATTTTTTTTTTTTCTTCACAGCCACACATAACAGTATCTTAGGATACTAACAGAAACACAAAAAAATACTTATTTCCCACTTGACGGTTAACGAAAAGAAACAAAACAACATGTATAAGGAAAAGAAAAGAAAAGTGAAACACCCTCATCTGAGTCCTACTGGAGAAGAAGGTGGAAAGCGACGCATGATGATAATAGTAACAACAACAACAATAACAATGGCAATGGGACCCGCAAATACAGAGGAGACATCACATCAAAGACATCAAAAACATGAAGGACCAGAGTACATAGACTTATTCACATTCTGCTTCATATAGTCCCATCTTTCTCAATTTATACAATTTCTTTAACTGAAAAATACATATACAATTCTTTAGATCCTTGTGTTGAGAATTCCACAATTGTACACCAACTACCGAAATACACATTTGTTTAAGAGTAGTCCTTGCATATGGATGCTTAAAATTTAATTTCCTTCTGTGGTCTTCCTTGTCTGATCCAAAAACAAACAACTGTTGTAAATATGCTGGTAACATTCTGCTTTTTGCCCTGTGCATTACTGATAATGTCTGCAGCTCAGCTATATCTTTGAGTTTCAAGAGTCCTGACTTAAAAAACAGTCTGTTGGTGTGTTCTCTTGAGTCAGCTTTATGAATTATTCTTACTGCCCTTTTCTGTAATATTGACAATGGCTTTATGTTGCTCATATACGTGTTGCCCCACACTTCTATACAATAAATAAAAAATGGCAAAATGAGTGAACAGTACAACATCCTCAATGCCTTGTAATCTAGCAAATACTTTGCCTTGTTTAGAACAGAAATATTCCTAGACACTTTGGTTTTAACATGTGCTATGTGTGATTTCCATGTCAGGTTTTCATCCAGCGTCACACCTAAGAATCGAAATTCAGAAACCCTTTCAATAAAAACTCCATCAATGGACAATGAAATGTTTTCATCTTTTTTTCTATTAGCAAAAACCATAAACTTCGTTTTATTCAAATTTAGGGTTAACTTATTTTCATCAAACCATCTTTTAAGTTTGACCATTTCATGTCCAATACACTTTGCTAAAATGTTTAAGTCATCTCCTGAGCAAAATACATTTGTGTCGTCTGCAAACAACACAAATTGCAATAATGTTGACGTTTCACATATGTCATTGATGTACAAAATAAAAAGT
Organism: Pogonophryne albipinna; assembly: GCA_028583405.1. Lineage (NCBI taxonomy): Eukaryota > Metazoa > Chordata > Actinopteri > Perciformes > Artedidraconidae > Pogonophryne > Pogonophryne albipinna. The sequence goes on from CM053244.1 coordinate 8,030,235, forward strand.
TTAGGCCCTAAAACCGAGCCCTGCGGGACACCACATTCTATGTTCATACACTCCGATGTACTACCAGCAAATTCTACATATTGTTGTCTGTTATCTAAATAACTTTTTAACCAATCTAGAACTACTCCTCTCACACCATATCTATGTAATTTCGAAATGAATAGGTAATGGACTATGGTGTCAAATGCCTTTTTTAAGTCAATAAATACACCTATTGTGTATTTCTTTCTTTCTATAGCTGTTGTAATTTCTTCTGTTATTTTCATTAAAGCTAAAGCTGTAGATCGATTTTTCCTAAATCCATACTGACTCTCACTCAATAACTCGTTTTTTTCAATAAAATTATCAAATTGTGAAAGCAAGGACACTGGTCTGTAGTTGGTAAATTGGCTTTTGTCCCCTGTTTTGAAAAGTGGGATAACTTTAGCTATTTTCATGCTATCTGGGAAAATACCTGTCTGAAATGAAAGATTAAAGATGTAGCTTAGCGGTTTAATTATGCAGTCAATAGTCATTTTCACTATTGTCATGTCGATCCCATCACTATCTGTCGAAGTCTTATTTTTGCATTTGTCTACAACAGATCTAATTTCAATTTCGTTTATCTCTCCCAGAAACATTGACTGCAACACTTTACTTCCCCCAATTCCGCCTTCCTCTTTTTGCCCATCGTGTTGTTTTGGAATAGTCTTTGCAAGATTAGGTCCGACATTTACAAAAAAAGAGTTGAATTCATGAACCACTTCATTCATGTTTTTTACAACCTTATTTTTGTCATCAATGAAGTGACTGGGCAGGCCAGTGGATACAGATTTATTTCCAATAACATTATTTAAGATTTTCCATGTGCCCTTGATATCATTTTTCTTTTCTTTTAACATATTATTATAATATTCTCTTTTTGCTTGTCTCATTATAACTGTCAACTTATTTGTATATGCCTTGTATTGCTTTTCAATTGCCTTTGTCCTACATTTTATGAAGTCTTTATAAAGGTTATTTTTCTTCTTGCAAGCATTTTGTAAGCCTTTGGTTATTCAAGGCTTTTGATGATAAACCTTTATATGTACGGAGTACAGTGGGACAATGTTTGTCATACAGTGATATGTAGATTTTTAGGAAGGACTCATATGCAGCATTTACATCTTCTCCATAAACACCTCTCCATTCTTCCTTTAAGAGGTCACTCCTAAATGTGTCTTTTGCTTCAGCAGTCCTTACCCTGACATATCTACTGCGAGTCTCTTCCTTCTTTTTCTTTAATTGCCAATCATATGCTACAAATACAGGTAAATGGTCGCTTATGTCATTTATTATTAGCCCACTCTTAGCACTGACATGACATTTGTAAAGATATTGTCGATCAATGTTGCACAAGTTGATGTTATTCTACTGGGCTTAGTGATTAGGGGATAAAGCCCTCTGCTGTACAATGCATCCAGGAAATCAGAAGTTCTTTTGTGTTTAGATACATTTAGAAGGTCGATGTTAAAATCCCCACAAATAATACATGTTTTATTTTCATTTAGGCCATCCATTAATACTCCTAAACTATCTTTAAAAAGCTCTACATTTGATCCTGGTGCTCTATATGCACAAGTCACAACAACATTTCTCTTCCTTTCCATTTCTATAGTTATGCATTCCATTAAATCATCATCACAATTGACATTTTTTCAACCAGTGTGCATTTTAGGACGCTGTCCACATAAAGAGCCACACCCCCTCCTCTCTTATTGGTTCTGTTGATATGGTGTAGCACGTAACCCTCAATTTGGAAATCAGTGACTTCGTCTTTATTTAACCAAGTCTCCGATATGGCAATTACTTTGAATTTACTTTTAAATGTATGTAGGTATTCAGTGATCTTATTAAAGTTTGCATACAGACTCCTGCAGTTGAAATGTATTAAAGAAAATGTATTTTCAAGTCCAACATTGTCATTAAATTGATCATCTGTATAATATTTACACGAGTCACTTATATGATTCTCTGAATCGACATCATAATCAAAATTGTACATGTTATACTCTGTGTTGTCAAATCTGGAAAAGATTCCGAGTGGCTCAGTCATTTATGTGTTGTTATTGTTTTCCATGTATGTCTGCAAGGAGTTAACTCCCTCCACACATACCTGTTCATTCCTTTGCTCTTTCATGCCGATCAAGCGAGTCAATTAATGTCTTTACGTCCGACATCAGCTCACATCCTGGGGTTCTCCGGTTCCTGGAGCGGTGTGTCTGCCATCCTGAAGCCTGAAGAGTAGACTCCAAGTCCGGTTCTCCTGCTGGACTCTCCATGTTGACACCATACTCCAGTAGACCCTGTGCCGCATCTTGTGGGTTGTTAAACACCCTGACTTTTCCGTTTTTCTCGAATAATTTCAGTTTCGCAGGGAACAGAATGCGGGATTTGATGTTTCTTTCCTGGAGCTGCTTCCTTACTTGTCTGTATTTTGCGCGCTCCTTGAACACTTGGGTGGTGAAGTCCTCATCAAAGAAAATCCTGCAGTCTTTCACCCTGATGTCCTTCTTTGCCCAGGCGGCTTGTAGCACCCTTTGCCTCACGTTGTAGTTTTGGAAGCGGACTATTATTGATCGGGGACGGTCGCTGTGCCCAGTGAGATGCCCCGTTGCCCGGTGCGCTCTCTCAATGGGAATTTCGCCGCTCACATCCAGTTTCTCGCGTATTAAGTTTTCCAGAAAGTCCATCATGCTATTTCCCTCACATTTTTCGGGCACTGAATAAATCCTCAGATTGTTCCGTCGTTCCCGGCCTTCAAGTTCCTCGCATTTATTTTCCAGTTGCTTTTGCATGCGTAAACTGTGAAGGAGTATTTTTGTCATACCGATTTCACGGTCTTCATTTTCTGCGATTCTTAATTCTGCTGCATCCGCTCTTATTTTCAGCTCTCCGAAGCCTTCTCTCAAGTCGTTTATTTCCTCCTTCAATACTCCAAAATTCCCAGCAGTTTCCATGCGGAATTCTCTGATTTCTTTTAATATTTCAGAGAGGCCTTCCCCTCCCTCCTCAGGTATATTTGCCTCAGGCGGATTCATTGTGCCGGCCTGTTTCTGTTTTCCTTTCTGGTTGAAACGTGTTGACATTTCCCTTTCCTTTTTCTTTACCTTCTGTAAGAAAAAAGTATTTGCGTAGTCAACCCGCCCTTTTGTTACACTCTCAGTTCCCGGATTCCTACAAAATAACTCAAATGTTTGCAGCGTGTTTTCACCTCCGCACCAGCTAGGCAGCCATCTTCATTATCGGGTGCGGTGTAGAAGAGGTTAATAAACTGCATTTGTCTCAACAGCCAAACAATTCCTCACAGCCACTCTGAGATCCAAGGTCCTTACATTAACCAAAAAAATAAATAATCCACTGGCGCTCTACCACTCCACTTTAAAAAATGTAACCCCGGAACATATAAATTATAGTGAGATGGACCTGGACTGCATAAAGTATGGCCGAGGGTGCCAGTAAATCTGCAGCAGAGAACGTGTGAAGCTGTTTTCTAGCAGAAGAGGCAGAAATTGATTACTTTCCAAAAGCAGAGAGTAGATAACTTCTCAGCTGGCAACCTTACTGACAAATCTGCAGCGCTCCTTCTCCGCCCCTCTCTCCATCTCTCGCCTCAACATCCAATAATTCATTGACAGAGTACTTTACCTTGATGCCTTCTGTTGAGAATACGAGAATAAACAGAAACGGAACAAAAAGTACAGAACAGGAATGACCCAATATTCAGAGGATTTGTCGGCTCAGTGAATAGCTGTATAGGGTATACTCTACAATATCCATGACCTAACAAACATCCATAAGAATTAGCAATATGTCTTAAAGCAGGGTATATGCAGGAATCCTGAAGTCAAATGTAATACCTTTTAAGACCCTTTCCATACATTTTAAGACCTCATCGCCACATTGAGTTTTAACCGGTTACAGTGACGACACACTTCACCTCACATTGACTATATACAGTATTGATTGTCCTTCCTCCTTATCTTCCAACCATTTGGACGCAAACTTGCATTTCCCGATAACGATGTTGTTTAACAACCGGCGTAAACGGACCTTCGCGCGCTATCAAGCAGTGAGCGTGCGATGTCCTGTTCAGATGACGTCCAACGGGATGCCATCAATAAACTACACAGAATCACACTACACACCTACGCAATGATTACGTTCAGGCACACTGTAGAATACAACCTCTTTGGACAATTTATATACTTGCTATGCTACAAAATGTAATACGCCGTTTAATACTTTTTAATAACCTTAATTTTCGCTAAATTGATTTATCAACTTTTAATACATTTTAAGACCCCGCAGACACCCTGTAAAGGGAAATACAACACATTATAATGGGATTTACTAGGAAAACAGCTGATAATCTATGTATACAGCGCCATGGATATTTAACCTCTTAAGCCCGAGGGTCCCCCCGGTGGAACCCTCCCACCGTTTTTTTATGAGACTATGTCTCAGGGCTTCTTAACATTTATGAAACTATTAATGTTCCATACCCTTTTAACGGTAAGAAACTCAGCTAACTGACAATGTGAACCATTTTTAGCTAAAAGAAACACAAGAGTAATACCAAGCCTTTGAATTAGCATGGAGAGAAAAAATGCTAACTAATGCTAACGGAATTTTGCACAGCACTCACGGTAGAAATGCCCTTATTACTATCTTAACTGCACAAACAAGATATCCGATTAAAGCTGAGACTCCACAGATTCCACACATGTAATGTCATCACTGTACGACCCCGAATTGCATTTCCAAACATTTGGACTACCTATGTTGCAAATGTATTATCTTTTCAATTTACACACGGCATCTATTGCACGTCTGTACGTCCTGGGAGAGGGATCCCTCCGCTGTTGCTCTCCCTGAGGTTTCTCCCATTTTTCCCTTTAAAACTGTGGGTTTTCTTCGGAAGTTTTTCCTTGTACGATGTGAGGGACTAAGAACAGAGGGTGTCGTATTGTCATACTGATATTTTGTACAAACTGTGAAGTCCACTGAGACAAATGTAACATTTGTGATATTGGGCTATATAAATAAACATTGATTGATTGAGGAGCTATCAGCCAGAAAAGAGAAAGTAAACAACATCCGGTTTAAAAAATATTACAATAATTTCGTCTTACCTTTTTTGATTTGTGATCAAAAGTTGTGTTCACCGGAATAAAAACGCCGCTCAAGGTTAATCCAATGTCTTTGTGTCACGTAGAAATTGACTGATAATCCTTCATCATATTTATGGCAATATACTGGGTATAAAGTTTTGCCGTCCAGGCGTGCACTTTCAGATATGCTTTGTTCGCTTCTCTATTACGTCCGCTATGGTAATGTTTACGTGGATTTGGGAACTGCCCATCGATTCTATTGGTTCTGATGGTTAAGAAAAAGGTGTAAATCACACGAATCGACCAATGGGTTCCAGAGATATGGTCCTGCGTAAAGTATAAAGAATGCCAGCCAGTTTAAGTACATTACGCAGCCGACTTCATTTATTGTTTACTACGTAACAGCAGGCATTGCAGCAGGGCCCAGAGCACACGGAGCACAGCAGATAACGGAATTGCAGTTTTATTGCTTATAGATCATCAGAACATTTCAAAGGGGACACAGCCACATTGGATATTACCCTATGGATTAACTACATCATCGTTTTTATCGTTTTAATGCCATTGAAGACCAGTTTAGACCAGACAAAGAGGAAGGTAAGCCATTAGCCTAGCGCATGCTAGTACCTAGCGCCACTTGTATCTTTCAGTGTTGAGGTGGGCACCGTTAGATTCTGTGTCTTTACGATCATAAACGATGTGTTGGATGTGCAGCTAGGATAAGTAATAAGGGAGCTAGGAGTGATTTTCGGTGCAGTAATAGGTTAGCATTTTTCGCTCGGGGCTAATTCAGAGGCTCACTGTTAGCAGTGTGTTTTTTTTTTTTAAATTAAAAAAATTCACAACAGTTGTATTTGGATGGAATGAATACCTATAGTGAAAATTCAAAGTAATAAAATGATTTTTACAGTGAAAAAGTTCAAATGGAACTGATGGTTCCCAAATTACCCAGAGGTGAGTCCGCCTGGACTTTATTTTTCAAAATCTCTCTAAAAAGCTCAAATTTCACTTGTTTTGCATCAATCTTGATACAGGGTACTTATGTTATATTTTGGATTCCTAAAGCTTTTAGTCTACTAACCCATCATTCAAGGGTGGTTTTTACTATAAGTAATGTTTTTTATTTAGGCGGACATTAGAATTTACATGTTTTTACTATGTTCCATCTGAATTTACTTTAAAATAAAAACATCTATATTGATTCTGACACTTCTACATCCAACTCACAGATGTAACCTTGCTTTGAGAGAAAAGATGATTAATTTACCCCTTTTAGAAGTGAAGATATAGTCTTTGTTGTGTTAGTGGCATTTTCGAGCCTGAAACCTGAAAAACAGGCTCAGGGCTGAAGAGGTTAAAGGGGCCCTATTCTGCTCATTTTCAGGTGTATATCAGTATGTAGTGTCTCTACTTTAAAGAGTCCTCTCCTGCTGATGTTCAGGTGTGTTAGAATCCCTGTCAAGGATTCGCAGGAAAAGGTAGGACCCAAATGCAGACTACAAAAAGGTAAAGGTTATAAACAAAAGCGAGCTTTATTTAAAAGCTGAAAAACAAAAAAACATGGCATGAATCAAAAACATTGATGGCACAAGGTAGCAAGAACACACAAAACTGACCGTGACCAACATGGAGGGAGAGACAAACAATGAACCGACATCGAACACAGGGGGAGACTAGACTAAATACACAGAAGGGTAATCACAGGACAAGATACAGCTGGGCAGGGGAGGGAGAAACACAAGGGCAACAGGTGAACACAATGAGACAATCAGATACCCCAGGGAAACTAACGACAGGGAGGAGGACAAGACAAAACACAAGGAGGAAGACAAAACACCGAATGAACAGACTTACAAAACCCATAACCAGACAGACAACACTAAAACCGTGACATAAACCTAGGAGTGTGACAGAACCCCCCCCTCAAGGGACGGATCCCAGACGTCCCAAAAAACAAAGTCCAGCAGGGTGGGTGGAGGGGGTCTGGAGGACGGGTCTCGGGCGGACGGCCCGGGGGCAAGGCAGAGACCAAGGAGGGGGTCTCTGGCGGACGGCCCGGGGGCAAGGCAGAGTCCAAGGTGGGGAACTCAGGCGGACGGCCCGGGGGCAAGGCAGAGACCATGGAGGGGCGAAGGCCACAGCGGGCGAACTCAGTGGGCCGAGCATGAGGGCGAAGGCAGCGGCAGGAAAAGTCAGGGGTCCGGGCTCGAGGGCGAAGACCAGACAGCTCCGGAGGCCGGACAGGAGCCGGTGTCGACCGGACAGGATCCGGAGCCGGTGGGACAGGTGTCGGCAAGATTCCCCACGGAAGAGGACACAGGGCCGGCAGGACCCCCGGCAGGAGAGCAGTCGGCGGAACCTCCAACGGCACAGGACATGGAGTTGGCAGGACCCCCGGCAGAAGAGCAGTCTGCGGGACCTCCAAAGGCTCAGGACATGGGGTTGGCAGGACCCCCGGTAGAAGAGTAGTCTGTGGGACCTCCAACGGCACAGGACATGGGGTTGGCAGGACCCCCGGCAGAAGAGTAGTCTGCGGGACCTCCAACGGCTCAGGACATGGGGTTGGCAGGACCCCCGGCAGAAGAGCAGTCTGCGGGACCTCCAACGGCACAGCACATGGGGCTGGCAGGACCCCCGGCAGAAGAGCAGTCTGCGGGACCTCCAACGGCACAGGACATGGAGTTGGCAGGACCCCCGGCAGAAGAGCAGTCTGCGGGACCTCCAACGGCACAGGACATAGGGTTGGCAGGACCCCCGGCAGAAGAGCAGTCAGCGGGACCTCCAACGGCACAGGACATAGGGTTGGCAGGACCCCCGGCAGAAGAGCAGTCTGCGGGACCTCCAACGGCTCAGGACATGGAGTTGGCAGGACCCCCAGCGGAACCTCCAACGGCACTTGAGTAGGGACTTGAACGGAGACTCGAGAGGAGACTTGAGAGGGAACTCGAGCGGTGACTTGAGAGGGAACTCGAGCGGAGACTTGAGAAGAGACTCGAGAGGGGACTTGAGAGGGGACTCGAGAGGGGACCCGAGAGGGAACTCGAGAGGGAACTCGAGAGGAGACTTGAGAGGGAACTCGAGAAGAGACTCGAGAGGAGACTTGAGAGGGGACTCGAGAAGAGACTCGAGAGGGGACCTGAGAGGGAACTCGAGAGGAGACTTGAGAGGGAACTCGAGAGGAGACTTGAGAGGGAACTCGAGAAGAGACTCGAGAGGAGACTTGAGAGGGGACTGGAGAAGAGACTCGAGAGGGGACCTGAGAGGGAACTCGAGAGGAGACTTGAGAGGGGACTCGAGAGGGGACTCGAGAGGAGACTTGAAAAGGGACTCGAGAAGGGACCTGAGAGGAGACTCGAGAGGTGACTTGAGAGGGGCCTCGAGATGGCACTCGAGAGAGGGCTTGAGAAGGAACTCGAGAGGAGACTTGAGAGGTGACTTGAGAGAGGACTCGAGATGGGACCTGAGAGAGGACTTGATAGGGGACTCGAGAGAGGGCTTGAGAAGGAACTCGAGAGGTGACTTGAGAGGTGACTTGAGAGGGATCTCGAGAGGGAACTCGAGAGGGGACTCGAGAGGGAACTCGTGTCGGTCGGTACGCCGACAGGACACGGGGAGCTGGCGTCGGCTGGAGAGCCAACAGGAGACGAGGTGCTGGAGTCGGCCGGTACGCCGACAGGACTCAGGGAGCTGGCATCGGCTGGAGAGCCAACAGGAGACTAGGTGCTGGAGTCGGCGGGTACGCCGACAGGACTCGGGGAGCTGGCGTCGGCTGAACAGCCAACTGGAGACGAGGAGCTGGAGTCGGCCGGTATGCTGACAGGACTCGGGGAGCTGGCGTTGGCCGGTACGCCGACAGGACTCGGGGAGCTGGCGTTGGCCGGTAAGCCAGTCCTGGAGCCGAAACTGGAGTCGGGACCATGGGTACTGGAGCCGGTACTGGAGCCAGAACCATGGCTACTGGGGCCAGGACTGGGGCTGGAACCATGGCTGCATGGGCCGGTTCTGGAGCCGGAAACATGGCTGTGGGAACCGGAACTGAAGTCTGGATCATGGCTGTGTGGGCCGGTTCTGGAGCCGGAAACATGGCTGTAAGTTCCGGTTCTGGAGCAGGGACCATGACTGCTGGGGCCGGCACTGGAGCCGGAACCATGGCTGCTAGGACCGGCACCTGCTGCGTGAGAAAACTCTGAGAAACTCAGGCAATGAGCTTCTCAACCATGGCACGTTGTCCACCTCCATTTGTGCCTTTTTGAGGACAGCCTCTTTGTCCCTTTTAGCCGAGGTTCTACTCCATTCAGCATAATGACACTGAAGAGTGTACTCTAGGGAGACCAAGTCTAAATCAAAATAAAAATCAGCTGGGTCCATTGTTGGTCGGTTCATTCTGTTAGAATCCCTGTCAAGGATTCGCAGGAAAAGGTAGGACCCAAATGCAGACTACAAAAAGGTAAAGGTAATAAACAAAAGCGAGCTTTATTTAAAAGCTGAAAAACAAAAAAACATGGCATGAATCAAAAACATTGATGGCACAAGGTAGCAAGAACACACAAAACTGACCGTGACCAACATGGAGGGAGACAGGAGAGACAAACAATGAACCGACATGGAACACAGGGGGAGACTAGACTAAATACACAGAAGGGTAATCACAGGACAAGATACAGCTGGGCATGGGAGGGAGAAACACAAGGGCAACAGGTGAACACAATGAGACAATCAGATACCCCAGGGAAACTAACGACAGGGAGGAGGACCAGACAAAACACAAGGAGGAAGACAAAACACCGAATGAACAGACTTACAAAACCCATAACCAGACAGACAACACTAAAACCGTGACATAAACCTAGGAGTGTGACAAGGTGTATATCAGTATGTAGTGTCTCTACTTTAAAGAGTCCTCTCCTGCTGATGTTCAGGTGTATATCAGTATGTAGTGTCTCTACTTTAAAGAGTCCTCTCCTGCTGATGTTCAGGTGTATATCAGTATGAAGTGTCTCTACTTTAAAGAGTCCTCTCCTGCTGATGTTCAGGTGTATATCAGTATGTAGTGTCTCTACTTTAAAGAGTCCTCTCCTGCTGATGTTCAGGTGTATATCAGTATGTAGTGTCTCTACTTTAAAGAGTCCTCTCCTGCTGATGTTCAGGTGTATATCAGTATGTAGTGTCTCTACTTTAAAGAGTCCTCTCCTGCTGATGTTCAGGTGTATATCAGTATGAAGTGTCTCTACTTTAAAGAGTCCTCTCCTGCTGATGTTCAGGTGTATATCAGTATGTAGTGTCTCTACTTTAAAGAGTCCTCTCCTGCTGATGTTCAGGTGTATGTCAGTATGTAGTGTCTCTACTTTAAAGAGTCCTCTCCTGCTGATGTTCAGGTGTATATCAGTATGTAGTGTCTCTACTTTAAAGAGTCCTCTCCTGCTGATGTTCAGGTGTATATCAGTATGTAGTGTCTCTACTTTAAAGAGTCCTCTCCTGCTGATGTTCAGGTGTATATCAGTATGTAGTGTCTCTACTTTAAAGAGTCCTCTCCTGCTGATGTTCAGGTGTATATCAGTATGTAGTTTCTCTACTTTAAAGAGTCCTCTCCTGCTGATGTTCAGGTGTATATCAGTATGTAGTGTCTCTGCTGGGACATGTCTCCATGCTTTAATGTTCAAAAGTTCTTTATTTCTCTCATACTGCCTGTGCTGCAGCACCTCTTTTCACCCTCTGTCTGAAACCAGAGCCCAGTGTGCTCTGATTGGCTAACTGGCTGGCTATGTTGTGATTGGTCAACCACTTAGAGATGTCCCGCCCCTTAGACTATCATGTACAATGTACTGGAGCACTGGCCAATAGAAGCATGAGTGTTATGTAGTGATGTAACTGGCAGAACCTTTAGGATGTATGCCTTTGCAGACCATTTACATGCACAGCAACCTATAGAACTACAGGAAAGGGAAAAACCACAATAGGACCCCTTAAGTGAACAAGTAAAGAGTGTGTAGCACATCTGCCTCAATCAGGGCATCTACTTTTATCTCAAAGTTGACGTGACACATTTTCGTGTGACCCATCTATCACTTAACCCTAAGAGGACTTATGTGCTCCTTACACCTTGCCAGTTGCTCTGACAAGGAACATTCCTTGTATTTTTTACAAGATTGGAGAAAATGGTTCAGGAGACGTTACTATCTGTCAATGAGAACAATGTGCTTCACAAGCAGCAACAGGCTCTTAACGCTTTCCCAGATTAAATAAAAACGAGCAGGAATAAATTCAGATTGGAACCAAAAGAAACCCCACAGAAATGAGCCCTTAGATTAGCTACAGTAGCTAACCTGGTAGGGATCTACTTGTTGATCAACCAGGGCAGTTTATATTTGGAATTATTGGACAGAACATCCATAATAACCTTTTGTCATTTTGGAATTCAGGTGGTTTCCCAGGGTACGTTGTTTTCTGGAATAAGTAACAAATAAAAAAACTTGATGCATGGGCATATTCACTCATTTAGCAAGTCTTTCATTTTATACATCACCCTTAACGTAATTGTTATGCTATACCTATGCCTGTTTTTACTATACTGTGTCACAAGGCTGGCTACTATATCATTTAAATGTGCAAGACTTCATAAGGTATGCTTTACCTTGTGATAGAAGCAGCTACTTTCATACCCTCCATTTTTGCCAATACCAGATGGCACCAAACCTTGCAGGTATTTAAATGTGCTAATTCATCAGTGGCATCATCTGCCGAGGCAGGTGTATCATACCTCTGGTAAATACTTCCTCAAATCTTTGCCAAATGGTCTTTCCAATACAATTTTTCCTCTTTTTTTTATCCAGTATACATTACAGTTGCACCTCCCCAAATGTGGTTGTTTTTGGGCGGATAGTTCGCTAACAATACTAAAAATCCTTAATTGCTTTGGTAATCCAAGCCAATGTCTCAAACGTCTTGTTAAAAGTAGCCAATTGGTTCATAGTTTCACCTTCGACCAAATTTCTAATTGGTAGATATCTGCTTCTTTGATGCCAACCCTCACTTTTATCTGCAAGTTTAATCACAATGGCTCTATCATGTATCAGTTCCCTCAAAGAAATCCTCTCTTAGTGTCAGACTCTTTGAAATATGAAACAGTTGACTGATCATCTTCCTAATGTCTTGTTCAGCTACTCTGCAGAGAGTTTTGATGGATGCATTAGTGATGTTAGGGCAAAAGCGTGCTCGTAGGTGGGGGAAGATTTGGCAACAGAGTCTGTGTTTTTGGAGGAGAAATGTCTCAGATTCATCTGCCTAAAACACTTGAACAAGTCCTTTAAAGCAAGGGCATTAACACCAACGACAGACCCCAGACAGGAGGGACATCTGTTCATTTGATCAAATAAATGATATCTTATGGGATAATGTGATGAAGGTCTGTGTACCCAGTCGTCCTAATAAATCTCTGACTGCATTTTAAGATCGCAGAGTGGAGTGTTTATTCAACATTACATAACTAAAAGTGAAGAAAATGAGCTAACCGGTTGCCTCTCAAATTCTAAATTGCTTGATAGCTAGCTAGCTTTAAAGTTCTATAATGAACATGGGGCAGCTACTGTATGGCTCAGTGGTTCAATCCCACCTTGACACTCAACAGGTTCATTTAAGTTCAGGAGCCACATACGGCCCAAATACATTCTGAAAATGTTCACATTAATGAACGATATTTTTATAGAACGTTATGAACAACCTGACATTTATTAAGAAAATGCGTCAGTTTATCATTTACACGTGTATTACAACGTACAGATCACAGTGTATCTACAAAGGCACAGCACATTTAATCACAGGTATCTGGAACTGAACAATATAGTATTTTACCCACCAAACCAAACTCTTTTGTACGGAAGCTGCTGGCTGACATTATATTGCACATTTACATTTTGACATTTTGACACTGGATTGGACCCCTGTCCTAGAGGCAGGGACGTCAGGTTCATTGTTATCATAAATGCACCAGTCATCAAAACTAGAACAAGAAAACCTTTAAAACCCATTGATAAATGGTACGTTTCCTATGAAGGTTTAAGGCTTAAATAATGTCAAATAAACCGCCTCGTTAAAGTTTGGCGTTCAGGCCACACAGACAAACTGTACCAAGGGGTCTTACTCTGCAGGGTTCAGTTCATTCAAACAAAAATGAATAAAAATAAGTAACACTTTTACTGAGGTGAAGGGACAGTTTAGCTGATCATTTAAAAGTAGCTTGGTTTGTTTGCGTTTAAAGCATTTCTTGCAATGAAACAAACAAGTATGATAAAGAACATTTTGAGGGTGTCAATAAACTGTGGGAAGAGTGTGATACGAGAGGCAGTGGGAGGGTCTCCGCTCCCAATCGCTCATGTAAATATTGGCATATGAGGGTGCATATATCTGGCCCATGGCTGTTCCGCTCACCTGGAGGTTGTTGGAGCAGAAGCTCTTACCTGGGTTGGATGGTGGGCTGGATGGTGGGCTGGCCACCGGGCGGGAGTGGCCAGGCGTTCAGAATGGGTTCTTGTTATTGTCGGTTTAACTTTTAATGGCCCTTTCATCCTTGGCCCTCCCGTATTGTTGTGACCTCCAGCAGGGTCTGCCCGGGGGACAGCACCACCTGTAGTGGACAGACACGGAGGTGAGATAGTGTCAGGAACAAGCCCCCAGGAAGTGCGCCGGACTCTGAGGAAAATATTCGTAGTGTCCAAACGGCAGTACTACAATTTCCGTATCAGTCCGTGACGTCACCCGGCCCAAAAATACTTTTCCCCATTGACTAACATTGGGAAAGAGACGTCCGTAAATCAGCGGATAATTTTTTTTTAACTAAATAAACTACCGAGAATGAACACTTTTATAGCCCTTATTAGAATAATTAGGTCCTTAAAGTTGTAAAATGCGCTAAAAGCCGAATCCAGATTTATTTTCCCTCCCCATTCATTCTAGTGAGCCGAGAGCAGGAGCTCGGGGGTGGGGCTTAAGGGACAACTCAACGGCGCATGCTCTGAGCGCACATATGGGTACTTCTGCTCTGACAGCCAGGCATGATGGGTAATCTGTGACGTTTGCTATCGAAAATCTCAGGCCATTTTGCCTTCATGAGCCAATGAGCAGCTCTCATAGGAAAGAACGAGGCCCCGCCTCCGACGCTGTATCCAGTTCTTATTATACAAACCCGATTCTGATGGTTTGAATCAGTTAAGGTATTGGTTCATGTCTGTATTTCCCCCGGGAGGGCGGGGCTTGTTCCCATGTACTTACATACATACAAGTGTGATCATGATAACTGCCAAATTAACTGATGCTTAACACCCGTTTTCTTTCATGTGTGATGTATAACAGAAATAAAGAGAGGGGTTGAAGAAGACAGAGAGCAGGGGAGGCAAGTGTTCGTTTTACTGGACAGTAAATATTAGTCTATTTCTCTCAAAAACAGAAGACGTGAGTCATCGTTAAGAAGGAGCTGCCTCTTTGAGTTAGTGTCATGTTATCTGCCGTGTGTGTGTGTGTGTGTGTGTGTGTGTGTGTGTGTGTGTGTGTGTGTGTGTGTGTGTGTGTGTGTGTGTGTGTGTGCGTGCGTGTGTGTGTGCAATGTCAGTACACAGACGTACAAATATATTCAACAAAGAGTTCTATATTTTGGGAAATAACATTTATTGCCCATTAGGAACATTTCCGGAGACAGCTAGCTTAGCCAGTGACGTCATTAGGGGCAGCAGAAAGTAATGCAAATAATAATTCCCAAAATATGCCAAAGAAATACATGTTAAAATATATTTTAAGATCATGTTTAATCATCTGATTCGTCTGTACATTGCTGTTCTAGTCTGCGTTCTTCTAATTAGTGTCCACAGTGTGCCTATTGAGCCGTGTTGAGCGATGTGGGGCAAGCCCCTCTCTCTGCTGTTAAAATGAACGTGTACTGTAAAAACTACACTGCTCAGAGTATTTTTCTATTCAATGTGTGCGGCAAACAAATAATCACCATAGGGGCACTGTGCTGCCATCCCGACCAAACGTCATCTCATAATTCAGAGAGCTGATTGGCTGTAAGTATGTGTGCTGTGAAAAGTTTAGATGTGAAGAGGAGACGAGAGAGAGGAGCGTATAGCGATTAAAATCAGTAAAACGTAAAGAAAATAATGAGGTTGACCATCTACTTCAACTTTGGTAAGTTCATTTTATGTCATATCTTTTGTTGATCTTCTGTGTTTTGCTATATGCTACTGCTCTGCTGGATCGATTGATATTGTGACCTCGGTAGCCTACAGCTATTTGCTTACGTGTTTAAAAAAGCACCAGAAGCTTATATACACATCGAAGTTGTTCGTGCCCCACCACTTTTGTACATATAAAAACGCCACTGAGCTTAGCTAAGCAAAATTATTCCAGGGCCAAAAACGCCTAAAGCCGCCTGAGAAAGGGAGGTTGTGGTTCAGTGGCTCAGTGGTTAGTGTGCTGATCTTCAGATCACGGGGGGCACTGGTTTGAATCCCGCTGCAGTCAAACATTCCGCTGTGTCCCACAGTATTGAGAATGATGACTTTGGATAAAAGCGTCTAACAAATGACATGTAATGTAATGAACAGGTTTAAACTCTTCATATCATTGGATTTGTTCTCTGTTAAATGATATCAGAAAAATAATTAGGCAATAATGCATTCAATATAATAGTTGTTAAAAAATACTCTACATACTGAATGCTTCACATCAGTGGTGGAACGTTAGAGTATATTTACTCAAGTATTGCTTACTTTACTAGAGAATCTTCACATTATGCTTCTATACTTTTACTCCACTACATTTGGTAGTCAAATATTGTACTATCGATTTATATTGTTAATACAAAATATAAATAAACTACTACTTTATTATATATTATTGTAGTCAAGATTTGAGAGGGCTGAGTGGAGTAGGGGCAGCCTGTGAGAATTGCCGCTATGCAAAAGTGACAAATATGTGAAAGTACACCGAACTACCAGCCCACTAAAAGCACTGACCACGGGAACATGATCGTGCCATTGACACAGAGTTGAAAGTCATAATGTGTACAAATGATGCCTCTTCAATATGTGCCTGTGTTAAACAGAAGCAGCATACAAGCCTGTAAAAGGAAGTCCACACACACATATTCAAATACACACAAATGCTGACATTGAATCTACTGATTAACATCTGCAACATGTGTGTGTGTGCTTCTGTTTCACAAAGAGGGCGATGAAGACTGCTTGATTAGTATTCAAATGCAAACATTCCACTTGTGCACATTTAGTATTCACAGCATGACTAATCCTTTATGTTTGCTAGCATTTACAGAAAGCTGCGTGACTGTTCATAGCTGGAGCAGAATGAGACCTTCAGGGCCCTATAGAAACAAACATGTTCGTATCACATTAATATGCTTAATTCAACCAGATAATGTCCCATTATTCACAATGTTTAACACCGTTAATAATTCCCAAGATTACCACAACATGGTCATTATCAGGAAAACAACTCTCCTGTTCATGCAGGCCGTTAATGATGCAGAGTTCAGTGTATGCCTGAATGTGTTATGTAAGTGGGCGGATCGATCCCTAAATATCGATACTAGAGCCAATAGGATCGATACTTTTTTTCCCCCTCTCCTCTACTCGTCAATTTCATCAACAACTATGTGCAGACGAACACAAGTATATGCGCTCTTTTCTTCTCTCTCCACAGCAGCCAGCGACTCGCGAGTGCGACACACACGCGCGTGATGGCTGAGAGAAAGAGGAGCGTTGTGCGTTGTGTGGAGCTATTTCACAACTGTTAATGAAAACTTAGCGAACTGTGATGTGTGCAAGAAGGCAGTTCGCTACTGTGGCCACTTTGTATTGTTATTTTTCATGTTTGCACTTTAAATTTGCAAAAGTAAAACATTTATTTGTCTATAAAAACTGTCCTGTCTTTAATCATGGAAATGAATTCAGATTTAGTCTAGTTATGATGCATTCAGCTCGAAAATCATGTCATGCAGCTCTCCCCTACATGAAAGACGCTTTTCATTTTAATAAGTATCGGCGATACTGGCCCTGAAATACTTGGCATCGGATCGAATCCAGATTTTGTGGTATCGCCCACCCCTAGAGTGGATGTCAATGAAATCTGAATTTAAACCTTCCGTGGATGTCAACACCATTATATTGTGGACCTACGTTGCAGCAGATGGTTGCTAAGCTACAGTTAGACACTAGTATATGTATGTTTGTTTCACTGTCGCAACCCATTGTGACACAGTGCGGAGTTGCTGTCACAATAAAAAAAATAAACCTATATTTTTCTGTTACATACATGAGCGTGTTGTATCAAGATACACAGAGCCAGTAGGTGGATGCTCCGGCACGAAGCATACTGCAGTTTGGAAAAGTTAGTTAGTGTTAGCGATGATAAGTTGGAAACAACTCAATTGATAACTATGCTATCTTTCTATGCGATCACATTTTTGCAGTCCATCCAAGAAGTTAGAATCGCAAGGGCTCTCTCAACAAAAAACAGGCAATTGTGTTACTGCTTCGAATATCATTTAAAGTGCTGTTATTAAGTGCAGATTATCCTGCTGAAGTAACCATGTATATTAGGCCGAAAACTAACCACATGACTGTCACATGCAGGGATGTATAATAAGAACTGGATACAGCGTGGGAGGCGGGGTCTCATTCTTTCCTATGAGAGCTGCTCATTGGCGCATGAGGACAAAATGGCCCAACTTTTGAGAGAGCGAAACGTCACAGATTACCCAGCATGCCTGGCTGTCAGCAGAATAACCCGTATGTGCGCTCATAGAGCATGCGCAGTTGTGTTGCCCCTTAAGCCCCGCCCGCCACTCTCAGATGTGCTTTCATGATGCCGAGGAAAATTAGCACATTTTACAACTTGAGGACCGAATGTTTTTAATAAGGGCTATACAAATGTTCATACTGGGTACTTTATTTGGTTAAAAAGAAATTATCCAACAATTTACAGACTCTTTCCCAATGTTAGTCAATGGGAAAAAGTCTTTCTGTACCCAGGGACATCACGGACTGATACGGAAGTTGCAGTACCGCCGTTTGGACACAACACATATTTTCCTCAGAGTCCGGCGCACTTCCTGGGGGCTTTGTCACATGGCTGCCTGTCCTCGCCGCTAAGCTAAAGGCGGCTAATGTTCAACATGATGACATTTGGTGTCCTCGTTTAGCCACATGCTAGCAACCGCGGTTTTCGAGACACATCGAAAAATTCCGACATTCACCAGTGGGGTATTTACTGACATATTTGATGTGGTAGATCCAAACAAGAATGACTCTTTCTATAGCTTGTCAAACATATATTAAAAAAACATTGACTTTGGGAGCTGAAAGTGGTGAAAAGTCCACTCATTTGCAGGTTTTCCTTCACCATTCTTCGGGGTGCACACTGCCCAGTTCATTATTTGGATGTTGATCAAAGCAATATACCAAACCAAACATATTCACTGTCATCTACTTCTGCCTATTGTTTTGGCTCTTGCACAGTGGGAGGAATTCCCATTTTTAATTCATGACTACAAAAGGTGTGATTGGCTTGGATAATTTTCCAACTGGAGAATCTGCCATCAATGTCCAAAGCGCCAAACCACCAGGAGTCTGTGAACAAATATGAGACGTTCAGCCCTATGGAACTGATCTAGTGCAATGTTAGTGAGAGTAAAGGAAAGAGCAAACAAATAAAATCTTTATGATGTTGGTTTTTGTGTTGCCACGTTTAAAAAGTGTTCTCTCCTTGTTTCTGGTCTGGTTTCTCTTCGTGTCTTTGTGTTTTCCCGCCTCTGTGATCGTTTGTTCCACCCTGATTCTCTCTACCTGGCTATAATCACCTTGCTGCCATTGTGTCTTCACCTGTCCAATTGGCAATGTTTTGTTTAGGAATCACTTGACCGCCACGATTCTACACTGAAAAAAGTGTAACGACTGTGTCATTTAATCAAAGTACATTTTTTCCGTTTGCCCAGAAGCAAAACCCACCCCCCCTGAAATAACTTTAAAACAATATTTTAACCTAAATCGTTTTTTTCACTTCAAAGCATGTCACATGACCACGTGACGTACAAAGCAAGGTGACTTCAAAATTTGCTGCAGCCGCCATTACACCGCTACCCACTGTCTGTGAGAGTGTCTGAACCATAAACACTTTTAAATAAGGTAAGGATTTGAAATGGTTGTTTTTTAAAATGTTTATCCATTTAATGTTGTGTCAAGATAAACAACTAATTTGCCATCTGTCTTTGGCTATGTGTTAGCAAAGTTTAACCACGTGTAACCAATTTTTTTAAGGATGGCTTAACCAGATAATTTCCATACATTTATCATGCAAGTGGCGATTTGACTAGTGAAAAGTTAAAATAGTTGCAAATGTTATATTGGTTTCACGGTTTAGCAAGTTTAGCCACGTGTTAGCTAGCTTTTAAGCTGTTTAACCAGGTCATTTTCATAAATGTATCATGTGAACTTCTGTTGTGTCAGTTTGACTAGTGAAAAGGTTGAATTGTTGCGAACGTAATTTATGTATATGCTAGGTAGGTTATTTGTCAGTCTCTACAAGAACTCGTCTCTGGTTGAAATTATTGAACTGACACAAAAGGCCAACCTTGTTCAAAGATTGCAATGCTAGGGATTGAACTGCATTTTTCGTTGCTTAATTGTTTTTGTATGTTTCATTTGAAGTTAAAAGAATGTGACATCACTAGCGGTGTAACGGTATCCGTATTCGTCCCGTACCGTCACGGTTCGGCACATGCAGTCACACGGCGAATACGCCTTTTTTTTTACAAAAGTCTGTCACTCAGGGCAGTATTACACTATATATAATCCAGGGGGCGGTATTGCGCCTAAAAGCCAGCCGCCCGTAAATAACAAATGAAGAACAAGAACAAAACACAACAAAACGAACACAATACATGAAGAAGAAAAGTTAGTAGCTATGGCGAGTTCACACAACACACAGGAGCTAGAAGACCCACCTGCTTCTTTTAAATCAGGTGTGTGGGAACATTTCGGGTTCCCTGTGGACTACAACAATGATGGGGTGCGAGTTGTGGATTGGACGAGGACGGTGTGTCGGCGTTGTTCGACAGCGGTGCGGTATGCTGGTGGTAACACGTCAAACATGCTCAATCACATCCGAGTCAGTCTCAGTCCGCAGCGAGAGGGTTTTCTCGACGGCAGGTGACATAGTTACCGCCAACAGATCTGCCCTCACTACTGACAACGTAGACAAACTCATCTTTTTGAAGAACAACTTGAAAATAGAGTAAAGCTTGAGTACCTTTATTTAGGTGGCCTCACACACTCACAAGTTAATTACACATGTTAGACATTGCTCCTAAAGGTACAGATTTTATTTTGTTTTTTATCATTGTATTTATTTTATATTTTGACATCAGGAGATGTTATACAGTTCTGTATTGCCTTTTATTGAGTGTGATTGAAAAACTTTCTTATTATTTATTTTAATATGTTCAAGACATTCTTTTTAGTTTTACAGCTTATTTAACCTTTTTGTTTGACATCAGCCAATATAAATAATATGGCCATCTGAGTGTGTGTGGTACTGTTTGTGGTTTGTTTTTAACTGTGTAATACAGTTAATGATTCCAAATGTTAGAGTTCCTTATTTTCATGCCAAAACTTGCACTACTGTTACAAATAAATAACAGCAAAAAAAAATTATGCATTTGGGACTTTTTTTTGCTTGTCCTTGTTGTACCGAACCCGTACCGAACCGTGACCCCCAAACCGAGGTATGAACCGAACCGTGACTTCTGTGAACCGTTACACCCCTAGACATCACAGATTCTGGTAATGCTACTTAAACCCTTCTTAATGGCTAATACATGTTTACCTGAAGTTGTAATTAAGAGCTGCAGAAAATATTGTTGAAGTGCAGTTGTCATGCATACATTCTTTTATTAAAAGGCAGCCAGGTTTAAACGCTGTCAGAAAGTTTTACAGTTCAATGCTATTGCATTACATATTTACATTTTAAAGGAGAGATATGCAAGCTAGTTTAACATGTTCAAATGCATATCTTTGATGTATATGGTGAAGGCTACAGGAGAGTTTTGTAAACAATAATTTTTTTAAACAAGTCAAAGTGATCTTGATTTACTTTATACTTTAATTTATTTTTTAAATAAGTGCAAATTGGTTGCATAATTTACTCTATGAATTGTATTAATGTGTGATGTATTTATTTTTAATTAAAAAAATATTGTATTTTATAGAACAGAATAGGTGATGCATATTTGAAAGACATCCCAATAAATATTAAGGTCTTTTGAAGAGAATATTCCTGTCTTTATGTGAACTGAGCTAAACAGTTTAAGTCAAAATGTAATTTGTTTACAGTAAACAAAACACAGTATTGTATTGATGTACATTAAAGTTTTTGCTTTGTAATAAAAGAAAATATTTTAAGCTTTAATACAAAATATTGCCTCCAACAAAATGAAGTATTTTTTTAAATTTATTTTCTCAAACTTAAAAACTCTACTTAGATCTAATATAAATATGAGGTTAGTCCAAAAGGAACAATTCAGTTATAACAAAGTAATACATGTTGTGCGGTCTTCAGAATGAATCATCTTATTACTTTGTGTGAATGTAAATATATATCTTAGACGGAAACAATATTTTTTACTTAACTGAAATTATTTTTTTGAGTTCAAAAAATCTATTTGGAATAAACTAAACAAATTAGCTGTAACAAAATATCGAATTTATTTTAAGTTGATCCAAAGTATACATTTTTTCAGTGTACAAGCAAAGAGGGCAGCCTGACTGCTTTTTCCCCTACCACTGAGCTTTGAGTAAAGTACGCTGAGTCCCACTGTTCTAAACTGCAGTGCAGTGAGCATGACATTGCATCTACAATCTGCAGGGAAAGTCAAACCAATCATAGCAGAGTAGGCCAAGCACACTATTGAGTAGAGAGACACAATTTGTGACAAATCTTGTACAACAAACTGTGTCTAAACTCTGACACTGATATATACAGAATACCACCAGAAACAAATCATAGCTGAAATGCAACAGCAACCAGTCTCTTCCCCCCTAAAAATACCTTGGTCTCTGTAAAAATACCCAGCATCAGTCTACGGTTTTTAAAGTGACTGCTGATGTGTCAAAGGAACACAATCAGTTATTCAAACGATCCGATCAGAGATCCCTCCCTACTTGCTTGATTTGATACATTTCCTGTGGAGCAGGATGATTGAACGGGAAATGGTTTGGTCATGCTCCACATTATGACATTTAAGTTGTTAAAGTCAGAAGGAAGTTGGTGGCCATCTTGGGAAGGATATTGAACCGTTTGGCCTTCCATACACTTAGGGTACATGCCATGTCGCTTAACTTGCGTCCCTGCTTCCCTCACTTGCAGCTTTTCCTCGTGTCCTAGTCCCTCCCACCAGGGATGCATGCACTCTTAGAAGGGATGTGTCAAAAATGACACATGTTGAATTTCAACACACCTACAGAGCAGGGTTTCCGCGAGCATTATGTTGTCATGGCAACGGCATATGATGACACCCCATAATTGACATAGAGCTGTTGAGGGCCGGACCATTAACCATTATCCGTCAGATTTTAAAACAACGACGCTAACGCGACTTCTCCCAGTCACCGAGCAAAACATAAACATCAACAAGTTGTGCATTTAACCTCCCCTATGGAATAATGTGTGATCTGTGACTAAAGACAATTATACTGGAATAATTTAAATGTAAGGACACTGTAACATGCTGACCCTCTTTATATGTACTTGTTGACATGTATTAATTGCACATAATTAGCAAATGTATTAAGCAAATTATAATACAAAAACATTTACTTATTAATTTAGCAATGCTCATTTTTGGAGCAAGGTACAGACTGGATTTTGAATGATGTACGTGGAAGATTGTAGTGGACAAATGTTGCAAATAATAATATGCATACAGTATATATCACACTGGGTAAATACAAGAGTGATTAATTAATCACAATATCAGTCTTCATCTCTAATACAAAGTTAAATTGCTAGCTAGTTTATGATGAAGTTTAGTTTAATGCCCTATGCAACTGTTCCACAAAAAAAAAATATTCATGTGTTATGCTTTATCAATATATGTCCATTATACACAATTTAATTGTTTCTTTATAAAAAATGTCAACTACACTCTTAATTTTAAAGTGTGATCTGTTGTTGTTTTTTTGGGTTGTGCAATCTTAGGCAATTATGTCTTGTCTGTGAAAATTCAAAAATATAAGCATTTTTAATCACACCTCTAATATATTTATGTTGTCTTTTGCAGTTTGATCAGCATTAAAAAGCACCTTGGGGCAACCTCTTATTTATGGTAAGTACTTTCACAATACTTGCACAAGCTGATCTGTGACATTGTAAGTTGTTCAGTGTCAATTGCTAATTCTAGTTTTTCTCTTTTTCAGGTTATGCATGTGGCAGTGCAAACACTGCAGTTTGGAACTAGCAGATATTTGTTGTTAAAACATTTCCGGCAGACACATTTAAGGGGCAGTTGTCGCTATCCATGTCCATATACTGATTGCCCATGTTCGTTTGACACATGGGGTAAGCTTTTAAATCACTTGTGCAAAACAGCTAACACCAAAGCCAGTATAATTACCAACATTTCAGTGTCATGTAGAGACTTAACAGAAAAAGATTTCTTCCAACATATTAATGGACATCTGAAGCATAATGAAACTGTACCATGTATGTTTCTAGGATGCACATTTAAAACTAACATTTACAGTACATTCAACACACACAAAAATAGGAAACAGACAACATTCACTTAAAGACTTTATAGCCAATGTTGTCAGTACAAGTGGTGAGTTGGATCAGTCAGACAGTTCTGCAGTTGGTCCAACAGAGTTTGTCGATATAGACCAGGAATGTGAAACACTAAGTTGGACACTGTCGACTGTTGTCACGGCTCGAACAGTCCGTAGGCATCACAGGCTCTGCCCTTGCATGGTTCAGGTCCTACGCAGCTTCTCAGTGCAGCTAGGTGTCTTCTCCTCTGCCAAAGCCCCTCTTACCTGTGGGGTTCCCCAAGGCTCTATTCTGGGCCCCATCCTTTTTCTACTGTACATACTAGGTTCAATTCTCACAAAACACAACATCCCCTTCCATTGCTACGCTGATGATGTACAGATCTATCTGCCTCTCAATTCTAATGTCAACTCGTTACAGCTATTGATGGACTGCTTGACAGAGATCAAATCCTGGCTGAGCCAAAACTTCCTCAACGAGAGCAAGGCCGAGGTAATCTTCTTTGGACCCCAACCTCCAGCCTCTCCGGTTGATATTCTGGGCTCCCTCAATAAAAACATCCTCCCCTCTGTCATGAACCTTGGAGTGACCTTCAATAGCGCTTTTAAATTTGATAAGCCGGTCAGCACCGTAGTAAAGACCTGCTTTTTTTAGATACGACTATTGGCTAAGACCAAGTAGTTTTTATCTTTTAAAGACCTAGAAAGGGTTATTAACGCCTTTGTTACCTCGAGACTGGATTACTGCAATGCTCTGTATGTGGGTATGGACCAGGCCTCAATTAGACGCCTGCAGCTAGTTCAGCTAGCACATCTTCTGACTGGCCATAAAAAGCGTGACCACATCACCCCAATTCTGGCCTCATTGCACTGGCTTCCAGTTCGGTTCAGAATTGATTTTAAAATCCTTTTATTTGTTTTTAAAGCACTAAATGGGTTGGCTCCGGCCTATATCAGAACTCCTCCATCGCTACACCCCAGCCAGAGCATTAAGGTCGGCTGACCAGCTGCTGCTGGTAGTGCCTAAGACCAGGCTTAAAACCCGAGGGCACCGAGCCTTCGCAGCGGCGGGCCCCAGGCTCTGGAACACTCTGCCCCTCCATGTGAGGTCGGCCCAGACCCTACACACTTAAAAATGGTGGGTTGTTTTGTCAACCCAACCACTAGGTTGAGCCTGTTGGTTAATTTAATTGGGTTATTTTTATGGAAATGGGTATTCTGAGAACCCAATTCGCTAGGTTATTTCTGTTGGGAATGGAGTTATTAGCTGTTGGGTTGCAATTTCTATGAAGTTGTGTACGGTCACGGTCGACCGATCCCATGACTCCCGCGTCCCCTAACCCCATGCCTCACGTTCCGTCGGCATACATGAGTATGCACACAGCATAAGTGTTTCGGCGGCTGAGGAGGACAGGGTGGGGCAGAGGCGTGCAATTTTACTGAGGTGGAAAAATGTTTTGGTGATTTGATTGATGTGTAACTTTATTTTATTGTATTATACGGCTATTCGAGTCTATATTGACACCCATAATTGTCCTCCTACAGAGGATGTCATGCTCCCTGCGCCTGTTTATAAACAGGGCAGAAAATTGGTCCGCGCCAGTGTGGAAGAATCAAAGAGATTCTTCATTGATGTTAAGCCTGTAAGTAATTTACCTTTGAACAGAAATTCAAATATAAATTCATAGTGAAATGACTCCAATTATTCTTTTACACTGTTGGAAAGCCTGATTCCTCTTTACAACGAGGTGCAACTTGTAAAGATTGTATTCGTGGAATGAGTGACACAGCTTAACGTTTGTCAGAATACTCATTTCATGAAGCACTATTCTTACAAGTTGTAACTCGGTGTAAGTTGTCACTCCATATCGACGTGGGATGTATAAACCACAGACCACACATAAGTAGACTGGCCACGCACCCAGAATAAATTGTTTAAGACCACGCCATTGAATTTAGGGCTGTCACGCTTCTTTCTTAAATCAGCTGATGGGGTGGGAGGGGGTTGAAAGAGCTTCAGTAGAGAGCTTTTTTCTTTCTCATCATAGGTCGGAACTAACATGGAGTATTTGGAGCAAGCCAAATCGTCCAGGTCGTGCCCGTTCGTGCTACTGCTTGAGGATGGGATGCTGTGCTCTTAAGCCTTTGTTGTGATCTCAGGCAAGGCTATTGAGACTGAGACGGCTCTCGCAGCTGTGGATACCTGTTTTAAGAGTTTTTATGTCTTTGACATACAATATACAAGTCAGTGTTTGCCTACTTGGCAATTTTTCCAGGATGTGGTTTATGAACTTGAGGGAACTGTTTCCCCAGCAGTGAAGTTCCTAAAAACTCAAATACATGCTTGCAATTAGACTGGCCTGCATCCCCCCCACCCATCTCTTCCTTTCTCTCTCCTCTCCCTCTTGTTCCACATCTCTCCTAATAGTATCAATAACCCTTGTGTGAGGAACTGTCCCTACGCTGCCTACATGGAAATAAGAAACGTGGTTCCACTTGATTCATTGTTATTTCTGTGAACAATGTATCCTCTTTTACCTGGAGGGGAATAGTTTCCTGGTGTCTTCCTGATGAACCGAGACATAATGGGGGGAGATATGACATTTACAACATGGCTAGAGACAGTGATACAAAGGGACCGTTAGTGTCTTGATTACAGATAAATGACAGCTCTCCACAGACACTCTACCCCTCCCATCGTGTGAGGTTTTGTCGCAGGAGTATTGTGACATTTAATGGAACTGTTTCTATTCGGAGCACATTTTTACTGCACTGGAAATTTACACCTACAATTAATTTTGCCTAGTTGATGTGTTCTATGGACCAATGTTTTGTTTGTGAGATTTTACAATATCTGATTCCTCCAATCCACAATATCAGGAAAAGTCTAAGTCTCGAAATGCCACAGTAAATACTACAAAGGTATTTGGACATTTGGCTTGGGTTGAGAGGAAAGCATTGCAGAAACTCCTTTTCAAGGCAACTGTGTCCATTTTAGTTGGAAGTAGCTAAATAATAACATACATAACGTGTTTACAAACTCCAACGATCTTTCTTTAATACATGTTGTCAGTGAATTGGAAAGCTAATGTTTTGGAGCTGTTACAGGAGAAATGTTGTGGAATTTTATGGGAGTTTTTGTGTCATTACATCTTATGTCAGTGAATTGGAAAGCTAATGTTTTGGAGCTGTTACAGGAGAAATGTTGTGGAATTTTATGGGAATTTTATATTTTGATGTGTTATTCTGTGATTTGAATTTTAATAAATCATTATTGTTACATTGGTGTGAGTATATATATATTATATATATATATAATATATTTGATCAAGAAAACAACCGAAGGATCAGAGGTGAGTAAATGCCAACAAGATGTATCACACAATTGTGATAATTTTGTTAAATTGATTACTATCAGTTGTGCCAATGAAATGTCAATTATAAAAGGGAACAACCCGTCATAATTATACATTAACAACTAAACCCAGCAGTGTAGTCAATGTGAACCCTTCATTGGGTTATATAACCAACCCAATTTGTTGGGTTAAAATTATTAACCCAGCATGTGTTCTGTCCAATATTTAACCAGCGCAGGGTTGGGAAACTACCCAGATTGGGTTGTTTTTAAGAGTGTAGGGGTTTTTAAATCAACACTAAAAACTCACTTCTTCTCCCTGGCCTTCTAGTCAGAGCGGAGCACGACTCCTGACATTTCCCTGTGTTTGATTTTTATATTTGCTGTTGTAATTTATTGTCTTCTGTTTTGCGATTGTATTAATGTGTTATTTATTATTTGCATGTACAGCACTTTGGCTCAACCAAAAATCGTTTTAAAATGTGCTATATAAATAAAACCTGATTTGATAAGTTGTGGTGATGCTTCAGAAATACACCTTCCAAATTTAATCGAAGAAACAATTGCATGCATTTTATTGAAGTTGGAAAATATTGTTCACATTCCAAAGACAGTTATTGATGAAGTCCTTTCTGAACTTCACTACATATTAAGTACAGCATCTAGAGCTATTGTTTCTGATGTATTACAGAGCCATAAACTACAGGTTGAAGATTCAGTAGTTGGTGAGCTTTCCACTGCTCTATGCAATTCTAGTCCATTGGCCACATCTATTGCAAAGGATGGCCCTCTTGCTACAGCATATAAACGTACACAGTACTATACATCTCATTTTGGTGTTCCAGAGGAATAGGACATTTCAATATATCCCTCTATTAAAGTCTTTGCAACATTTGCTCTCATAAAGGTGTCCTTGAATATATTGAAATGCAACAGCGGCTATTGGCTGTTCCTCAAGAGTACAGAACTGTAAGAGACGGTGAGTACTATAAACAGAATTAGTTTTTTTCTGATGAAGGTTTGAGAATCTCTGTAAATCTTTATGTTGATGATTTTGAGATTTGTAACCCTCTTGGGAAATCTCGAAAGACACACAAACTTTGTGATGTATATTGGGTTTTGGGTAATTTGCCACCAGGTTCCAATTCAACACTAAACTCAATCTATTTAGCTGTTATATGCCAATCTGATGATGTTAAGACCAATGGCTGTGGAAAAGTGTTAGAGTCTCTCTTGCAAGACTTAAGCATATTAGAACAGCACAGTGTATTTATTTCTCAGCTTGGTCAGTTTGTTAAAGGTTCTGTCCAGTGTGTTATTTGGCTCGGGGGATTTTGGAGAGTTTTTCAGCTGGGTCAGTATGCAGGTTTTGTACTGGAGTCAAATCTGATTTTCAGACTAAGGATGTCCAGTCAGGTGCTTTCCAACTGAGAACAAGATACATCCATGATGTTCATGTTCAGTCTGCTCAGGAGAATGCAACTATTTGCTGTGGTGTAAAAAAGTAGTGCGTCTCAACAGAGCACCTTTCCCATTTTCATGTAA
The DNA here is from genome assembly GCA_028583405.1 of Pogonophryne albipinna. Classification (NCBI taxonomy): domain Eukaryota; kingdom Metazoa; phylum Chordata; class Actinopteri; order Perciformes; family Artedidraconidae; genus Pogonophryne; species Pogonophryne albipinna. Next base: position 8,059,091 of record CM053244.1, read on the forward strand.
CTACTGGTTATCCTCCTGACATTGTGCATGACCTTTTTGAAGGTGTTGTTCCAGTTGAACTGGCTCGTTGTATGAGTTTGTTGATCTCCAAAAAATACTTCACTTTTGAAAGGCTCAACACATTGATTCTACGGAGCCCCCTAGGGGACATGAAAAAAAAAAAAGGTTTTGCGAGATCTCGCAAAACCCCGTTGCAGTTTGTAGACGGTCCCTAAGCACTCCTCTCCCTCCTCCAGCTGCAGATTGTGACCAATTATTGATGTTTAGCTCAGATGACGGCGCGTATCGAACTGTTCTGATAAAAACGACTCTGTAGCTCGTTGTCTACCTTGCTATGATTGTAAAGTAATGTTGTTTGTATTTTTACAGCGTTATGTTCATGAGTTATTGATCCGCGAAATTCGAATCTGTCAATAACTCTGCTCAGAGGGACGTGCATGTCCCCTCGCTCTGAGTGTTCTCTTGAGGTGTCTTTCACTTATGTGAAACCTGTGCCTATTGCCAAGCACTGATGTTATATCTTTATATTTAAGGCCAAGCTCAAAGTAAAATCGATGAACCGCTCCATTGTTGTGGTCTCTGTGTTGCCGTAGCAGCCGAACTGACCAGGAAATACATTGAGCTAAATGAAAAGTATTGCGAGACCTCGCAAAGGTTTTGCGAGATCTCGCAAAACATATATATTTTTTTTTTCTTCTCCGTGTCCCCCAGGGGGCTCCGTATTGATTCAGACATTTCCGTACAAATGGGGGGACAGAACCAATCGCCCCCACAATAGGTGGCAATGCGCATGAAAACTGGACCTTAATAAGACTGCTTCCCTTTGTGATTGTGCACATTTTACCAGAAGATGAACCAGCGTGGCAGGTCATTCAAGATCTTAAGGACATAGTTGAGTTGGTTGTGGCCCCTGTTCACACAGGTGAGACCATTGCTTATCTTGAAGCCAAGGTCTATGATCATAGACAGCGCTATCTTGAACTCTTTCCACATGTAGAGCTCTTACCAAAAATCACTTTTTAGAGCACTATCCGCAAATGATTCGTTGCTTCGGGCCTCTAATTGCACTGTGGACAATGAGATTAGAGGCTAAACATAGCTTCGTCAAGCAGGTTGCTCGTCACACCAATTGCTTTAAGAACATACCTCGTTCACAAGCTACTAAACACCAATTCATGCTTGCCTATCACACACATTCCTCCAGTGTCAAGAAGTCACACATGTCTCAATCCTGCCTGTTGATGTCCTTAATGAAGGAGTCGTGTCTACACTGAAACAGAGCTTCCCAGATGTGACTGAGGTTCATATGGCAAAAAATGTGTCTTGCTTGGGTATACGTTACTGCGAGGGGATGATTATTGTACACGGATCTGCAGATGGACTGCCTAAATTCCATGAGATCATTAAACTTTGCATTGTTAAGGAGAAGTTGTGTTTTCTGGTAAAAGACGCATTTGCTTGGTACAGAGAGCATTATGGTGCTTTTGAGCGGTCTGCCTCGCCCAATACAGAGGTTGCCGTTATTGAGCTTGCTGACTTGGTAGACCCCTATCCCCTTGTTGACTACATGGTTGGGGGTTTGCGCATTGGTAATGTTGAAAAGATTCATAAAGGTGAGTATCATTTTTAAACCTAAATAGTCTGAGCTCTGGATAGCAGGCTGACAAAAACTGTCAAACCATTTTTATGTTCATCTTTGATATAATCCTAATGTGTTTCTTTCTTGTTATTCTTTCACCTTGTTTCTGCTCTAGATTAAAAGGTGTTCCATAATGGCAGGTCGGGCGGTTCTGCGCATCATCTTTGCCGACCAGTCTGTCTCTAGAAAACTGACCCTGGATTCGGGAATCCCAGCAACAGTTGAAGAACTACACACATTTGTCAAGACATCTCTTCAATTGAAGGAGGACTTCCGTTTACAATACATGGATGTTGACTTTAACGAGTTCATGAATCTTACATCAGTGTCTGAAATTCAGGATAAAAGCACACTGAAAGTAATTTACTCTCCTATATTGTCGAATATTGAGCCCTCCATCACTTTGTACACAGTCGACTCATTTGATGAGACCTCAATTACTGGAAGCTCAGAGCCTCTAATCCCTGCATCATCAAAAGCCTCATGCTGGAGTGACGATATGGTGTATACATCAACCCCGCATCCATCCCCTGAAGCTCAGGCCTCACAATTGTTATCCTGACCCACAGTTTTGTGGTTCCTAAGCTCACCTACGAGGCTGAATTTGATCTTCATCTAAAGAATGCAGAGTTTGAGACAACTGGAACATACTTCCAGCCTGGCTCGTAGCTGAAAGGAGTCATTCTTGATGGCCTAGCCCAAGAAATTATCAAATTCACAAAATATCCAAAAGACAATCAGTGTGAAGAGGTAGCTGCAGCATTGACGAGGGCCCACCCTTGTTTGGGGCAGCTAGGATCCAAGACAGGATTTGGGGGGTGGAAACAGTCTCTTACAGATGTAGCACCTCATTTCAGACTCCAGCTTACAGCTTCCTGCCTACGACCTGCCTAAGACCAGTATCGAGGAATGTTAAGCCCTCCCACTATTTTCCAAGAGGGCGTTGCCAGATTTTCAATTTCAGGTTTTAACCAGGAGATGGCGCTTCATTCACAAATACAGAAAGACAAGTTTCATGGACTTGCAGTTGTGTTTTGAAGAGCATTTGAACACATATTTTAGATCAAATAAAGTATATCTAATCTTGTAATTCAATAATTTATAGTCTTTATATATTAAATAATCATAATAATAATGTAAATGTTTACATTACACTTCTTTATTTGTTATGCTCATACTTTTACCTTTACAATCATTTGCTTTAATATGCAGTATATTTTTTGTATATTTTTGTGTTTGCTTCCTCCTGCTCCCTTTCGGACACATACTGTATGATGTATTATTAATATGAAGATATTATTAAGATAAGATAAGATGTTACTTTATTGATTGAACATTTTAGTTTAGAATGTGCTGTCCCACGGTAATTGAGAAGGCTCACATTCCGACCATTATTTAAAACAATAGGTGCTTTCACACCGTCTACAGTTTGATTTGTATAGAGGGAGCTCTGTGACTGATTGGCCAGCGATTAGGTGTGGCACATTTATCATTAGGTGATCAGAGCTAACTGCCTGCCGTCAGATTTCAGGTCTGATTTAAGACTATTTCTGCGCTCATAAAGAATGATAAGAATAATGCGTATTGAACTGGTTTCATTAATTAGTGAGTTTATTTAACACTTGAACTAGGGATGCTCCGATCGATCGGTCACCGATCGATATCGGACGATATTCACTCTCTACCGATCGATCGGTGCCCTCTAAACATGCCGATCGCGAGAGCCGATCGCATGACGTAAAATGATGACGTGAAATACATAACACTTTTTTTCTCTGGACGCGGCAAAATAAACTGACAAAATGGCTTCACCAGTCTGGCAATATTTCAAGGTGTCCGAAACAGACATTAAAATAGCGGTATGCAAGGAGTGCGCAGCAGAAATCCCCCGTGGTGGAACAAAACAATGACAATTTAATACCACAAATTTAATTCGACATTTGAGAGTTCATCACATCAAAGTATACGGCGAGTATGAAAGGCAAGCCAACGCTAAGTCAGTAAAACCTCCGTCATCCACTCAGTTGACAGTGAGTGAAACATTTAAACGGCAGGAACCCTATAGCAGGGACAGCAAAGGTAATGGAATTCATTGGACTTGATCAGCAGCCTCTTTCTGCAGTGGAGGATGCCGGGTTCCGACAACTTATTACCACCTTGGATCCACGCTATATCCTTCCAGGGCGTAAATATTTCACAGACGTATGCCTGCCGCAATTATACCAAACAGTGTATACACACAGACAGCATTTTAAAGGACAATGTCACATCAGTTAGTTTTACCAGTGACATCTGGAGCTCGAGTGCATGTCCCATGTCCATGTTAAGTTTAACTGGGCACTTCATTGATCAGGACTTCAAACCACACAACGTTGTTCTTCAGTGTCAATAATCCCCAGGGTCACACACAGCGGAGGCTCTGGCTGCTGCATTCCGTGAGATGTTCCGATCCTGGGGAATTCCCACAGAAAAGGTCCACGTTATTCTAAGGGATAACGCAAAAAACATGGTAAAGGCCATGAAGGATGCAGATTTACCCAGCCTACCCTGTATGGCACACACACTCCAGCTCTTTGTGAACGAGGGAGTATTGTCACAGCGAAGCATTTCTGACATGACAGCTGCAGGGAGACGGATCGTCGGTCATTTTAAACATTCACCATTAGCATACTCACAACTCCAAACTATTCAGCAACAACTTGGCCAACCTACAAAAAGACTACAACAAGATGTAGCCACAAGGTGGAATAGTACTTTCTATATGCTGCAGAGTTTACTTGAACAGAAACGGGTACTATCTGCTTATGCAGCTGACTATGACCTGCCTTCAACGCTCGCCAGCCATCAGTGGAAATTGATTGAAAATATGTCTTCCCTCCTCACACCATTCGAAGAGCTAACGCAACAGATCAGCTCATCAACTGCATCTGCTGCAGATGTTATACCATCCATTAGAGCTCTTACGCGTCTCATTGAGACAACAGCTGAGACGGACCATGGCGTGAAAACGTCAAAAGCCACCTTGTTGGAAGCGATCCAGAGGCGATTCGGTGACATTTGTTCTCAGTGCCTGTATGCAATTGCCACACTTCTGGATCCGAGGTGAGAAAACAAATAGACCTAGGCCTACTTCGTAAATATGTATGTTATGCAGGCCAAATTACATAAAAAATAAGTATGCTATTGGTAAAAGGAATGCTATAAGTTCAATTTTCTTAGAATTAATTTAAAAAAAACACTTAAGAGTTGTGCAATGTAGGCTATATATAGGCTATAAACCTGCAAATAACCTAACCTGCAGAAATACATAAAATAAATAATAATGTTGTTTTCTGTTTCGTTTTTTGGTTAAAAAGGTACAAAGACCGATATTTCCCAGACGCACTCAAGCCACAGCTACGTGTTCTGCTTTTGGATATCCTTGACACCCGTTCAGACTCCAGCCCAGAACAGCATGAGAAACGTTCGGAGGCGAGCGGCTCCGAGCCCCCGGAGAAATTACCCCGAGCTGGCACTTTGCAGGCTATGTATGAGGAATTACTGGATGGAGATGTGGAACATGGTGCTGGCAGCAACGACAGCAGTCAATACGCATCGCAGATGAATCTCTACTTGTCAGAGCCACTTCTCCCACGAAGCGGACAGCCGCTTGCTTTTTGGCAAGACAATAAAAGCCGCTTCCCTGCACTCGCAGAAGCAGCACGAGCTTACCTCAGCGCGCCGTGCACAAGTGTAGATAGCGAGCGACTTTTCAGCACAGCAGCGAATGTTGGAGATGAAAAGAGGAACAGGCTGACTTCCAAAAATGCGGAGATGCTTATATTCATCAACAAGAACTTGCCGTTGATGCGCATGAAGTAGGCCTAAAGAATAGCCACGGCAGGTTGTAAAAACATGTAGGCCTACATGTTGAGGAGGAATGTTTTATATTATTTGGCTATAGTCTTTCGTTGTTTCCATTTAAATATTGTCTACATTTGAAGTAGGCTTATTTTTAGAAAGGCCCTGTATTTTGTTCCGTCGATTGAAATGTATTTTTTGTTCCTTCTATTGGCATTGATTTGTATTGCCTTTATATAGGCTATAATGGTTTCTTTTGATTTGAAAAAAAGTGTTGAGCAGTGCACATTTAGCTTTTATTCCATAGGAAGGCTAACATATTTGCTATAGGCCTACTGCACTTTAGCCGAGCATAGGCTATTATTATTAGTTTCTTCAAAATGTACATGCCCTGAGAATGGAATGTTGGATATGTTCGTTGCCTTCCGATAAATAAACAGTTGTCAATTCATGTTTTCTCAGGTCTTAATTATATTTCTGCAATGCTGTGTTAAGAATAGTTACTTTTATTGCTCTAAATAGTAAATATATAATGTATGCTACAGAGTTTCCGTCAGAAAGCTCTCCCGGATCTCCGCCCGCGGTGACTGACCGGTGACACACACTTCAAGTTAGACCTAACACACGTAGTCTAGCTATTTTATCTACCTCTGGAACAACCTAAACTAATTATAAATATATTTATTCTTCACTGTTCACAGCTGCACGAGATACGGGCTGTCAGAAGAGAGAGAGAGGGGGAGAGAGCGCAATTCCGCTCATTTCTCCCGTGTTCTCCCGTGTTATTATTATATATTTATATATAGTCTATGGATATATTAGTTAATGTAAACTTGAATAATGTACTTCATTTGAATGTAATAATTATGTTGGCTGTTTGTGGAAGCGCCAGTAAATGAGCCCCATTAACTGAGTTTTAAACATCACTTTAAAATGGAAGATCCCGCCCGCTCACCCGATCGGATCGGCGATCGGTATCGGCCGATACTGATTCCGGCGATCGGAGCATCTCTAACTAGAACCGCCAATCGGGTCAATTTGTGTGACTATGTTAAAAAGCCTCAGTCACCTTAATTCATGTAATAAAAACATCTGAGGTCAGTAAGTGTGTGAAATGTAACTTTTTTTCAATAAAATATTAAAGTCTCCCAGTCCGTGACTTTTCCTGAAAGTGTGTTATGTAGAACCCTATGTTGTTAAAAATTGCATTCTAATGGCGGGATTTTACGGTTTTAGGTAGGCCTATACAAAAACCTCTGGCGGTTCTAGTGTTAAGGTAATTAGGTACAGGAGAAGCCCTTTTTTATCAGTAACGAATTTAGCAGTTGAACATAAAAGTCAACTAACTGAGGGTCACTTGCAATGACAGTGTTGTGTCCAACTGTAAGCTTGTCACTCAGATACCTCATTCACACCAACGCAACTCCGGTTCAAGCTCCGTGCTAGAGCTTTTCAGGTTCAGAACCGGTTCTTCGGTTTAGCTCCGGCTCCTTTCACACCGCCCAGAGTCCGACTGGTGCTGCGTCATTGCGTCATCGTTTGCGTCATGACGTAACCGTTTGCGTGCCTGCTTCATAAAGCCAAACCGCGCGGAAACCCCTCACAGCTCACAACAACAACAATGGCCAATTGTGCTCCAGCTTCCTCTGTACCTCTTCGGAAGACCAGATTCCCAGTAGGTAGCTGGTCTCTTCAGTGGACCACTGCTGCTTGTTACGTTTCTCCATCGTTGTGTACAAACTGGATAAAACGCCGGCTTTTTGTTGTTGTTCAGGAGTTGATCCCGCCCCTGCCCCGCCTCGACGTATGTGGTGCTTTTGCTCTGGCCGGACAATTTTTTGGTGCTCGAAATGAACCGGATTCCAGAGCTAAGAGGCTGCTCCGCTGCGGTGTGAACAGGAAAACCCGGTGCTTTTCAAGCTCCAGCTCCGAACCGGCCCTGAAACACCGTTGGTGTGAATGAGGTAATTGTAACCTACAGTTAATTTAGCTGCTGGAGAAGAAAGATCAGGGGGTGAGGGGGGGAGAGAGCTGTGGTTGATGGGCCATTAGTTGTGTAAATACACAGCTGAGAGCTGCCGTTTCATTCAGACTGTTTAAAACACGGTAACAACGGACTATTTTTCTTAGCGGATGCATGTCAATTTAAATCAATACATACAACTATTTTTTAAATCAATAAAAACATTTTCTAAATCCATAAAAGCATTTAAATTAATATTGGGAGTCATGTCGTTACTTTGTTGAGAATGTGGCCATGTAATAAGCGGGATAATTTGCAGCGACTTGATCCTTATGGGGAAAATAACACCCTTCATGCTGATCAAGATCCCTCCGCTACGCGTCGGGATCCTGATCTGCCGACGAGGCTCCATTAAAATATAAATATTTTTAGTGAATTACTGAGTTTAGGCACGTTAATAACGTTTTAATGAAGTTGAATACAGTATATTCATATGTGTCAGTGATTTCATGTCAATTCGGCGAACATAAACATAAATGATCGTGGTGAAGATGATGATTAAATTAGGATTAAAAATCAAGAGCCGAGCTGCATTTCCTCCCGTTCGTTTTTTTCGACTAAACAACATTCTTTTGTTAAATAACAACATGGTGATGTTTTGTAAATGATTACATGTCTCTTATTTAGCACAGAGTATGATATCCGTGACATATGGATCTTAACAAAGTTCCGCTGTACATCCAGTGTACTGCATCTGACTTTATTTCACATGAGCTCCAGTGTGGAACCCCACTGCACCCCCTGGTGGATCAATGATCCATTGCAGCTGGCTTCATAATAATTAGATTTATTTATCACGGGGGAGGTCTCAAGTCAAGCTGGAGGTTTTCCCTTGAGCGAGGGCAGATCACGTACCAATCACGGCGTTTCAAATTGTCTGAAATGAAGCGCTACATCTGTATGGCGTAATTTGAATTAAATACACTGTATTTAATTTAAATCTGTTTTATTCTAAAAACCGAATATTCACACATGACTTCCGGTTTTCCGCTCGTGAATCTCGTCATTTCCGGTTAGCATTAGCATGTGACGAAATGCTACGTTTTCAAACCGTGAATTGAAGGTGAAATGACGTGATGTTGTACCCTAAACACACTGGGTTTAACACTCCTTTATTGACGCTGAAATAACGTTTATTAGGGAATGTTTAAATAACCACAGACATCAGAATGATGTAATTTAGCAGCAGAAACCGGCAGGAATTGCATTGGACCCGCCCCCGTGGACGCCGGCCAATAGAAGAAGACTACAGTTGCTAACCCGTGATGGACAGGAAGAAACAAGCTCTTTCCTGACCTCGGCTGACCCAACGAATGGGGAGAGCGCCTCCGCTTGCAATTTCATTGTATATCACTGCATCATTTGTGTAATTAAATGCTGTTAACTTTTATAAGCTTCCCTTGACTCTTTTCAGTTTATCCTGCTCTCAGGGTTCAAGAATTCCAAGACCATCTAAACATTAACCATTGGTGAATGAAGCTGCGATACGATATGTTGTGATGTCTGTGTTTGCTTTCGCTGCCGCAAGTTCTGATCGCTCAGTGATGATACTAATACCTATATAATCTGTGGAATCTCAGCTTTAATCTGATATCTTGTATGTGCAGTTACGATAAGTAATAAGGATATTTTTACCTTTAGTTCGGTGCTAAATGCGTTAGCATTTTTCCGTTCAGGGGAGGCGCAGCGTGAGAAAAAAATAACGAGAAACAGTGAAATCTAGCTGGTTAATTTCAGCTAACTTTATGCGAGCGGCAACATGCAGTGTGCGAAAAAGCACACGTCCGATCGTCCGAGACGTGTTATTTATAATATCGGACAAATTCATCTTTCCATTGACGTGTCCGACGGACAAGTGAGGTTTTTTGCCCATAAATGTTAGTTTCGGTTCTGCTTGTCGATTCCTAAGGAAATGCATCTCACCGCTTTCTGTACTGTTAGACGGGGCGGGCGGGAAGTGTAGCACAGTGGCAGGGTTGGGAAGCAAAACTTGGTTCTGTTATGTTGTGTTCGTTATTCTCGCCTCCAGGAGAGAAGCTTTAAAAGGAGACTAAATTGAGTCTCTGAGAAGGTTCAAATGGTACTTTAATTAATAAAAAAGGCACGGTAATGTTACAAGCAGAATATTTGTTCGACAGGAAAAACAGCTGTCTCTGGCTCTCGCTAGCAGGTCAAGAAAGAGGCCGAACCCCTCAGGTCAGGCTGTATTTATATCCTCTGCTGGCTCCTCCCAGCGGGCCGGCTCTCCACGTCTTAAAGAGCCTGTGACACGAGTTTCCCCCATCATCCAAACCCATCAATTTGAGTAAATATTGTCCCCTTGAAAACCGTTACTGAACTGATTTTGGATATTTGTACTTTGATAACCATTAATCTGCCCTTCAATGTTGACCATTTTCTGGATCTTCTCGGGGATTCTTCAAGTCCCGCCAAATTATGGGTGACGTCATTGCGAGCACAGCGCTCCAGCTGCACCGTTCAGGATCCCAGCATCTGCATGTAAACGCACGATGGCGCACACAGCAGCAAGCTCAGACAGCGATGACAGTTTAATTTTGAACGTGTCTGAGAGCTCATATGAGGCTGAAGGATCGGTTTATGTTGTATCTATTAGAAGTTTAGGAATTAGGTGCGTCAATATGGGCGATCATACGGTCATGTAACCAGTGGTGGACTGGGACTAAAAATCATCCCGGGACTCTCGACCGGCCCACTTCGGTACCGCTAGTAAATTGTCAACGGGGGGAGTGGGGGATGTCGGGGGCGGCGGGTGCTGTAGGCTGGGGAAGGCTAAGCCTTCCCAAATATTTGTGTCACTGCATCCTGGTAAAATACAAATATAATGTATAATGTCTGTGTCTTTGACATTAGCGCTGCTAGCCACCTGTGCCCTGTACTACGAAGCCAGTTCAACATACCCTGGATATGTTTGAGTTACAAAAAAACTAACAACAACAAACTAACAAACGAGATCTCGCTCAGCGGTCCTACGACGCTGGTTATTAACTCGGTAAATCAAGCCAGGGTTTCTCTCACCAGCTGAGAGCGCGTTCACGTCTAAGACACGAGTGGATCTGACTTTAATTACATTTGACTTGAGTGTTTCGTCAACATAATGTGTTGCTTAAAATAATACTTCTGCATACAGTATGTGACACTGTAAGTGTTGCACGGCCAGATACGGCTGGGGAAGCTGACTCGGATAAGGAAATATATGATATATTATGATATTATATGATCGATGATCTGATTGATGATTTAATATGAATGATAAGTGCGACACGTCGGCGTCTTCTCTGCATACGGCAGTTTAAACTGTATTTCCTTTATCCTGTAATATAACTTGAGAGATTTAAACTCCGCACACTGAGTTGATCTCTTTTCTATAGACGCCGGAGGCGGGCAGCGTCAGGTAAAAGAAGTTATTTAGCCTTCCCAAACCTGAGCCTCACGCGCCGCCTATGGGGATGTACTAGTGACTTATCCGACCGGCCCACTTCGGTATCGGCCCATCGGGATTCGTCCCGATGGGCAGTCCGCCACTGCACCCAGCCCACGTAAACTGTCAACGGGGGGAGCCTCGCTGCGGGGAAACGGTGGACCTAGTATCCCGATCGGAGTGGGAATAATAATAATAATAATAATCCGTGCATTTTATCCATTAATTTCCCCAACATTGTGGTAAAAAAAAACACACGTTTAATCCATGTTGGTGTACTACAACTACAAAAAGCATCGGTTTGTTTTCTCATCAGTAAATGCAGACCGGCTCAAACAAACGATTTTTAATCATCATTCTCACGATCATTTAATGTATCATATGTTCGCCGAATTGACATGAAAGCACTAATAAATGTAGTTTAATCCACTTGAGTTTACAACTACAAAAATAATCGATTTGTTTTTATATCACATCCTACGGGAGGAAATTCAGCAGCTCTCACTACCGATTTGTAATCCTAATTTAATCATCATCTTCACCACGATCATTTATGTTTATGTTCGCCGAATTGACATGAAAGCACTGACAAATATGAATATATTGTAGTCAACTTCATTACAACGTTATTAACGTGCCTAAACTCAGTAATTCACCATTTCTACGCATGACAACACACTTTGTCCGTGTTTCGCTCTCTCACCGCAGTGAAGCGTTCCCGCATTGACGTCACTTCTGGCTTCCCCCAAAACTTCAAAATGACTCGAAGGAATTTCCCCGCGATGTTCGAAATTATTGATATTTATCGGAACGGTATCGCATCTTCTTTTTTAAACTGACGGTTCGAGATGACTAGTAGCCCAATATTTCATTGCACAACAGTTGTTGGGATGCTGTCACAGGCTCTTTAATGTCCGTTGTTTCGCATATCAGAGGATACAGACATTGTACATTCAATATATATCTAAACACGCCTTTTCTCTTCCTTAACTCTTTCATGACTTTTCATTTAACACATTCTAAACGCTGTAATCAATACTCCAAAAAATACAGGAAATACTCCACGGCAGTTTGGTTTCCGGTTGTTCCGGAAGTTGTCACATGCTACCCACATCTGTAAACAATAACGTACTCAAATAAACTGTACCTTCATTTAATATTCAACAACAATAATAATATCTCGACGTCTGTAGTTGTAGTGTTGAAATCAGTAGGTTTCGGTGTTTAACATCATATCATCTCGCTGCTAAATTCACCTCTATAGTGAATGGTATATTAGCCTCATGCTAAATGCTAACCGGAGATGAAGGATTTTTTTGGTTGTGCACAGGAACTTCTGGTTTTTCAGTATAAAACAGCTTTTAAACTGACTGTATGTTTTATGGTTCATTATGCTATCAAAACATTGATTTTAATTTCTAACAGTCCCTCCTTACACACCTAAAAGGTGTGTATAATACTGAAATCAATGAGTTCTTCATCTGAACTCTACATAGTACATAACTCATATCAAAAACATAAAATAAAAATGGAATGTTTCGAATAGCCTCAACTTTACAAAAATACTTTGACTGTTCAAACATAAAAGCTTTCCCTTGTGCATAACTTCTAGTGTTAACATTCAATATGGTTCTTCAAAATAGCAGCAATGGCTTGGTATCAGAACATTTCTTCCTCCCTCCTTTCACAGAAACCGTTCTCATACCACGCTCAGTGTTAAGGCACTTGTTTTTACAAAGTGAAAAGAAACGACCCATTTTAAAATAGTAATGATTCTAAAATGCATGTAATCTATCATATAGAACAGTGAAAAATAATAAAAATGAAATAAATTATCTTGGACCAGTGTTATGTAATAATAAAAATAAAACTACACTATCTTGGAATAGTATAAGTAAATTGAAATGGATTCACGCTATTTTAGCATTTTATTTTGCTCACTTCTTCACATGATTTCATCATTTAGAGAATCACATCGGCTGGCCATTCATTGAACAATCTCATCTCTGAACATCCATATCATTTAAACTCATTCAAACTAACTCATCATTTTCATCAACATCTGTATATGGGGTGGATCGTCCTTTTCTACTAGCATTTGTAACTGTCTCCTCATGAGAAATGTACCCTCCCTCCTTTCATACCATTTAAGGTATGAAAGTAATATGTTCTCTAGAAGAGGCCGTTGTGATCAATCGGTATTTTAGGACATGGAATTAATGCAACATCTAGGCCTCCCCTGGGCCCCCTATGCTATCCTTGTACCCTGGAGCCTAAACTCCCCCTGGGACTGGTCTCTTAGCCCTACTGGCTTTGGGGTGTTCTCCATGTTGTTTAAAAACATCACTGGCTGTGCTAATGCACAGGTCCCAGCCCAATCCTGTGGCAAGACTGAGTACAAGGTTTTAGTTCCATGATACCACCAAACATCTACTCTGGGGTACGGCACTTTAGACAGTCATTTCTGGGAGAAGATTTTGGTCAATTACAACAGTTGTAGAATTTCATCACTTAAAAGTTCCTACTTGGTGGCTTTGGGTGGTCTGTTCTAATGCAGTGATAAAGTCCCTGAAATGGTGTGAAAACCGGTTTAATATCAATAACGCATTACACTAATTTATTTTCAATTCTGGTCTACTTAAATAACTATGCTGAGCCCTTTTAACAGTGTGTGGAACCTTGGGTGCCCGAGCATGTGATAATTACTCCCTCCTTTAACAAGGACTTTAAAAACAGAAGTCATTTCATTAATGGTTTGTAGTTCAATTCAGGAATTTTCACTCTTGGCAGATATGTTTCTCCTTTTAAATAACATCTCTAAATGTCAGGTCATCTGGCTAAATGGACGAGCATTAGGAGGTGGTGGCACTTGTCTTTTAAAACTCCTACTCTGGTGCTGTGCGCTCCCTCTGAAGCTGCAAGTAAGATTTAAAACATCTGCAGGGTGGGTTGAGCGACCCCTTCTCCCTGAACGATATTGGTTGTCGAAAATATGCACCATTAAAATGAGTGATCCAAGGCCCCGCATGTATTACTCCCAATTATACTAGTTTTTCAAAATTAAAATTTTCAATCGCTCTTTGCCTAGTGTCTTTTTAAAACTCTACATCTTGGACGACAATCAAATGTTTCCACCTTAACAGTTCTCCTATGGTAATAACCATGCTAGATTGGAATACTTTCTTTGGCCTGGTTCTAGCTCTACCTTTAACATTTTCCATTCAAATAAATATTTGCCTGCTATCTATATTGTAACAAATTAAATCTTCCCCAAATTCTCACATGAATAAGAATCTCTATAAGAATAATTTGTTTATATGATGAAAAGATTGAATAATATGTTCTACCCTCAGTATGTTCTTAGGATTGTTTTCTAATAAGTGTGTTTATGTGTAAACTCACTCACTCCCGTGTTCCTTCTCTCCCCTCTGGTTGTCAAGCCACGACCCCCTCACGTTCTGCTGGACCACGCGAACTCCTCTGGTTCCGTCCTCTGCTCAGTCTTGTCTTCTCCTCAGTCCATCCGCTCTTAGATCCTCCCGCTGTAACTCTTTTCAGTGGCCCAACTGCTTTGCATTTCATCTCCTCCTTTTCAGTCTCTACGCTGTTGCATGGAGGGCGTATTCCGCTCTCATGTCCCACACTCTGCTCTTGTGCCAAATCTCGTGGCTCAGGCTGGAACTTCATGTCCTGTACTGGGACCGATGAGAGTTTGCCTCTTTGTCAGCATGCTGGTTTGGTTCTGGATGCCTCAGGTGGAGATGGTTCTGGATGCCTCAGGTCGTTGTTGGTTCAGCTCGGGTTCTCTGTCTTTTCGATGGAGGAGGAGGAGTCTCCTGTGGTGAGGTCATTTGTCTGAAGATGGGGTCGTAGCGTTCTGACAGGCAGAGAGAGAGAGAGAGAGATCTCGGGACGCATTACCTATAGCTAATTCTAACACACTGAGGTTAAATATATATCAAATCCTTTCCACGCTATTTTCCTAATCTTACTATCTGTCTTAGATGTTAAATGTCATCTAAACCCAATTAATGTCTACTAATGGTTGTGCCATATCCCTAAACATTGTTTCCACCCACTGTAACATGGCTACTCCAAATAACTCTTTCAGGAAACCATTTTCTTCTATAAATTAAAAATACCTACATGTTTCAAGCACCACATATTTCACACACTATAAAAGAACGTCCCCATATTTTCTCCAACACTTTAAATCTCACTGTTATTTAGAACATAAGTAACTTCTGTGACTGGACATATCTGCAATGTCGCCACAATCTGCTGTGGAATTTTGTTCATAGAGTTTGTACGTACAAAGCTGTACTTGTGGGTTAGTAGCCTGTTTCTACTGGAATCATTTTCAATAATTGTGCTCAGGTCACCGATCGGTTGTCCATAAACTTAACAGGGGGTGTTTCTGGCACAGACTAAAACATGGATCCAGTGTATTTGGAGATTCCCCTAATCTGTAAATCCCCATCACTGATTATCCCGATCACTTAAACCCATCTCATCATTTGATGCAAGAACTGCATATATGGGGGGTGAATCATCTTGATTGTAACCGCCTCACCTTTGGGAACGAGTATTTCTAACTCCTCCTCTTGTTGCTCAGCTGATCTTTTGGCTCTGGGGATAAGTGAAAGTCTCTGAAACACAGCTGGAGTTTTGTTAGTGATGTGGGCATTCTCTATGAGTGGACTAATGGATCCATGTCTTACTTGATATTGTACTCCCCATCCAACCAGAAAGGTGCCAAGTGTAATGAGCACAATCAACAATGCTATTCTGACTCTTATCCCTAGGGGACCCCACAATTGCTTTGGCTTTGTTCTTGACATCATCTCTATTTTATCCCTGGTTGTGTCAGTTACAGAATTTAAATAATGAGTACTATAATAATGTATACAAAAATTGGACTCTTTTTCAGATGTAAAACAAAAAATAGGTTTTCACTTTAGTGTACAATCTATAAAAATCTATAGACAATTCGTCTTTTGAGCTGTTTCTATCTTTATCTTATTTATATTTATTGTTTTGTTCCAGCTCTGCCAAATCAGTCCTAACTCCCAATAATGTTCTGGAAGTTGCCAGTGAAGGGTGACAATGTGTGAGGTGGTGTCAATTTGCTCCTTTTTCTTTACCTTTAAACCGGAGCGCGTGAGAAGTTCATTACAACTTCTCACTGTTCCGTCCACCGGGGATCAGCTCACTGTCTTTTGTGAACTTTCACCCTCACCCAATCACCTGGCCGAACAGGAGTCTCTTCTGGTGTCTCGTCTGGTATCTCTGTAGCTTTCCTAGCCTGTGTAGACAAAACTTGGATAATATTACTCAGAGTTCTGACATATTCATTACTTTTATTCGTCTAATATCTAAAACTGGACCACTCCCTCCTTGGAGAAGGCCCAAGCTTTGGCATACCTTTTGTCGTTATGAGACCTATTGTTAACGACATGTTATTATTTATTAACTACAACGTCACTGAAATCAACATATCTGTATAATCATGACACTCCCTCCTTTGAGTATAACATGCTCAATTAATATTGCAATGATTACCCTATTCTGAACAGGACATGTAAAACCCCTAACGTTGCATTAAATAAATATAACCTGTCCGTGTACCCATAAGGCGTACAAAAAATATCGTATGATGTATGGTTTTCTGATGGTATAAAAACATTTTAACTCAAATCTGCCATTAGCACAAAAAATTGTTTACTTGTTTCAATAATGGCTTTTGTCCTGGTGTTATGCATCATTGCTGTGAAAAACAATACCCCAGGTGTCGCTAATGCATCTCAATAATTCTAGGATTAGAGGATTAGTTGATACTGCTGAACAAAGATATGATAAAATAATATTTCTCTAAACTAGAGGGAAAATACGAACTATTCTCACAGAGGGTGACATGTATGGAGGGCTGGTGCCCCTCACTCAAAATGAGATATTGCCTTACGCACTATCTTATAAATCAGTAAAGTTACTCAAGAATAAATAAATAAAAACTGATTCTTGAAACTGTTGTTAAAACCCTACAACTTTGTCATCCAAGCTCTCAATCAGTGTTATGTTATTTAATCTACAGCTTATTGCCTTAAAACAGATACTTCAGACTGATTATAAAATTTTGTTTATGAGAAAAATGTAATCTGACTCCATAAATCACAGAATTTTTTGACTAAAAAACTACACTTCCACTAACAATAAATGAAGTTCCCCTTTAAACACAGCCCCGGTCTTCTGACGGGGTCTATCTATGTACTGGCTGGAAAATGTTGTGCCAGTCTCTGTCGATCCGTCACTGTTCTCCCGCTAACAGTCACTCTCTAGTTCTGCTGGGTTCTTGTTGACTTCTTCACTGGTTTGAGACAAGCGACCCTATCGGACACCTCCCTTTGTAGCCAGACTTCACCACAGCAGAATCGAGTTTCTGTTTTCAGGTCTCAACAGCTCCACGTCAGGTGTATCGCCACCCCTTGAACTGCAGTCGGTGTAAACAGGAGGACTTGGTAAGGATCCTCCTCTAGGTTTCCGTCGGAAACCCGTCGTCTTGACCTCACTAGCTGTGTGGACACAATAGTTTACTGTGTAGGGGAACAACATCACTCGTAATCTCTTTCCTTCTCATAATTACAAAAATAGTCTGCTAAATGTTCTATTCTGTGGATGCTTTATGTGTAAATGCAAATGCTACTCTCGATTTTGTTTTACATTAAACATTAAACCTCTCCCTCCTGTGGTGACAGATATGGCTCAATGTAGCTGGATTTCAAAATACCCTTGTGCTGAAGATGCATCACCTGGTGGTCTGACCCTCTAAGCTTCCTCATTGTTGTTATTGATACCAGGGTGTCAGTGGCATTTGGGTCATGTTTGGCACCCCTGTTCGTCTTTGACATCTCTGGGACCCCCTGCTTCTGTCGTAATCATGGAAACCTCCCCCGGGGTAAATGCATGGAGGGCCGTTGTTTGGTGCATGTGGTGGGTGTTGCCTTAGTAGTTGCGGGCAATCTCTGGTCCAATGGCCCATTTGGTTGCAATGGTAACATCCCTCAAACCGTAAACGTCTTTTGCCTGTGCCTCCTCGGAAACCTCCTGGTTGTCGGTTCTGGATCTGATTCACTGGCACTATCTGAGATTTAACTGTTTGAGGTGTCTGCCCTGCATTCTCTGGTTCTTCCTGAGCTTGAATTGTTGGAGGTGTCTGCCCTGCCTTCTCTGGTTCTATGGCCCTCTCTGAAAACTTTTCCTCCCTTCCCCTTGTCATGTTCTTACAAGCTTCGGTGTCTTTCTCAGCTACCTGTATCTTCAGAAGTTTTAGTTGTAATGTTTTCATTTCATCATTTTCCCTCTGGGTTGCTTGGTATTTCATATCGTGGTGAATGAGATGTTGTCCCCATTCTTCAATGGGTTTAGTGTCTAATCCCACCACGTTTCCCAGGCTTGCCTGCACTGATGGGGGAAGGGTTTTAACGACAGCTTTCTTCCACCACATTTCAACAGGTGGAGAAAGATCATGTCGTTCTCCAGTGTAGTCCTCCCACACTCCTT
Organism: Pogonophryne albipinna; assembly: GCA_028583405.1. Classification (NCBI taxonomy): domain Eukaryota; kingdom Metazoa; phylum Chordata; class Actinopteri; order Perciformes; family Artedidraconidae; genus Pogonophryne; species Pogonophryne albipinna. The sequence continues at coordinate 8,077,589 of CM053244.1, forward strand.
CACATCTCTTCAAGAACGCATGCATTTCTTCCTCCGTGCCTTTCCTCAGGTTGTTGAGGGCATCTAAACGGCGTGTTGTCGGGTAGATGTGACGAATAGCAGCCCAATAATTCGACCTGATGTAGTTGAATGAAGTGTCACCTGAGTCGTGCGTACAATTGGCCTCAGAATCTATTGCTTTTGCCTCAAGTCGTCCTTCAATCCGTCCAAGCAGGGCCCTCATGTCCCCCAAGCACAGGTGGTCTTGGGCTGTGTATCTCTCCAGATCATTCACCCACTTCTGACCTCCTTTGATGAGTGGAGGTAGCTTTGCCACTAATGCTTCCATGTCTCTGTGAGTCCATGATTGGTATTTCAATCCTCCTTCTCCAGCCGCTATCACCGGTAGCATGAGTTTTGAGCAGTTGAGTCTTCCAGCTTCAGTTACTGTTGTTGTGTCTGGAGAACCTTCGCCTTCTCTTCTCTTGAGTTGTGCTTCCATTCTTTTGCTGAGTTCTTCCATCTTTCTGTTGAGCTCCTCTTCCATTCTTCTGCCGAGTTCGTCCAATCTTCTGTTGAGCTCACCAGATAGGAGTCTTACCTCATACTCCAAGTCTTTGACACGTGTAGCTGTGGGGAGACCGTCCAACTCCAATACTCCTCCTAAAGCACCAAAAGTTGGGGCTTGTATTGAGGGTTGAAAGAAAAGGTGTTCTTCTGTCATGTAGGGAGGAGGCGCATCAGTCAAGCTTGGATGGAGTTTTGAAGTTTGGATAAGTGGAGCTTCTTCTGTCTTGTCTTTCTTATCTTCCTTTGTCGTGAGCTCTGCTTCTTGAACCACATACATGCTGTTCGTTGATCCTTGGCTGACATATTTTAGATGGAGTACCAGACTTGTAGCTCTAGATTTTCTTTTTTCAGCTTTGCTCATAGCGCTTTTAGCAGGTCCATACCAAGGGGGTTGTCCGGCTTTGATCCATGCTTGTTGCTGTTGCAGGTATTCTCCATTCTCATAGTCAATTACAGCTGTTCTATGTGCTTTCGTTGGTCCAGGTTGATCATCTGCTGGAATCAGTCCTCTAGTTTGCCATTGTTCCAACAGTTTCTCCATTCTGTTCCATGTCTTTTGTCTAAGATTTGGAGCGGTTATAGCATCTGATCTGATTTTTATCCTTCCCTTGATATCTGCAGTTGAGCCTGGCTCTGCGTCTGGTCTCAACTTAGTTTGTTTTGGTGACATGTTCTCTTCCTATTCGAATGAATATTATTAAGTTATTAAAGATTGAAACACTAATCCTCCGACTAGCACCTTCGTTCCTGATAAATAATATCCTATGTCATCCGAACTTAACTTTAAATCTGGGTGTTTTTTTTTTTTTAAAGTTATTTTATTTATTTTTTATCATTTTTTTAAAAGTTATGTTTTTTTTTATTATTATGATTTAAGTTTTTTGTAAAATATTAATAAAGTAAATTAAAAGATAAAAATTATGCACATTTTAAAATCTGAAATGTTAAAATAAAAATTGTACAGTCTATGGTTTTGACTTTTGAAATATGAAAATAGAAATCGGATGAAAATCTAAATCCAGTGTGTACCGACGTGTATGGAATTATGCAAATGCCATAACTTGTGTTAGCTTCAATAAATTGGTGTTTGAATATTCTACAGTCTAGTTTGAAAGTCTATTATGTAAAGTTTCTTATCTTTTAATTAGAAACCACTTTGTAATTCTATCCTGGCGATTGGCACATGTGTTCATTCATAACACTTAAAATCAAGCTTCAAAATGTGATAGTATCTTTGTAATAATTCTGTATTACCCGCAGAGTGCGCTGTTGTAATTTCCAGCTCAATCCACTAGGGATAGCTGTTGCAAAACTGACCTTTTTTAACAAGAAGAAGCTTATTTCCTTAAAAATGGGAAGAAAATTAGAATATGGTTAAACAACACAGCACATAACCGCCAAAACACATTTGCAAACAAGAATATTCAAAAAACCGCCAATACGCACTTGCAAACAAGAATACTTCCAAAACCAGACTCCTACAAATACCAAACTTCCCACGGTAAGATAACCTGTCTATTTTATGGTTCCAACTCTGCCAAGACATATGATTTGTCCTTCTCAATATGGAGTGCATAGCCTCATGTGAGTGCGACTGAGTGTGTAAAAACAAACAGAGTACTTTCAATTAGCATTTCACCAAATGGCGACTGCCGTGTAGCTTATTTTCAACATGAGGGCAAGACAAGATGGCAACTGATTTTCCAACCTCTAACCTGAAGGACAAAGGGATTTGAAAACACACCTCGTGTCTCTCACAGGGGAGTTTAAATAATGGCGGGGTGCAATCTTGTCAAGAAAATTCAACACAAAACAACACTGTAGTTTAAAATAACATTTCTATCTAGTTTACTATGAAAAATGGGCTTTATCTTATTGATATCATCACTTAAAGTTAGGAACCCTTACGCTTAAGCTATAAACCTATCTGCGTAATATTTGACTTTATAGTCCACTATTGGTCAACTGCTGCCATTTAGACACGCTAGGTGGGAGTAATATGGAAACCTATCAGCGACTATTAAATGACCGTCGTCAATTTAACGTAATGCTGCTGTAATTCCAAATACCGTATTCCACCCGCAATATCTTGGTTGAAAATAGAACAGTTATGACCACTGATAAAGGCTTAGACCTTAATCAAGCCTTTTTCTCAAAAAGGACTTTTTTAAAACAGTTCTCAACTGTTTTCGACTAGCACTGTCTTCAGTTACTCAACCCTAAGTTGATACGCTATGCCTTGTTGGTTTTCAATTACTTGGTCCTTAACCAATTCGCTATGTCCCATTGATCTTAACAATAATCGTTAAATGGACTTATATATCCTTACGTCATAGGCTAACTAACTACTAACGTAACAAGAGACACCTACATGAAAACCCAACAAGACACCTACCCGGAGTACAATGACCACACACACATTTATATTTAAAATACAACACACACACACAAATTAATAGCATGCAGGGTTAAAATGTAAGAAAAAGAAGAAATGTGAACTCACCCTGCTTGTGACAAAGCAACGCCCCAAGGTATATAATTCTTATTGTTATACATTTGGTTGTTTTAACATTAAATGCACAGCTATTTTCAGGATCCGCTGGCCTCCGTCAGACACACAAATTTAACATTGTCCTGCATAAACTATGAGGAATTCGACATAACAGGTTTCCTCTTACCAAGTCTTTTGAGCTTGTGTGTGTCTGAACGGACGCCGCGTCCCCTTCAAACAGCTGGTTCTGTCTCTCCCGGTCCTACGAAAATCACGTCAGCTGGTCCCAATTGTTATCTGTGTTGGTTATTCTCGCGTCCAGGAGAGAAGCTTAAAAGGAGACTAAATGGAGTCTCTGAGATGGGGTCAAATTGCTACTTTAATGAAAAATAAAGGCGCGGTTATGTTACAAACAGGATTTTGTTCGACAGAAAAAGCAGCTCTGTCTGGCTCTCGCTAGCAGGTCAAGAAAGAGGCCGAACCCCTCAGGTCAGGCTGTATTTATATCCTCTGCTGGCTCCTCCCTGCGGGCCGGCTCTCCACGTCTTAATGTCCGTTGTTTCGCATATCAGAGGATACAGACATTGTACATTCAATATATATCTAAACACGCCTTTTCTCTTCCTTAACTCTTTCATGACTTTTAATTTAACACATTCTAAACGCTGTAATCAATACTCCAAAAAATACAGGAAATACTTCACAGCAGTTTGGTTTCTGGTCGTTCCTGATGTTGTCACATGCTACCCACATCTGTAAACAATATCGTACTCAAATAAACTGTACCTTCATTTAATATTCAACAACAATAATAATATCTCGACGTCTGAAGTTGTAGTGTTGAAATCAGTAGGTTTCGGTGTTTAACATCATATCATCTCGCTGCTAAATTCACCTCTATAGTGAATGGTATATTAGCCTCATGCTAAATGCTAACCGGAGATGAAGGATTTTCAGAATAAAAGCTTAACAACTGGTTGTGCACAGGAACTTCTGGTTTTTCAGTATAAAACAGCTTTTAAACTGACTGTATGTTTTATGGTTCATTATGCTATCAAAACATTGATTTTAATTTCTAACAGTTCCGAGTAAGTACAAATAACAATTGTCCGGTCCCGGGAATAATAAGAGTTGTGAGGAAAGGAGGCGGAAGCCGAGCCCTGCGGACTGCATATATATATATATATATATATATATATATATATATATATATATATATATATATATATATATATATATATATATATATATATATATAGTAACGACATGACTCCCAATATTAAATATATATATATATATTAGGGCTGTCAGTCGATTAAAATATTTAATCGCGATTAATCGCACATTTTTGATCTGTTCTAAATGTACCTGAGAGGAATATTTTTCAAGTTTTAATACTCTTATCAACATATGAGTGGACAAATATGCTTTATGCTAATGTTTATTATAATTTGAACAATGACAAATATTCTCATGAATATTAAACACAACAACCTCTGAACATTACAAATATTCGCCTCAATTCAACCTGGAACCTCTCTCATACAATAATACAATTGTGTGTGTGTGTGAGCTGTGTGAGCTGTGTGAGCTGTGTGAGCTGTGTGAGCTGTGTGAGCTGTGTGCAACTCAAGGCATATGCTGGAACGGGAGCTGCCTGGACGCAGCAATTATGTTGCACGCACTATCCGTGCTGAGTGTGCTGACTTTTCGTACAATGTCCCACTGTCTGGCTTCCTGCATAAAGTCAAGTGCTCGGGGCAGTTGTGGCGAAATGTCGCTCCTCTGTTTTCATTTAAACAGCTCCTTATATCCGTTAGCGCAGCTAGCTAGCACCAGATGCTAACAACAACAATGCACGTAAGGTCTCTCTCTCGCTCGGGCCACACATACACACACCCTCCCGGGCCTCCCGATGGCCAGTCGGTGCCTGCCGGTGAGCGTGGAAGTGTGGTCTGCCACAAGCGGACGGCAGGAGCGGGCTGTCATTATCAGCTTGTAGATGGTATTTTAAACTCGATGCGCTCTGAAACTACGGGGCTGCCGAGGGAGAAAAAAATACACATGCGTTAATCGCGTTAAAATAATTAGTGGCGTTAATTTTTTTTTTGCATTAATGCGTTAATCAATCTCCCCCCCCCGCATTTGGGCAAGCTCGACGGACGCTGACGTCATTGTTTTATCAGACTTTTGTACATGACCTGTTTGGCTTTGATTGGGGAAAAATCGATCTGTGTGCTGATGTAGAAACTGCATGGTCTTATTTTTATCTTGGTTTTATGGAGATCATTGATAGACATGCACCCCTGCGTAAATTTAGAGTAAAGGGACGAGACAATCCTTGGTTTTCTGCTGAACTGTCCAGTCTCCTGCATGAGAGAAACAAGGCCTGGGCAATGGCTAGGCAATCAGGCTCACAGGTAGAATGGCTGAGTTTTAGGCAGCTAAGGAATAGCTTCACTTCACATGTCAAAAGTTCTAAATCGAAGTACTATCTGTCAGTTACCACAGAAAACCTAAATAATCCTAGGAAATTTTGGAAAGCCATAAAATCGATTTCCACCGGTGAGATCCAAAATGAGCTACCTCCGTGCCTTTTATGTAAAAATGATATTCTGTTTAAACATCAGTCAGGTTTCAGAAAGAAACATAGCACCATCCAGAGTTCCCGTTACAATATTTTTTCGCCGGTCAACATGTCCGTTAAACTTTAAATCTTCCGGACAAAATGAGAAAAGTGCCGGTCAAAGGTCTTCTTTGCTATTTATTGAGCTTTAAAACAAATTGATATGATTCGATATTAAACAAACTAATCATAGTAGATTAACTATTCAAAAGTGAACAGTAACTTATAATAACACGGGAATAATAAACGGAGCGCTCTCTCCCTCTCCTGACAGCCCGTCAGTATCATGCAGCTCGCGGATCAGTAATGAGTGACCAGACAGTAAAACTAAACTTATCTATAACTAGTTACGGTAGTTTGAGAGGTCATTAAAATAGCTACGTGTGATATTCTAACCTGAAGTGTGTGTTTTGTCCGCTCACCGCTGCAGGTGATCATGCAGAGCTGCGTGTCGACTCGTCAGCAGCAGCTGATCTCTCTCTCTCGTCAGATTAGACTTCACTCGTGTTTATGTCCATATCGATCAGATCCAGCTAGTTCTAGCTAATGCTAGGACTACCTGCTTATTAAAAGACACCTAAACAATAAGCGTCGCTATGCAACCGGGTGAGGCCACAAAGTATAGCGCAGCATTATGCATTTGTTTACATGCCCACCGGAACCCCGAGGCATTACCAACAGATCAACGCACAATCAACCCATACAGGACATCTCTTTCTCCACATTAAGTGTTAGACATTAGAATGGACTATTCTTGTCTGTCACATCAGTGGCGCAAGTTGCGCCAAACGGAAATTATTTTGAACGGACACTTTGACCGGAGAGATTTAGATTTGCCGGTCTTCAGCATATTTTACCGGTCGTAGTCCGGTAATTACCGGCTAACGGGAACTCTGGCACCATCACTGCGACAATGAAAGTGGTGAATGATGTGGCGAGTTCTTTAGATAATAAGCAGAGTTGTGCAGCTCTATTTATTGACCTTTCCAAAGCGTTTGACACCGTCGATCATCGCATCTTAAAACAGAGGCTACTCAGTATTGGCATATCCAGCCATGCAGTAGGTTGGTTTGTGAACTACCTCTCTGAAAGGTCCCAATGTGTTCACTTTGATGGGCTGTCTTCTGAGTGGTTAAACATTGCTAATGGTGTTCCTCAAGGTTCTGTTTTAGGTCCACTTTTATTCTCTCTATATATCAACAGTTTAGGTCAAAATGTGGATGAAGCTACTTTACATTTTTATGAGGATGATACCGTGATGTACTGTGCAGGTCCCTCCATTAAGGAGGCTGTTGTTAAATTGCAGGCTGTTTTTAACATTATTCAGACTCAGCTCTCTGAGCTTAAGCTTTTTTTAAATGTTGAAAACACTAAGGTAATGCTCTTCTCAAAAGCTAAAGAGACACCAGAGCCTGTTTTGGATATTGTAACTGCGCAAGGAATAATACTTGAAGTGGTTACCTGTTATAAATACCTAGGTATCTGGCTTGATGATTGTCTCTCTTTTAAACTTCATGTCAATAACCTGCTTAAAAAGCTGAGGGTTAGGCTAGGTTTCTTTTTCAGAAACAAGTCCTGTTTCTCATTTGAGGCCAGGAAAAGGCTCTGTGACCTTTTTACCTGTGCTGGACTATGGTGATCTGGTCTATATGAATGCACCTGCCCATTGCCTGAACAAGTTAGATGCCGCCTATCACAGTGCACTGAGATTTGTCACTCATTGTAAAGCACTTACACATCACTGTATACCAGGACAGGTTTGCCATCACTTACTGTACGGAGGCTCAGTCATTGGTACATGTTTATTTATAAAGCTATGTTGTTTTATGTTTCATGTGGAACCTAATTGCTGCAGGTCTCCCTTGAAAAAGAGATCTCTGATCTCAATGGACAATCTGGATAAATAAAGGTTTGAAATGAAATGACGTAAAAATGGTTCGTATTGTCAGTTAGCTGAGTTTCTTCCCGTTAATCTGGTATGACACATTAATAGGTTTTTAAATATTAAGAAGCCCTGAGACACAGTTTTGTGAAAAAATTACCCGCCGGACCCGGATTAGGGTACTCTCGGGCTTAACAGGTTAATGAAGAGTAGTAGGCTGCTCTCGCTTTACGCAGTGCTTTCTTATATTCATTGAGAGTAATATGCCAAATTAAACGAGATTCTTCAAGTTTAGTGGAACGCCATATCCTTCCAAGTTGTCTCGACTTTTGCTTTATTTTGCGGGTTTCGGCATTATGCCATGGAGCTAGTCTATGTTGTTTTATTTTCTTCTTTTTCAAAGGAGCAACAGAGTCTAATTTTATTCGCAGCGCATCTGTAGCACTATCAACAACATGATCAATTTGGGGTGGTGTACATTTTGTATAAGTTTCCTCCCTTACATGCAGACATGCTATCAAGTTAAGTATTGGTGGAATCTCTTCCTTAAATTTGGCTATAGCACTAACAGATAGGTTTCTGCTGCCGGAGCTTTTGACTAATGCTTTGTAGTCTAGTAACAGTACTTCAAAAGTTACCAAGAAATGGTCGGATAAAGCAGGATTATGCGGTTCGACTAATAGTTGCTCAATTTCAATACCATAAGTCAGAACAAGGTCGAGGGTGTGATTATAGCAGTGGGTTGGTTTATTTACACTCTGACAGAAACCAACAGAATCTAATATAGAGTTAAATGCAACAGTAAGGCTATTTTGATCATCGTCAACATGAATATTAAAGTCACCTACGATAATTACTTTATCTGTTTTAAGAACCAAAGTTGATAAAAACTCAGAGAATTCTGAATAAGGACCTGGTGCACGGTACACTGTAACAAATAAGATTGGCTGCAAAGTTTTCCAGGTCGGATGCGTAAGACTAAAAACAAGGCTTTCAAAGGAGGTATAATTTAATTTTGGTTTAGTATTGATAAGTAAACTTGAGTCAAAGATTGCTGCAACTCCACCTCCTCGGCCCACGCCTCGGGCAATATGAGTATTGATATGGCTGGGTGGAGTGGCCTCATTTATGCTGACATATTCTTCATGTCTCAACCAAGTTTCAGTGAGACAGCCTATATCAATATTATAATATGATATTAAGTCATTTACCAATATTGCTTTGGATGCTAGAGATCTTATGTTTAAGAGACCACATTTAATCTTCCTGTTTTGTTGCACTGTAGTAGTTGTTGCATTTACTTTTATTAGGTTATTATGTATGACACCTCTATTAGGTTTTACTTTAAATTGTCCATGGGCAGACACACACACCGTTAATATTGGGTATTTTATTGAGAGCGCAGAGAAGCGTGTAAGACCGTGACTCCGCCTCCTGGTCTCAACTCCAGTTTGTCATGGATTAAGTCCACAAAGCTCTGAAATGTTTGCCGAAATTAGATCTTTACCTTCCAGAGTAGGATGAATGCCGTCTCTCTTAATCAGACTAGGTTTTCGGAAGAAGGCTGTCCAATTAATTATGAAGCCCACATCGTTTGCTGGGCACCACCAAGACAACCAGCTATACATGTCGTCATTGATCAGATTGGGGAGGGGACCAGAGAAAATTACGGTGTCCGACATTGTTTAATAAAGTATTTCTACCGTTAGTTCTGTGCTCGGGGCTCATTTAGACGCTTCTTGTGAGACTTGTGTTTTGTTTCAGTAAAAATGGCTCTTATCGTCAGTTAGCTGAGTTTCTTCCCGTTAAGTGGGTATGACACATTAATAGGTTATTAAATGTTAAGAAGCCCTGAGACACAGTTTCGTGAAAAAAAAGCCTGGGCTGCCGGGCTAAACAGGTTAAGACCCCAATGCTCACACACTCACTGCATGGTTTGTGTTTTTTGTTTTAACAAAATTCAATGTTACCTTTGTCTTGTTTTATTTCAATAGATATGATACATTTGTAAAGGTGAATTGTGTTTTTGTACAATTATTCAAATAATTTTACAGCAGAAACCAGAGGTGCTAATTTGGGAAACACTTGGTAGTACCATTAAATAATCACTTCAAATTGGCAGAAAAATTATGGCATATTTAAATATATGGCAGGCTCAAAAGGTTAACAACTGAGTCACCATTGTTTGGGCTTGAGATTTAAATTGTGTATTTTCCGTTATTTTTCTTGTTGTCACTTAACCAATGACTCTATTACTGTCAGAAAGCCTATAATCAAAGTTCCATCTGAGGACTGGTCCACCAACCAGTTTATTCACAAACACAATTAGGGGACATTTGTATTTATAATATCAAACCATGTCAAATCATTCAGTTTCCAGACCCATCTCTTAGGTCGGCTCTCAATCAGCTAAAAGGATTTCCTCTTCACTGAGCTGCCTGTGAAATGATTCAAAGCTTTGTGTGTTAATGAAGGAACTTGTGGCAGCATCAGTGAGGAGCTGCATTTCCTTTAGTTAGCCAAGATTTAAATAGATGTTGGCCCATGAGCTGGCTAGTTTGTTTTTGGAAGTCTTCCTGCCGCAGCTCAACTTGACTTTGCTCTGATTACCGTTTACTGCGGCACAATAATGTCTGCTGACTCATTCCAGCTTCCCTTTTCTGCTTTTCATGCGGCTCTCTACATCAAGCCTCTACCATACAAATCCAACCACAAATACATTTTTTGACACTTAACCAAAAGCAAGATAGCGGATTAATGTATAAAATAAGAGCAGAACTATGGAAGCGAACAAGAGACAGAAGTATTTGAATTTTACACCGAATCAACCTGAATTTTTTTGCTCCGAATTGACCTATGTGCAATAAAAATGTAACAATTCAAGTTAAAAAAAAATTGAATGGACAATTTCGGTGTTTAAATTTCGACGCAGCATCACCCGGCTACCCAGACAGGATAAGCAATCAAGCCTGAATGCAATCGAACCGACTTCTGGCCTATCAGAGCACGGCTTTGTCAGTCATGTGATCACAACAACCTGGGAGAAAGATGACGGAGAACAGCGGGGCTCCGGTAAGTAGTCAGTTTGTGCTGTTTATTTTACAAGCAGTGAGGGCTCGACAGCATTTGTATCTTACATTAGCTAGCTAAATGAGTGAAGTAGCCTTGTGCCTTTCTGTCAGTAAGCTCCGTAGTTATCATTAAAGTGATTCACGGCGTTACTGTGTGTGTGTGTGTGTGTGTGTGTGTGTGTGTGTGTGTGTGTGTGTGTGTGTGTGTGTGTGTGTGTGTGTGTGTGTGTGTGTGTGTGTGTGTGTGTGTGTGTGTGTGTGTGTGTGTGTGTGTGTGTGTGTGTGTGTGTGTGTGTGTGATCCCGCCTGATGGTTTTCAAAGTAATGTTACGATACATCACGTCTCACTTCGGTTAGATAAGTCAAATTGACTTAGTTAAGGGGGTGTAAGAACATCCATAAGTTGTTAGAAGTAATCGTGGTGAATGAAGTTTTCAGATAATTTACTTCAGTAAAAGTACTAGTGCTACACTGTACAAAATCTCTCTTAAAAAAGCCCTGCATTTAAACATGTTAATGTTAGTTCAGTAAAGTAATTCAGTTAATTAATAATAGTTCAGTAATATTTCAATTCAGCGTGTGATGTTTTTCTGTGCCATATTTGTGTTAACAGGATAGTAATGCTGAGATTCTACGATCAGTCAGGCACTTGATGTCCTTATTAAACCCCTCTGAAAGAAGAGGGGTGCAGCTCGTGGCAGTGTCCCTGGCCCCAGTCAGGAAATAAGGTTAAGTGTTAAAACTACACTTATAATTATGTGCAAATAGATTATTTTGTTAACTTAACAATTACAGCCTGTGTTTACTGATTATTTTTGGAAACAATCCTGCAGGGAACAAAGGCAAGGAGGCCAGAATGAGAGGCCAGGCCATCAGCCACCAATACCTTCTCTTCAAATGGAAATGACAAGGTTCATAATTAGATTCTGTACAGTAACTTGATCAGATAAAAACTGATAGTTAAAATGTGATATACATAAATATATATAATTACTAATACTAAGTCTGGGCAATATATTGATTTATCGACATCTTGATTTGAGTCTAGATATCGTAATAAGTATTTTTCCAGGTTTTAAAGGTTGCATTACAGTTAAATTATGTAATTTCTGAACTCACCAGACTGTTCTAGCTGTTCTATTGTTTTCCTTTACCCTCATAGTCATTATATCCACATTACTGATGATTATTCATCAAACATCTCATTGTGTGAATATTTTGTGAAAGCACCAATAGTCCACACTACAATCCCGTCGCAATATCTTTATGAAGGTATTAGGTACAAAATAGTGTGATGTTCTCTACACATACTTCTTTATTTATTATTTTCCACAGATCCTTTCCAGGTATGTTCACTAAGGGAAGAGGCGTGTTCCTGCCAAGAGACCTAAACCCCTGGAAGTTGCTTTCCACCTGTTACCAAAGCCATATGAAAAAACTCCAACAGGGCCAGAGCAACTAGTGCACTTGCAGGCGGGGCTAGGCCGCAGGACTGCTAACTTAGATGAGAGCACAACACACAATGAGGTAAGCAGATGCTATAGATGAGTTAGGGTAGTTGTACGTAACATATTAATAATTCTGTTAATTAGTCCTACACCACTCCTATTTGAGATGTGGCAACTAAGACAACTATTTAGTGCAATTGACTGGAAAAAACCTACTCTGGCAGTGAGCCATCTCCTCTGAGTTTACACTGGCATGACGATGAAAAGATAATGACTGAATCTTAAATATTGGGTGACCTATGCCTTTAACATATTCTGCTTAAATGTATTTGGAAAGTTTTTGGCCTGGGCTTTAATTCTCCAACCAAGCTAACTCATTTCAAATTATTAAGCTTTGAAAGCCAGACTGACATGCTAGTACAATGAGCTTTCATCTCAGCAGCTTTCAGAAGGAATTCATGTTTATTAATCGTGAACGGTTGGCTTGCCGGTCAAATGTCCGGACAGAATTTATTTTCTCATGCAGCTCCCTAAACAGTGGGCGGGGCTTCAGGTGATCATGCAGAGCTGCGTGTCTCCGTCAGACTCCGCAGCTGATCTGATCGCTCTCTCTCGCGTCCGGCTATACTTCACTCGTTTTTATGTCCATATCGATCAGATCCAGCTCTCCTGATCGGCCTTTATAGAGAGAACCGATCAAACTATTAAGAGTGAATATCGGCCGATAATGACCGGCGGCCGATCGATCGGAACATCCCTAATTATTACCGGACATCTTGACCGGCAGGTATTGAATTTACCGGTTTTTAATACATTTTACCAGCTAAAAACCGGTAATTACCGGCTAACGGAAACCCTGGTATACACACCTGCACACACACACACAAACACGCCCCCCCCCCCAGAGACCTTGGGTTGGGGAGATCTGCTTTGAAAGATACTCTGCCGCTGTTCCGTGGTCCAGTCCCGTCCTGCACTTTTTAACCAGTCTTTTACAACGGTCTTGTTTAAACAGAGCTTTTAAATGGTTTTTACACGGTCTTTGTAGGGCTATTTTTTTAATGTTTTTTTTTAAACACACTTATTTACCGAGAGCCAGTGCAGGGCTCCTCCGGCTCAGAGCCTCAGAATACTGAAATCTGTATATTTTGTCATCTTTTTTTCCTTCCAATGTGTTATTATTTGGTGCAGGCACGAAACATACTACCAATGCTTCTTAAATCGTTTTGTGTCAGAATAGTGAAGTCAGTATTTTTTTTATCTGTTTTTCCTTCTAATTTGTTATTATTTACATTGCTTTTAAAATTGTTCTGTGTGACACGGAAAAAATTGCGAAATCGTGTTGGTGAACACGAATCAATCGATTAATTTTGTGAAGATAACACGAAATGCCGTGAGACTGTGTTGGCTCAGACGTGGTCTTAAAGAGACGCCAATGTGAGACATGCTGAGTCAACGCGCTGACACAGTGGCCCCGCTATTTCCACAAGAGGGAGCAGTGGATTATAGCTCTCTGGTAAATGTTTCCAATTTTATCTTTTTGTATGCAATAAATATATATATATATATATATATTCATATCATGTAATATTTTTAAATCCAAGCCTTTCTTTAATGCTATTATATGGTAGAGGTTTAATATCTTTATCCAGTATCAGTCATTGTGCCTGTAATCAATCTTTTATGATTAGTTCCTTGTTTTGTTTAAGTGCGTCGAACATAGCTCGCTTGCTGAAAAATGAATCTCATTTTAAGACAAATCTCTCACAATAGTGTCCGGTAACCATGTTGTTATTTTATATGGCTGTCAATGTAGGTCATTCTTCAGCGCATCACCTGGCCTCGTGATGACGATGACTATGACTGTTCAGTTGACACACAATGCTGTGCATCAGGATATCTTCACCACTTCATTGAAAATTGTATGTTTACAGTTAGAAATAATGCCAACACGCTATTGAAGTAAATTATGATGATATTAAGTACAAGACCTGATATGTTACATTCCTGATCTTACAAACCTGTGTGCGCTCCACTTTTGGATATGCTTTCTACTCCACTCCGACACAACTGTCCTACACATGCAGGTGTGCAAAGACACTCAAGTAAAACAAAGAAGCTACTTTATAACTATTTCTTACATTACAGATAACAAATGTGATGCTTTAATTGACTACAACAAATTATTTGAATTTTCTAACTTACTTTTCTTAACTGTAGCACCCATTCATTTAAACAACTTTTGGTTAATCCACAGCATCACATGATGTAATGACAAATCTAGTGAAATTCTGGACCGGGTGGGAGATTCTGCCACAGAATAATCTGTCCATTGAGGTGGTCAACGGCAGCTTCCCCACTGCCTCAACCTGTTATGAGACCCTGCACATCCCAGGGCATTACAAGGACTATGCATCCTTTGAAAATGTCATGCTGGCTTGTATTGGTACTTGCCAAACAGGATTTGGTCTTGTGTAATGTGTTGGTAGAAGGCAGAGGTGTTCATTGACTCCAGTGATGAGTCTTTTTCTGCTGTGAAAATACCAAATAAAGTTCTCCCTTTCTTCTGTTCAGAATCAGCCTGTTGTATATTGGACAGCCCAGTATATGTATTAGGGATGCACAGTATGGATGTGTTTTCAGCAGATTACAGATCACTACCTGCTTCTCATGGCGAATAATGATAACTTCATAACCTGTAGTTTATACACACCTGAGGGTCTACAGATCAGCTAAAGGACAACAACCAATCAGAGCTGAGGGTAGTCAGAAGCACCTGTCAATCGTGCTCATTAACTCCAAGAAACTAATCAAATAGGCAGCGGTGATCAAATATGAATCTGGATCAAACGTGACTTTTTTATGTCCCATTTTATTTATTGACCAACTGTTCCTTTAATATTGTATGTGTCTCATCAAATCTGACATCACTATTGTTCGCATAACAAAAAACAAAAGAACATTTGTCATTCTTGAAATGTTAATTTATTATTATTATTCCTATACAATTTGAAGATTCCAAAAGCAGAACACTTGTCTGCCATAAAAACATAATACATCTGAAAAATAACAAGGAATGTTACGACCCTGGGTCGTTATGTCATTTGTGTGCAGATATTTTTTCCCTCCTCCTGTGAGTGTGTGAGTGAGCAAGCAGGTGGTGCCCGTTAGCTGATTAGCTGCCTTCAACCTGCTGATTGGTCCACCTGAAGAGACAGGAGCATTTAAGCTGCAGCCGTGCAGTTCCTCTGCCCTCTCTCTGACTCGATTTCTCCTACTCCCAACATTGTTGCGTTTATACCTGTCCTGTTGTGGTCCTACTTATACCTAGTGATGGTGAGATGAAGCCTTATGAAGCTTTGAAGCTTTCCAGCTTTCCAGCCAATTGGTTCGCAAAAGGGTTCATCTCATGAGGCTTCATCATGGGCTTCATTTGAACACAAACCCCCCTGTTGGTCAAAGTGTGTAAAACAGGCAGATTGGACATCTCAACAGTGTGCTCTATCTCATACCGAGTTCCCATTGAGTAAAGCCTTAGAATAACTCTAAACAACGAACATAAAATCATATCTTCATGTTAACAATATTGTATTTATTCCAGTTTAATGATTGTGATTGAAAAGCCTAAGGAGGCTGGTAAACATTGCAAAGAGGGATTTGTATTCCTTAATAATATTCATAAACTTAACCATGTTGGAGCCTGAGAAAGGCTAAACCATATCAAAGAATACATTTATTAACTACATTATCTCATTTAGCTGTAGCTTTTATAAACAACAAAAAATACGTATTGTTCAGTCGTTGAACCAGGGACCCTGCGGTCATGAGTCAACTGCTTTCCAGCTGAGCCACAGCACACACACTGAGTCCCCCTGAAAACACGGCATCATATTTATTCCTGTATTTATTGATGTTTTTATTCCTACATTTATTTATGCTTGTATCTATTTAGGCTACTTATGACATGTTCCGACCTCTATAAGTGAGGGTCTGAGCTCTCTTGATTACATCGTGTCACCGGGCCCGGGTACAGGAGGGTGATATGGTTCTTATTATACATCCATGGGTATTATGAGCGTTGTGGTTCAACCGATCTGAATCGCTTCGTGAAGCAGTCACGTGGTATCGACAGGCAGCGAGGCTTCGTTTGTCATCGATGACGTCACTGGCCCAAAACGATACAAGCCTCGATACATGCTTCACAAAAAGCTTCGGGGACACACGCTCCGAAGCCTCGGTGCAATATGTAACATCACTACTTATACCGTATACCGGTCCTCTTGCTTGTCTTGAAAACCTCAGAAAATAAACTACTTTAACCTGCCCTTGTTGGACACGCTTTAATTTATGCGAAAGTGTGAAACCCTTTTCTTTTGGTTAATTCTCGTTTTCTCCTGTTTATACGTCAGAGTAGGTAAGAAGCCTGTACGTTTATTTTTCTTATTTGTTAGGCAATATTTATGTGTTCAGAGATTTGTTTGTTTTGTGGGTTGCTGCGCTTCTTTGTTAAAAACGATGGTAATTAAAATTACCAAACGGCATTCTCTGTCTCGGTGTCCATGTTCTTGGGAGTGGGAAAAGTGGAGTGCAAATGTTATGCTGCGCCTAGGTTCCCCTAGACCTGGGCTTAACAGGAAACAAAGGCGAAGTGGATGTTTGTGCCACATTTGGATACATTTGAGAAAAAGACCTAAGCTCACTTTCTCAGTCATCAGATAGAACATGCTCACAAAATTGAACAGCAGCAATGTAGATATCACAGCCAAAAGACTGGGATGCAGCTCGTGGATCAACAGCGTCTCTTAACAGGCTTCTTTTTCACGAAACTGTGTCTCAGGGCCTCTTAAAATGTAATAAACTATGAATGTAATAAACTATGAATGTGTCATACTCACTTAACGGGAAGAAACTCAGCTAACTGACGATATGAACAATTTTTACCAAAACAAAAGTCTCACAAGAAGCGTCTAAATGAGCCCTGAGCGAACAAATGCTAACTTAGCACAGAACTCTAGGTATAAATCCATCGATATACTTATCGGATCAGTATCATCACTGAGTGATCAGAACTCGCGACGGGCAAGCAAAACCAGACAACACACAACGTAGCTTTAGGTAGCAAAAAACTGAGATATGCTCACCTTTTGCTGTTATTCTGATCAAAAGTTGTGTTCAATGGCATTAAAACAAGAAAAACGCGGCTGAAGGTTAATCCAATGTGTCTGTCACTTTGAAAAAATTATTGATAATCCATAATTCAATTTTTCATATTAGCTGCTAATGATAGCTTCCAGAGTGTATGACAGCTTCCGGTTTTGGGTATTCTGGCTACGTGTAACTCTCACTCCTTATTTGGTAACGTGTGTGTGTGTGTGGAACTTCCCCTCGATTCCATTAGCCGCGTTCACACCGCAGTACTTTTCCCACTTTAGTTCCGAAAAAGCCACACCAAAAAGAGCCGGAACTAAAATTAGTTCATCAGAACCTTTTTTACCCCCTTTTCCGTCCCTGCTAGAGAGCAGGTACTTTGGTGGGAGAAAAAGGTTCCTATGTCTGATTGGCTGGGTGGATTGCAAACCACGCCCCGTAAAACTCCCAAAAAAGTGTTGTGATTATCCTCGCATTATTAGCATTAGCCCAGCGCAGAAACGCAGAGAGACTAACTTATGGCAACACAAAAGAAAACATGGGAGCGGTGGAGATGAGGAGGTATCGGCGTTCTGGCGATTTACACGGAAGGCTTCAGTAGAAGCTGCTGGGAGTCCCAGCAGCTTCTACTGAAGCCTTCCCCAACTCCGGGGACTTCCGGCGGCAGTATACACCGTGAAGTTGCTTGCGCCAGTAAACCCAAAGCAGAAGAAGAAGTAGTGAAGTCAGTGACTTAATTTGCCTAATCCTTCCTCAGGAACTTATTCCGGTGTGAACGCGATCTGTACTTCAGTGATGCAAATTAGTCGCTTTTCGGCGCCTCCTGCTTTTTTACCGCTGATTTGGGTGACTTGTGTAATTCGTGGTGAACCGAAGAGTTTTCGTTTTTGGGGGGGGGCCCGTCCGTCCGTCCGACGGACAACTTCTCACTTCAAAACAAGAAGAAATCTAGATTGCAAAATAATCAAACAAGCGAGTGCCTGTTTTTCCTGGCCAAGGACAGGTTCCTTGAACACAACACGAGCGTAAATTGTCTTCAAGTGGTTATGTCTCGCCTGAAAGGAGTGTAGACTAGAGTGCTGACTGAGAGCACCGGAACGCCGCTCCAGCTCTTCAAATATTGCAGTACACATAAGGAGCCGTACACATGCCGCAGTGTTTGCGTGACTGTGTCTTTAGTTGTAAGCACAGTGGCGATCTGTTGTTAGCATCTGGTTAGCTAGCTATCCTAACGAATTTAAAGAGCTTTTCTACAACCAGGTGGAAGAGAGCTCTCCTGAGAGGCTCAAATAACCTCAGCTCAGTGAGGAGGTTAAGGCACACCTTGATATGATCATTATAGTTATTAATGAGACATTAGAGACCAAATTAAAAACAGGTATAAAATACGATATGACCGTAACACAAAAGTTGTTAAAAGCAGAAGTTGAGTTCAATAATTTGTACGGCCCTCGGAGGATGTTGTAAAAATTGAAAGGAAAAAGGTTCCCCACCCCTGCTGTAAATAATAATAAAAACCCTTGATTTATAACTTAACATCTCTGTCTCCTATTGATCTGAGTATATTATAAAGAATAGCCAGTTAATTGAAGCATTATAGCGCAGGCCTTTGTCAGATGGTATATTACGCTGTTTTTTTTCTGCTTCGAATAGTTCTCTCTTTTTTCACCATACCTGTGTTTGCATCACTGGTACTTAGTTCATATGAACTAAAGTGGGAAAAGTACTGCGGGGTGAACGCGCCTATTGGCTCTAGCGGTTAAAAAGAGATGTCAATCATCAAAATCGACCAATGGGTTCCAGAGATATGGTCTTTTTTCTTCTAAACCTCTCACATTTCACTTGTGTTGCATCAATCTTGATACAGGGTACTTATATGTTATAGTTTGGATTCCTAAAGTTTTTTGTCTACTATCCCATCATTCAAGGCTGATGGCTCAGTGGGTAGTGTTGCGGTCTCCATATTAGGTTGAATAATTCAAACGAAAGTTAATTATAATGAAATATATTCTTGTATGACCCACAATGAAAATGCATTATATTTTATGTTCTATAATCACAGTATATACAAAACACAAGTGGTTGTTAAAGGTGGGGTAGGTAAGAAACCGGCTCGAGTGCAGTACAATTTGAAAGTACACAGCCGAAAAGAATCCGCCCCTTCCTTCAGACTTCCTTACAGAGCACCTCCTCCAACACACATGAACGCGCACATGACGTCAGCAGACTGGTGAAAGTGGCCGCCTGTTGCTGGCGAGTCATTGAAGTACTGCTGCAATGCACGCCCAATGAGGGCACGAGATACATTTGTGCGTGCACGAGATGGAAGGCTGACAGACAGGGCGGCTAGCCGGCCGCTAAACGGATTGGTTGTACTTTTTACAGTATTACGCAGTGGCGGCTGGTGTAAAATATTTTTGGTGGGGCTGTCGATATAGTGAGTAAAACAATTTTTTTTGGGAGAAATGACCCCTTAAATTAGGACTTCTGGTGATGTAATGGCGCGTTTCCAGTGCAGCGCGGAGCTCGCTTTAATGCTGTGTTCAGACCGGACGCGATGCGAATATTCGCTTCGCTCTAGTCGCTCGAGTTTCACCGCGGCTGCCAGCTGTGTTTACTCGCATCATTAAACAAGACGCGCTGGCTCGGGAGCTACAACTACAACAAAATGAACATATTTTACCGTGATTAAATTGTAATACACGTTTCTAAATGATGCCGACGTAACAACATACTGATACCGGTTAGTAAAAACCATGAATTAATGCTTTGACAAGTCTGCAGGCGAAAAAACCTTTTAGAATGCTTGTTTTCTGAATGGAGCTTGGCTAAGCTAACGTTATATATGCTCCGACCGTCCACACTCACAACAACGGCCTATACAGACATAAATAAACCATCGACTGTATTCTCCATGACACAGACAGTCTGTGGTTTGTACTTGTTTAACTTTTGTCTAGTTTCTGAACAGATCGTATCTGTCCCCGGCTGTTTGAAGAGCAAGCATGGGAAACAAAAGATAGCATTTACCTGTTTGCATCCAGCTAGCCATGCCTTTCTGGTGTACCAGCTGCATGAGAAGCCTCGTTGATACGTTTTGTCTTTTTCACGAGCTTGCTGTGATATATACAAATCGGGTTGGTCCGGTCCAAGGTCTTTAAGTATCAATTTATCTCCCAAACTTCTCCTTTCGAAAGGATTGGAGAGTAGCTCTTGCACGGAATTGGGTGCGGACCGAGGTCCGGCGACTCCACCTGCACACGAAGCCATTCTCATCCAAATACTGCGTCACCTTGGTCACTCACGAGTCTAAAAAACAACTCACGTCAACGCACGTAAGCAACGTGGGCGCCTACGTGAGCGCCCTCGTGACCAAAATATTTGACGGCGCTGATTGGCTGAAATTATGTTCCGGCGGCACAGTTTACTATTGAGACTTTTGCAACGTGCTGGTTGCTGCTGTTTGGCTCGGGGGCTCCGCCCGGTAATGATAAACTAATGCCACGGGCAAGGCCAGGCAGGAAACGTGACTTTTCAGTAACTTTAGACATCCTAACACAATTTTAAACGAGATTTTATTGTAGATTATACATTTTACTGATACCAATTGTATGATATTTACCTTGTTCATTAAAAATAAAAATATATATATTTAATAAAAAAAAAAAAAATGTATTTAATATTTTTTTTTTAATATGTGGGAAGAGGTGGGGCGGCGCCCCTATGGACCGGCCGCCACTGGTATTACGGCTTCCACAGATGAATTTTTTTTTTATGGATTTTTTGTCAAAGCACTTAAGATATTCATTGCTATCGGGATGTGAAGAGCATTCCATGGAATATAACAAAGTGTATCTCGAGCCGGTTTCTGAAACTTACCTACCCCACCTTTAAGGCAAGACACGGCAGGCAAAAACATTGTTTTTCAAGTACTGGTCAATTTTGAGATGTTGTGCTATTTTGATTCCATAACATGTTTTCTTTCAGGCTTTTGGAAGGAAAACGTACAAAATACACATTTAAGTGTTTATTGTACTATAGTTTGTCTATTTGCGTCTGTAGATTTCTCCTAAATTCACCAAAAGTTAGCATTCTAATGTAACATAAAGTACCGCGACCGCTGTGTGCACCATGTCAACAGAGATATCGTTGGAAAGCTGTGTCTCTCCTGCACAATCTAATCAGATCCAAATATGGTCATTTCCTTTGTATCAGCAACCAATCGTGAAAGCACAAAGGGGTCTTAAACCAAGAAACGAAATCTCATTGGCTGGTGTCAATTTCTGACAACGTGATTCGTTCAGATGCGTCACGTGGTGTGCTAAAACACTTCCTGGTTAGCTTTCCGCTAGAAATTGAAATCTCAAAATGGCAAAAGAACGGCGGAAAAAACGTTCACAGAGAAGACCACAACAATTGTCACTTGCACGAAGTAAGGTTATACAAAAAACAAATGGCCCCGAACATGAAATACCTTCACGGAGTGTGTCGATGCTCAAGCTATCATCCAGAGAACAGGAGGGTTTAGCTAGCGCCTCACTGCAATCTTTAAAGGTCGTTTTCTCAAAATGAGTTTTTTCTCCTACTCTGAGTTAGAAATTTCAACTTCAGTAGCACGTAGAGACACCAAACCTTCCAGTTATATTCCTATCAATATTATGAAGGCTTTTACAGAAGGGTTTGTTCATATATCATTCATAGCCTGAATTATACAACATTGTATACCTAAAAACATGGCGAAAATTGATATTTTAGGGCTGTTGACAGTATTTTCTGATTTATGGAGTGATAAAAAGAGATATCCAATATCCCTTCTGTAAAAGCCTTAGATACTAATATGACTACAAAATGAAACAAGAATTTTGAACCTGGCTTTATCCAAAGTTCAGATTTCGATTCCTGAAATGTGTTAAAATGTGTGCATATTTAATGAGATAATGGTAATTTGCATATTTAAACATGCTATTTCAGAAAACTTGTAATACAAAAGACAATTGCGTTATTGTAAGTAATTAACTGGAGAAATTTCTAGCTGATACCTTTAAGTTAAAAAAAATTACCCTATTCACCTGGGGTGTCTCGCCTTAAGTTTAGTTTAAGGTCTATTATAGTTTATGGGTGTCAGTGTTTAGCAGAGGGGAGACATTTGTCTTCACTCACAGCTGGCTGTGCACAGGGAGGGGCCCCTGACTCATGGAAAAGTACTGAGGCCCCCAAAATGTGTTTTTGCCATAGCCAAGGAGAATATGTCTGGAATTGTCCAGTCCTATACCCACATATGGGCATGAAGGAGGTGTCTTTAGATTTTTTTTAGAGAGAAGGTAAAATCCTTTAGCATTCAGCACTATCATTTGATTTGGGCTATGTTGTTATATATACACACCAGAATCAATTGCTCATTACAGAGTCGGTAAATCTTCCAACAGTTTTAAGCTACACCTTTTTACTTTGTCTTTTCACAGGGACAGAGGAGGAAACACTGACCCTAATTAAAGTGAGGGTCAAGAATGACGAGCTTTTCACGGGCCGAAGGCACACTGCCAAGAACGCCTGGGAGTGAGTGACATTTTCCTGGTTGGGAACATATGATCCAGCATTTACGTATTGGTGGTTACAATTTGTATTTTCATATTGTCTGCTGAACCTGTGAGTTTAAATATCGATTGCTTTGATAGATGCACCTGTTGCTGCAGACCTTATTAATTGCTGACCAGCTTGAAACATCTCTTGTATCACTCAGGGAAATTCTAAAGGCCCTTGGGATATTCGGTTCTGTAACCCCCACACAGATCGGCAAAAAGTGGGACAACTTGAAACAAAAATACAAGGTAATAATTATGTTGTAATTTTTTTGTTTACTCTTGTGTGTCTGTGTAACCATGGTTGTGTCTGCTCAGCATGCTGATGTATAACTTTACCTCTTGTTTGTGTTTTTGTAGGAGTTGAAATGCCCCCCAACCGGGACAGGGACCGACAGGGCAGAGGCCACAGCAGCCACATGGCCATATTTTACGGCCATGCATGAGGCCATCGGTGGGAGGCCGACCCTCCCACCCTGCTGCTGTGGCTCAACATCCACTGAGGCTGTCCAGAGCCAGGCCACAGTGGAGGATGAGGAGGCCGCCAAGTCTGGCTCGGATGTTGAGCCATCCACCTCTGCCGGTCCCCCTCCACGAAAAAAAAGAAAACGCAGTTTATTGCAGTTCCTGGAGGCGGAGGCGGCCGAGGAGGAGGACCGCTTCAACCGCCAGCAGGCAGCCAGTGAGGAAACCTCCAAAAGATTTCTCGACTTATTTGAAACGTTAGTTCGAAAAGAATAGTTTCCGTTCTTTGTTTGGTTTGGATTTATTATATTGTTTTGTGTGAAGTTTATGAAAATATTTAAGTTTGGAATAAAAATTAAGTTTGTCGTTAAATCAGTAGCCTTCTTTACAGTTCGAAATACAGAACAAAAACCAACACATGTTTACTGAAAATATACAAGGAGATCTTTATTTTATACAAAGCTCAATATGTTATGATTGTGACATGACTAAAAAGTCAACGTTTTTAAACTCATTGTGCAACCCAAGGTATACTGAAACTCATGACCACTTTAATTTCTGAATTGTAAATCTCCTCCTCAAATAATTCTGCGCCTAAACCAACAGTGTGTAAATTATCCAAATGCAATATCAGGGATGTTTTATTAATAAATCAATAAAAATGTAGTCAAGTCACAGCATCCCTCAAGCCCTATAAGTAGCTACATGTTACGGTTTGGGAAAGGTAGGACCCAAAAGCAGACTACAAAAAAAGGTAAATTGGTCTAGAAAACAAAAACGAGCTTTATTGTAAAAGCTGATGGCAAAAACACAAAAAGCTGACTGACATGGAGAGTGACGGGAAAAACAAACGATGAACCGACACCGAACACAGGACGAGACAAGACTAAATACAGGGAGGGGTAAGACGAGAAACAGCCGGGAAGGAGAAACACAAGGGCAACAGGTGAACACAATCAGACAATTAGACACACCAGGGAAACTAACGACAGGGAGGAAAACACAGGGAGAAGGACCAGACAAGAAACAAGGAGGAAAACATGACCGGGAGAACAGAAATAACAAAATAATAAGCAAAATAACCCCACAACAAAACTCAAACCCTGACACTACAATTACTAACACATGTATCTTCTTTCTTTTAAAGTTCAGTCAAAGCATACCAATATGTTATTACTGAACATGACTCGATTTCAACACTAAACGTAACACTTTCAGACGAAATTCTGTGATGGCCTATTTCACATCCCATACAATTTGTAATAAAGACATGTGTCTGTAAAGTCCTTTGCTCTATAATAAACGTGAGCAAGGTGACATTGGAAATAAGGCTTATAAATGGCACAAACAAAAGAACAGAGTAATGCATCTGGCCAGTAAATGCATTTTTAACATGTCAACAAAACTAACGGGTAACAAAAAAACTGGCCATATATAAAAATCCTCTCAACAATAATCGTGGTCGTGCAGCTGGACCGGGTTGTGGTCAGGAGCCGAGATTCGGTCTGCCAGTCTGTCTCTCCGGCCCTGTCCACCTCGCTCCCCCCTCACAGGACGAGGTGGAGACCTCTCTACCCCCTCCTCCTCCAACAGTTGAGTCATGTCTGCAGTAATGCTGAGATTGTGCAGTACACAGCAGGCAGTGACCACAGCAGGGACAAAGGTGTGGTTCACCTCCAAGGCCTTCGTCAGGAGGCACCTCCATCGCCCCTTCAGTAGGCCAAAAGCGTGCTCAATGATGCTGCACGCTTTGGTATGGCAGCCGTTGAAGCGACTCTGTACCCTCCCCTGTCGTGGCTCCCGATACGGGGTGTACAATGCAGGGGTAGCCACCATCCCCCACAATGAAGTATCCTGGTGGAGGGTACAGAGCCTCTATGTATAAGGCACTGTTTTTTAGGACACGGGTGTCGTGCACTGAGCCCGGAAATCCTACCAATGTTTGTAGGAATCTCACTTCTCAAGAGCTTCCTATTCACGTAATCCTGGCCACAGGGTCCGGATGGGGTCCGGATGCGTATGTGGCACCCGTCTATTGCACCCACACAGGAACTGAATGCCGGGCTGTTGGCCAACTGCTGGAAGCCCTGCCCGACCTCCTCCAGCTCTGGACCAGCAGGCAGCCTGATCACAGACTGCCTGAGAGCAGCGATGTCCTCCACTCCCTGGTGGACCAGTCTGTGGACCGTGGAGTGTGGTACCTGAAAGGCCCGAGACACCACACTGTATGACAAACCGTGTGCCAGCCAGTACACGGTCGTCAAGACAGTAATGTGGTGTCCCCAGGCATGTCTCCTCTCAGGCCCCAGACACCGCATCAAGGCCTCCAGGGAGTCTCGGCGGATCCTGAAGTCCTTCAGCAGGCACCCGTCACCCTCGAAGTACAGTTTTAGCACTGGGACACTGCTGTTCAAACGTTTGTACATGCTGGGAGAGTGTGGGTGTTGAACCTACAGGAAGAATAACATGTACAGAGGTCAATACCTTTATCCCGCAATTTAAACTGCACATAAATATTCTGTCATAAGAAATTAAGCCATGGCTAAATCTGGCACATTTGATGGTCTCAAGTGCTCGTGTTAACTAATGTGCATGGTCCCTTCTTGAATAAATACAACTCTATAATCCAAAACACAACTGTCTCTTTGACAAACATGCTTTTTCTCTGACTCTCTGGTTTAGGCCTATATGTGTCATGATTTTCTTGCTACAAGTAGTTGGTAATTTTTGTATTCCAATTAAAAAAAAGCCAGCTATCTTTCAACCATTTAAAACATTTGTAAACAAACACTCAAATACCTCAAGATGAAGCAGGATGGCATTGCGCTGGGAACGGCGTCTTTCCTCACGGGATTTTGTTTTCTGTAGCTCGTGCCACTGCCATAAGGCACACACTATTGCGGTCTTCATTCTCAATATTGAGAATATAAATCAGGTGTGCCTGGACCTTATATAGGCTGTCAGGTCCCTCATGATTTGGTAATTGATTAGAAATTCAGGTGCAGGTGTTTTGTCAAAGAGGTGTGACTTGATGACTTATCATGTCATTAAGCCTATACTAGTTTAAAAAGGTAAACATACTGTGTATAGTGTATAGACAGTCATTGGGTTTTTTAGGTGTTTGTTCGTGTGAATATATCAAACGTATATAGCCCTTTATTGGGTATTTTCATACTAATGTTTTAGTGCATACAGAAGAGATGCAGGCCTATGTGTTATCTTATACATATTCATACGTTCTTGACATACTATGCCTTGTTGCAAATTGAATTAAAAGTAAATATGTGGGGGAACAATGTTCAGCTGATCAAACAGAGATTATAAAATACAGCGCTATGACAAAACACTCGACAGCTGATGCAGCTGTTGCCACGTAATAATGAACGGACGGCGCTTTAATATTACCGCTCAGAGGAGAGGAGTTCTCATTTCTTTAAACGTCTGCTGCTTCCCCTCCTCTCTCCCCCTCCTCACACCCAGTTTCCACTGGGTCCGTCTGCGCCGCGTTACGGCTGCGCCGCGGCGGTCGTAGGGATCGCGGCCACTCTAGTCAATGGGTGCTATTCCACCACACGCGCCGCGTTACGGCTCAGACGCGTCCCAGAAGCGGCTCGGCCGAGAAACCTCTAGAGTCATTTGTTCTGGGCATGTCATTTTCGAGTCTGAGACCTGAAAAACAGGCTTGGGGTTTAACAGGTTAAGGGGTAAGTTGATCCGAGTCAAGGGGTAAATTGAGCCTCCGGGGGTAAATTAAACAATTGACTGTTTCAAGTTTAAACCTGAGCATAAGTTAAAAAACGTTACTGATTCAAATAGGCTAGTCATGATAATTATTCATGTTTCAATTGTGGTTATGCTCTCATCTGCCTATCCTGTTCTAGAAGTTCTATTGAAGGCTGTAGTCCTTCCTAAAGATGGTGCTTCAGGCAAATGGCAGGAAAGATGGTGGCGTGCCTTAAAATTACTTAACCAATATAAACCAAAAATGGAATGATGGATTATCAGTAATCATTTCAAAGTGACACAGACACATTGGATTAACCTTCCGCAGCGTTTTTATCGTTTTAAATGTCATTGAACACAACCTTTGATCAGAAAACAACAAAGTTAAGAAGTTTTTAGCTGTTTTGGCTCCGTAAAGCTAATTTTGTTGTTTGTTGTCGTTTCGCCGCGAGTTCTGGTCGCTCAGTGATGATACTTATGTCTGGAAACTAGTGTTAATTTCGTCAGCTATTTTTTTATTTAGTTTTAGTCTTAGTCCTGTGTTAAATGTTCTTTTTAGTTTTAGTCATATTTAATCACCTTCATCCTGTTTTTATTTAGTCAAGTTTTAGTCGACTAAAAGTCTGAGCATTTTAGTCTTATTTTAGTCTACTTTTTGTCAATGAAAACTGTTGAGTCTTTTTTAGTCATCAGATTATATAGAACATTTCAGCCAAAACCAATAATTTGTCATTTTAGTATATATAAATAAATAAGATTATATCTTGTCCTTATTTGATGAAAAACACAGGGTTGAATGATTGAGAAGCTTTGCAGAGAGTATCTGGTCAGGTGTGTGGTGTTTTTACCTGTGTTATGGCCACATTGCTTCCCTTCTGATAAAACAATGCATTCGCTTTTTTTCTCCGCCTCATTGTAGCGAAAATGGGCCCAAATATCGCAGTGGTGGCTTTAGACTTTTTCGTTGTCAGTCATTTTGACGGACAGGATCGTAACATTTCCGTCATAATCCATTATTATCCGTCGAGTGCACAATTTATCACTCACTCGCGCTGACGGGGGGGTATTCGGTTAATGCGAGTGCGACCACTGCTCCCAAGCCCCGTTGTTGCCATTTTATTTTCTGTTAAATAAGGTTAGTTAGACCATGAGTTAGACCCGAGTCTTCCTGACAGTTCATATTTTACGGCTGCCCGGTATAATTCAAATCTACCGCCGCGCGCAGCACAGACACACAGCTGCTGCCCAGCGCAGCACCGGAAGTGGAACTGCTGGGAGAAAAACTGACTATCAGAGATGTAACGTTATCTTTGATAATATTTCGTCTCCTCATTTTTCGTCTACGAAAGTAAAGAGAGATTTTGGCATAGTTTTTATTTAGTAAACTACATTTTCGTCTCGTCACTTTTCGTCAACGATATTGCATGATGATTTTGTTACAGTTATTGTTTACTGCCGTCGGTGCCGTCTCGTCATCGTCTCGTTTTCGTCATGGAAAAAAAGGTCGTTGACGAACATATTTCGTCATAGTTTTAGTCAACGAAATTAACACTACTGGAAACTGTGGAATCTCAGCTTGCTAATCAATATCTTGTTTGTGCAGATACGACAAGTAATAAGGGTATTTTAACGTGAGTTCTGTGCTAAGTGTGTTAGCATTTTTTCGCTCAGGGCTAATTTAGAGCCTTTGTTATTACCCTTATGTTTTGTTTTGCTAAGAATGGTTAATATTGTCTGATTGCTGAGTTTCTTCCCGTTAAGTGGATATGACACATTCATAGTTTATTAAATGTTAGGAAGCCCTCAGACGTTGTTTCTTGCAAGATGTTGCGTTTTTCCCTCGCCTGCGGGGCCGTGGGGTTTAACTGGTTAACCATGTGTGTTTTCTCCATCACAGCCTGATATAAATGATGGGTGTTTCCTGAATGTATGGTCACATGACAATAAATGTGTTTGGTTGACTAGATAAAGGGGGTGGGTCAACTTATCCACTGGCTCATCTTACCCCACTCTCCCCTACCATGTAGTATTGTAAT
Source organism: Pogonophryne albipinna (assembly GCA_028583405.1). Classification (NCBI taxonomy): domain Eukaryota; kingdom Metazoa; phylum Chordata; class Actinopteri; order Perciformes; family Artedidraconidae; genus Pogonophryne; species Pogonophryne albipinna. The sequence goes on from CM053244.1 coordinate 8,106,607, forward strand.
ACTGTAAACTGAAAATCACAGATGTATACAGTATGTCTACTGCTCACAGGGCTCGACAGTAACGGTTGCCATTGGCAACCAAATGTCAACCACTTCTTGGCCTTTGGTTGCCATCAGTGGCAACCAGTTTTTAACATAAAGAAATGAGGACATTAAACAGCTAAATGTGCACCCCAAAAGAGATTAATGTTAATTATTTGTTGTATTAAGAGTGATATTTAATTATTGTTGTGACCAGTCGGAACCTGATACTTAAGTTGCACGTGTGTGATTACGGAGCCAGAAAGCGATGCACGTTTATTCGCGTGCACCGTGTGTTTGTTTTACAAAAAATGGCGAAGCAAATTAAGTTGTTTGACTGTGGGGTAAAAGGTTCGGCCAACACCTCAACTTCTCAAACGAGTGTTCAAAGTGATTAAACTGATAAAGCGCAAGGTGAACCCGAAAGAAAAGCAAAGAGGAAATGTGTAAAGTCTTGGGAGGCGAAATATATATGTACGTTCTGCTACATTGTCCATTCACTTCCGGTAAAAGTTCCTTCAAATTAAGAGTCCCGATCTTATTACTACCAAAATAAAAGTGCAAAACAAAACTTTACCATAGGAACATATTGGCATAAAAATATAATCACTTCTATAAAAAGGTAACACATTTTAAATATAGTTAGACATATTAAAAGGTAATTTACAGCATTAATAATTAATATATAATTCTTAACTGTGAATGGTTTTCATTTATTTAACATTAGACATTTATTAGTCTGGCCAATCCACGACTTCAATGCTGAAGGGCCAATGGATCTATGGTGGGGGTCAGCACAGAGGTCAAGACTTCAATGCTGAAGGGCCAGTGGATCTATGGTGGGGGTCAGCACAGAGGTCAAGAAAACCCAAATCTGAAAGGGAGACAACGGATGACCAAGAAACTAGTGATCTGTGAAGAACATGACAACAGCTGTTATTTAGTATACCAGCCATTGAGGGTGGACAAGTTTCCTACCACTTAAGTTTCAAATAATTGTGTTAATTACTTATTGTAAAGCATTTGAACATTCTTTTGTGTCACATATTAAGTTGATGTATAACTGTATAGTATCTTCATTATTTAAAATATAAGGTGACTAATTTTTTTTAAACTTAACTTTTAAAAGTTAGCGTTGAGCCCTGGCTCAAGTGATTTGCTCACCAACGCCAGTTCTATTCAATCCAGCATGAGGATGTTCCGCCCAGATCTAGGGGAACCTAGGCGCAGCATCAAATTTGCACTCTCCCCGCTTTTCCTACTCCCAAGAACACGGACACCGAGACAGAGAATGGCGTTTGGTAATTTTAATTCCCAACGTTTTTTTACAAAGAAGCGCAACAACCCACAAAACTGGGGTTACGTACTGTAACCCAGCTTCTATGTGTATAGGCGCAGCCCTCTAAGGCTATCGCTATTGTTGGGTAATCCCACTGCGCATGCGCAGCACTGACAGACTTAATCCACGCCCACCTATGACGTGGGCCCCACCTACGGCCTCACTTCCGTACAAATAGGAAATAGTCCCTACAATCTGCTCCCACAAACAGCTTTTCTTCAGCTTTTCGCGGAGCCAGTGGGGCCCGAACCTTAGAGGGCTGCGCCTATACTCATAGAAGCTGGGTTACAGTACGTAACCCAGCTTCTATGTGTATAGGCGCAGCCCTCTAAGGCTATCGCTATTGTTGGGTAATCCCACTGCGCATGCGCAGCACTGACAGACTTAATCCACGCCCACCTATGACGTGGGCCCCACCTACGGCCTCACTTCCGTACAAATAGGAAGTAGTCCCTACAATCTGCTCCCACAAACAGCTTTTCTTCAGCTTTTCGCGGAGCCAGTGGGGCCCGAACCTTAGAGGGCTGCGCCTATACTCATAGAAGCTGGGTTACAGTACGTAACCCCAGTTCTATATCGTATAAGGCTTCGCCCTCTAAGGCTATCGCTATTGGGTTAAGGGCGAAGCAGGATGTAATCCACGCCCCACTGGTCCGTCCGTTACCAGAAGTACAGAAATGCCATGCGCAATGGAGCATCACAGTCCCTGGAAATATAGCATTTAAAATGAATATTGTCCTTGAGGAAATGAAGGTGAATACCTGTTGTTTATAGGCAAGGCAAGTTTATTTATATAGCACTTTTCAACACAAGGCAATTCAAAGTGCTTTACAAAAAATGAAAGACATTAAGAAAATGGCATTTAAAATCAGTCATTAAAAAGAAAAGCTAATAAAATAAACATTAAAAGAAAAAATACATGGATAAAAGTTACAGTGCAGTCTAAGATGTGAATAGTTCAATTAAAAGCAGCGGCAAAAAGAAAAGTCTTTAGTCTGGATTTAAAAGTAGTCAGAGTTGCAGCGGACCTGCAGGTTTCTGGGAGTTTGTTCCAGATATTTGGAGCATACTAACTGAACACTGCTTCTCCATGTTTAGTTCTGACTCTGGGGACAGAAAGCTGACCAGTCCCTGAAGACCTGAGAGATCTGGATGGTTCATAATTTAGCAGGAGGTCAGAAATGTATTTTGGGCCTAAACCATTCAGTGCTTTATAAACCAGCAGCAGTATTTTGAAATCTATTCTTTGACACACAGGAAGCCAGTGTAAAGACTTCAGAACAGGAGTGATGTGATCCACTTTCTTAGTGTTAGTGAGGACTCGAGCAGCGGCGTTCTGAATCAGCTGCAGCTTTCTAATAGATCTTTTAGTGAGACCTGTGAAGACACCATTGCAGTAGTCCAGTCTACTGAAGATAAAAGCATGGACAAGTTTTTCCAAATCCTGCTGTGACATTAGTCTTTTAATCCTAGATATATTCTTTAGGTGATAGTAGGCTGATTTAGTAACTGTTTTAATATGACTGTTGAAACTCAGGTCAGAGTCCATGACTACACCTAGATTTCTGGCTTTATCTGTTGTTTTGAACATTGCAGACTGAAGCTCAGCGCTAACTTTTATACGTTCTGCCTTGGCTCCAAAAACCATTACCTCAGTTTTATCTTTGTTTAATTGGAGAAAGTTCTGACACATCCAGTCATTGATTTGTTCAATCTCCTGGTGAAATGGTTATGTACATGTGTGTGTCATCCGCATAGCTATGGTAACTTAACTCTAAACAAAATAAAATAACATGTCAACAATTAGCATAAGGGTCCTGCAGGGTGTGAAGACGTCATGAAACAGCTACAGCCAATAATTACTGTGAGAATGTTAACTGTTCTGTTGTACAACTAGTTCACTAGTAGTTATGTAGCAGGTCTAGTATTTATCCTGAGAATCGGGCTTCATCTTCAAAACTGTTTTATCTATGATCATAGGAAAACTTAATAACTGCACTTGTATGACATTAAATGTAGACTTATGATTAATGGACAGCCATACTGTACACACCAGGCATTTCAGGAAAAGCTTCTGTGCACTGTCACGGACAAATAAGGGCAGACCTTCCAGACACATTCTCATTCGTTGCTGTGCGATGTCAGATGTCTGTAAATCAGAAAAAAAGAGCATTAGGATTTATGGTTAAAATGAGTGATTAAAGGGTAATTTCAGAAGTCAGGATCCATTTGTGATTTATTTAAAACGACAAGTCTTCTCTGAACAAAATAACTTTGCAATAGTTGTTTGAACCTGATGGAAGAAAGATTTAATTATTAAACAGGATTTATGTAAACTTTGTTGATGAGATAAAAGTGAAGTAAGTACCAAAATATGATGCTTTTACAAGATAGGACACCCCTTTTAGATATAAATGGATTTTAACCTTTTTTTTAACATTACACCGCGGGTTTATTTAAGGCACAGGATCGATAACAGGTATTTAAAACGTCCAACGGTACAAACCTCACAACTTAACTCAAGTCCTCTTCAAACGGCTGCTCACATTATTCACGATTGGTTCAAACGCCAATCAAAACACTTATTCAAGTATCCTTCATTTCACACTTTAGCACTTGTTCATAGAAAAATGAAATGCCCCCTTCACTTACATCCTCGTAAAATATACAGTGCAATCATTTTACTCTTTGCATATGTGCATTCCTTGTGTATAATCAAGCATAAATAACAACAATACGGAGGACCACCGTACAATTAGAGGAAAACAATCAAATAACACTGCATGACAAAAGAAATGTCGCTACGTTTGTGTTTGTTTCCGTTCCTTTGGTACGAGTTCTCAAACAGAATTGAACAAATGGGACAGACGGTAATAACCAGGTTGACATATTTCAATATAATGTCACAAAGCCCCTGCAAATCATTATATTATCATCTTCTTATTTACATAAAACACCGGAGACAAGGAAGTTAGTGAGTTCAAACGCATCGCAATCTGTACCAGGATGAGGATGAGATGGGAGATGTTGTTGCATGCTGACATGAGTCCTGGGATGAATTGAAAAATGTACATAAATAAATGTGCCCTTATAATATCAAGATGTCTATATTACAGCAGAAACGGGAGAGTCCATTATGAGAGGAGGGGGTCGTGAATACTTCTTAAGCTTTGAGACGACACGCCGTCATCACTCAGATCATACCTGCAAGAGAAAACGTATATTTCATAACAAAAATAAGTTGTTTATTAGCTGAATAATTCACTCAAGGCTGCAGATTAAGTAAATTACCATTGCGTTTAGAGATATCCTCCCCACTTAAATCTACAAGTACCTTTCCCAGAAAACCTTTGTGTTTGGACAGGATGCTTCCTCCGTTCTTGGATTTTAACCTTTTTAATAACTTTCACATCTATTCTTGAGTTACGAGAAGTGCATTTTTGAGGCAACAGAAAACTTCACATTTGACATTCAAAATCAAAGATGTTTCTAGTAATTTGTCTCGAAATGTCTTGTGAAATGTTCTAATTATGTGATACTGAATTTTAGGTTATAAAAAGGTGTAAACTGTAGTCATCCAGATTAAAACAAATAAACGCTTTAAATAATTCATTTTGTGTCGAAGTTTCACTCTTCAAATAGAATTACTGAAATTATTCAACTTTTCCACGATATTCTAATTTATTGAGATGCACCTGTTTGTTCTCTTTAAGAATATTGTAAATGATCATTACGACATTAAAGACAAAAGCTACCTGTTCATCAAGAGACTCCAAGCGGTTTTCCACCCCTTGTCCGAAGGCTCCTTTCCTGGCTCTATACAGTTTTATCAGTCAAGGACAGTATTCATCCAAGGCTGCTGTAAATGTCCCAAACAGGTCCTTGGTGGTGATTCAAAGGAACTCATAGCAAATCTGTGGTAAACAAAAGCAGCATAAAGACAAAAGCATTAATACAATGAATGACAGTTTTTAGTCCTTTCAGAATTACTGTAGAAGCCATTTATATTGACATTTATTTTGTTTAGATTAAGGGTAATGTACTATTTTTGAAAAACTGGTACTGTACAACTCAAGAGAATAAAAGATGACAGCTCTCCCTCGCCACTCTGCTCTTCCACAGCGCCGCTTCCCCTCCCTCCGCTGACACTAGGCTTGTTTGAGACGTGCTGCGGCTCGCCTCGAAAGTAGACGAGAATAGCCGATCGCAGCCGGGGGAGGTCTCAAAAAGCTCGCCTGAAGTCGGACAGCTCGGAGTCGGCTTCGTCTTCTTCTTCTCTCGGTTTTTTGGCGGATTGCAAACAGTTTGAAGGTGCATACCGCCACCTCCGGAGTCGGCTTGACTCGGTTTGCATTTATAAAGAATGCACACGTGTTTAATCGTTAATGTCAGATATGTACTAAATAAATACATTTGTTCCTGCTCAAGATTAGATTCAACTTTATTGTTATTGCACATATTACAGGTACTGAGAGAACGAAATGCAGTTTAGCTTCTAACCAGGTGCAACAAGCAGTAAAGTGAAAAGTAATGTACACAATAGACAGAATAAAAGATAGAATGAATTGAATGATGAATAAACAGTGAGGGGTATTAATACACTAGATATACACAGCAGCCTGTGAGCAGTATGAACAGTGTGTATGAATACACTAGATATACACAGCAGCCTGTGAGCAGTATGAACAGTGTGTATGAATACACTAGATATACACAGCAGCCTGTGAGCAGTATGAACAGTGTGTATGAATATGCTAAGATATATAAAGTATGAAAACGGTAAGCAGTGCAAGTATAGTATAAAATATATGGATATTAATTTCATGATGATAAACATTGTGGAACAATGATGAAAAATGGGAATGGATGTGGCGACGTAAAACTGACACAAAACAACAACAAACTTTTGCCGAGCCAATTGGAGAGTTTCATCAGCAGCACGGGGTAAAACCCACCAATGAGCGCTCAGCTCGAGATACCAGCGAGTCGTTTCCCATCAAGCATTTCGCTTCTGCAGCCCGTGGAGAGGAACTGCGCCGCCTCGCCTTGCCTCGCTCTCAAGGCTGCGGGCGTCTTTGTCCCGCGAGATTTCAACGTCTCATGTAGGCGGGCCTCCAGAGCAAGTCGGACAAAATGACTAACCATCATGCAACGCACTAGCAAGACGTTGATCGCAACTGTGCAGGTCTGCGCAGGTCTCGCTCGTCTCAAACAAGCCTATTATGAATGTAAGCGGATATGTCGGGACAGAATTTATTTTACCGGACAAATTTGAAACTTACCGGTCATGTTTCAATAATAATAATAAGAATGGTGTAGCAGAGTTTCCGTTAGCAGATAATCTGATGTTTAAAACTCAGTTAATGGGGCTCATTTTTATATTGCTTCAGTTTATAATCGTTACAGATCAAAAAATTATTCCACAACAAACAACATAATTATTACATTCAAACAAACTACTTGTAGTAGATGAAGTACATTATTCAAAAGTTTACATTAACTTTGAATAATAACACGGGAGAAATGGATGCTCTCTTTTCCCTCTCCCTCCCTCCCTCTCTCTCCTGACAGCCCGTCAGTTTCTCATGCAGCGCGCTAAACAGTGGGCGGGGCTTCAGGTGATTATGCAGCAGCTGATCTGATCTCTCTCGTCCGGTTACACTTCACTCGCGTTTATGTCCATATCGATCAGATCCAGCTCTCCTGATCTGCCTTTATAGAGAGCACTGATCAAACTATTAAGAGTGAATATCGGCCGATAATGACCGGCGGCCAACGGAAACCCTGATGTGCGACTGTCGTCCTATGTTGTAAAAAAAAAAAAAAAAAAAATCTCAAAATAATATTTTATTTTTGATTCTCAAAATTACGGGCCAAATATTATTGCTGGCAACAATGGCCCGCGGGCTGCCTGTTGCCGACCCATGTCTTAAGGACTGTGAAGGACTCTGAAGGCTTGGTGGCCTGAACGCCTCATCAATTGCGCTATCCTCCACGTTCGTTGCAACGTTTTTTAAGGAGTGCGGCTTGGTTTGAATAAAACCTATAGGGGACGATGTTTCTCTACCTGTGTTTTGCTCTTTCCTTTTTAGACTAGGACAGGCGACGATGAGGTGTCCTTGCTCACGGCAGTAATAGCACTCCCTGTTATCAGTTGTTTTGGCACTACCACGGGGAGGAGATTTTACCCTTCCGTCACCTGCCACAGGATCACGGTGAACTGGAAGATAAAAAACATTTTTATGAGTTAGCACAAATTCATCTGCCAGGACCGCGGCAGCAGCAAGTGACGCAACTTTCTGCTCATTTAGATAGGTGACAATTTGATCTGACAGCTGATTTTTAAATTCATCCAAAAGAATGAGCTCACGCATGTCCTCTATGGATGTGATTTTGCTGGCTTGACACCACCGATCATAAAGGCCACCTTTTCCTCTCGCAAACTCTACATAGGTCTGGTTGACATTTTTTCTACCATTCCTAAACTTTTGCTTGTATGTCTCCGGTACCAATGTATACGCTCGAAGGACCGTGGCTTTACCAACATCATAATTGAGGCTCTCCTCAATAGTCAGGGCATTGCAGACTTCCTGAGCTTTTCCCACCAATTTGCAATGCAATAAGAGGCCACACTCTCTTTGGCCACCGCAACATAACAGCGATGCGTTCAAAATAGGGCTGTCAGTCGATTAAAATATGTAATCGCGATTAATCGCATGATTGTCCATAGTTAATCGCAATTAATCGCACATTTTTGATCTGTTCTAAATGTACCTTAGAGGAATATTTTTCAAGTTTTTAATACTCTTATCAACATATGAGTGGACAAATATGCTTTATGCAAATGTTTATTATCATTTGAACAATGACAAATATTCTCATGAATATTAAACACAACAACCTCTGAACATTACAAATATTCGCCTCAAATCAACCTGGAACCTCTCATACAATAATACAATACAAAGTGTGTGTGTTGGATCGTTGGAGCTATGTGCAACTCAAGGCATACGCTCAAACGGGAGCTGCCTGGACGCTGCAATCATGTTGCGTGCACTATCCGTGCTGAGTGTGCTGACTTTTCACAATGTCCCACTGTCTGGTGCTCGGCAAAATGTCGCTCCTCTGTTTTCATTTAAACAGCTCCTTATATCCGTTAGTGCAGCTAGCTAGTTTCTTTTCAAGACAAACAAGAGGACCGGTATACGGTATAAGTAGGACCACAGCACAACAGGACCGATATAAACGCAACAATGTTGGGAGTAGGAGAAGTTGAGTCAGAGAGAGGGCAGAGGGACTGCATGGCTGCAGTTTAAAGGAGACCTATCATGCTATATTTGAATAATATATTGTAGGGCCATACCTATATAAGGTATATTTATACGTTTTCTTTTTCAAAATACCAAACAGATCATGCATTTTAGCCATGCCTCATTTCGCTCTATTTTGCTCTCCTCCACCCCTGTCTTTGCATGCGCTGCAGCTGACCACGCCACCCTGCAAAGGAGGGGGCCGAGTTACGCTTGTCATGTTACCATGCCACGGCAACCTCTCATTCCCCTGATTGGTGGAGAGTTGGCCATATAGGCGGAGCTCCTCGTCACTGACATCAGACTATTTTCAAATCTGTATCAGTCTGTATCAGATCCATTGCAGCCCCTTTTTAGAGATTTGGGTATGGAGGAAAAGAGAGAGGGTTGTGTTTTCTGACACTTGGTGAGTTCCCTGACACACCGGGGACACATATTCATGTATAAAAGACGTACAAAAGTGCATTTTGCATGATAGGTCCCCTTTAAATGCTCCCCTCTTCTTCAGGTGGACCAATCAGCTAACGTGCAACACACACACACACACACACACACACACACACACACACACACACACACACACACACACACACACACACACACACACACACACACACACACACACACACACACACACACACACACACACACAGGAGGAGGGAAACATATCTGCACACAAATGACATAACGACCCAGGGTCGTAACAGAGGAATACACTGTATCCTTACTGTTTTGCACATTCAGTGAGTTGGAACTTGTACAAAATGGACACAGACAGGTCAATGGTTTGGAAATATAGACTGGCCGTGGCCTGATTATTGTTGCATGAGTAAACAAGCTGGACACATCATATAAGGGTGTCATTGTACGTTATATCTTCTCCCTATCATCCACATCTCTTTCTTGATTCCCTCGCTCCCTTCTGCTCTCGCCTTTTTATCTCCTGCTATCGCTACTGTTCTCTTATTCCTCATCATTGCACTCGCTCGCTCCTTCCCCACGTCTCTCTCTGAGGAACCAGATGTGTTCCTTGTATGATTTATTCAGTTGCAGAGATTGGGGCGGAGAGAGTCTGCTGCAGGCAGCATGCACTCTGCTTTGGTTCAAATGGTTGAGTCTACTTCCTACCCTCATTCCTTATGCAAATGAGTTTTCCTTGTTTGTATGATTCACAATTTTTTTTTAACTGAGAAGTTGCATCAATATTGTGGACATGACCATTTTTTTTAGCTGGCTTACACTAAGATAAAGACTGAAATACAAGTAACCAAGGCAACAATGACATTGAGAAAATTGCCTTTTGCATGACAACTTGCAATATCTTGTCAATGAACATTATTTTAACATGGTAATATCATTTATTCCATAAGTATGAACCATATCTATCGTTAAAATAGTGAATAATGTTATGACTCTGGCCCCGATCTTTATATATTTTTAGAGTCGAATAATCCTGCAGCTGTTAATGGTCCTTCATTTAAATATTTTACAAGAAATCTAAGCTTGCAGCCTTAAAGATGTCTCAAGATGTTACAAATGTACTCACAGAGTTAAATTAATAAGCCTGTAATGCACAGATTATCTAAGAGTTCCATGTCACCACTGTACTTATACAGTATGTCATTTCCCATCCCATAATGCTTCAGGGAATGGAAAAGGAAGCACGACACTGCATTTAATGTCTCTGCTTTAAAAAGACTTTCACGTAGCTTTTAATGTCAAAAAGCCCTTGAGACTTTAACTTCCAAACCCAACGTTAGATATTTGACTTTGATTTGTTTTGCCAGTTGAATGCCTTTAGGTGTTTTAGGTGTTCTGTTCAAACACATCACAGTAAATTGGACCGTTTTGCGGCTGGTGGGAGGGAGCTCGCCAACTGAATCTGAGCAGCAAGCCACACTCTGCAAGTTCTATTCTGCTTACCTCCGTTGGGTTTTCACACATCTAATCATTTGTTATACTTAATGAACAAGACACCATAGTAATTATGATTGTTAGATAAAAGTTACAAGCAGCAGAATTGTTTCTTTCACATACCTTTTATTCTTTGCCTTTTGGGGTTTCCCTTTTTTCTGCATGTAAATCAGGGGTGTCCAAACTTTTTTCAACGAGGGCTACATACGGAGAAATATACGAAGGGCTGGGCCACTCACTAGAGGTGAGGTATATCGCCTCATAAGTTCAGTTATAAGTTGGAAAAATCAATCCAATGTAGGTAAATTATTCTTGATGCTTGAAAATGCTGTTAGAAAAAAACTGCCTACATCACAGCTCTCCATAGGGGTTCATTTATTCTGTTGGCAGCTCATTCCTTAAAACAGAAGCTTCATATTGATTATAATAAGAGGAAATATGAAGGGTATATTACAAGGTTGTTATGTAAATGTATTATTGGGCTTTTTTCTTATCAACTTAGATTTGTTAGAACATGTTTTCAACTTTGACTGAATCGCTCGTGAATTGTTAGCGCCGATGTAATGCCGTGTGTTATGCATGCTCACTGCACCTCGCGGGAGCGCGCCACAGCGTAAAGCATAAACTCCCAGACATTTCAATGATTTGTACGGCATATCATATAATTTCCCTTTTGGCGGGCATCCATAACAAGGCATGCCCTGTTGCGGGCAAACTTTGGTGCTGTTCTGAGTTTGTTAGACGGAATATATTCGGTCGACGCGACCTCTGGTACCTTCTAACAATAATGTCAATTTATGTCTGATTGGCTGGGCGGAATGCAAACCACGCCCCGTAAAACTCCCAAAAAGTTTTGTGAAGCCGCCATTTTATTATCCTCGCATTAGCATTATTAGCATTAGCCCAGCGCAGAAACACAGAGAGACTAACTCATGGCAACACAAAATAAAACATGGGAGTGGTGGAGATGAGGAGGTGTCGGCGTTCTGGCGATTTACTCGGAAGGCTTCAGTAGAAGCTGCTGGGAGTCCCAGCAGCTTCTACTGAAGCCAGTCCCCAACTCCGGGGACTTCCGGCCGGGGACTTTGGGCGGCAGTATACGCCGTGAAGTGGTTTGCGGCCTGCCAGTAAACCCAAAGCAGAAGAAGAAGAAGTGACGTCAGCGGCTTCATTTGCCTAATCCTCCCCCAGGGACTTATTCCGGTGTGAATGCAATCTGTACTTAGTTCATGAGAACTAAAGAGTACCCATGAACTAAGTTCTGATGAACCTTTGTGGGAAAAGTACTGCGGTGTGAATGCGCCTAATCAGCAGCTGAAAATAGTCCTTACTGTGGCATCAGAGTAAACCTGTATGAGGGTATGGCCTTCAGGTTGCCATCTGTGAAAGGCTACTTAAGAACAGATGAGACAAGCCAGTGTCAAGAGTAATTGCCCCTTTTGAAGACAAGTCATCCAATCTAAAAATGCATGTTCAGGCCTTTCAGAGCCTAAACACGTCCTTCAGCACAATATAGGCACTCCAGCAGTTCCTGGTTATGTGGATAATTTATACGTAAGCAATAAAGCTGATAGAAAAAGCCAATACCTAAAAAAAGGTGACAGAGTTATGGGCCTTAGTTATGCCTTTTCTTGTAAGTTGTTGGAACACGAAGGTGTGGTACGGGCTAAAGGTAAATTCTGGCCACCATATGACTTTGATTATACAAAATAAGATCGTAGGATGTATACAACCCAACTAATTTGTAGTACTACCAGAAAATGTTATATTTAAAGAGGACATATCCTGCTCATCTTCAGGTTCATATCAGTATGTAGTGTCTCTACTGGGACATGTCTCCATGCTTTAATGTTCAAAAAGCTCTTTATTTTTCTCATACTGCCTGTGCTGCAGCACATAAAAGTCGAGGGAAAACCCTTAAAAGTATAAAAGGGCCCCTTTAATGATACCCAGTGTTTTTATTTCTCAGTGTGCTGCTTTCGTAGCAAACCTATTTTTTTTTCATTAAATTGCTCATTACCAAATAAACAAAGTCAATTTTAAGAACTTCTTATTATAAGAACCACAAGGCTTTCAAGTTGAATATTGCCGAGTGCTGACATTAGCCTATAATTAATTATAATTATGTATATTTACAATGCTCTGCAAGTCCAATCAGAAAACTATTATTTGCGCTTGCTCATCATTTTCATAAATGTCATTGACTGGGCTGTCAATCAGATATCAGCTCTACCTATGTTTTTAACCAATCATTTATCAGCCTCTTGTTATATAAAATGGTTTTAGTACATTTTTCTGGCTTCATCATTTCCTCAGCCTCCTCATTGTAGCTGAACCAAGATATCTGGAATTCAGTTTGATATTCCACACAAATATATCGCATCATTATGCAAAATATATTTTTTAAAACAGTGCTAGAAGTATGAAGAATATGTGTAATACATAAATGAATTAAACACATTTTTCATAAAAGGCTCGATTTTTTAATAATGGCTTAACTTATTTAAAAGATACAACATTTCAAATAGGACTTAACCTCTTAAGCCCGAGGGTCCCCCCAGTGGACCCCTCCCACCGTTTTTTTATGAGACTATGTCTCAGGGCTTCTTAACATTTATGAAACTATTAATGTTCCATACCCTATTAACGGTAAGAAACTCTGCTAACTGACAATGTGAACCATTTTTAGCTAAAAGAAACACAAGAGTAATACCAAGCCTTTGAATTAGCATGGAGCGAAAAAATGCTAACTAATGCTAACGGAATTTTGCACAGCACTCACGGTAGAAATGCCCTTATTACTATCTTAACTGCACAAACAAGATATCCGATTAAAGCTGAGACTCCACAGATTCCACACATGTAATATCATCACTGTACGCCCCCGAATTGCGGAGCTATCAGCCTGAAAAGAGAAAGTAAACAACATTCGGTTTAAAAAATATTACAATAATTTCGTCTTACCTTTTTTGATTTGTGATCAAAAGTTGTGTTCACCGGAATAAAAACGGTTAATCCAATGTCTTTGTGTCATGTAGAAATTTTGACTGATAATCCTTCATCATATTTATGGCAATATACTGGGTATAAAGTTTTGCCGTCCAGGCGTGCACTTTCAGATATGCTTTGTTCGCTTCTCTATTACGTCCGCAATGGTAATGTTTACGTGGATTTGGGAACTGCCCATCGATTCTATTGGTTCTGATGGTTAAGAAAAAGGTGTAAATCACACGAATCGACCAATGGGTTCCAGAGATATGGTCCTGCGTAAAGTATAAAGAATGCCAGCCAGTTTAAGTACATTACGCAGCCGACTTCATTTATTGTTTACTACGTAACAGCAGGCATTGCAGCAGAACCCAGAGCACACTGAGCACAGAGCGGACAGCAGATAACGGAATTGCAGTTTTATTGCTTATAGATTATCAGAACATTTCAAAGGGGACACAGCCACATTGGATATTAACCTATGGATTAACTACATCATCGTTTTTATCGTTTTAATGCCATTGAAGACCAGTTTAGACCAGACAAAGAGGAAGGTAAGCCATTAGCCTAGCGCATGCTAGTACCTAGCGCCACTTGTTTTGATGTACGTTTTTGTTGATAATGTCGCAAGTTTGTATCTTTCAGTGTTGAGGTGGGCACCGTTAGATTCTGTGTCTTTATGATCATAAACTATGTGTTGGATGTGCAGCTAGGATAAGTAATAAGGGAGCTAGGAGTGATTTTCGGTGCAGTAATAGGTTAGCATTTTTCGCTCGGGGCTAATTCAGAGGCTCACTGTTAGCATTGTGTGTTTTTTTTTTTTTTTTTTTTAATTTTCACAACAGTTGTATTTGGATGGAATGAATACCTATAGTGAAAATTCAAAGTAATAAAATGATTTTTACAGTGAAAAAGTTCAAATGGAACTGATGGTTCCCAAATTACCCAGAGGTGAGTCCGCCTGGACTTTATTTTTCTAAATCTCTCTAAAAAGGTCAAATTTCACTTGTTTTGCATCAATCTTGATACAGGGTACTTATATGTTATAGTTTGGATTCCTAAAGCTTTTAGTCTACTAACCCATCATTCAAGGGTGGTTTTTACTATAAGTAATGGGTTTTTTTTTAGGCGGACATTAGAATTTACATGTTTTTACTATGTTCCATCTGAATTTACTTTAAAATAAAAACATCGGTATTGATTCTGACACTTCTACATCCAACTCACAGATGTAACCTTGCTTTGAGAGAAAAGATAATTAATTTACCCCTTTTAGAAGTGAAGATATAGTCTTTGTTGTGTTAGTGGCATTTTCGAGCCTGAAACTGAAAAACAGGCTCAGGGCTTAAGAGGTTAATATTAAAAAAAAAATTCAAAGAAGTGTATTGATATTATATTACGTATAACAAAAGTTGACAACAACTTTTGAGAGAGGCTGTATGCACAAGCAGTACAACAATGCAGTGTTACTGTTACTGGAGCCTGGATGTGAGGTTGTGTTATCAAAGTGACACAGGAGTCCCTCTCTGTGATGGGGCCAGAAAAGCAAAGCGCGTAAACACCACACCTTGTGCAATATCATTTAGTGGAAAAATATAAGAATTGTTTCTATTATCCAATTTTTCTGTTATCCTGACTCCAGTGGCTTCTGTTATCCTACGGGGACTACCCTATTTAAGGCTTCAGAGCCCCCGTGTCGCTCCCCACAGGCTGCTCGAGCACATATGGTTGTACAGAAACACTGCTGAGGGCCAGATTTTCTATTTATTTATTTGTTGTAGAGGCTTCACTTTGGGACACACCGCTTCCTCTCTTGTCTGTTCAGGTGTAAACTCAGACATGGAATATTTGGCAAGAGAGATTAATAAGTCACCGCTTTGTCACTATCACCTTCAGATTCCAAGGTTAAATATTAGAAAGCCAGGGATCAGTCAGACGGTTTCAGTTAATGGGTGTCACTCGACAGGGCGCCAGGCGACTCCCCCTTGGCAATCAGCTGAGCCAGTAAGTGACACACAGACATAATTGCTAAATAGTTAACAGCAGGTGTGCCGGAGGGTTTATTCCATTATGAAGGAAACAGGAGAGGCTCAATTATAACACCATTGAACCTCTGGGAAGATTCTCACAATGTGACTCAGAGGAGCTGGCTCTGGAACATCACTGGAGGAAAGGGCTGATAATTCAGGGCTAAGATTGTTAAAGCCGCATTAGGTGCTGGAAATTGCTCACTGGCGGTTTGAAAATGGCATTAAGACAGCTATTCCCCCCCTGTAAGCCAAATACAGTACATCCTGTTGTCGGTCACGGACAGTTTGTCTTATTTCCTGCTGCGGTTACGTTCTGTACTGGAGGGATAATATGGAGGATCGGGAGAGATCCTGGTGTCTGGCTGAGCTTTTAGAGGTAAGCATGTTTAAACACAGAGGGAATGCTGCCATTCAATGTCGTCCAACTATCTCAAACTCAACAGCAGGAAAATAGAGCGATAGTTACGGCTGTAACTACGGTTCTGAGTCCCGGATGACCGCCAGAGGCGGTGCTTTAGCACTGGATATGTCCATCGCGCGCATGCGCAGCTCGAGTACCAATAACAACATAGTCACCTGTGACCCACGTGACACCGGCTATTACAGCCGGTGTCGTCAGGGCCCAGGAGTTCAAAACTTTTAATCCCTATCTGATCAGATCAGATTTGGATTTTGGAGAGTTCAAAACCAAAAAACAGGATTAGGATCACTTTGATATCCGATCAGATCAGGAAACAGGAGACAACACAGGGGCACCAGGTGAACACAATCAACAACAATGAAGCTACACAACCCGTAACGGAGGCCGAGATCTATTGGCCCAGAGATCACCTCTGTGACAATAAGCATAAACACTTTTTGTCCCGTTATTTTATATTTTATGGGTGAAGGTGCACTCTGAACAGATGAGTTTGAGGCTATGATGAAAGACTTTCTGATGTCAATATGGAGTTTGTTACATTGCTGTTGAACCTAAACATCCAGAAGATTTTTAGAGAACCCTAGAACAGTCAGTGACTCTTTATTCATGGTCATATTTTTTCTATTCTTTGTTTTGCTCATGTAGTGCTTTCATTTTCTCAACATTTTAGAAGTTGCATATGTTTTTTGCTTTTTTTTTTTTTAAATGTTAGGTTGAAAATATGTACATTGTATACTAGCTTGACTCAGCTTCCAATTCAGAGATTAATAAAAAATAATCTTCAACTTTGTTTGTTTTTTGCTGTGTGCCTGATTGTCTGACATATCACTTATTGTAGCTACTGTGCAGCTACCTCCACATATTTGCGACATATTTTATGACATTTTAACCTGTTAAGCCCGAGAGACCCCAGTTCCGGGGGCCTCCTGCAACATTTTGCTGAAAACAGTGTCTGAGGGCATGTTCATTTAATAAACTATGAATGTTTTATATCCATGTAACGGAAATAAACTCATCGAACTGATCATTTTAATTTTTTTTTCAAAAAAAACCCCACAATGCTAACGCTGAGCCTCTGAATTAGCAACGAGCGAAAAATGCTAACAGATGACTGCACTGAAATTCACTCACAAAACCTTATTATTTATCTTTGCTGCACATCGTGAGGGGACACAGAATCGATGGGTACCCTCATTATCACTCAATTATTCGAATTCTCTGAGATAATGACAAGAACACACATCAAAACATATGGAGCTAGTTAGCTAAAAACGGCAAAATGGCTCACCTTTGTGGTAGTCTGGTCAAAAGTGGTCTTCAATGGAATTAAAACGATAAAAACGATGCTGAAGTTAATCCATAGGTTAATCCAATGTGTCTGTGTCCCTTTGAATGATTTCTGATCATCCATGAGAAATAAATCTGCTTTTCGGTTTTGAGATGTCAGACCTAGAGACAGCTTCACTCTGGAGCAAAACTGTGTGCACGAAGACGCCATCTTTTTTTTTAACATGAGTGTATGCGGGACGATTTCCCTTCGATTCTATAGGCTCTAACGGTCAGAAAGAGATGTCACATGTCAAAATCGAAGAAAGGGGGCCAGATGTTTTTTTTGCTAAATTTGTCTAAAAAGGTCAAATATCACTTGTTTTGCATCAATCTTGATACAGGGTACTTATTATATGTTGTACTTTGGATTCCTAAAGCTTTTAGTCTACTAACCCATCATCCAAGGGTAGTTTTCACTATAAGTACCAAATATTTTTTGGACGGACACTATAATTTACAGTTTTTTACCATGTTCAATCTGAATTTTCTTTAAAATAAAAAACATCTATATTGATTCTGACTTTTCTACATCCAACTCACAGGTTTATCATTACTTTGAGAAAAAAGATTATTAATGTAACCCTTTTAGAAGGGAAGATATGGTCATTTGTTCTGGGAATGTCATTTTCGAGCCTGAGACCTGAAAAACAGGCTCAGGGCTAAACTGGTTAAATCTCAATCTCTACTGTATGGCAGCCATTCCATTCCAGTGTCTGTTCAATTCCAACACAGATAAATGTTGTCAGTAGTTTATAGAATAAAATAAAACACATACCTATAAATAGTAAATCAAGAGAAACTGATAATGTTGCAGTGGTCTCTTAATTTTTTTCAGAGCTGCATAGGGTAACTTGGAGATGTTGCATCTCTTACTCTTTTCAACTCACTATTGGGTTCCCTCAGGGGTCTGTCCTGGGTCCATTCTTCTTTTCTGTGTAAGAACAATTCTCTTGGCTCCGTCTTTCTCTTATGGCTTCTCTTACTACAGCTATGATACAACTGATTCTGTCTTTTCCCCGGTTTGAAACCTATACCCAACATTCCTACTTTTGTATGGAGCAATTAGAAAAGGTTGACCTATTTGAATTCAATGAAGTAGCACTTAAATTTTTTGGCTTATTATAAGCTAATGTACCTGCAGGATTCTTGCTTTTTAAAGTTTGTAGCTTCAAGGTTAAATGCATTTATGATAAGTCGCTTTAGATAATTGAATGGTAATGTATTGTAATGTAGTACTACTGTAAAGTAAATAAATCCTATAAAAGGTTGAAGGACGATTGTGACATCTGAACCAGCACACTCTCAGCTTATACAGCCTCTTTCAGACATGCACCCTTTTACATTACTCTGGTGGCTGTTAAACTAAATGTTGGTCTCATGTCTGAATAAGCACTGTCACTTAAAGTCAAGATGGAAATCTGGCTGAAAGATGCCTCTCCCATAAATGTGCCGTCAAGTATGAATAAATCTGAAAGGAACAATAACCTAAACGTCTGTCTGAATGACAAAAAGGCGGCACTTTAAAAGATAGATGAAGGTAGCAATGTTAGATATTTCATGTATTTCCATGTACTTAGATCCCCTAATAGGCCGAATACTATTTAATGGTGTTCCTTTATGAGTTCTCCTTACATGTGAATATTAATGTATCTCTCATTCCACAAATATATTTTTTGATATTGATCAAGTTGTGAAATAAGATTTTAAAAATGTTTAAAAAATTGAAATAGAAGATAGTGCTTGCCTATATTTAATTCTACTCTACTTATCTCATGTTTGCATTTTGTCTGTATTGTCCCTCTGCTGTACAAGCAAATCAAATCAAAGCAAGCAGATGCCAAAAGTATTGCAGTAAATACAGATTCAGAGGTTTTTGCTAATTAGATAAAAAATGTAAGAATACTGTTAACTTATGTATTTACGAGGAGCCCAAATACGATGATCAGTCAAGCAAACAGAGATGGTTGATTGGCTCCAATATGGTGAAATGAACAGCAATAGGGGATAAATGTCCTTTTAGCCTGCCGGTGGACGAGTGGCAGGCTAACACGTTAAGCTTTTTCATATTTCACCTGATTGGCTCAGAGTAAATTGCGTAAACTAAAGGGTAATAACACGCACTTTTTCTAAGTAAAAGTAAAGAAAATTGTTACTTTGGAACTTTTTTCTTGTTTGATGTTCAATACACGACACAGCGGCTTTTAGGAATGGTAAAACATGTTTTAGCAATTGGAGCTCTCATCTATAGATAGTAGTAGGGCTGCCCCTCATAGTTTTATAATCACAATTTTTTTTTTTTAAAAAGCTCCATCCGTGTGCTGCATGTGCTATGACGCGTCAGCCGGAAACCATCTCAGACTTCATTCAGAGCGGAGCCTGGTCATTAAAGGTCCCATGTCATGGCCATTTATACTGATCATATTTCCATTGTTGAGGTCAACAACTAAACTAAACGGCTTGTTGGAGCTCCTGCCCCCCCCTCCCTGTGAGCCCATGTGCTCTGATTGGTCGGCTTGTTGCGAGGCTCGCTGCTGCGAGGAGCAGACAGGTTCCCGGGTCGGCGATACAGCGAGAACAAGCGAAACTCATCCTGAGCACACAAACACTCACAGCCGAAGTAAAAACAATAAGTGTGGCTTGATATTGAGTAAGAAAAAGGTTTATAACGCTGTGAGAACGGGTCTGCGGAGAGCATTTCTCCGCGATCCCAACTCGTCTATTACCAACCAGGGAGCTCTATGCAAGTCAATGGGACTCCCTGCTAGTTAGCCAAGGGATCCTGGTGTGTGAGGTGCTCCGCGGATTGGTCTATTTGGGCCAATCCGGTCATTTGTTGTTGATTTGGGTGTTCACACGTCACAGAACCCTGGAAGCAAACAATGGAAAAAGAGAAATCTCCAACGAGGCGTTCTGGGGCAGCACAGACAGGTCTTTTCTGTGTTAGAGTTGTACTCGCAACAGGGTGCACTTTGAGGGTTTGTGACTCTGCAGACCGTTTACATGCATACAAACCTTCATAACACACAAGGGGACGGGTAATAACCGGAAAAGCATGACATGGGCCATTTAAGTTAATTTGGTCAGGCAAAGTGTGGATCTTTCGGAGCATGTAAAGGACGAGCAGCTTCCTGAATGCCGGCTTCATAACAAAACACAGAGCTTAATTATCCCGACAACAACATTTCTTACTTTCTCAGACTCGGAGGAAAACAGCTGCAGTGAGTCAGGCAGTAAGTAGCCTGGCTTTGTATCAACATATATAGACAATAATAATACATTCGATTTGTAAAGCACCTTTCATTGCTAACAGCAATCCCAAGGTGCTACAGGAGACATAATATAAACAAACAAAAGAAAAAAAAGTTTAATCAAAAGCTTTTTGAAAAAAGAAAGGTTTTTAGGCCTTTCTTGAAGGCATCAGTGGTCTGTGGAGTCCTCAGGTTGTGGAGAGGGGTATGTTTTGGCCAGAAAAGGTTATGGGGGATGACTGGACCTGGTTTGGTGTGCCAACTAAAATAGCTTCTGTTTTGAAGCTATTTAGCTGCAGGAAGTTTTGTTGCATCCAAGCCTTTATCTCCTCGATGCAGGTGTTAAAGGATGTTGATGGGAACCGGTGACGATGATGGTGACAGTGAGGATCCATGTGGGATAGGGTCTGTCTTTATATATAGCTGCATGTCATCAGCGTCGCAATGGAATGATATTCCATGCTTGCTGATGACACGGCCAAGGGGCAGAGTGTACAGGGTGAACAGAGAGGACCCTTGAGGGACACCACAGGTGACAGGGCGTGCGTGGGACCTCGCACCTTCCAAGGAGACGTACTCTGTTCTTCCAGACAGGTAGGACTGGAACCAGCTCAGGGCGGAGTCAGAGAGTCCGATGGTGTGTTTGAGGCGCTGAAGGAGGAAGTTATGGTCGACAGTGTCGAATGCTGCAGTCAGATCCAGGAGGATGAGGAGAGATGGGGAACCAGTGTCAGCCGCCATCAGCAGGTCGTTTGTGACCCTGACCAGAGCTGTTTCAGTGCTGTGGGCGGAACGGAAACCGCACTGGAATTTCTCAAAGAGGCCGTTTAGTTGGAGATGGTCCTGAAGCTGGGCGGCAACTACTTTTTCCAGCACCTTGGCTAGAAATGGGAGGTTGGAGATGGGCCTGTAGTTAGCGAGGACATCTGGGTCTAGGGTGGGTTTTTTGAGAAGGGGTCTGATGACGGCAGTTTTAAGAGCCGATGGAACATGGCCAGCCTTGAGGGAGCTGTTGATGACGTCGGTGATCATGGGACTTATAGCCGAGATGTTCAATTTGACAAGGGCTGTGGGTAGAGGGTCTAGTGTGCAGGTCTTGCAGATGATGTCCTCAACCTCTTGCTGAGAGATCTCCGTGAAGCAGCAGAGCGGTTGGAAAATCCCATGCTGTGGGTTAACAGTAGGGACAGACAGAGCGCAAGGGAGAGAAGAGAGCGAATAGTGGCAACTTTTGTCCTGAAGAAAGTAACAAAGTTATTGCACTGCTCTTCCGCAGTGTCGATGTGTGAGGGAGTTTGTGGCTTGAGGAGATGATCAACAGTAGAGAAAAGCTGCTTGGAGTTTCCAGGATTTGTACTGATGATGTCGGAGTAGAATTGTGACTGTGCTTTTTTGAGTGACTTTGAGTAGATTTTTTGATGTTCCTGATAGGCTAATCTGTGAACAGTGAGTCCAGATCGTGCGAGACGCCGCTCGAGTACACGCCCAGCTGCCTTCATGCTACGTAACTCTGAAGTGAACCAAGGGGCTGAGCGGGAGAAGCTGACTGTTCGTGATTTCAGTGGGGTGTGGAGATCCAGGACAGTACTCAGGGTTTTGTTGTAGTATTCCACTGATTGTAGTGAAGTTTGCAGAGGGAGGGATTTGCTGCAGGTCCAAAGTCATGATGTCTGTGTTGATGTGTTTCAGATTTCTGAAATAGATTTGACGTTTGGGCTTGATGTGGTGAGATAATTTGAACTCCATTGAACCTTGTGATCTGACACTCCCAGATCGTACACCAACATATTTGTGATGGGGCAGAGTCAGTGATAACCAGTGTTGGGTGTAACGCGTTACAAAAGTAACGGAGTTACAGTAATATATTACTTTTTGCTGTAACGAAACGCATTACTAATGAAATGTGGGTAATATATTACCCGTTACAATGCTCAGTAACGCAGTTACAACACATTTTAACCCGAAATTAAATGGTGTTTTGTTTTTTAAGAATGTACTAACATAGCGAGACATTCCGGCACCAGAGACAAATTGTGCGGGTAGATTAGTAAACCTGGTGTTTACCCTTCAGGCTTCGCGTCGGGATCTTCGGGCAGTTGAATGTTATGCACCCTCTATTCAAAAAAGAGAACGGAGCGAAAAATACAAACAACAAATTGTGTCAGGTGCGCGTGACCTGCTCCGCTGCGCGTGCATCATTTCCAAAGTGCTTCCACAGCAGTGACACACATCTGTGGATAATCATTTATACGAAAATGGTTAAAGCAACCATCACTAAACGCCAGCAACACTGCATCTACTGCAGACAACAGGCCAGGTGGGGACATCACGTTACCCTCCGTTGTGGACACTAGCTTACTCCCGCCTGACTCGCCGCCCTCAACCCCGGGAGCAGCACTCTTCGTTGCCCGAAACTACGCAGCCCCTCTGCGGCCCGCAGGTGCCAGCCAGGATACCACGGCAAAACAGAGCCTGCCCAGGTATATCTAAACAAGTACCCGCCTGTACAGTGGGGTTAGGCGGTCATTTCGTGGTATACAAATAGACAAGGGCTAGAATATTCATGTGAAAATAGTGCCATATTCTGCCATGCCTGTAGAAATGTTGGGTCAAAAATAATGCATACAATAGCACAGATGCCTTCACCACGAATGGCTACAAAACTATCTCATGAGTCATATCCCAAGCTTATCAACAAGCTGATGTTGCAGCTGAAATGTTCTCCAGGTCACAAAGTCAACCTCACAGGAAGATGTGATACCAGTTTTCAAGCACAGTAAATATTCTCTTCCCAGAGTATATGATGGGACCAAGGTGATGATTTAGTACATGGTTTTAATAATACTTTTGCTTTTCAATGTTTGCCATTTCAAACCATGAGCTGGTTCAAATAATATTTGCCTTGATTTACAATATGTTCTCATTTCTTTTATCAGTAGCTTTGAAGCTTTTATGCTTTTCTTTGCCACAGTCCACTTTGGACTATATGAGATATTTCAGGATTGCACTTTTAACTCACTTGAAATGTTCTCACTTGCTTGGTTTCAAAACATAACAAATGCCATAATCTGTTCATTGGGGACCATCAATGCTATTTTTCATTGCTGTTGCCGGCCACTATTGCTCATGTAAACCTGCTACTGCTACGCCCCCTGTAATCTCAGAGGCACCCTGAGTCATTTTGTTCTGGAACCGGGCCTGTACACGGCCATATACTAAACACACTACAGAGCCCATTCCGTGTCCTGTTATTGTTTACTTCCTGTCTGCCTTCTTCTGGTGATTTATCTGACGTCCAGCGCTCCGTCTTTTAACCTCTTTTCCTTTCTCTTTCTTGATCCTCCTTAGCAACCTTCATTATAGTCATTGACAGTGGTCTGTACTGTATTAACAACGTGTCACATGTTAAGAATTTACAATCAGAATCGAGTATTCAACTAAGCCGTGTTATACAAGTTGTTAGTAGCCTTAAGGGCCAACACAGTTGTTATGCTATACCACATTGCCCTTCACTGGATGTATAATGAGCTGCACTAAACTACATTTTAGCATTTAAAATTCTTTTGCGGTTATTTTGGTGAAAGTAACTTAAAAAAGTAACTAAAGTAGTGTAACTCATTACATTTCAGAGACAGTAATTTTGTAATGTAACTTATTACTTTCAAAAGAGAGTAATAAGTAATATGTAATATTACATTTTGGAAGTAACTTGCCCAACACTGGTGATAACCAGGTCAAGTGTGTGCCCCCTGGTGTGTGTGGCGACATCAACATGCTGTTTGAGGTTGAGAACATCCAGTAGTTGCAAGAAGTCAGCTGCAGGTTGGCGGGAGGGGGGTCAACATGGATGTTCAAATCCCAGAGTATGACAGTATTTGCAGACGTGGTACAGAGTCTACAGACTGAAGAAAGAAGTTCATTTATCTCTGAGATGAAGGCTGGGTTTGGTTTGGGTGGCCGGTAGATGAGAATAATAGTCATGGGGAAAGGGGGTTTACATTTGAATGCGAGGCATTCAAAGGAGGATAGGTCAGGAAGAGACAAGGGCGTCAGCTTCAGGTTACTGCGGTGTATTACGGCTAAGCCTGCACCGCGACCAGTGCGGCGGACTTTCTCCAGGTAATTATAGACAGGAGGACAGGTTTAATTTAGGACTGAAAAGGCCTCTGGCTGATGCCAGGTCTCAGTAAGACACATTAAGTCAATCCCCCTATCTAGGATGTGATCATGTATGAGACATTTATTAGTGAGGGGCCTATAATATTTAATCATTCTGACCTCATAAATGATACGAGGAATGAAGCAGGTAGGACCCAAACGCAGATAACACTGATAATACCTTTATTTCAAGGGCTCTTATCTAATATATCACATGGACAAACAAAACACTCCACGGTGAACTCGGTCACAAACAAAAGAAGCACCAACACTGAACACAGGAAGAGACAAGACTAAATACAGGGCGGGGTAATCACGGGACGAGAAACAGCTGGGCAGGGGAGGAGAAACACAAGGACAACAGGTGAACACAATCAGACACTTAGACACACCAGGGAACTAACGACGGGAGGAAAAACACAGGGAAAAGGACCAGACAATAACCCAGAAGGAAAACATAACGGCAAACACCCAAACATACAAAACCACAAACGTGACATAACATGAGAATCGTGACAGAACCCCCCCCTCAAGGGACGGATTCCAGACGTCCCTAAAAACCACAAAAGTCCAAAACCTCAAGCAGGGTGGGTGGAGGGGGTCCGGAGGAGGGACACAACACTAGGCGCACCAGGGTGGGTGGAGGGGGTCTGGAGGACGGGTTTTGGGCTGACAGCCCAGGAGCACAGCGGAGAGCCCGGAAGGGATCTCGGGCGGACGGCCCGGGGGCAAGGCAAAGTCCAAGGTGGAGATCTCGGGCGGACGGCCCGGGGGCAAGGTAGAGTCCATGGAGGGGCGAAGACCACAGCGGGCAAACTCAGGGGGCCGAGCATGAGGGCGAAGGCAGCGGCAGGAAGAGTCAGGGGGCCGAGCATGAGGGTGAAGACCGCAGCACTCAGGGGGCCGGGCTCGAGGCCGAAGACCGCGGCTCTCAGGGGGCCGGGCTCGAGGCCGAAGACCACGGCTCTCAGGGGGCCGGGCTCGAGGGCGAAGACCGGACAGCTCCGGAGGCCGGGCAGGAAGGCGCTGACGGGACAGCTCCGGAGGCCGGGCAGGACCCGGTGTCGGTGGGACAGGCTTTGGCAGGATCCCCCACGGAAGAGGACCAGGAGTTGGCAGGACCCTCGGCGAGACAGGTAACGGCAGGACCTCCAACGGAACAAGACATGGGATTGGCAGGACTCCCAGCGGGTCCTCCAACGGAACAGGACATACGGCTGGCAGGACCCCCGGCAGAAGAGCAGTCGGCGGGGCCTCCAACGGGACAGGACACAGGGTTGGCAGGACCCCCGGCAGAAGAGTAGTCGGCGGGACCTCCAACGGCACAGGACACAGGGTTGGCAGGACCCCCGGCAGAAGAGTAGTCGGCGGGGCCTCCAACGGGACAGGACACAGGGTTGGCAGGACCCCCGGCAGGAGAGTAGTTGGCGGGGCCTCCAACGGGACCTCCAAAGGCTCTTGGGTAGGGACTTGAGTGGGAACTCGATCAGAGACTCGAGAGGTGACTCGAGAGGGAACTCGAGAGGGGACTCGAGAGGAGACTTGAGAGGGGATCTGAGAGGGAACTCGAGAGGAGACTCGAGAGGGAACTCGAGAGGGGACTCGAGAGGGGACTCGAGAAGAGACTCGAGAGGGGACCTGAGAGGGAACTTGAGAGGGATCTCGAGAGGGATCTCGAGAGGGAACTCGAGAGGGAACTTGAGAGGGGACTTGAGAGGGGACTCGAGAGGGGACTCGAGAGGGGACCTGAGAGGAGACTCGAGAGGAGACTCGAGAGGGGACTCGAGAGGAGACTCGAGAGGAGACTCGAGAGGGGACTCGAGAGGGGACTCGATAGGGAACTCGAGAGGTGACTTGAGAGGGGACTCGAGAAGAGACTCGAGAGGTTACTTGAGAGGGGACTCGGGTAGGAACTTGAGAGGAGACTTGAGAGGGAACTCGAGAGGTGACTTGAGAGGGGACTCGAGAAGAGACTCGAGAGGGGACCTGAGAGGGAACTCGAGAGGTGACTTGAGAGGGGACTCGAGAAGAGATTTGAGAGGGGACCTGAGAGGGAACTCGAGAGGAGACTCTAGAGGAGACTTGAGAGGAGACTCGAGAGGGGACTCGAGAGGTGACTTGAGAGGGGACTCGAGAAGAGACTCGAGAGGGGACCTGAGAGGGAACTCGAGAGGTGACTTGAGAGGGGACTCGGGTAGGAACTTGAGAGGAGACTTGAGAGAGGACTTGAGAGGGAACACGGGAGGATACTTGAGAGGGAACTCGAGAGGAGACTTGAGGGGGAACTCGAGAGGAGACTCGAGGGGGGACCTGAGAGGGAACTTGAGAGGGAACTCGAGAGAGGGCTTGAGAGGAGACTCGAGAGGGGACTCGATAGGGAACTCGAGAGAGGGCTTGAGAGGGGACTCGAGAGGTGACTTGAGAGAGGGCTTGCAAGGGAACTCGAGAGGTGACTTGAGAGTTGACTTGAGAGGTGACTTGGGTCGGTTGGTTCGCCAACAGAACACGAGGGGGACGAGGTGCTGGAGTCGGCCGGTACGCCGACAGGACTCTGGGAGCTGGCGTCGGCTGGGGAGCCAGCAGGAGACGAGGTGCTGGAGTCGGCCGGTACGCCGACAGGACTCGGGGAGCTGGCTTTGGCTGGAGAGCCAACAGGAGACGAGGTGCTGGAGTCGGCCGGTACGCCGACAGGACTCGGGGAGCTGGCTTTGGCTGGAGAGCCAACAGGAGACGAGGTGCTGGAATCGGCCGGTACGCCGACAGGCCTCGGGGAGCTGGCGTCGGCCGGTAAGCCAGTCCTGGAGCCGAAACTGGAGTCGGGACCATGGCTACTGGGGCCGGTACTGAAGCCGGAACCATGGCTGCTGGGAACGGAACCATGGCTGCTGGGGCCAGGACTGGGGCTGGAACCATGGATGTGTGGGCCGGTTCTGTAGCCGGAACCATGGCTGCTGGGGCCTGTACTGGAGCCCGAACCATGGCTGCTGGGCACGGAACCGGAACCCGGATCCATGGCTGTGTGGGATGGTACTGGAGCACGGAACCATGGCTGTGTGGGCCGATACTGGAGCATGGAGCCATGGCTGCTGGGGCCTGTACTGGGGCTGGAGCCATGGCTCTTGGGGCTCGGGCTGCTAGCTTAGCCTTGCGACTCCTTCTCTTAGCAGCCGCCTGAATACTCCGTGGACCTCCATAAGCCAACCGAGTTCCAGAATACGACTCCTGGACAGGAGCAGGAACTGGGGCAGAAGCATGGGTTGACTTCAGACGGAACCCAGCGAGGCGTATGGTACCAGGTTGGGAATTGGGAGACAGGGAGCTAGCATGCCTGGGGCTAGCAGGCTGGGAATCACACACCGGGAGTATCTTTGAAATCCAGCCAGGTAAGAACTTCACCAAACCTGGTTTCTCTCTAGCCATCTGGCGCGCCTCCGACAACACAGCCTCTCGCTGCTGAACTCCGGGTGCTCTCTTCCATCGATCCGAGCAGTTAGCCAAAAAGAAGGAAAAATTCAATAATTCCAGCTCGAACGGATCTGCTGGGCCCATTTCTTGGTTGGTGCTTTCTGATACGAGGAATGAAGCAGGTAGGACCCAAACGCAGATAACACTGATAATACCTTTATTTCAAGGGCTCTTATCTAATATATCACATGGACAAACAAAACACTCCACGGTGAACTCGGTCACAAACAAAAGAAGCACCAACACTGAACACAGGAAGAGACAAGACTAAATACAGGGCGGGGTAATCACGGGACGAGAAACAGCTGGGCAGGGGAGGAGAAACACAAGGACAACAGGTGAACACAATCAGACACTTAGACACACCAGGGAACTAACGACGGGAGGAAAAACACAGGGAAAAGGACCAGACAATAACTCAGAAGGAAAACATAACGGCAAACACCCAAACATACAAAACCACAAACGTGACATAACATGAGAATCGTGACAATAAAACGATAAAGCTTTCATTTCATGATGAGGGATTTTTGCCGACGCTCATATTTTCAGTGTTTCCGTTTCCTCTGTATTGGGTTGTTATATTCAGATATGAATAATAATAACTTAAACTAAATGTCCCGTGTGTGCTCGCTGCTTGTTCCCACACACAATACGAATCCTTACCGGAGCTTCTGCTGTTTACACTGTAAACAAATCTTTAGTTGAGGGCAGCCCTAGACAGTAGCTTTAGTGTCAAACTGGACATTAGTAATGTAAAGTTCCCCAGGATGTAAAAAGGTGAAACTCCCTACAAGGCACCTGGACTTTGACATGAAAAGGCATTTTTACGGCAGGGGTTCCTGTATTCATACAAGAAAACCCAATCTGGAACAATGTTTCCTGAGACTGAGAAACACTGTTGGACTGTTTAGGCTGTC